>CM077440.1:26916458-27563958 GCA_039654765.1 Mylopharyngodon piceus
CATTACCTCAATGGCGGTGTTTAGTACAAAAATACAAACCAAATTCTGGAAATGTTGGGACGTTTTTTTAAATTTGAATAAAATGAAAACTAAAAGACTTTCAAATCACATGAGCCAATATGTTATTCACAATAGAAAATAGATAACATAACAAATGTTTAAATCTTACAATTTTATGCACAAAATGAGCTTTGTTTTTCAAATTTGATGCCTGCTACAGGTCTCAAAATAGTTGGGACGGGGGCATGTTTACCATGGTGTAGCATCTCCTCTTCTTTTCAAAACAGTTTGAAGATATCTGGACATCGAGGTTATGAGTTTCTGGAGTTTAGGTGTTGGAATTTGGTCCCATTCTTGCCTGATATAGGTTTCCAGCTGCTGAAGAGTTTGTGGTCGTCTTTGATGTATTTTTCGTTTAATGATGCGCCAAATGTTCTCTATAGGTGAAAGATCTGGACAGGCAGGCCAATTCAGCACCCGAACTCTTCTACGACAAAGCCATACTGTTGTAATAGCTGCAGTATGTGGTTTTGCAATGTCCTGCTGAAATACACAAGGCCTTCCCTGAAATAGACGTCGTCTGGAGGGGAGCATATGTTGCTCTAAAACCTTTATATACCTTTCAGCATTCATAGTGCCTTCCAAAACATGCAAGCTGCCCATACCGTATGCACTTATGCACCCCCATACCAGGTCTCCCTCCTCTTTAGCCCGGAGGACACGGCCCGTGATTTCCAACAGAATTTTAGAATGTCAAATTTGGACTCGTCTGACCATAGAACACTTTTCCACTTTGAAACAGTCCATTTTAAATGAGCCTTGGCCCACAGGACACGACAGCACTTCTGGATCCATGTTCACATATGGCTTCCTTTTTGTATGATAGAGCTTTAGTTAGCATCTGCAGATGGCACGGCGGATTGTGTTTACCAACAGTGGTTTCTGGAAGTATTCCTGGGCCCATTTAGTAATGTCATTGACAAATCATGCTGATGAGTGATGCAGTGTTGTCTGAGGGCCCGAAGACCACGGGCATCCAATAAAGGTCTCCGGCCTTGTCCCTTACGCAGAGATTTCTCCAGTTTCTCTGAATCTTTTGATGATGTTATGCACTGTAGATGATGAGATTTGCAAAGCCTTTGCAATTTGACATTGTGGAATACTTTAAAAACAATGTTCCTCAATCTTTTTACGCACTCTTTTACAAATTGGAGAGCCTCTGCCCATCTTTACCTCTGAGAGACTCTGCCTCTCTAAGACATCCCTTTTTTAGCTAATCATGTTACAGACCTGATATCAATTAACTTAATTAGTTGCTAGATGTTCTCCCAGTTAAATCATTTCAAAATTTCTTGCTTTTTCAGTCATTTGTTGTCCCCGTGCCAACTATTTTGAGACTTGTAGCAGGCATCAAATTTGAAATGAGCTCATTTAGTAGATAAAATTGTAAAATTTCTCAGTTTAAACATTTGTTATGTTATCTATGTTCTATTGTGAATAAAATATTGGCTCATGTGATTTGAAAGTCTTTTTCATTTTATTTAAATAAAAAACTTCCCAACATTTCCGGAATTCGGGTTGTAATAATAATAATAATAATTGGTGTACACTTAAAAATAAAGGCTTTAAAAGGGTTTTCTCAGCAATGCCATGGGAGAACCATATGTGACCCGTGCTGACAAAATGAGTCGGAATGCGCACAGGCTAATTTCGAGCTAGCCTACAGGCAAAACAAGTGAAAAATGTCAATTTTGGTCGAAAATGAGGTTTTCACAAAAATGAGTTCATTGAGCCCTTGTCTAGCGATCCCAATGCTCCAAATAGCAATTAAACATCTAAAGGTATCTTTATTTAAATTTAAATTAATGCTGATGTAAACAAAATGATCTTACTCGCGCTGACTGACAGATCCGAAGCACGTGCACAAAGACGCCTCAGACAGCGCGTGATCCCGATATAGGCTACACATTTACACAGAATTACAGTATTTCAAAAAATCTGTCTTGGTGAGTATTCACGCAAACATTATCTGTTATGTCTTAAGTGAACGTCTGGTTAACTGTTGGGGAAAAACATCTGATGTGTAACATTATATTAGAATTAGATCCGTATGGTACAGTAGGTCTTATATTGGCTGTCTGTTTCATTGATGTTAATCAAACAACTGTGGAATCATGGAAAAAAAGTTGAATATGTATATTTTTCCTATATACTATATATATGGGTTTTGACTTGGTTTCTGCCAAATTTGGTGGTATTACCAGGGATTTTAAGGTATGGTTGTTAGGTGATTTTGTTTTGGAACCTTCAGAAAACTTTAACTCGATTTTTCTCAAAATTGACTTTGCTGACTAAATCAGCTTCAAACAGGTGTAGCTCAGTCATTTTTTGTCGGATTCCAACAAATCATACACCATTTTGAAGCTTTTTAAATAGAGAGAATAACATTCATTTATTCACTCATTTTTTAAAATTTGCTCATTGCGACTCATTTTGCCAGCACGGGTCACATCTGAACAGTCCATTATTGCGAAGAACATTTTAAAGACCCTTCTTCCACTATATAGAACCTTTTGTGCAATATGTACCGTCAATGATGATAAAGAACCTTTATTTTTAAGAGTGTAGAAACATTTTTACTCAGAAGTAAGTTTCACAAATAATTACAAATGGTAAATGATATTGAATTAAACATGAAATTTTGAAGTAGAATTGGTATTTTCTTGTAAAACATGTGAAATTACAGGCATTCATTGATTAGTTTATTTAGTCATTTATTCACCTCTCTCCCTTTCTCCCACTCTCTTTACCTCCTCCCCAAAAACCCTACACTCCCACAAAAAATGTACTATTCATTGTTTCCAGTTCTTGGGAAACAAGGGCGATCTTTAGAGCAAATTATATGGATGCATTCCACCTCATATATTTGTCAGGCATTTCAGCAGTGGAACACTCATTAGGAGAGGCAATAAGGAGCTCTGACAGGCAACTTCAGTCCACCTCAAAGCACAGTCCATTTACGCAGGCCCTCAGGAGTGCACATATATGCTGCTCCTTAAAAAACACACTCTCGTTACACTCTCCTCGCTCCGGAGTGTGTGTATTGTGACACATTCGACACAGATGTGTGATTTAGATGAGGTGAGTTTAGGGAAGTGATTGGTATAGTTTGACAAAGGTCAGCAGAGTTGTCTCCGGTGTGTGTTGGTGATTTATTTCGGGAGTACTGTGGTTTGTGCGAGCCGGCCGGAGCTGTGTGAGAAAGACATATTTTTGTGGATAGGAAACTGGTTTTATTGGTTGACGAAACCTCAGAGTTCCAGCTGTTTCCGAGCTCTGAGTAAAGGCCGACAATGTTACTTCAACTCCAGACAGATTTAGGAGAGATGGAGAAAAGCTGGGAAATGGAAAATGATTTGGCAAATCTACTTTAAGATAAATGCTTTCAAATCCTGTAGGTGTATCTTCCTTAAGACGTTCGCTCTCCATGCTAGTACAATTTATCTAATCACCTGCTTTATAAATAGCAGCTGCAATATTTCCATCAGAATGGAAAGTTCAGCATTTTTTTAAATACCTCTGGTGTAAACATTTCACACACTATTGAGTATGTAACTGCATATCGACGCCAAAACAAAGATAAAATGGGCCATTTCACGTTGCATTCTCCCAATGAACCATTGAGCTGCATTACGATTCAAAGGTTTGGTCATTATCATTGAATAAATAAGTCTGAAACAACAGATAAAGCATTGATAGACTAAAAGCTCTCAGTATTTCCACTGGTAAACACACTCGCGTCACCAGTCTTAGATCAACTTTCAGTCATATCATGGGAAAAACTGAGGCAAGCATTGTTTGAGCTGGTTCTGCTATCTCTCTCTCATTGGTATACAGCAGTCATGTCTATATTCAGTTCAGCTGTCACAATGTTGCCACAAAGGAATATTGTCTGCTTATGTGATTACAACATATCAAAAGGTATGTTCCCAGATAGCATGTAATCATTGAAACAATGTTGAGTCAGTGTTGATGCGTCAACGCTAATTGCATTGAATTAACGTTACAAAGTAATGTTGCTTTAGTATCACTCTTGCACCCTCAGTTAATGTTGAAGCAATGCTGAGATTTCAACCACAAATCAATGGTAATATTATTGATTCAACATTATAAAGTGATATTTTTTTCAACGTCACTTTTGCACCCTCAGTTAATGTTTAAACAATGTTGGGATTTCCACAAAAAATCAATGATAATATCATTAAATCAACATTATGAGGTGATGTTGGGTCAATATCACTTCCAGGCAGGTGTGTTGGAGCTAAACTCCTCATGAAGAGTAATAAACACCTTTGAACAATGGCCATTACATAAATCTCAATTCATTTTCTGTGAAACTATATAGCATTCAAGTAACAAGTTTATCTTGTATAATAAAATATAATTCACCTTATGTAGACCTTAATCTGTTTAAATATCACAAAATAGCCATGTCAGTCACTTTCACAAACACAAGGTGTTTTTTTTTTTTTGTTTTGTTTTTTTTTTGATTCAGTGGCTGAACAGAATGGAGATTAGTTACATTCCTCAAATTTAATACAGATTCAGGAATATGAATGATTACCTGATAAAGCAGTAATCAGGGAGCAGGAGATAAGGTACAGGATAGCATCAAGTCCCAGGTCAGGTGATAATCCTGTCGACTACAACTCAATATATTATCAATGTCACATTTATCAAGAGGGTGTTTCTCATTTTTTTTTATTGTCCATCCTCATCTGCCTTCATTCCTATTAAAGAAAGAAGTCAAGGTACTCTGCAAGTATTGAGTAATAGATGCAATACATGGGCAATGTGAAAAGTATGATATTCTTGCTCACGTTCATGTCACTTGCACTAATAAATAAATATATCCTAATAGATATTACTAAAGCAAGATGCATGCACTTTTTAAGAATTTAGAAAATGGATGGTTTATTCAAACACTTTAATATCTTTTTTAAATAAATATATCTTATTAGATTCAGTAACAAATCAAATGCAAATAACAAGCACAAAAAACAAACAAACAAACAAACAAACAAACAAACAAAAGAACAGAAATAATAAGAAAGATGAAGTCAGGTGGTTCAACAAACAACACAACTGTATAGGGCACACCTGTGTTTTCTCTCTAATGAGGAGGAATTGATTGGACTACTGGGAAGAGTACATGCAAAACCAAAATGGGCGTTTACCAATCAGTGGCCAATTTCAAACTACAATGGATGTTTTTCAACCATTTTTCAACAGACTTGCTAAAATTATGAAGGCCCACCCCAAACCAAGCCCCCAGTGGATTAGAGCAAATCGGGTAAAAGCCCATTGTGGTTTGAAAACGCCCCACTGATTGGGAAACACCCACTAGTGTTCTGCAGAGATACAAACCTGCAGAATCTTGTGGTCATCAACTACAAATCACTGTTAGTTCAATATCACTGTCTCCACCCATGTGTGCTGTCGGCTTTCATCATAATTTCAATGTTGATCCAACATACATTAAACATTGAAATGTCAATCTCAAACAAAATGATGGTTTGGATCAAAACTCAACATTGTATCAATGTCACCATGCTATCTGGGTTATCAGGTTGCTTACCATGAAATTTGGAAGAACAGTGTATTATCTATTTTCTAGCTTTGAAAGTCAAAATAAAACTGAACACCTCAAAATTGCAATAAATCAAGGTCGACACAACAGCCTCTTAAATGTCTACAATCTCTCAAGTCTCAGTTAAGCTTAAGTGCACAAAAGGCCATAAGAAAACCAATATCCTTCAAAAAGGTCTCTTCAATAGATCGGATAATAGGGGGGTATCACACACAGTTTCTGTGTGTTAATCTTGAGTACCTATAGAGTATATAGAGTAGTAGTGCATCCTTCATATCTCCAAAAAGTCTTTAGTTTAATCATATTTATAAAAGATACATACACTGTACCGAGTATTTCCGAGAACAGCCAAGCGCCTGGAGGCGTGTCCTGTGAGCGGAGCTAGAGTCACGAGTATGCGCAGCTTTTGTGTAGAGATCGTCTACAAGCTATCAATGGTCAGCTAAACAACTGTATTTAAACACACAATACACCATCGCACTATCCATGGATAACTTTTGTATGAATGATGAATAATTAATTTTATGAATTCACTACGTTCGTGTTGTTTACATCATATGCACTTAAGCGCCTGTTGTCAACAAAACAGACATTTGAAGCAGTTTTACTCACCACCTGCGGTACCGACTCATGACCGGGATCATATCACTGTGACCGCTCCATCTTTCAGTTTCAAATGATCTGTAAATCCAGCGCAGAACTGGGCCTTGTTTATAAAACCATAAGCGCCTATCCTGAGGACTCGAGCAGCCACGGAAAAACACGAGATATTCTCCATTCATTTTAACCAATAAAAAAGTGATTACAACTATCATTTTCTATGGTTATTATAATAACAAATATCGAGAGCGCATCAATGTAATTCGTGAGAACAAATCTCTCAGCTCCACTGAACACTGGGTTCTTTGGGAAGCAAGATTATCTTTCCTCGCAACCAAAAACACACTTCTTTGGTGACATTGTTGATTTCGTGCAGTCCTGTGACCTGTGCAGCGCTGCTGATGACTTCCGTAAAGCCGAACGCGCGTTGATGGGCGTGCTCTTGTGCTCTTGCGCTCTCGCTCAGGTCCACGTGTGCGCTCGCGCCCTTCCGGAAGAAGCGCCCGTACAAGGAATTCCGCCCCCGTTTACGTCACTCAGGCCGATACTCGAAAAAAAGTCCGAATCCTGTGAGGATTAGGAAGAGAATTTTTGGAATTTTTAGAGTACATGAAATAGCATTACCCTATGAGCTGAAGGAAGTACTTCCATATACATCCATCCATCATAAATATGTATTCCACACGGCTCCGGAGGGTTAATAAAGGCCTTCTGAAGTGAAGCGATGCGTTTGTGTAAAAAAAATCCATATTTAAACAAGTAAAATATAATGAAGTAAAATATGTAGCTTCCGCCAGACCGCCTTCCGTATTGAAGTTACGAAGAAAGTGTAAACTGGCGTCACATCAGTTACACTTTTTCCGTAAGTTGAATAGGGAAGGCGTAGGACGTAGCGCAAGCTTTATGAACTGCAAGAGTTTTACACTTTCTGCGTACGTTGAATACGGAAGGCGGCTCGTGCGGAAGCTACATATTTTACTTCATAACTTGTCAAATATGGATATATTTTTTTTTACACAAACGCATCGCTTCGCTTCAAAAGGCCTTCATTAATTAGAAGTTTATCATAAAAAATTTAAATCTATAAGCAAATACATCCAGCCATATTATAAGTTATAACCGCCTATGCTCTATAGAGTCACAGGGATACCGGAGCGGATCCCAGTGTTTCATGCCACAGTGCATATTAATTTATATAATTTATAATTATTTATATATTTTTAATAATTTATTTTAATTTATTTAGAATTATTATTCATGATCATTTTAAATAAACCAAATTAAATTCCAACTGCATGTCAGTAGATATACCCTGATGTTTTTTCCCTGATGTTTACAAAACACTTAGGAATGTGTCCATGAAAATACATTAAGTAACACCTGTCTTTGTTTTGTTTTATTTAAAACCAACCTGCTCTCCAGGTGTTCGTGTTTCATTTCTACCAATGGGACGTGTGCATGAAGTGTGTGTTTGTTTGCATCTACGTGTTTCTGATATCCCTCCCGTCCTCAGGCTGTGTGTGTCAGGGTGAAAGTGCTGCTGGTCATAGAGGCTAATGCTGACATCTGCCCCCTGCCAGCTGACTGCCCTCTGGGACAGAGATCTTAACATGCACGAGCCACACACATACAACCTCTCTCTCTCTTTCTCTTTATCTCTATGGCTTAGAGCAACAGGTGTTCCTGCAGCTCTTATTAAATTTAATGGGACTATCTCTTAACCTGTCCTCCTACTTTTCTCTGCTCTCTTATCTTCTACCAAAAACAAAGGAATAAAAAACACTATACAATGACTAGTTGCTTAGATCTACATGAGATTACGGTAACAAAGTTACAGGCAGCGCCGTCTGTAGGCGCGTGCCGAATCAGTGGGTAAAGAGTCCTGGAGCCGACCTTTTCTTGAGCATCCCACGGCCCCTGAAGGCTCCAAGAAAGGGTGGCCTCTGAGCCAAATTAACTTATCTTGTCCATTTGTTTCTCCTAAAACAGATTACAGCGAGGGAGCCCACACTGGATGCACTCGGGCCCCTCACTCACTCCCTGACTGAAGCCCATGGGCATTTGACAAGCTTTGTTCATGGTGCATTAACTCTGTCACACATTAGCTCTGACCACAGCTAATTGACTGCACTTGAGTCAATTGCTGTATAGAGTCCATATTATCAGCTTTAAAGGGTCTTCAGCTTCAGTTCCTTTTAGCAAATCATGCTCCTATAGAGTCTCTAGGAAAGCTCTCTGGGAGTAAATATTTTTAGGACCTTTTATGCGGAGTTTCGGATTTTGGTCACTAGTATATCGGTCTAATATGGAAACACAGAAGTGTGGTTTATTTCAGGGAGCTTCCAGAAGTTTTCTTGGATAGCGCTGTCAGGAGAGCAAATTGTTTGAAAGACTGCTGGCAGGGAATCAGACGTGGGCCTAGGAAAATTGATGAGTGTCAAGGAGCCTGAGCTTCAGCACACAGACTAAATGGCCATATTTATTAGACGTTACAACAACAAATGGATGCTTATTGCTCTAATGGCCCTGATTTCCTTCTTGTCTCAAGGAAATCCGCAAAGAGCTGATGCACAGGGCCATTATTAGTCAGTCATCTGACCTTAGCTTTAAAACATTTAAAACACGCACTCATGCTCTTTGACAAAAACAAATAGCATCAGTTACATTAAGATTTTTGCATGTTTAGGATAAATAGCAGGCTTTTTTACAATTATTTGTTCATTAATATTGGGGATGCCCATTTAATATGTTAATTTAGAGCAAATAATAACAGAAACTGTGTTAAAAACAGCTCTGGTGCACTCGTGGTGTGAGATACTGAAAATGGAATGACACGAAAGCTGATCTGTCTGCACATGTACATGGAACAACAATTAAAAAATATATGATTCCTGTGTACTATATGGCCAAAAAACATCCCTAAAATCAATTGAAAACGAAATTGATTGTTATAAATTCATTTACAAATGTTATGTTGTAAATGAATGCACAACATCTTCCACATTTTACATATTATGGCTCTTTCAGATAACTATATTCATGTAGATATTCATAGGAAGGCAGACTGTTTCTACTAAACCGTTCACTAAAAGAATCATATTTTTGGAGTTATGTATGCACATGTACATCCCTAAAATCGATTGCAAACAAGATCGATTGTTGTGGACTGGTTAGACTCGGTTATACTGAATTTTACATGGACTATATACTGTCTTTTTTGTAATACACTGCATAAAAAAATGAATTTCCTACTCAGTATTTTTGTCTTGTTTTCCAGTACAAATATCTAAACATTATTAAATTTAAATAGATTTACTTGAAGAGCAAAATGACTTTAAAGTCTCATAGCCAAAGAGGTCTATAATAACTGGAAAGAAAAAAAAAGATCAAAATTAAGTGGGATGTTGCTGAAAACAAGAAAATACATCTGCCAGTTGAGTCAGAAAAATAAACTTCTGACCCAATTGGCAGTTGTTGTTTTTTTGTTTTTTTTTTGTTTTTTTTAAGCATAAACTCACTTAATTCTGATGCATTTTTCATAAGACATTTTTCTTTTTTTTCTTTTTTTTTTTTTTTGCAGTTTATAATGATGTAATGTTTTGAATTATCTTAATTCGGGGGCTTTTCTCAGAAAATATTTTCTGCATTTATAAGATTTAAGCAATAATTTGTTATTGACACCATACTAACTAATATTTTACTTTTTTAAGCATAATCGATTGAATGTCTTAATTCACACTCATTTAAAAATGCCCAAAGCATCATACAAACAACATAGGGATTCTTTCAAAGGAGAGTGTGCACGTTTACATATGTGTTTGCAGATAATGCATATTAGCCTCTTGTGAGTCTCTCCGTGTTCTATAAACAGCTCTATGCTATTTAAATCTGGGTGTGACTGCAAAAGCCTTGCAGCACATTAAAATAGAGGCCTCTCAGTGCAGTAATTACTCCCAACAGGAGGGATTGTTTGACAAGGCACAAGGCAGGGGTCAAAGGTCACGCCCTGTCTGCCTCCCTTGTTTGCCAACATGGACACAAGATCACAGCCCGCCAAGGCGCTGCACGTTCTGTCACATTTTGCCTCCTTACAAACAACAACAGCTCTCAGGAACCCTGTGTCGTTTGGAAACACGAGTATCAGACCTACAATTTCTGCTTCTATTATGAAGTCACTTCTACATTTGCCATTTTCTTTCTCTCTCTCTCTCAGTCGGCCTCACTAAATGTGGCTGATTAGTAATTATGATAAAACGCTTGTTGCCGCGAGCAAATTGAGTCCTGGGAGTCGGCCGTCCAGTCCGTGATTGATCATTAGTCTGTAACTGGTCGTGTCTCAAGCCAGGGGTGTATTTTTAAAGCAGATCACTGGTAAAGAGAAATGTGGCGTGAGGCATGATGCCTGAGGCCTCAGTCACAGAGGAGATTGTGTGTACCTTTATCTGCTGGAATATGGAAATGCAAACATGGTCCAACAGATAGTAAATCGATGTAAATGAATGGACTACCTGCACAATATTAATGTAACAATATTCATGTAGTTATTCATATGAAAGCAGATTGTTTCTACTTTTTAGAGCTGAGAGTTCACTAAAAATATCATGTTTTTTTGGCATTAACGTGACAAATTTTTAATTGTGGAACTGCTGCAGTACATCAAATATATATCTTTCCAAATGTAGTGCATTCATACATAAATAATATACTGTATATTTTTGTAAATAATATATGTTTTCTCATTAACAGTGTGATTCACATGTTGGTGATATTGTTTGGTGTTGAATGATAATAAAATTCTATACTACTGCAAATTACTTCGCTTTTGCTAAACATCGGGTACAGAGAAACTTCTTTCCAAAAACATGTAATAAATGGTAGTGCACACAAAACTTATCAGTAAATGAAGGAGAAAAGCCTTCTTAACAGTAAATTGATTCTCAAATCTACTGTTAAGAAGGCTTTTCTCCTTCATTTACTGATAAGTTTTGTGTGCACTACCATTTAAAAATGTGTGGTTGATAGGATTTTTTTTTTTTTTTTTTTTTTTGATCAAAAATACATTAAACAGTAATATTGTGAAATATAATTACAATTTAATTTTTTTTTTTCTATTCAATATATTTTAAAATATAATTTATTCCTGTGATGGCAAAGCTGAATTTTTCAGCATCACTTCAGTCTTCAGTGTCACATGATCCTTCAGAAATCATTCTAATATGACGATTTGGTGCTCAAGAAACATTTCTTATTACCAGTGTTGAAAACAGTTGTGTTGCTTTGTATTTTTGTAGAAACATTTTTTTTTTATTCAGAATTCTTTAAGTGGAAAGTTCAAAAGAACAGCATTTGTTTGATATGTTTTTGTAACAATGTAAAAGTCACTGGTAACACTTTACAATAAGGTTCATTAGTTAACATTAACTAATAATGAACTGCACTTCTACAGCATTTATTAAACTTTGTTAATGTTAATTTCAACATTTACTTATACAGTATTAAAATCTTGTTAACATTATTTAATGCACTGTGAACTAACATGAACAATGAACAACTGTATTTTCATTAACTAACGTTAATGAAGATTAGTAAATACTGTAACAAATGTATTGCTCATGGTTAGTTCATGTTAGTTAATACATTAATGTTTAACTAATGAACCTTATTGTAAAGTGTTACTAAGTCACTTTTAATCATTTCATAGCATCCTGTTGCTGGTGCAGTTATTTAGACCAAACTTTAGAAAACAGACAGTACAGAATTCAACAGCTGTAATGTCAGATTTAATACAAATATTTAAATAAACTTGGCATTAATCTCAAACTGTTAGGTGTTAACTTTGGCAGCCCTACTACTTTTACATATGGTACACATGCAGAAATTATTATCAATGATCTGTCATTTAAATGTCAACATATAGAAATAATCATCAATTAAAATTGACAAAATAGTAATGAAAACATACATTTAGAGTCAATTCAACACTCTCCCACACTCCCACAGTGGAGCATTGCAGTGTTTGAAGGTGTAGTTGTTTTACTGAAAGTGTGCTGGCACTAAACCCATAGTCTTCTTCAACTCTTTGTGATTTGTGGGTCAAGCTGATCTGTGGTGAAATGTTTGCTACTACCAAGAGGTCAAAATTTGGCTGGGGTGCGTTTCCCAAAGCGAACTATGGTTGCAAGTTCCGTCGTTAACAATAGAGTTCAATGGGACTTCCGACCATAGTTGGCTAACGATGCTTTCGGGAAACGCACCCCTGGTTAGCAAGGTCCAGTTAGCCCCTGCTGGTAGATGCCAAAACTTCCCAGTCTAAAATACTTTCAGTCTATTAATCTGAGTATCTGTGTATTCTGCACCCGATGTGCAACTGCTATTAAAGGGATAGTTCACCCAAAATTAAAAATTCTGTCATCATTTACTCACCCTCAAGTAGTTCCAGACCTGTATGAATTTCTTTGTTCTGCTGAACACAAAAGAAGATATTTGGAAGAATGTCAGTAACCAAACAGTTCTCACCCCTCATTTACTACCATAGTAGGAAAAATAATTACTATGGTAGTCAATGGGGGGTGAGATCTGCTTGGACACAAACATTCTTCCAAATATCTTCTTTTGTGTTCAGCAGAAGAAAAAAATTCATACAGGTTTGGAACAACTTGAGGGTGAGTAAATGATGACAGAATTTTCATTTTTGGGTGAATTATCCCTTTAAGATGAATGGGAATGCTAACAGCTTATAGCTTTCTCCAGTTATTATAGACCTCTTTAGTAGACTTTAATGTGCGAAGAAGCAGTGAAATTGTCTGGTATATAGGCCTATTTACAGCACCAGCCACTGCTTTCTCAAATTTCTTGGAATGGAAAGCTTGGAAAACAGTAATGTTCAAAATGTTTCTTTTTCTGTCACCAAAAATGTCTGGATAAAAAAACCATCTTGCAAACACTCATTAGAAGTGGCGGTTCGGGAACTAGGCAACTGTGGCAGATTTTAAACACACATAACCAAAAAACAAGTGAGCCGCATTATTTCAAATTGAATGTGCGTCATAAAACCCACAGCAAGTAGTCCATTCAAAAGAAGTGTAACAATACAATCTGTTTCAGGGTTCAGAGTAAAATTTGTGAGGTGGAAATGGATGTACTGCTCTTTTCTAGATCACGACATGGTGAAGAATTGATGTCTATAAGGCAAAAACATTAGTTTAAACAGATAATGGACCTTAAAAGCACAACCAGAACAAATTCCTGTGCAATCATAAAAAACATTTGTTTTAAATGCTACAATTTACATACATACATATTTATGAATGATTTACACAGAAATTCATTCTGCTTGTACTTCATAAATAAGTACCAATGCATTTTATTTAAGGGAAAATCAAAAAAAGCAACAAAAATTGATCAATATAACAAGTAGGCAACTTGTAAATACACAATACCCATCAACCGGACTGGCTGTTGACCTTTACCCACCGAGCAGCATTTGCGTGTATTGAAGCTTTGGACTACAGGTGAGAAAGCTCTGACCTGTCAGCGGTGCTATAGGACCCTCTTCTCTGCGCTCTTCAGGGCGCCAGAGCACATGTGAGGCTGAAGGGAGGAATGTTAACAGTCGTCATTAGTATCTGGGCTTCTGAGGGGGAGAGGGGCCCAGCGGCCCTTCTGCGAGTATGTCACCGGCTCACGCCGCTATCTCTGTTTGGGTTTTCCCACGTTATGTCATGCATAGACATGCACATATGCACGCACGCTAAGTCGTGAGAAGCAGGTAGGGATTTCTTTTAGTGTTTCGAGTCCATGACTCCAACTGAGATTTATGGGTTGCAGCAATGTGTAGATTTCAGAGGGGAGTATTTAGTTCATGTTCAGTGTATTATAAGGAGCCATCCCCTTAAAATGAATAATTTAAAATTA
This sequence comes from Mylopharyngodon piceus, assembly GCA_039654765.1. Classification (NCBI taxonomy): domain Eukaryota; kingdom Metazoa; phylum Chordata; class Actinopteri; order Cypriniformes; family Xenocyprididae; genus Mylopharyngodon; species Mylopharyngodon piceus. The sequence goes on from CM077440.1 coordinate 26,930,623, forward strand.
AATTTACTACATTTTTTTAATGTAGTAAATTTAATTTTAAATTATTCATTTTAAAGAACTTAAAGGTGCACTCTAAAAAATGCTGGGTTAAAAAACAACCCAAGTTGGGTTGAAAATGGACAAACCCAGCATTTTTTTTATACCCAGCATTTGGGTTAAATGTTTGCCCAACCGGCTGGGTAGTTTTAACTCAACTATTGTTTAAAAATTACTGTATTGCTTGCTTACAATGAATCCAAAGTATGTTGGAAAATAACTTTTAATTACTATGTTTAATAAATGAACATTTATTAACAAGTTTAATGAATAATAATTAAACAATAAACATTTATTAAATTGCTCATTAATAAATGTTTACCTTTTGATTATTATTGTTGCCTCTAGTAATTATGTGTCTGATTTTTACTTTCAAACCTATTTTGGGTTCATTTTAAGCCAGCCATATAGTAATTTTTAAACAATATTTGGGTTAAATAAAACTGCCCAGCACGTTGGGAAAACATTTAACCCAACCGCAGGGTTAAAACAACCCAATCGCTGGGTTTGTCCATTTTTAACCCAACTTGGGTTGTTTTTAACCCAGCATTTTTTAGAGTGTGGCATGAAACCAAAAAGTATTTTATTATTTTTTGCACTTATTATTATTATTATTATTATTGCACAAAGGAATATATATATATATATATATATATATATATATATATATATATATATATATGCGCCCTCTTTAAGTTCTTTGTAACAACTTTATTCATATATTTGGGGTCAATACAAGGACATGTTTCTTGTGTATCAATAATAAAATGATTTCTGAAGGACCATGTGACATTGACGACTGGAGTAATGGCTGCTGAAAATTCAGCTTTGCCATCACAGGAATAAATTACATTTTAAAATATATTAAAATAGAAAACAGTGATTTTTGAATTGTAATATTTCATAATATTACTGCTTTTACTCTGTTTATAATCAAATAAATCCAGCCGTATGCATAAGAGACTTTCAAAAACATTAAAAAAACTAAATGGGTCTCTATAAAGATATATTATGTTCCCATGTTGGGAACCCCTAAAAAGTTCAATATATGAAACGCCTGACAGAAACCTTTAAGGTTCTCTTTAGAACCTTTTCTTCTAAGAGTGTATTGACCCCAAACTTGTTTGATTCTTGTTTGATTATCTTTTATAATCAGAAATAAAGAAATAAATAAAAGCAATCTGCAAATTCCAACCCTACTGTATGTTCACACAAGGATTTAGAAGGGAATAAACTCTAGGGTGAACACTAACAAACAGAAAATGTCTCTTTATAGGGACATACCCTGTGTGACCACCTTCATGAACAGCAAATGTGTAACATTCCTTTGCACACTTTATGGACACTTGTGCGCTGAAGTCTGAAACCTCGCTCCCAGTTTGCAACATTAACGGTGTGTAGAGTGAATTTATGGTGCGGTACACTGGAGGGTGAGATGGGCTATCCTGGAGGTCAAGCTGACCAGGGCAGATAACACAAGCTGATCCAGGGCACTGCAGGCCACTGTCCCCCCCTCTCAACTCATTCCATGGATCTTCAGCCCCATCCGTGGCTCTTTGAAGTACCTGTGATTTAAGGTTATGAGAGAGGGACTCTGGCAAGGCCTCATTGATCTCGGAGCATATCGGCGGCTGTGACTCTGCCACGCTTTTGTTGTGAGGAGATTGACCCTATTTTCATCTCTCCGTCAATGTCTGATGACCGGACGGTGAATCCAACCTCCGGCATCTGGCTTCTCTGAAGTGATGCTGTAGAGTGAAATACTGAGTGAGTGGGATAAACATTTGCTTTTATGCTGAAGGTGCCGGAATTCGGCAAGCAGATCTCGGACATCGAGAAAAGCACATGTGTGCTCTAATGGATGGTTGGCTTGAAGATGATTGCGTGTTTGTGTGATGAATGGGATTCTTAAACAGCATAAGATTCTACAAATCCTAATCAGAAACTACTGAGGAGGAAAATCGCTTGCCAAATTGTGGCCGATCCAGTTACTCCAATCAGATTATAATGGTGATAAATGTATAACTAGAACAGCACTTGCCGCAATCGCACACATCAACGTTACTGGCTCGCTTGCTGTTCCAGTATCACCCAGAATCTTAAGCGTGTGAGGATGCGTGCCATGGAAAGAAAAATGGCTGCGGCAGTTGTTCTTGTCTAATTCATACAGCCAAGCTGCTTTGAAATTTAACAAGCAAAAGAATTACAGCTCCCGAATGTCAAGCGGTTTATTTTGTTTTAATGCTACAGGAAGCAGCTGCCATCTACTGTATGTACACAGCTGAGCCTCTATCATCCATACAGGAGAAAACCCAGTACACTCTGCATTACGTTAAATCTCTTCTACAGTATAGCAAAGCAGTACCATGTGATGCTCATTCTGAGCTGTGCTCACAGAGACTTATTTTTCCAAGAGGGCTGTTGTTATTTAGGTGAATGCAAATAAGAGTGTACAATAAAGAAAAGGAAGTTTTGGCCAACACTGTAAAAAAAATATTTTCATGATTTCTTATCACAACATTTTTTCTTTGTCAAATCAACTTAGATAATTAATGTGGTTCAGATGATATGATATTTTGAGTTTCTGTTGATTAAACCAATCGCCTTCATTGTATTAACTCATATTTTAATTTCAATGAACTCAAAATTTTAAGGCAACCAGGTGACTTGCTTTTTTTTAAGTTAAACCAACAATTCTTTTTTTTCATGTTTTTAGACATGTACTGTATGTTCTCTCTGTATTTATGTTGATTTCATTTGGCTAGACAAAATAGTAATGAATAATTTTATACCATTTTCACAAAATACCGTTTAATACCATTTTCACAAAAAGTTAAAATTTAATGACTCTAAAAATGTCATGTGGTGTAACCAAGTAAAAAGAAATAACTGTAATTAAGTACTGTAATTACACCTTACTTACTGTAACTGTAAATAAGGTATAATTTGCCACATTTTCATACACCTTGAAAACATTAATACCATTTTCACAAAAAGTTAAAATTGAATGACTCTAAAAATGTCATGTGGTGTAACCATCAAGTAAAAAGAAATAACTGTAATTAAGACTGTAATTGCACCTTATGTACTGTAAATAAGGTATAATTTTTCCTACACCTTGAAAACATTTGTACACATCTTAAACCTTTCAATGTTTAATAATATTTTTCAAGGTCCAATTATTAAATATCACGCAATGTCAAATATCATGAATTATTCATTAATAAATATAATTAGGTTTTGTCATAAAAAAGTCAATTTATCTGATATTTTAGGATGTTTTTTTATTAACCTTGACATCATGAGGGTTTGCACCACACAAATTTGATTTGACAGACAAACATTTTATTAATAAGCAGTAAAGCAGCTTTATTAAAATATTGAAAGAAACAATAATAAGAGTATGCTTTAAAAGGTTTCTTTTCAAAAATGACATTTTTTTAAAAATTGAGGCTTTGTTCATCATAATAAAAAAATAAAAAAAAACTCTTACAAACTATTTTAATACAATAATTATGCCTGTAAATGCCTGAAGAAGGTCATGGGACTGAAACGTTGCTGAATAAATTGTGTTACTTTTTGCAAGTTGAATTTTTTTGCAAGTTCTATTTTGAATTGTTTATTAAATACAAAAATTTAAAAAACATGTTCATCATAGTTGATCCAGATATGTTTAATGGGCCTTTTAGCTTATTAAAAGGATCATTAATTGTTAATAATTTGTTGTTAGTACAATTAGAGAGGAGATGTGTTGCAACCACTTGAGTTTTAGATGTACGCTAACAGGTCTGTGTTAGCATTTCCAGGAAGCAATCTTTAGCTATTGTTGTGACTGGATGTATTAGGCTATCAGGCTTCACAACAGTTCTCTCAGGTAATTGCTTGTTCATAAAATAATTGAATTATGAAGTCACTTACCACACAAAGCTCTGCTAATTCCCCTTGAACTCGGAAATACTTTAGTGTGTAGCAGCACGGCAGTCCGTCATGGCCGTTGAGAAGTCGCTATTAAAAAAATTGGTTATAATTGTGGGAAAACATAAACTCTTCATGACCATTTGATCGCATATGGGGTCTCCATGGCAATATTTCCAAGGAGATGGAGGTTGATGCAGAAACAAGAGTCATTGTGTTTACTTTTCTCAAGCAGTCTGAAGGGGTTTCACATTGGTGTCCTTGGTGTCACTTCGGTGTTGAGATCCCACGCCTCAATATTGAGAAAAGCCGCCCTAAAATGATTATATACTGCAATATGGCTTTCCAGAACAAATATTTTAAAGGACACAGTTCCCAAGGACTCAGAGCTTAGAAACCACTCCACATTAACATTGTCTTGCGGTTAAGTTCTGTCACCTTTCAGCAGAGCTCTAACCACTGCAATGCTTGATTTAACTGTCAGTAGCACTTAGCAAATTTTGGCTAAGGTACGCTGGATACTCCACTGCAAATGTTCTGTTCAGTAACATCACTTCCTAAATCACAGCTGTTCGGTAGACAGAAGGAACAGAGCGAACAGACGGAATCCGGACCAACCCTCAGTCTGAGATCAAGGTCTGTGATGTTGTTTGAGCTTCTCAAAATTGAGTGTGATTTATATGTCATGGGGAAAAACTGTCGGTTTTTGCAATTTTGACAATGATGACCTTATGAGTGGGGAATGGTGGACTCCGAAAGGCCTTTTGGGAGACAAGCTGCTGCTTCATCTCAGACAATGGACCACTGTACTGCATTTCCTATTATTGCCTTGGATCGTTTTTAAACATATTAGGTCACTGTGATGTGGCCGTTACATATCGCTGCTCTAAAGCTGACCCTCTGATCAGATTCAAATGAATGATCGTTCTGAGATCAAAAGATCATCTCTTTTTCAGAGATGCTCTTATGAACAATAACATGGACTGTGCAGAATAATAAAATATGGATTAAATGATTAAAGACCAATGCCAGGTTGTCCACTTATGAGCTCTGACCACATTCCCACAAAAGTTTATTTTGCTCTACAGCTTTCTAGGATTCACGTTCACATTATTTTTCTTCTGTTCGTCCATGTCTAATAGTTGGAACGTATCTCTCTTGAGTAGTTCTTCTTGGCAGTCACCACTCACTGGTCAGCAATGGGATGAATTTGGAACAGATTGCAGATTAAACGTGAGGAGGTAATTAGGCCTAAAGAGGAGATAATTTTGCTCCAGCCAGGCTCCTGTTGTTTTAAGTCCTTCTGGAAAATGTGGATTTTCCAATGATGGCCATTTAAAGGTGTCACTGTGGAGCCATGGTGAATTAAAGGGAGTCACTACATAGTCTAAACAAGCAATCTTCTCCATTATCAACAGCCTGACAGGATAATAGAGTACAACTGGTCATGTGACAAGGGCTATGGTGACAAAAGACCGGCATCTATCATTTAGCCGTCTGCGATGGTGCCCGCTTTTTATCAGCACAGATTTATTTAAACGAAACAACAGGAAAGCAAAAGAGAGTAGAGTGAAGTGAATGAATTGAATTTATTATGCAAATATCAATATCAATATATATGTATATATGTGTATATATATATATATATATATATATATATATATATATAATATACAGTCAAACCAAAATTTATTCAGACACCTTGAACATTTCATTCATTAATACAGTTTATTCACTATAGTTTAAAAAAAATGGTAATAAAATATGACAAGATCTTAAAATCTTAAGATCTTAAAGTTAAACTGTGTCAGAAAAAATTAATCTTAATTATGTCAGATAACACTTAAGCAAAACATGGTCAGGTCAAAGTGTCTGAATAATTTTTGGTTCCAAATTTTTATCAATTTTATTGGTAGTCCACTGTATGTAATTTTTGGGTATAATATGTCACAGTTTACTTTATTTTGCTATCCTCACTTACATAAATGAACTATAGTGTCCTGTACCCACTAGTAAAAATATATCAAAAATTATATCTAGTGTCTGAATAATCTTTGGTTTGACTGTGTGTATATATATATATATATATATATATATATATATATATATATATATATATAGTAGATCAGATGCTTTAAACCACAGCAAATTACAAAAAAAGGAACAAAAGCAATTCGTCAGAGCCAAAAATATTTGTAATATACAATTACAAAAAATTACAGAAATTAATTTTTAGAATTAGACATTAGAAATATTGGTTACACTTTATTTTAAGGTGTCCGTGTTACAGTGTAATTATACATTTAAGTACTGAGTAATAATAATTACCTACATGTACTATAGAGTTACGGTTAGGGTTAGGGTTTGGTTTAGGGTTAGTTACATGTAATTATGCATAATTTATAGGTATTACTACAATAACTACATGTAACATGTGTAACGACACTGTAAAATAAAGTGTTACCGAAATATTAATCTTAGTAATATTTTACATCAAGTTGCTCATGTTCTTGTTATAGCCTTAACACAAACTAATTCAGCATTGAGGTACTTTGACGAACAAAGCAGAAACTACCATAAAAGTTCAAGAGGTTATAAAGGTAAATGATTTCATCTGCCTGGCCCAAACTACGGCAATGAACGCGGGCCAATAGCAGCACAATGAGCCGGTCCATTCCTCTCTGAGGTGGAAACGGCTAGTTAGAGTCCGTAATCTCCAGAGACGCCTCCAGCTCGCCCCAACCCCGAACCCCCCCGCCAGGGGCTTTTAAGTGGAACCTTCTGAACATCGAGCCAGCGTTTGGTGGATAGCAGGCAGCTGGACTTTGTCATGCATGTCCAGGGACATTCTTGTTAGTGTAGTGTAACCTTTTCTGCACTAACACAGATAACACTGGCACCTAGCTGGGTCCTAATCTGTGTGCAGTGCCCAAGCAAGGGGAGGGAGAGCGGGTGGAAGCTAAGAGGTGGTGGGGGGGAGTTTAAATTATTCCAAACAGCAGGCCAGCAGCAGTGGCTAGGGACCCTGGCACCCCCAGCACCGGTGGTGACCTCACTACACTGAGAAAACAGAATCCCATTCAGGGACATTTATTGCATATCTGCCTGAAATCCTGAAACCAAACTCCTACTGTAGAACAACACTGGTGCCATTCCTCAGCCAAGTGCTTGACATTCGCTTCCCTTGTTTTCTTATCGGAATGCTTAGTTTGTCAGTTTGCATTTGCTTTATGCTGTCTCTAAAACCTCGAAAATGCAAACTGTGGTTATTTTTCAAAAGCTGCCCTGACAGCGTGAAATATAAATGAGTTGTAGACATGTCGCCATAGTCTGTGTACTTAACTCCTCTCCGCTCGTGCAGATGATCCGCCAGAGGATCAAAGCATCGAGAGGTTCTCTATCACATCGCTAAAATGTTCATCTAATCTCAATAGTGCTGCAAGGGATTCACTGTTGGTGTGGAGAGCTTAGCTGCTTCAGGGAGAGAGGCCTTCAGACAGAGAGGGCCAACATGTGTACTCCAGATGCCCAAAAGCGGAGGTGGGTGTGAGCCACGCTAGTGCTGACAATAATTCGGGGACAGCGGGTGTCAGGCTGAGAGAGGCCTACACCTCATCACCCCGCCGGCTAATTGATTTCCAAATGAGCCGCGGTATTTCTGCACAGTAATCTTGAAAGGGGGTCATAAAAATGTCCGGGGATACAGGGTGTGCTGCGCTTTTATCTGAAAAGCTGAAATGTCTCTCGCTTTCCTTTCCTCTCTTATTTCTACAACCGCTAACATTTCTCTCTTTCGGCTTTCTTCCACTTAAGCTTTTCCCTCTTATTTAGTATTTCCCTTTATTTGCAGTTCTAAGCTGGCACACCTGATTTTTTATCTTTTTTTAATTCAGCCCTTCTCTTTGAGAAGAAATATCTGAGAGGGAAGAACATCCAAATCAGAACCATATTGGTGCTCTCACCACACACTGTGCAAAAATATGTGTGTATGAGAACAAAGTGAGTACACATGAAGAATTCCAAATCTTAATAGCGTTCCAAAAACAATGATACATTGTTTTTTCCCATTTAGCTGCTGATTAGGTGATAAATCAGTATGGGGTTTGTGACATTGGCCATCAGTCTCCAGCATATTGTGGTAAATGAAAACCAGGGACCATGAAAACCCTTTTCCTCTGACATCTTTATCTTGTGTTCATGTCATCTTTACTGTGAAAATTTGCTTTGATATTATGAAGATACTTTTTAAGTTTCTTTTAGATACCTAAAAATCCATTTTTGAGTGATACAGCTGTACCATGTTTTTTCACTGTAAACGTTCAGTAAAAATGTGGGGATAGTTAGGAAATGTGAGCAATTGTGAGCTACTATCTTGTAGCATCAAAAGGAAACTATCCTTTTTTAATTCATTTAATATAATTTAATTAGGCTTTTTTTCAGTATTTCTTCAACTGTTTGAACAGGGTAATTGCCTAGATAATTTAACATTGCTTGCAAAAATATGAATGGGTGTGAGAAACGACCCGACTGTAAAACACTAAACAACAATAAAATGCTGGTCATCATAATAATCAAGCTGAAAGTTTTATTATTTTACTTTTATTTATTACTATTTTATTATTTATTTATTTTTTAGCATTTGTGTTGGGGGGACATTTACAGTGCTTAACTTTATATATATATATATATATATACTTCATGTTCTCAAAGCAAGAATATTTGTTTTCCAATGATTGTTGTACGATATTGTAAAATAAATATTGCACTAATGCATTATGTAAATTGTACATTTCTATAATATATAATTATATAAATTAAATATATAAATTGTATAAAATCTGAAAAACTATTATAATTTTATAATTTTGATTTTGCTTAGTCATATACATTAGAAGTTATAACGCAGTGCTTGATACGGCTAGATGTTTCTTTTTATGTGCAGAAATTTAAGTGATGAAAGGTTTTATTGAAAAAAAAAAAATATATATATATTCATAACACTCCTTGTCTTAACTAAATTAAACATACTTTGTGTAATGAGCTCTGATGATCTGTCATGGTGTAGAATATCTCAAGGCAAACGTTTCCACAGATTACTCAGAGCTGTTGTCCTCAGCTGTCCTCACCACTTGTCAGACTGGCACATTTTAAACTCGGCAGTGTCTTCGGGTAGTACAGAGGCTAGAGACATTATACCTGGCAGAGCTGACAACTAACTGACCACTTGTGGCTCTGCTGGCATTTTGCCTCTCTCCCTGTTAGAGCTATCCAAATGTAAATATTTCCTTAGTTACCTTGCTTGTTGATCTGCGGACTATTTCCATATTTATATTGCACTCAAAACATTTACTGAAGACAATGTGAATGGACTAAGGTGTTGTTAACAGTAACAAAACGTTTTGCACACAACCTTTTCCTTCATTTTTTTTTTTTTTTTTAACAGGAAGCTACTAATCCCCTCTCAGAGTTGCAATTAAAGTGCATTAATACAAGAAAATAGTAGCACTATATTCATGCAATATATTTTTTATACAGCGTCAGCACATGCCATTAGCTACTGTATGTGCATACAGGGAATTTTCAAATACAAATATGTTTGTCCTGTAATTTACAGTTATTTATATAGCAAAAATTGCAGTCAAGCCCTGTTGGATGTGTTTTCATTGATTGTTTAATCCCACAAAAAAATAATAAACTCTGCTCTCTGTGGAGTCTGCATTCTTTGAACCTTGTTTCCTGTTTGTCTTTATGACACTTAATACACAATCCAGACCAAACTTACAGTTTAATCAGCAGCTTTCTGGAACAGAAACACAGTTCATCTAATGACTCTTAAATGGAACATAACTGACTGCACAAAATTATAATAACATTGATAATATAAGATCAATAAACCAGATTTGTCAGAAAGAATACATTAACCTTTTAATATGTGTGTATATTTGTGTGGCGGTTTAAAATAAATAGAAACGAGAGAGAAAGAAAAACATAGAAAACTCTGTAGATGCCTTATAAAATACAGAAGGCCCTGTTTATATTGTCATTTGTACACTGTAAAAAAGAATTGTTGGTTTAACTTAAAAAAGTAAGTTACCTCGTTTCCTTAAAATTGTGAGTTCATCGAAATTAAAAATTTGAGTTAATACAATGAAGGCAATTGGTTTAATCAACAGAAACTCAAAATATTATGTTATCTGAACCACATTAATTATCTAAGTTGATTTGACAAAAGAAAAATGTTCTGATAACAAATCATGAAAATAATTTGGTAACACTTTAGTTTAGGGTCCAATTCTCACTATTAACTAGTTGCTTATTAGCATGAATATTACTAGGATATTGGCTGTTTATTAGTACTTTATTTAGTACATATTAATGCCTTATTCTTCATGACCATATTCTACATCCCTTAATACCTATACTTAATAACTACCTTACTAACTATTAATAAGCAGTAGGAGTTTATTGAGGGAAAAGTCGTGGTTAATAGTTAGTTGATAATGAGAACTGGACCCTAATCTAAAGTGTGACCAATAATTTTTTACAGTGTAAGATTAAGATAGTCTTCAAATGTGAAATTAGACAGATTTCAAATGTCAATCTAAGCATATTTTTAAAAATCTATATTTCAGAGTGTAAATTCCCTTTATCTCTGACCTGATGGTTCCAGAATACGCAGAGCTTGGTGGCTCCTTCTTATCAGAGCCTTGCTGAGCCTATCATCACTTTTAGGAACTACAAGGTGAACTTTGACCTCTGGTCCCTCTCTTCGCTAAGATATGGATAAGAAACCTAGTTCTCCCAAAACTACTGATAAATGCAAACTTTTAAAAGCACATTTCCACAGAAGGAGTGAGGTCTGGAAATGAGGAACTTGCGTCTCCTCTTAAAAGTCAACAGACGCATTAGAGTAAATGAAACATCTCCATCCAAGTATTTTATATATGGAGGACTGAATGGCTATTTGAAGGCTAAAAAAAAAAAAAAATTGGTAAAAGCAACATTTTGCCATTGATTCAATAAATCACAGGCAGACCACATCACACGATGCAGAATAGACAAATAACAAAGTCAGCTATGACACTGTGTCTGTTTCACATTACGATTAATCGTTGCATATACAATATAACCACGTTATCAACTCTCTCCCCTCTCCTGTTCCAAGAACAACCATATACGCTGGCATCAATTACCCATCCCAAAATTCGGTTAGCTCTTCTTTTCACAAAGCCGAAACAAAAGCCGATGGCTACACAGAACCACACTGGGGCTGAGGCTAAACAGATTAGCACCGGGGCTGCTGGGTATCTGGTGAGTGTCAGCGGTTGCCTGGCCAGGGTTTGAGTTTGCGCGCGTGTGTTCTTTGGACTGGCTTTGGACGTCCTCTCTCAGTCCTGAGGCTTCATTCACTGATAAGTTGTTTTGCGGAGCCGGTTTTGAAATTGGGTTAGGGCAACAGGGAGAGAATTCAAGCATTTGCTCGCTGATTTGATTTAGCGAGGGCAATCAGTCGGGCAGTTTCTCTGATTTATAGCTTCCTGCTTCCCTTTTGCTCCTCACGTTGCCCTCTCACATACTGTATCATGCTGCAGTGGAAGAGGGCACTCGTACTGACCAAAATATACATGCTTGCACACGCAGACCACTTATCAGTGGTCACTAAACACTGGGTCAGTGCTAACTGTATTTATGTAAAGATGAAGAAATGCTTCCCACACAGCAGTTAGGGAAATCCTCAATGGCTTTCTGGCAGTCCGCTACAGGCGGTATACGAGGCTTCTCAACACAACAATATCATTTATTTCTGGCCAGGCAGTTGTGAGGCCAGATAATGGCTGCCTTTGACAATGCCACCCGCAGACTCAGAGGGACAGTGGAGATGAAAGCTGGCATGCTGCTAACCTTTGTGTTTCAGAGAGATGATTCTCCTAATTGCTTGTGACTGCACGAATAGCCTTGGAGATGACTGCAGTCCCGGACAGTATATTAGGGTGTGCCCGATGCCTGTGTGCCCACACACACAGTCCCATACAAAAGGCCTTCAGAGCTGGAGAAACCAGAGTGGCCATTGTGCACAACTGCTACGATTTACTTGGAAACATGGAGCCTTAACAGTTTCCAAGATTTTCAATGACAGCATTTAGATACCACACCACAGCCAATAAACTCTAGTGTTCTCTTTTTTTATCAAAGAAATAGATGATCTTGATAAGTTATTTTGATGTTTTCTTATACTATTTATATTTAATATCATTGATGCTGTGATAAAAAACATTATTTTGACAAACAAATATTTGTTCGTTACTTTATAATTTGAGTAGGCCACTTAATATGGATTTGTAACATCTTTTACGATTACATATTGAACTTATTATCCTGAGTGCACAAGGCTTTGTAGACATGTGTTTCCAAGATACTATTAAAGTTACATTTATTCCGAATTTTTACTACTGAATCCTGTAGCCTTTCTCTACTTATCTACTGCATTTGAAATTGCATATACTGTCTGAGAATATGTTCTACATTTGATGAAAAACTTCATCACTGTTATAAAAGTATGCATGTGTATAGTATGAATATTATCAAGCATGAATGTGTTTAGTATGAATGCAGTCTGTATCTACTAGGTAAGCTGCAATGTTACCATTTTCATGTGAGCTATAGAGTGAGTTCTGGCGTTTCCCTACCATTCACGACTCCTCTCCCATGGTCTATGAATACTGTAAAAAATCAAGTGCAAAATTCAAAATACAGGTAAAACACCTGTAAAAAATAAATAGCGAAAATTCCATTAAATTAATACAATACATTGTGCCTTATTTTTTATGGATTAAGAGTGTAAAGTGTCCATTCCATGTGAACTTCAGAATTATGGTAGAAGTAGTAGTAGTTTTTTTTTTTTTTTTTTTTTTTTTTTTTTTTGCTGTTTTATGAATACTGTGAATTACTCATTTCACATATTGCTTTTCACCTTTAGTAGGGAGATATACACGTATTAAGACAGGGTTGGTGTCTGAAGCAAATTTTTGGCTCAGAGAAAAAAAAGTCACAAAAGATTTTTAAGTATTCCATAGTTTTCAGAAAAAAAAAATATTGTTATTGACAAAAATGTATCCTGTGTTGAGTTAAAATTCCATGGGAAATGAATACAATTTCTGCATTCTTGGGGTAGTGACGTTTTTGAAGAATTTGTGGAATATCAAATTACTGTTTTCTCTGATAAAATAGTTCAAAAATCATAGCATGCTGGTTTATGCATTCTAGGGTTAAGAACAACAATGAATGAAAATCATGTCGAAATCTTGCTCTATAATAAGAACTTAGTATTAACCAATATATTTCTTGTTCTTTATATTTTATAGTCATTACCTAATTACACAATTTAAATTAATTATAAAATTGTGGCTATACTGATAAAAGAATTATTGGTAACACTTCAGTATAAGGAACACATATTCACTATTAACTACGACTTTTCCCTCAATAAACTCCTAATTTACTGCTTATTAATAGTTAGTAAGGCAGTTGTTAAGTTTAGGTATTGGGTAGGATTAAGAACGTAGAATAAGGTAATGCAGAATAAGGCATTAATATGTGCTTAATAAGTACTAATAAACAGCCAATATTCTAGTAATATGCATGCTAGTAAGCAACTAGTTAAAAGACCCTAAAATAAAGTGTTACCGAATTATCATTTCACATGCCACATGTAATATCACATGGACTTTTTTACAAGATTGTATAAAAATATAATACTAAAACCTGTATACTGTACATTGCATCATGTTGAATTACTTTGCTGTTTATTACATAGCTTTTGGGGGCACAGTGGAAATTGTATATGTTTCAAAAGAAGTTGCTCTTTCAAAAGAAGTTGCTCATCCAAAAATGAACATTCTGTCATCTAACCCTCATACCTTTTTGTGTGTGGAAAAGAGAATTTTAAATTGCTTGTGTTTTTTTTTTCCATACAATGGAAGTGAATGGTCTTCAGAGATATTTGGTTACCAACATTCTTCAAAATATCTTTTGTGTTCTGCAGAAGAAAGATAGACATACAAGTTTGGAACAACGTAAGGGTGAGTAGGCTAAATAATGACAGAATTATCATTTTTGGGTGAACTATCACTTTAATTCGTTGATCATTTTATGTCTGTATTCAATTAACTCACTTAATAGTTATTTCTATATTATTACCCGTGAGAATTCAATTTGATGGTAACCTGTTCAGTGTTACTCATAGGCATAAGAGCAATGGGTGGTCCAGTTATGGCCCTTTAAGAGCCCTCTTATTTCCATCCACAGCTGTCCTCACCTCAGCCTGTTGTCCAGAATCCAGCCACCTATCTACCAGCTGGCCTTCAGTGCCGCTAAAGCCTCTGGTTTTAGGGTATGTGACATCAAGGCATCGGAGCAAAGGCCTAATCACGTTAACATCCACAACCAGACGCTCCACTCATTTGACTAATCAAAGAGAACAGCTCGTTCAGAGAGAAGAGAGGCACTGTATGAGGTACTTCCTATCTCTTTTTCTTATCTGTTCATCCCTGTACAGCACCTATGCAGCATGCACTTAATGTGGCCTGGACTCACTCATTAGCTTCCACATGTTACCTGGAATGCTCTGTACTGGGGGATGGTTTGCATGGCATATACTGATGGTTTTGTAAAGGCAATGGGGGAAACATACTACATAGAAGGTATTATGAATCTTATTAGATGTTGTTTATGTAAAAACAATTGGATTCAAACAGGAACCTGTGTTTCTGCAAGCATATACTGTACATGCCATTGCTCATCACATTTTAAGGTCTAGTCAAAGGGCGTCTATCTAGTGAGTTAATTCTGTTTGGAATATGACAGATTTAATCTTATGAGAATATAAAACAAATATAAGCTATGAATTTTCACATGCTTCATATTTCATATTTTGATTAGTGTGCATGTGCATTCTTGCTGTTTGTTTATTTTGTTGTATTTTATTGTTTTATTCTAGAGTATGTTTTTTGCTGAGATCAAATTGATACAGAAACAATGTTACTATTTTCTTAAATGTCTGTCTACTTTGCAGCTGGATCAATGCTTCAATATTACATGATTATGATTATGAAAAAATATTAATATATTACAAAAACGTAAAGGAAAAATAATCAAAATTATTTTTACACACGCAGAACTAAAAAATAAAGAATATCAGTCAGTCTCAGTAAAACATGGGGGTTAAATTTAGCTTAAATTATTAAATTATACTTTAAAAACAGCAGCTTCTGATTGAAGAAAATAACAATCTTCAAAAAAAATGGTAAACCAATGGTAGCATACATATAATGGAATTCATATAAAATGAATAAAGGGCATCTGTAAAAAATATATTTATGATTTGTTATGACAACATTTTTTCTTTTGTCAAATCAACTTCAATACTTAATGTGATTCAGATAACATAATATTTTGAGTTTCTGTTGATTAAACCAATTGCCTTCATTGTATTAACTCAAAATTTTAATTTCAATGAACTCAAAATTTCAAGGCAACCGGGTAACTTACTTTTTTAAGTTAAACCAACAATTCTTTTTTACAGTGCATAATAAAAATAACTTTGTTTTGTAATTGCGGTCATCAGTTTTGGAGCACGAACTGCATTCCAACATCATCACTTATCAGAAACTTTTCAGCAGGAGCCATTTCTGCACTGAGCAAAGATTGGCCCTGTCCTGGTGGTGAACGATGTCTATAATGTTAAGCACAACAAATGACAAAACCATCCAGGCGCGCACATCAGCGCAGGGGTCAGGGAAGGTAAGGAAAAAGAGGCCCTCTATGACATATCTACTGTGGGAAACGGGCCGCAGAGATAACCGAGCTTTAGTGTTTCATCTCTGCTTCATCCCATACACATTATCACTGACCTTTCACCCTGCAATAAGAAAGGCTATGTAACCCAGAGAAACACACAGCCGTAAATCTCTTTATCCAGAGCTATAAAAGTGTAGGACATTCAAATGATGTGAATTGTGTCAAAACGGGAAAGAAAGTTTTTTTTTTTTTTTTTTTTTAAATCCCTTTGTTTCATCTTATATTATTAATATATATCTATAATGTATCACAGGCACAGTTTGCCTTTGTCCTCATGTGGGAAAGTATTGCTCTCTCTTTCTCTGTCCCTCTCTTTCTTGCCTGCTGAAGGGAAATAATGCTGGAGACAGAAGAACACTTCATTAACCTTAGTCAGAACGGACACAGTTAAAACTGAGAAGACATGCAGCCACAGGAAATCCCACATATCCGCTAGCATACACACCACACAGCGATAAAGAAAAATGTGATAGTTAGATTGTTTTAGTCTTTGGCCTAATGAGACAGTTTTCCATGACAAATTATCCCACAGTGAGACGGAGGCTTCTGCTAATTGGTACACAATTACAGCATGAAATATATTTGTAATTAACTCCTTACAGTTTGTTCACATCTACCTCTGCATTGCATGTCTCAAATGCCAATCAATACATGCCAATGCCAATCAGATATATAATATGACTATATGATAAAATCATAGGCCTATTCACTAATATTATATGGGATATTTATGCGACTTCTGCTTGTATTTTACTTATTTAGTCTTATAAAAGACTATCTTGTACTATACACATTCAGGCTTTTTCGTTCAAAATGTAAAGCATAAAAAACATAAATTAAAAATGTCACTTTATTTTTAGAAATACATTGAGTGATAGTTCCACTAAAAATAAAGAAGGTAACACTTTACAGTAAGGTTCATTAGTTAACATTAGTTAACTACATTTGCTAACATGAACTAATAATGAACTGCACTTCTACAGCATTTATTAATCTTTGTTAATGTTAATTTCAATATTTACTAATACGTTATTAAAATCAAGAGTTGTATTTATTAACATTAGTTAATGCACTGTGAAGTAACATGAACAAACTATGAACTGCTGTATTTTTTTAACTAGCATTAACAAAGATTAACAAATATAGTAACAAATGTATTTCTCATAGTTAGTTCATGTTAATTAATACATTAACTAATGTTAACAAAGGAACCTTATTGTAAAGTGTTACCAGTGAAAATCCTGTCATTTATTCACCCTCATACCACACAAAAGAAGATATTTTGAAGAATGTTGCAACCAAAGAATTTTGGTCACCATAGACCTTAATCAGGGTAGCTGCATATTTAATTTTTGACAGGAATGAAAATGAGTCTGTGAGGGATAGAAGTACAGTGTGTTAAATGAATTGTACTATTAACATGCCGATTGTTTAGCTGACAAACACTTTCTGAAAAAAAAACAAAAAAAACCTTTCAGTATACAAAAACAAAAAAAACAAAAACTTTATACAAGTGCTTGCCTTTGTAAAGACTGCGAATCCCTGACAGCCTCATTTTCTTTCATGTTAAATTCAATATGGCGCATGATTAAAGGGTTATATATATTAATATAATACTTATATTATTATGAGAATACTTTTTGTGTGCAAAAACAAAAATAACGACTTTATTCAACAATATCTTCTCTTCTGTGTCATTCTCATACGCTGTTTATGTCCAGCGCTTCCAGGTTCTACATCAGAACGCGACTCATTATTGGCCGGCTCCTGCATCAACATCACACCACGCATGCGTCGTGCTGCTCACATGTGCAGCGTTGGCCAATACTGAGCCGGCATTCGGACATAAACACGGTAGCCTTCACTGTGCTTACTGCGGCAATTACGTGAGGATAATGACAGGAAAGAGAAGAGATTGTTGAATAAAGTCGTTATTTTTGTTTTGTTTTTGCGCACAAAAAGTATACTCCTTGCTTCATAAAATCAAGGTTGAATCACTGCAGTCACGTCGACTGTTGAAAGTGTCGGTTAAATTGCTGTCTATGGACGAGTCATATACCTCTCGGATTTCATCAAAAATATCTTAATTTGTGTTCTGAAGATGAACGAAGGTCTTACGGGTGTGGAACCACATGAAGGTGAGTAATTAATGACAGAAATTTCATTTTTGGGTAAACTAACCCAAAACTAATAAGGTTTATTGATTTCCATTATATAGACAAAGAAAAAAAAACTTCTTTTATGTTCCACAGAAGAAAGAAAATCGAAGTCGGATCTATAAATAAGTATATGACAGAATGTTAATTTTGGGTGAACTATCTCTTTAAATACAAACAATAATTAAGCATTTATGTTTGAAAGTCAAAGCTGGGACATAAACCTGTAACACACAAAACTAACTTGCTTTATTATTGCAAAGGCAGGTAAAAATGCCCTGGCCTCACTCGTTCAAATGCTTGGATGGGTTTTATTTCAGCTAATGAGGTGTGAAGCCTTAGCTTGAGTGTGTGTGTGTGGTGCTGCCCATAAACCAAAAGTGAGAAACAGCTTGTTTGGTAGGAATTAGGGGTTTACGTTTTCCTTTTTCCACTCACTGAATGCTTGTCCATGTCTTATGTAAAACTACGCAGAGTGAATTTGACGCATAATGGTTTTTCAAATATACCATTGCAGTTTTGTGTTACACGTTACATTAAGAATATCAAAACAAATTGTAATGGAAGTTTTAATCTGTTAATCAAGCATACAAAATGATTTCATAACCATCAGCTTGTTTTCCAAAGCTGTCTATTTTAAGAAGGTATCGCTCTCAGTAGTTGATTAGTTGCCTGGGCCTCTCTTATTGTCATCTCATGCCTGTCTGTGTCTCGCAGACATGGGGCCCCTTTGCAATGCAGCCATTAACTAAGGTCATTACAGAGAGAGGCTTTGTCATTAAGACCACATGGGTTCTCCTTGAGTCCTGCTAATGACTTTTTTGCAATTTTTATTCAATTTTATTCTGTATATTCTCCTTCACTAGTGATTTCTTCATGGGTTTAGACAAATTTGAAGTATCACCTTCAAGTGTCTAGAGAGGTGTCTGGGTCAATGTCATCCTCTCTTTTAGCGGCTCTTTGAATAAGGCATGGCTATTGTTCTGTATTGACAGCACATACTTGGACCTGTCAGTCAAAGTGTCACAAAGGGCGTATTGACGAACACAGAGGTTGCGTTATCACCGAGAGTAATAAATCCGATGCCGTTTAATGCAGTGCATTTCAAGTATTTTTACAGCTATGTAATCGGTGTGACAGAAACCGCCAGAGCTGTTATGACATGGGAAAGTTGCCTTACCACCCAGGTGCTAACACCCTTTTGAGCAGCTCTGCTTAGCATTGGCGTCTCCTCCAAAGCTTTCAACAGTGCTGTTACTTTACAGACTCGCAAAGACCTCTGGGAGATGTAGTCCTTCAGAGCCTTTCGGAAACCCAATGGATGCAGATTTGCTTCATTCACATGAACCGAAGAATCCGCCTTGAATAAAATTTTGCTGTTGTGTTCAGAGTCTAGCCTTGAGCACAATCACACGCTGAAAAACACAACAGATCCCTCACGTTCATTGTAGCCGAGCTGGTAAATGCAAGACGCCATCTGTTTTTTTTCAGCGAATGCCAAAAGTAACCCAAGGGGATGGGCGAAGTCTGTGATTGGGTCGGCACCCTGTTGCTTCAGAGGCCTGGTCTCTGTATCAAACAACGCCATGCTGGAGGAAAGACCCATGGCACAGGGGATACTGTTATGGAGGCAGTGACCTGGATGTGTGTCAGGAGTGTGGTTTATCTCCTCTCTATTTGTCATTTGTTCTTTTCCTTTTTCTATCACTCCTCCCCCATTTCAAAAGGCCAGTTTTGTTTCTCTTCTCTACTCCTTCTTGTTTTTCCATGAAATCACTCGTCTGTCACCAGATCCTAGCCATCGTCCGCAATTCAATTGTCTCGGCGGACGTCGCACAATGAGTTCCTTGTCCTCTTTGATGCTTTTGTCTCAAATGAGGCCCGAAACAAAAGCTGCGGTGCTTTTAAACATGTTTTATCCTGAGTTTGTTTTATTTTAGTCTGAATTGAAAGTTGACCCAAGTCTTATTCATATAGCGCCATAAAAAGGCCTCATGGACTCCTGGATTTACAACTCACTGTGTTCCCCCAGGGCCTTGGAGGCCATAGTATACCTGACTCAACTGATCCCCACCACCACCAAAAAAAAAAAAAAAAAAAACGAACCCAATGCATTCTAAGCCACTAGGCGGTCAAGGCCCATAAAAGCCTAACAGTCTCTGCCGTGGCTGTTGGTGGTCTGTCTTGTTCTTTGGCCTTTAGATGGCAGAAGGGGCCTTTTTGACTGTCTGTGTGTAAGTGTGTGTGTAAGTATGTCTTTTGCAGGGACGTCTGAGAGAGAAAAACATCAAAAGGCAACATAATCCAGGTACAGGGCTTCACTTTTAACTTTTCAGCAGCTAGTGTCTGAAGCAGCTATAAAACTGTGGCCAATGGGACGAGAAACGTGATTGATGCTGAGCACAGCTTGATTACTAAGAGATTTAGCTGCCTGTTCATAATATGCTAAATATATAGGGGCTTTGGGCAGTATAGTACTGAGACTCATTCAGAGTTGTATCTCCATAACTCAGCTAGTCATTCACACACATTGGTGTTCTGAACTGACCACGCATATATTTAAGGTAGTTTATGTTGTGAAAATAAAGAATGTTCAGTTTAGCATTTAACATGTTGCTGCTGTAGTTGCTTGCATCTCTTCATTTCCTTTTTGAATTAACGTTTAATAAACTTTTCTTTTTCAGTTATACATTTTAAAGAGGCGGAGGAATGCAGCTGGGTAGACTTCATGTGACCACCTGGGTTCTTCTCAAGTCTAACCCGCTTCCAGAGCACCCTTAGAGGTCTGGGTGAGTGAGAGGGCTCCTTGGGATAACTTTTCCTGTAAGTACGCAAGTCTTGTTGGAAAACATAGAGGGAGCTGTGAGGGGGAGGGGGGAGGGGGGAGGGGGGAGGAGGGGGTGGGGTGGGGGGTTGAAGGAGTATACTTTGGAGGTTTCTCAGGCACTGTCATAATCTTTATTGCATGATGTGATAGAAAATGAATGTCTCTGGATCATTGGGATTGACGTGTCAGGGGAGCAGCTTACAGTTTAAGGGTATATGACTGCATAACATCCAGTTTTATTTTTCTCTTTCAGTGTCATTCACATGCATGTGGTTTTATGGTGACCTGGTTTTATTTTGATCCAGTCTAGAGGGATGTTAAAGACAGGCACTTGAAAGCCTTCCATTAAACCACATGGTTGAAGGGGTTTTTATCTCCACCTAGCGGTTTAATGGTCTTAGTGCTACAGGTGAATGCTTTGCCGTGAATCTTCTTAGTGTACTGCGTCAATGCGCTTGAAATGCATCTATATATTGCAAATTCCAGAGCATTATTATATACCACAGTGATAGAAAAGGGGGAAAAATAAACAAATTTAAATCATAAAATTTGTGCAAGGGGATGGTAGGATCAATGATTTTGTAAACTGAAGTTATGAAGGTTTGTGTGATTAAAGGAAATGCAAAGTTTCTCTGCTCAGAAGCAGAGTGCCCTGAAAGTTACAGATGGAAAACTGAAGAAATGCAGTAGCCTATCTGTTTGAAACATGTATGTTAGTTTTATTCATCCTCATTAAGAGCCAAGTAAATGCTGTTTTCTGTGTTTCTTCGGGAATTCTTCCTAAGCATAATGGATATTAATAATTTAAATACATTAAAATAAAACAATAATAGTCTACTGCGAGTACAGATTCTAGATTCGAGAACTTTATGCTTGCAAAGACAAAAGACAATACAAAATTATCACAAAAATACCACCATTATTTTTAATAACAAACTATTGCAAATAACACAGTTGTGTAATAAAAACCAATGTGCTTTCAGTGCAGTAGCATATTTTACAAATAATTCAGCACAAATCAACATCTATGAATACCGCTCTAAAGAAAATGTTCCTTTCCAAGACATGGAATGTTTTTGAATATTTATTTTTTTTTCTATCACGAATTTACGGACTATACGAAATCTAACCCAAATAAAGGGCATTGATGTCATAATTTCCGCTAATGTCATCTCCCGCTCGCTCTGTTGAGGGAATATTATGCCCAGGCAATATATTTTAATTTGCCCTGGTTTTGATCAGCATTGTTCAACCTTAAGAAACTTGCACGCGCACACATAGATTACACACATTCATGAAAACAACGAAAATATCATTAAATCCATTTGTAAATTAATGCAACTTTTCAGAAAGAAAGAAAGAAAGAAGAGCTGATATAATCTCTTTATTGGATATCTTATACTTATTTTTGTTCATATTTAATAAACATTCATTTAATTTCGCCTGCTTATCTATATTTTATTACAATGTAAGTATTTCATACAGCAAAACCTTTGTATGATTTTAATAAAATGAAAATATATATATATATATAGTTATTTGTTTTAAGCATTCAAAAAAAAAGAAAAAAAAAAAAAAAGAAAAAACATTTTTCTTTCAGGTTTTCGAATCTAATATTTTCCCACTTAATTGGCAGTCTGTGGCATCATCGGCGATTAAGGAATGATCTTGTAGTCTTCATCTTTGGTGATAAATGTTTTAGACAAGCCACTCTTGACATTCTTACTCAATATCCTCGATGAAGCCATAAAGGAGAGCGCTGGAGCTGCAGCAGGACCTGTTCTTTCTCAATGCACATCTGAGTCACTCTCACTGTACAATGATGGATACCCACTGCAAACTTCTTCACTTCACATTGTGTCCCAAATATAGATTTACAGGTGTACAAAAATATAGGGCAAACGTGATCAGTTCTCGTTTGCCGAAAAATACTAGCAGTTAGTTATGGTTCACCTCAAAAATGTGTGTGTAAACAATTTGATTATGACATAAATGCATGATATATTGAGTAATATAAATAAAAGACATAGCGACTTGGTATTAAATAGCGACCTAGCCTATTTATTTTGCGAAACAGCTTTTCTTATCGCTTTGTTATTAGCCTATTTATATTACTTTTTTAGGCATTGTGTTAAAACACAACACATTCTATTTCATTTCTTTTTCATATCTTTTTTGTCATTTTAACAATGATAAACACCATGACATTTTTTTTTTCTCTATAATAAGTAGGCTACCACATAACACTATTACTTTATTTATTTTGAATAGGATGACAGTAATCGCAATTAAACGTGAAAGAGAAATGACTTTAAGAGCCATGTGTCGTTATTGGCGCTCTGTCCTCTGAAGTCACTGTGAATGTGCTTTCCGTGTATAATGCACACACACCTCTGAGTTTTATTAACTTGGTTTCTTATTTTACAACGTAATAATGTGTGAAAATAGGGAGGGTTCATATAGTCAATTAAGACTTGAAGCAAATCTCCACAGTGTTGCACATTGAAGAAAAAAAAAAAAAACTCTGATGAAGACAATAATAGGCTAATAATAATAAAAATAATTGTTGTTATTATTATTATTATTATTATTAATACAGTCAAAACGATCACAGTTCACCTAAAATCAACGACATCGAAAACCTTACATGAAACTTCCAAATTGAAATCCGTGCGCTGATATTAGCAGATGAGATAAGCATAATTGTGATCATCAGCTTGATGAGAAAATTGGTTAGGCTATTAAATTAAATCCTTATTAGAAGTACAAAGTTAAAGGCTGAGATTGAGCAGATACAAAAGCAAACAATGATGTATCAGTAGGCCTAGGTCATGTGCGCAATTTTTAGGGTAAAAAAAAAAAATATCTAACAACAACAGCAACAAACATGCAATTACAGTATCAAATAGTACTGCTGTGCACAACAATATAGCTGTGGCGGTTTTCCAAACAGTGGACTTGCGAATGTAGTATGTTTCTCCAACAGTGTTGCCACCAGAGATCAAACAGTTTGACACTGGCGCAATGAGCGCAGCTTATGAAGGGGATCCGAGTGCTGTGTTGGGTGCTGGCTGGGGAAATGTTATGATCTTGTAATTACGGGTCTTGGACAGATGCATTATCCAGGCTCAGCGTTGGAGCCACTGGATATTATTGTAGCCAGAGAGCCGAAGGGCCAGACACCTACCATCGGGGAGAGGGGCTGACCCTGCTGGCCCCGCACTACGGCTCCTGCGCCATATTGGACATTTAAGCACCAGGGTTTTCCAAGTTCACCGGCGTTGTTGATTAACAGGCCAGCTTTGAGGGGAGATGATGTCTGCATTCTCCAAACGAGTTCCCAACAATCCACACGCGGTGAGGTCATGCTGATCTAGGGCGTGGGTTGCTGGGAATGGCAAAAATATCTATATATTGAACCGCTTTGTTTCATGTTGTCCCCTTTAACGTATAATTTATTCAAATCTTTAAATGCAGAAGAACATCCAAAGCTACTTTTGTATTCTTTCTTTCTTTCTTTCTTTCTTTCTTTCTTTATATATATAAAGATATAAAACAAGTTTATTGCAAATGGGCTGATGTTATCTGGTTTACATGAGACTAATTGCATTTAAGTTAATTTCGTTGCTGTCAGTAGGGAGACCTGAGAGTGTTGCAATATTTTTTGTTTGTTTTAATATCTGCTTTGTGCTATTTGATTCAAAATTTGACGTAGCTAATATTCCCATATTGTCTGCAATCGAAATTAGAAATCTACATTTCCCTAAACGTAAATGAATGTCAGAACCAGCCACACTGTTGAGTTGTAACACCAATCATAAAACATCTATATTTTAAAGTGTCTCGTGGTAATTAAATCCGTAGCCTACATTAAAATAATACTGTCATTCCTCACCAAATAAAACCGGAAGCAAGTATCCTGTTTTGTGCATTCTCGCGGTTCCAGAATTGAAAAGTGTTACAACCCCCCCCCCCCCCCCCCTTGGTCAGTTATATTTCATTTTTCGATTTTCATTGGCCTACCATATAATTTAACATACTAATCTACAAATATAAATAAAAAACTCAAATTTTAAGCCCAAATTATATTTTCTGTAATGTTTTTTTTTTTTTTTTCTTCTTCTGTAGATACTTTATGAGACCGTAGGCTACATCTCCTTAGGGTGCTCTAAATGCTGGGTTTAAAACAACCCAAGTTGGGTTGAAAATGGACAAACCCAGCAATTGTTTTTTTGTTTTTTTTAACCCAGCAGTTGGGTTAATTGTTTGCTCCACCTGCTGGATAGTTTTATTTAACTCAACTGTTGTTTAAAAAAATGACTGTATTGCTTGCTTAAAATGAACCCAAAGTATGCTGGAAATTAACATGTATTAATATGTTTAATAAATGAACATTTATTAATAAGTTTAATGAATAATTAAACAATAGCCTAAACATTTATTAAATTGCTTATTATTAAATGTTCACCTTTTGATTATTATTGTTGCATCTAGTAGTAATAATGTGTCTGATTTTTGATTTCCAACCTATTTTGGATTCATTTTAAGGCAGCCATATTAAACAATACTGGGTTGAATAAAACTGCCCAGCACGTTGGGCAAACATTTAACCCAACCGCAGGGTTAAAACAACCCAATTGTTGGGTTTGTCCATTTTCAACTCAACTTAGGTTGTTTTTAACACAGTATTTTTTAGAGTGTATGATAATGATATAATGGGTTAAAAAAAATATGGTGTTACAACTCTCTCCGGTCTCTCCTATGCAGATATAGCCAGCTTCAGGCCCTAAAAAATAAATATAAGAGTTGTGAATTCATTTGTGAACATAAAATATTTTTAATCACTCACCCTCCTTCCACTGTATGGATTCCTTGTCAATTCCGTGCAAATGATGGAGTTATCAATTCAAATCCACAAAACAACATGAAGCGCTTCAGCACTTAGTGCAGTGGTTGCTATAGGCTTATACCTGTATATGACATGCTCTACATGAATTTCTTCCATCGGCTCTGCGGTCCTGGAATAACTCTTTTCTTAATCCCACAAGTGTCAGACACCCGCAAACGTCAAGCGTCATGTAGGCTATGGCATGATGTGACAGTGGACAGCCCCTGTCAAAGGGATACGGCCTCGTGCATAAACAAACCATAAAACAAACCTCTGCGATCACGGCCTTGGTAATATTTAAGATGGGTTTCAATAACTCTACGTGCTTGTGAAGGACGTCTGTCCGTGTCTCACATGAAAAGCTCACCTCAGACAGGTAAAGAAACAGCTCTCAGGAGCGTTTGATGCTCTTCGGCCGGTTTTGGCACAAGCTCACAGCTGTGGCACACCTGTGCCGTTTTGTGAAGACCGTTTATAGTGTGAATGACAGATGCGCATCACGGAACTGACACAGGCAACATGCTCAGCTCATTTAAGATCATATCCTCTCCACTGTTATCTTAGATCTGATCTTATGATGTGCGCTCATAAATAAGAAACCTTTTGATCAAAGGAACACATGTTACTTTAATACCCCTCTGAGATATAGTCCTACCCTTTGATATTGCCTTTATAAAAAGGTGAATGAAGCATAGTCTGTTTTAAGTTCTGTCAAAAAAGCCTCCTGTTAAGCCAAACGTACGCGAATTACTCACTATACTATTTTCACTAATTTTCAACATTATTTAAAGAGAGATCAATTTAAACACCGCGCAGTTTTAGGATTGACATCATGCAAATTTTGTATAAATAAATAAATAAACATACAAATAAATAAGAATCGGTGTCATTGCCATATTGGTATTATAGACTTTTTATTTAGGCTATAATGATCTTATTTGATTTTTAATTTTTCGCAAATCAAAACGATGCTATATGAGGAATCGATGCAGAGTCTGTTCATTATAAGCCCCATTTAATGCAGCACCATGCAAAAGGAAATGCTGCAGTTACAGGCGCGTCCATCATCAGCACCACTGTTGATTTCATACTGGCCTAAATTCCTGCATGCAAATGAGCATATCTATGAAAACACGGGGTAAGACATTTTTAAATAAGCCATATAAATTCTCTGTAGGATTTTTAGAAGCGTCACTCTGCTGGAAAAAAAAAAAAAAAAAAAAAAAAAAAAGCCAGCCTATAGTATGCTGGTCTTAGCTGGTTTAAACTGGTCTCACAGCCTAGCTAAACTTTGGCCAAACAGCCTAAGCTGATGTTCAAAAGTAGTCTAGCAGGTCTCCCAGTCTGACGAGCTTAAAAGTGCCCCAAACCTTTGTAAAACCAACCTGACCGGGGGTGCGTTCCCCAAAATCATCGTTAGCCACGAGTTACATTGATCTTTGTTAACAGGTAAAGTCGCAACTTGCGGCCATAATTGCAAGCCTGTCTGCATGGTAAACTTTTTTTTTAGTAGCTATAGGCCTACAGAAAAAGTAATTCGTCGCATTTTCTTAACGATGACACACGACTAAGGAAGCCAATCAACCTAAATAACTCACTCAGAAATTCTTGATTATTTAGTACAGAAACCTATATTGCGTTTGAGGCGGTGGTCGCTGGGTGATGGTGGGGGGTGGTTTGCAGGAAACAATTATAGAAACAGGGGCACTCCCGTCCTCAAGCACTGGGTCTGGGTTATACCCGCATTATAGAGGAGGACACCTAGAAAGAGGACCAGCCTAAACAACCTGCCGTCATAGGCCTACCTCCACATCCATATTTAGCCTATACGTAGGATTGTTTTAAAACTCACACGAGATCATAAAAAATGCAGAAAAGCTACATATCCAGAAGACATTTTGTTTCTCGGGGGAAAAAAAAAAAAACCGTTTGAAATCAAATTCATTTATTCGAAACAAATTTAGACGATATCCAGGGTAAATCAGGGCTCAAAACCGAAAAAACAGACACACTCCTTGTGACCCTGTCTCCATTGGATCTGCATCAATGGCCCTGTCTTAATTCAACACACAGACAATTTTCAAATTTATCGACTTCAAAGACAGCAGATGTATGTCGAACTAGCCTTTTCCATGGCAATAAACGTTAATATTAAACTAAAACCAAAAATCCAATTACTCAAGACATTTGCTGTAAAATTGGAGACCTTTGGGTTGGCAGTTGTGGTTCTAATTTTTTTTTTTTTTTTTTTTTGAGCATCATGACGTTTGGCATCTGCTTGGCATTCATGTCGACGAACGAATTGCGTGAGAGTAGCTAACACTGGTAAAATACTCCAAAGCACTTTCCCAGGAGAAGAGCATTTCCAAAATAATAATAAGAGAACATTTCATGATCTGTTATTCTCCTTGATGTCGTGCAGATCAACTCCTACTTCCGATATTTTTATTAGCTATAATAATTCTTTGGTGACTTTTACTTAATAGCCTATTATTTCATGAGATTTCTTTCTTTTTATCACCACCAACTAGGCTGCCCATAGGCTATTTAATTTATCAAACAGTAAAATATTAGGCTACATTATAAGGAGAGCATCTTAGATGTAATTATTCTCGTAATATATACTACCGTATATACCGTACACACACACACACACACATATATATATATATATCTCCAAAACGCGACAAACGCCAGTCTCCTTTCTCTGCAGAATGCGATATATCCGCTCAACCAATCACAGCGCACCATTCCACGCACTGTAAACAGTAATGGCGGCGCTCTGAATACACCCGGCTCTGAAATACGACCTAGTTTTCCAGAAACATGAATAATTTAGACGGCATTGATGAACCTGTGGTGGTTTCTGCGGTGGGGAAGAAACGCAAGTCATCGAAATGTAATCATTTACGTGAGGAGATTAAGAAGTTGAGGCTCTTGAGTCGGGAGGAGGAAAAATGCCGACTGTTGCTTGTTCCACGACAGCATCAAACTTCTGTCACGGTCCCCAAAATTGAATCATGGACAGTTTTTAATACCAATGTACTCTGTAAATGTGTTTATTTTAACCGTGTGGTGGCGCCAGATACTCTTTAATCGGTAATGACAAACGTAGACATAATTCATTTATAACATTAACAAGATGACCAGTTGAATTCATTTTGGGAGCGACGGCTGAATGTATTTTTAGTAAAATGCCTGTATATAAGATTAGTATTGGCAAAGTTCAGAGGCTGTCATATATGTGTCAACTTACTTTATTGTGTATTTTCAATATGAAAAATAACTTTTATATTGATGGATTAATTGCATTTTGAAAAAAAAAAAAAAAAAAAAAACCTGTCATGGATTTATTGCATTTTGGGGAAAAAATAATCCGTTTTTATAATAAACCTTTTAAAATCAAAATGTAGATTTGAATTTTTAATGTTTTTATAACCAAAAGATGCTATGTGAAAGTTTGAAACAGAAAATAAAATAGTGGTTTTCATCTTGCCACTTTCGGAAAACACCTTTTTACTCAGATTAATCAAAATGGGGTTATAGCGTTTTAGAACCAAACTCTTTATATATATATATATATATATATGTATATGTATGTATACACACACACACACACAAGGCCATATTCCCATATCTCCGTCATCAGAGAAGTGTCAAAATCACAAGGTCTTTGCATTTTCTCTGGGGTGTCAGGTAGACCAGACGCAATTTCAGGCGTCAGAGAGGCTCGCGCTGTTGTTGAGCTAGTTGTATTGATGAAATGCAGTCATAGCGAAGGCAAGGACTTCATCAATCATGCCAAATTATAGCCAAAACTCTGCCATTAGACCTGAGAAACATAACGTCACCTCAGATAAACAATATTTTAACGACATGCCTTTGATAAATCCATGGACAAAACAGAAAAAAGTATGGGCCTGCTATAGTTTATCTACTTGCAAAAATAACTTATATTTTGATTGAATAAAACTTTTATTGTTTTCACCACTGAACTTGTTGATGACATATTAGAGGTCGAGCGAAGCAATAAAATGAATCATATGTAGTTTATTTTATTATAGAAGTATAGGGGGAAACCGAGACCAGTTGTCACACTTTTTACACCAGTGAATATTTGTCAGAGTAGGTTTATTTTTAAAGGTAATTTATGGGCGCATATACCTAAAAGTTTTGGCTACAAAAACAGCTACCGTTCTTCTTTTGTTCTCCTAATAGTAATTGCATAAATGTATAGCCTAAAATTTAAAAAAACAACTCGCCCCAACCTAATTTTTATAAAACATAGTGCAGCCTTTTCAGTTAAATCTACCTTCATTAAATCATTGCTTCTTGCTTGAATGATTGTTAGTGTGGTTATATTGCGTTTACTTCTTTAATCAGCTAAAAAAATGTTGGAAGTTTAATTCGGGGGAAAAATTTCACAACAATTTTACATTATAGTTAGTTAGTGAGTTACAAACTTTTGTTTGTGACAACTAGCCCCAGGCAACTGGCTTTTTATAAGAATCCCAGAATCCACCGATCAGTATTCAGTTTCAAGCACAAATCTGTATTTCCATCAAAAGAGAAGTCTCATTAAAGTCTTTTCATTTTCCCGCCACATGAACTGGGAAACGTTATTTCTTGCGAAGACACTTGCGATGTTTTTCTCATGCGGAATAATTTTTAAGGCATTATACTAAGTATTTGAAACAATCACATTTAACCGAACAGAGAAGAGTTTTCTTTTGTCTGACCAGTAAATGTTTGCTCTCTAATTTACAGGAAGAAATAGACTTTCTTCCTGGAAATTAGAGCGCAAACATTTACTGGTCAGACAAAAGAAAACTCATATGACTTTGAAATAGCTTGTTTTAATGAAGGTAATCGCACAATTTATGTAAATTCCAATTTACCAAAAAATAATTACTAATTTATTGGAATTAAGGCGGAATTAAGGCATAATCAAGGTTGTCAAAATTCACATGGTATTGTTTTTGCAATCATTTAAACAAATGCATTGCTTTTTTTAAATGCTAAGGATCAGCCATGCAAACAGTGATTTTCAAAGTTTTATTTTTTTGATACAATCTATAAGTGCGTTAGTCCAGTGTTGTCATTCTGAAATCTATATTAAACAAATTCTTTCTGCTATTTAACTAGTTAAGCAGATTTGTTCAAATAGAATTGCATTTGATACCAAAATTAAATACCAAAAGAATGCTGAGCATATAATGAAAAGAAATACCAAAAGAACCAGGGAAAGATTAGCTGTAATCTGTTATTAAAATTACAGTTAATTCAGCACTGGATAACAATGGTCAGAATTATGTAGCATTGTGACATGGTAAATATGCCAAAAAAGTGCAAAGGAGAATTCACTCTTTTAATTGAGGGAAAAACCACAACTCTTAGTTAAAATACTCCAAAATAAAATTTAATGTTTATAAATCTCTATAATTATATACATTATGTGCAAATAAAATGTTCAACATTAAATTAAACTATGCAGAGCGTGTGAATAATAATATCGTTCCTTATTATTGTGTATATGTTGTTTAGTATTTAATCCTCTCTATTGGCACCCAATTGTAGAAAATCTGAATAAAAGAAAAAAAAAAAAAAAAATACCCACATTTATGAACTGAGAGCAAATACTTAACTAAAAGACAAGATGTTCAATGAATCTTCTGAGAAAATCTTCTCTAGATGAACGTACTCAGATGTTCAGATGATGGATTTCATTTGCTTGTATATGAAGTATTTGCGTGTATAGAATTTATATATGTTGTATTGGAAAACGGTCTAACAGAATGTGGTGTACAACAACAGAAAAAAGAAAAAAAAATAACAAAGATGACCAAACCTATGAAACATACGTAATAAAAATTCAGTGCATACAATGTCTCACAGGGTTTTACTCTTCTCAAGGAAGATGAGACACATGTGACAATGCACAAACACAAAGCCTCCTAAAACAAGAAAGTACACACAGAATTAAAATAAAACGCATTTGTTCATTATCAATAGTTCTGCTTTTAGTCTGTCAATCCTTTGATATCACAGTGACTATAGACTGAATGTCTCAGACTTGCCTGGATTTTGTAGATATGGCAAAAAAGCTGACATTCATTTGATATAATGAGGTTTCCAATTTAGAACGAGGAAGAAAATAGATGTCTTTGTAAATATGACGCAAGCCCCATTAAGTCTACATTCAGCTTTAACTAACTTCATAGCTTATCTCATTAATCTTCATGTAGCTACATAGTTTTGCATTTTAAGTGGTTTCTTGTAGGTAAACCTTGTCGCTACCATTGCTAGCCTGCTAACAACTGACTTGCTTTGCTGATTCTTCACATTGTGGCTGTCCTCCACGTCTTTGTAATGCAGCACATCATATCAAAGGCTTAACTCACAGGACTTCATTTTTTAAATGAGTTCTGACAGTGTTTTTCTTCCAGCTTGAAGCAGAATCCTTCCTAGTGCATTTTGCTAATGTTTTACGCGCCAGCTCTCTCTGACGTGTCAAGCGCTGTAGTGCCTAGGCCGCCACGTGGCCGATCAGATAGATGTTGTCATAGAGGTGGCCTACAAAGTCCTCGCTGATGTTCTGAGCCGCCCGCCGTGTGTTTCGGATAAACTCCCTTTTGGACATCTTGTTCTTTACGTGAGGACTGGTCAGGTCGATGGAGAGAAGGATGAGAGAGTAGCACAGCACGTACACCGCATCTGCAAAAACCAGGAGAGAGAGCGAGTGGGAGAGAAAGAAAGAGGTGTGTTTGTCGTTTTTTTATTGTAACGTTCTAACCCCTACCTCAAATAAAAATGTTTGCATAATGCAGAAACTTAACTTATTTGATCAAAAATACAGTAAAAACAGTAATAATGTGAAATATTATTACATTTTAAATGTTTAAATATATTTAAAAATATAATTTAGTCCTGTGTTGGCAAAGCTGAATTTTCAGCTTCATTACTCCAGTCTTCCGTGTCACATGATCTTTCAGAAATCATTTTAATATGCTGATTTGGTACTCAATTATTATAAATTATTATTGGTGTTGAATTATTAATAATGGTTTGTATTATTATCAATGCTGAAAACAGTTTTTGCTGCTTTATATTGTGGAAACTGTGATACTTTTTTTAAGGATTCTTTGATGAATAGAAATTTCAAAAGAACAGCATTATTTGAAATAGAAATCCTTTGTAACATTATAAATGTCTTTACTGACACTTGATTAAATTGAATGTATCCTTGTTTATATAAAAGTATTAATTTATATATATTTTTAAAAGATCTTAATTACCCCAAACTTTTAAATGGTAGTGTATCACTCTTTCCACAAAATATTAAACAGCACAACTGTTTTCAACATTAATGATAATAAGATATTTATTTTATTTTATTTTATTTATTTTTTAGCAACACATGAGCATATTAGAATGATTTCATGTTCATGAGGATCATGTGACACTGAAGACTGGAGTAATGATGCTTAAAATTCAGCTTTGCTATCACAGAGATAAATTACATTTTAAAATATATTAAAATGAAAAACAGCTATTTTAAATTGTAAAAATATTTCACAATATTGCGGTTTTACTGCATCTTTCATCAAATAAATGCATTATTAATTAATTATTCAAAATAATTAATTATTAATGAATTGTTCCAAACATTTGACTGCCAATATATATGCATATATGTTAAAATGGAAACAATGTGAGAAGAGCACACCTCGGCTTGAAGAGTGAGCTCTGTCAGTAATTTATAATAAATCTTCCTGCTTGTACAGTAGCACAGGCACACATGCACTACAAGTCACATGTTATTGCAGGAGGTAACTCTGATTGGTTGGACTCGACACAGGGTCCTCTTTTGCTAACACTTTAAGCCAGTGGGCTTAGCTCGGCTTTAGAAGCAAACGGCAGTGTTAGTACAAGGATTTCTAACATGTTGCTCTATACAAAGACAAGATCATGCAGATCTGCAGCTAATAAAAGATGGCTGACTCAAATCAATACACGACAATACTAATCCTGCAATTTGTGATTTGCATGTACCAGTATTAGAACCAGTACTTGAATTTTAATTGTTGCCTTTGGCAAAAATCTGTGAACGTCACTTGTTGTGACTGCTTTACATGCCTGACACCCAGCAAAGCAAACAAATGTGATCTTGATGTCACAATTACACACTAGATCACATCGTAGTAGAAGTGCCGTTCTGGTATCTGTAATTATGGTAGTTCACTTACCAGGACTTAAGCCCACTTCCTGGACCAAAGTGGGGTTGCAGGCACAGAAACGATGAGAAAACTTAGTGATGAGGGTCTCCAGGTACTCGCCCCTCTCCTCCGGGGCATGAATGTGTCTGAAGAAGTCCCTCAGTGCATTAGGAAGGAACTGGTTACTAAAATTATGAAGTGTGACCAGCTCATCCAGAACATCTCGCCTGCAAACAAGGTAAACATTTTTAGTTATCATCAGTAGCAGAATATTATATACATGGAGATATAAATATATACACATACATACATGCATGCATATATGTGTGTGTGTGTGTGTGTGTATATATATATATATACACACACACACACACACACATATTGACAGTGCCAATATTTGTTTTCCTTCAAATATGACCATAGTTCATGGTATTGATATATGTACGTAGCTTGGTATAAGCTATAAAACTACATGTCTTATAAAATAATAAAAGAAAATGAAAAAAAATGAAGAAACGAACCGTTCATCAAGATAAATCCGCAGCATCTTCCAGTTCAGCATTCTGGTATAGAATATAAACTTGGCAATTTCCTTCGGGTGGTCCACAAGAATACCTCTGGACATGAAGTAACTGATACCCTGAATGAAAGAACCCACATAAAACAGGGTGTGGGGATTAGGGGAAAAAGAGAAGGAGGGGGCGAGCTTTTTTGCCAGACACCGCGGTTTAGTCCGGAGCAAGGCTATCGCATGTCCTTTAAGTGGACAGCTAAAGCTTTGCTAATCTAACCTAAGACACGAGCGAGGGGAGTCAAGACATTCAAATGCATCTTTGAACAGAAATGATGTTTTAAGAGCAGCTTGCATGAGAGAAAAGCCATTCATTTCATTTTAATCCGGGTTGTGGTCTAAAAGCCTATGTCATGCACCATTATTCATTCTAGGTGAGCTTGTAAAAATAATATATTTAGTCTGCAGTATGAGCATTGCTGGGTTATGTGGGAATTTACAGGGTGGAGGAGGAAACCGTCATATTAATCATAGCTAAAGTTGGTCAGAATTGCATTTCCAAAGCACACTGTGGCTATGATCATTTCTCTGTTCTTTGCCCGTTTAAACATTAAATGGCTTGGCCTCTAATTACAGAGACATTATTGTGGCGAGACAGAACAAAAGCTTGCATTTTTTATACCTCTTGCGGGTTGGCGTTGAAGGTTAGGCTTCCTTCATCTAATTCCATGTAGAGCTTTCTATAGGAAAATCCAGATGGAAGCCTTCGATTGTATATGGAACAGTGACCCCAAGTGGACTTGCACAGGCTAGAGGGCAGACAAAGAAAAACAAGCAGTTGAATAGGAGGAATGCTAAATTATAAAACACTTTCTTCATTAGTGGAAAAATAGGTAATATACTTATTTTATTTATTTATTTATTTCAGAATAGTTGGAAATCTAAAATAATGAATACAGTTTAGTTTTCATCAAATTCACTGAAAGAAACATTATGTTTCCTACCTCCCTTATATAATTCTCCCTGAATTATTATTGAGAAAATACTGAGACAATATTTCATATGGGAGCTAAACACATCACTAACCCCTGCCACAGGTACTCATCATTGCCCAAGTCCTGCCACACACAGGAGGCCAGGCACAGGTCGGTAGCATTCAGGTAGGAGAGGATGGTGATGCTGAGTTCGGGCGGCAGCATCTCAAGATCGATAAAGCCCTGCTCCTCTTTGCCCCTGCGGACGCGCAACAGGTGGCTGATATCGGTGCCGGGGACCTGGCACTGTGGCGTGCGGCGCTGCTGCAGTGGATCAGCCAGTGGGGGCCCCACCCTCCGGCCCCGCTCTCTGTCCCGCTGGAGGAAGCACTGTTCACTGTACTGCTGCTGCAGCTGCTGGTTCCTCACCACCCTCCACAGACCCTGACCCATCTGCAGATCTGAAAAAAAAATATAATATAATATAATATAATATAATATCCATCATCCAAGATGGATATATGTGTTTCTTTCTTCAGTCGAAAAGAAATTATGGTTTTTGAGGAAAACATTCCAGGATTTTTCTCCATATAGTGGACTTCAACGGCTACCAACGGGTTGAAGGTCCAAACTGCCGTTTCAATGCAGCTTCAAAGGGCTTTACGCAACCCCAGTCGAGGAATAAGGGTCTTATCTAGCGAAACAACAAGCCATTTTCTAAAAAAAAAAAAAAAAAAAAAAAAAAAAAAAAAAAAATTATATACTTAACCACAAATGCCAAAAACGCCACACATGACGCGTGACGTAGGCATAAGCACCGCGGTAGGGCGAAGACGCCATCTCATTTTCTCCTCCAAACTCAAAATCGTCCGACATCGTAGTTTTACCTTTTTTTTTTTTTTGTAAAGGCCGTTTGACTTGTCCTTTTCACGTTCACTTTGTAAACATTCGCTCGGTACTTCTGCCTAAGTCACACGTGACCTTTCCAACATGATTACGTAATGCGTGGCACATTGCAGAGCTAGTGCAAGACGAGCATTTGTGGTTAAAAAAATTATATAATTTTTTTTTTTTTTTTTTTAAGAAAATGACTGATCGTTTTGCTAGATAAGACCCGTATTCCTCGGCTGGGATTGTGTAGAACCCTTTGAAGCTGCATTTAAACTGCAATTTGGACCTTCAACCCATTGGTAGCCATTGAAGTATATGGAGAAAAATCCTGGAATGTTTTCCTCAAAAACCATAATCTCTTTTCGACTGATGAAAGAAAAACATCTTGGATGACATGGGGGTGAGTAAATTATCAGGAAATTTTGATTCTGAAGTAAACTAATCCTTTAAGAAACACTTATTATTATTATCAATGTTGAAAACAGTTGTGCTGTTTAACATTTTTGTGGAAACGATACACTAAGATTAAAAAAAAAAGATGTTAATACTTTTATTCAGCAAGGACATTAAATTGTTTAAAAGTGACAATAAAAACATTTATAGTGTTACAAAAGATTTCTGTTTGAAATAAATCGACTTTTTGAACTTTCTATCCTGAAAGCAAATGTATCACTGTTTCCATAAAAACAGTTTTCAACAATGATAATAATTATAAGAAGTAACATTATTAATAATTGAGCACCAAATCTGCATATTAGAATGATTTCTGAAGGATCATGTGACACTGAAGACTGAAGTAATGATGCTGAAAATTCAGCTTTGCTATCACAGGAATAATTTATTTCATTTCATTTTTTTTTTTTTTTCATTTTTCAATATTGCTGTTTTAACTTTATTTTAAATCAAATAAATTCAGCCCTGGTAAGCATAAGAGACTTCTTTAAAAAAAAAAAATCTTAAATACTTTAAACTTTTGATCAGTAGTGAAAATTAAATGTTTTTCAACTGTAAATTCCAGTTTGAAATCGAGTCAAATTATGTCACTGAGTTCCTGCATTACTGCTGAGCCGTAGACCTCCATTAACTTTCTGTGACTTTTAAAAAACTGAAGTATGCTACACATGCAACAGATTTCGGTTACTGAGAGTTCTGGTGTTAGATCAGTTTCTGTTTTTGATTTCATATACATTAGGCAGGAGAAGCTGATGTAATCTCAGCACTCTGAGACATTTGATACGCACAAGCTGCTTTTATTTCCTGTTTCACTGAGAGCTTTTGTAAACCATATAATCTCTTATTGTATTTATTTATTTATTACTAAAGGAAAGCTTGTGTATTAAGCCTTTTATCTCTCTGCCTTCTGTTCCTACAAACTAAACCAGAGTAATCCAGAGGCCTCAAGCTCTCAGCACTTTATTTTTGATTTAGATCATTTCTGTTATGTCCCTGAACCCTACAGATCCGACAGAGCAAAACAGCCCTAAGGAAACTCTTTTTAGTGCTAGTGTGCAGAGTGCAGTAATCAGCTGGGAAATAAAAACCCCTGATGGCAGCTTTATCTCCACTGCAGTAGCACTAATCCTATCTCGGAGATATGCATTAAGCCTTTTTATGTGGCCCTGTCTGACTCCCTCCAAGGGCCTCGCTCTCTAAAACATATCTCAGTCTATGAGAAGCCTTGTTATTCATGTCTTTAATGGCCTCTAGAATGCTCTCTGGTCGCTCTCCTTGTCACAGAGTCTCTAACATGACTCTTTGGCATTCTGTAGGAGGAGCTTGGGAATTCTTAGACCTGCTTAAAACATGGAACGGAAATCTGAACAAGGTCAATGAACTCTTACAAGCATTTTCCCTCTGCTTTGCCTAAGGGCAGAGGCAGCTCTTAAATCATTACAAACTACTTGTGCTTATTAAAGTTGTATCATGAACATCTTTTTTCATGGTTGATTAGCTCATCTAACTCTTGTATTTCTATTAAAAGTGAAAGTAAACAGGTCTGGCAACTCTATGCATGTTCTAACTGTGTTACTCCTGACAACAAACTGTTTACAGTAAACTGAGACAATACAATGACAAGCTGGAAAGAACAGCTATACAAGAATATCACAAAAGCACTATTTACAGTATCTGAAAAATACATTTTAGGTCAATTGATAAGTATTTAAAACGTAGTTTAACCCTGGCCTATTTTTTCTGGCTTTATTTGCATATCAGTAGCCTTTCAGATTTCAGCCCTAACAAAGGAGAACTCATCTGACACATTATAGAAGTATAAAAAAATATTAGCACGAGTTCTGAGACTTTATAAATTATATAATTATATCTTATTTAGCGTAATGACTAACATACAAATCGAGGTTTTAGTTTATATTTTGTTAAGCTATGGGTCCTCCATCATGTTTGGCTGAAGCACAAAGTCCCGCCTCGCTCTAAAACAATTGGTTTGAATATCAATTTGACATATAAACTCGAAGTCTGATTGGCTGTTGCGCAAAGTGACGCATCGAACGCTTCTGTTTTTATTTTCGCAGCGTCAGTCGCTCAAAGCAGCACCACCCACCTCTGTGTATGTGAAATACTTCTACCGCCGCCGCGACGAAGTGAGTTGCTGATCTGCCAGTGTCTCACGGATGAAATTATCTCAGTCTTTTAACAAGAGCCCAGTACAGCCATCTTGACAGCTCCAACGCTGCTGATCGAGGTGAGACACTCCTATGACACTATCATTCATCAGTCCTCTCGCTCCTCCTGTCTATCTCTCCGCCTCCTCGAACACTCTGGCCAGACTGACGTTTCTTGTTATTGGTGGAAGTGACGCAAATCGCTCAGAGTAAATTAAGCACAGGTACATACAGTTGCACTTTCGATTGAAAAGGTTTCTGTCATGTTCGTCAAATTCGTATGGTTTAATGCATACATAAAATATATGAATGAATGATTAAGTTAATAAAGTAAATACATTAATACATACGTGAAGGAATGACGTAAATTCACGAGTAATTAAATGAAATTGCATCACCAAAATTTGTAAATGTGTGCTTCTAAAAGAAACATGCTAAGACATGAATGTGTAGAAGTGAAACAATGGATTGAACCGTCGACTCCCGGTGCATAGAAACCAATCACAACAAACCCGAATATTTCAGCGGCAAAAACAAAAGGGAGGAATTAGCAATAACTGTTTAACAATAAAATCCAACCGGCGGTAAGATAGTTGTTACTGTATTACAAACGCAAATAAGTACGAAATATAATCAATTAAGTTAATGCAAAAGATGTAGGCTACTTGTTGAAATAACATGCCACGATCATTTTACATTGTATGGTCTATGAATGGCAAATTGACATCGGTATGTATTTAAACAGTAATAAAACTATAACTCCTGATGAAATCCTCTAAAATTACAGAGATGGCCACTGGTGATCTGAAAGGATGTTTAAGAAAGCTGGAAGCCTCTCTCCGTTCTCTAAAGTATCCCAGAGATGTGGACTATCAAAGGTATGAAATATGAAGAATTTTAAAGCAAAATATTATATATATATATATATATATATATATATATATATATATATATATATATATTATACACAGTGCCTAGATAAAGTCATTATACCCTGTGAAAATCTTTACCTTTTGTCACATTACACCCTGGAAAATAAAGTAAATTAAGTCTAACTTAATTAACTTGTTTTGGGTGGTGTGCTGTGTTTGCTTTTCGCCAAACATAGCACTGAAAGAAAGAAGCCTTTCCTGAAAAAGTGCCACACTCAGTCTCGTTTGCGCTATGCAAAAACACACCTGGAAGACTCTGATGCCATCTGGCAAAATGTGCTATGAGACCAAAATTGACTTTTTTTGGACTGAACTCCAAGCACTATGTTTGGCGAAAAGCAAACACAGCACAGCACCCAAGACACACCATACCCCTGAAAACCTGCATCCCTCTGCTAGACAGCTGAAGATGATGGGCAGGTCATTCACCTTCCAACATGACGATGATCCTAAACATACCACCAAAAGAATGAAAGCCAAATCACCAAAAGGTGATTTTTCCAACACTGTTATTCTAGTTTTTAATAATCCTCCAGAATGTTTTAACATTTTTGAAAATTTTTGAAATTTTCACTTTGATGAGGGTTATAATGTGTACATACAACTCAAAAAAAGTTAGACTTCATTTCATTTTCCTGGGTGTAATGTGACAAAAGATAAAGAATTTCACAGGGTATGATGACTTTCTATAGGCACTATATGGACAAAGAAACTGAAACACTGGCCAATAGCACAGCTGTACATAAAATATTGCAATCCACACAACATAATGGGAGACATATCAGAGAAAGAGCACAGCTTGTTGGTGTGCGTCTCGCTGTCTCATCTGTGACCAGGACAGCAAGTCTTTGTTGTGTATCGAGATCTATGGTATCAAGGGTATTGTCGGTATACCACCACGTTGGACTAGCCACATCCAACAGGAGTAACTGTTGACGCAAGAGGAAGCTGTCTAACACCGGGACTGTTGCTGGCTGCCCAGATGTTCATATGTTCAACTTAGTGGTCTCAGGTTTATAAAAATTTAGAAATGCTTCTAAGACTGGTTTAACCAAATATTTCTGCACATGGAAATTCAGGTGTTCAGGTGACCATTCTGTGTAAGATATTTTTACCTTATTCATTTACATAACACTGATCAGGCCTGTTTAAGTTCAAAGTGCACTATGGCAGAGTGAGCATTATATAAATGTCCATTCTCCTTTTTTTAAATAATGTTCCCTTGTAATCTTTAATCAAAATAACTTCCTCTCCCGCTTGCAATGACATCTCTTCTCTGATGATATGTTTTTCGGTACGAGGATGGGACAACCTGTCACTCACATGAGATCACAGCAATAGCAAACCACAATGATCCAATCAATTCCCGATGGACAAAATGAAGTCCCGCCCTACATTTTTTACTTTTTTGAGAAGCTGCTTCACTCGGATATATGTCAAAAAAAGGAAGGAAAAACTCGTAAATTCATTTTCATGTCAACTTTAAGATTTTTTTTTTTTTTTGATTTTTTACATGCTACCTTCTTAGATATTAGTGCACTTTTTGTTTGTTACATTTACATTAATGCATTTGGCAGACACTTTTATCCAAC
This sequence comes from Mylopharyngodon piceus, assembly GCA_039654765.1. Lineage (NCBI taxonomy): Eukaryota > Metazoa > Chordata > Actinopteri > Cypriniformes > Xenocyprididae > Mylopharyngodon > Mylopharyngodon piceus. The sequence goes on from CM077440.1 coordinate 26,972,038, forward strand.
GCGAATTGCGTCATATTAAAGGAATACATTTTATCAGTTCATGCCAGGGCTCAACGCTAAGGATTTTTTCTACTGGCCCAGTCGGGCCAGTGGTTCAAATTTTTACTTGCCCCGCCAAAACTTTCACTTGCCCCAAGAAAATGGGCCTATAAAATAAGCCTAGTTATTGTTTTCGTTGTTTTTGATACATGTAACCTTAATAAATAGGGTTATGACACCAAAAGCTACTAGATTATCTCACTTAAATTTTAAATATTGTTAGACAAATAAACAGTCAAGTAATAAAATAGTAACAAATAATCAAATTACGAGTAATAGCACAAATAAATACAACAGAACAAACATATACATGTAATAAACAGTGCTTTTCAAGTTTTTCATGAAGGTTTAAACAGGAGATTTTCAGGTACAGAAATTGTAATCTAATGTATAACTATTCAGCTATAGATTAAACTTTATTAAAGTTAATCAGTCAAGAGCAGTTACAGATGCATAAATAATGTTTTGAAATGTTGAAAATATAAAACGTTAAATACTGTTATTTGAAATTATTTAAAAAATGAAAAGACACTTTAAAAGTGAAATTAAACCCGCCAGTAGGTGGCAGCGAATCACTATTAATGAGTGAATCATTATTGAGATTCAACCGATTCATTCAAACGGCTGATTCATTCAGGAAGTGTTGCTCAAGAGACGCAAAACAATGCTGTGGACTTTCTTTGGAACTATTTTCGTAGGCGAAATAGAGCGAAACAGGCGATTTGGTGTCTAAAATGTAAGTCACTTGATATTAAGTTCTTGTTCATTAAACTGTACGCTGTATAAAATCAATATCACATTTGTAATCATTGCTGATATTTGTAGAAAAACGGCGCTCTTTGTGTAATATTGGTTAACTATATTAAATTATATAAATATAAAATATATACAGGGGCATTTTTGCCCCTTATCCTGAATTCTGGGTCATTCTAAAGGCATTTTATGAGACTAAATCACGCAGTGAAAGCTATACTCTAAATATGCACGCGCACTAGTCTAACCTACTAGACTACGTCACGTAGTGTATGCGTGCACTCAGTGAGTGTGTTTTTGTTTGGTTTTTGTAAAGTGAGGGATATACTCGATAATTTCAGATCGTTTAATCAACAATTACGATATCATAGACTATATATATCGCACACCCTACAGCAGTGGCCCGATCGGGCAAGTGACCGTTGAGTCTACTGTCCCGAGCGTCGTTCACACTGGCCCCGGGCCATCGGGCAGTCCTTATTGTCGAGCCCTGGATGCATTCCCTGGAAATCAAACTCATGACTTTGGCGTTGCTAGCACCATGCTTTGCTGTTTGAGCTACATGAATACTTGTGCATATCACGAATGTGGATGGGGTTAAAAGGAAGGCCTGATTGTCCTATGATGATTAGCATGAAATTAAATTTAACACTGTTATGAGCAATTATTGGGTCAATGAGGCCTTTTATGTCTTTACTCGAGTGGTTGTGAAGTAGTTGATCAGCTGTCAAAGAGGCAGGCTGTGGTCTTCATTGTGGAAATAATAATAATAATAATAATAAAGTGTTATATGTTAGGTTAGAGCCGCACAATTAATCGTTAAATGATCACGATCTGAATTCAAACTAAATTCAAACAATTCAAATGAGTTTGCGCTGTCGCTGACCCAGAGAGAGCAGTTATCGTGTATATAGGTATGAAGCAACTTAACTAACAGTCTTCTTTTTAACCAAACAGTTTCATTATTTCTGTGTTACAAATATTCATATTATCACAGGATATAAGTTTATAGTTCAGATATAAACACTGATGTCCATGGTAGCGATCAAAATAGAGCAAATCACCTTTTGAAATTAACTTGCCATTTTCAAATAACAGTTGTTTCGATTACATCGTTACGCCACAATGCGGCGACAAGTGACTGTTAAAAAGTGTATTTGTCATTGAATCTTTCATTAAAGAGATTTGTTCAAAAACGCTGATTGAACACCTTTGATGCTTAAAGTAGGTTTTTAGCCCCTATATTTTTCCTTGAACCTAAGTAAATAATTAAGTAAATAAAGGGACCTCCTATTGTAAAATGTGACCACAGTGACATTCGATACAAATCTCATTCACTTCCCCACCTTTATGAATGCATAGCTCTTATGATTCATTTTTCATATGCAGTCAGGAGAGATGATATATGCAGGATGTAATTCATTAGACATTAACGTCCCCGAATTCTACCCCCACTTTTTTGGCCTAGGCTTTAAACATCTTGACTCATATAAACATCCAAAATGGGGGTCTGTGTTCCAGTGTTTCATGTCCCATATTTTGTTTTGAAGTTTGGAAAGTTGAAGACTTGTCCCAAGCCTCTCCAATGCTGAGCTATTTTGTAAACAGGCTTTACAAAAACCAGCTCCGTTCCTCCACCAGGATCTCAAGCTGCGCATCAGATGCTCAGTAAAGAGGTTTTGATGTGAGATGCATCAAACACAACATTCTTCTCAGAAAGACAGATCCATTTGGCTTGTATATGCTGGAGACGATCCAGAAAGATGACTTAATTTGTCTCCAGCACGATACTCAAAATGGCTTGCAGACATGTTATACAACTTTTTGATTTAAAACCTTTATATGGTGTTGATTTTGTGACACATTTAAATGAATTGTTTGTCAGTACAAGTGCTTTTTAATTTGATGTTGTGTTTTACTCTTACAGATTGGCTGTGGGAGATCCATCAGCATGTCTTCCCATTGTGAGCTATGCCTTCACATCTTTTTCCCCATCACTCACAGAGCACCTGGTCGATTATGGGGTGGAACTAACCGGAATGAATGACTTACGATTTATTGAGAATGTTTACAAGGTGAATTGCATGAACATAAGTTATTTGTATTATGTAGCTTGTTATTGAATAGGTTGATTATATTTTAAAGGGATAATTCACAAATTAAGTTTCTGTCATTGTTAACTCTTCTTTTTCTGTGGAACATAAAAGAAAGATGTTTTGTGAAATGTTTCTTTTTGTCCTGGTTACCAACATTCTTTAAAATATCTTATTTTTCATTCAGCAGAAAAAAAATGCATAGGTTTGAAACAACATGATGGTTTCATTTTTGGGTGAATTATCCCTTTAAAACCCTTGTTATATTTAAGTCACAAGCTTTGTTTTCATCACCCTGTTTTTATATGTTCATTTTGAAGTATCGCATCAGAAATGAGTGATGGAAATGCCAAATAAAAAAAAAAAAAAAAATCCGTTAATTCACAAAAAAAATTTTTACGCTCGCTTGAGATGGTTTTTGACTTGTGCGAAAAAGAGTTAATGCGAAATAATGGGAGATGGAAACGCATTTGCCGAATAAATTCTGACTTGGCGAACATTAAACCCACATGACTTAATCGGCTGTCTTTTTTTGTGAACTTTGAAAAGATTCGCTTCATGTTTGCATGGAAACCCAGTTACAGTTTAGTTAAAAGGCTATGAAATTTATACAGCTAACATGGTTTAGGGATAGGCTTAGCTATTGGATAATTTTCATTTGAAATCAACCACAGATCTTTATTAGCATGCATGTTTGTGACATTGCAGCCCTCTTTAATTTGACTTTTATAAACTGTTTGCAGTTTCTTTCAAGAGCTAGTGGTTTTGAGGAGTTTGTTGTTTTAAATGGATCAAAGTGGTTGCAGTTGTTTTGTTTCAGTTATGAGGACAGAAAGTTCATTTTTTGAGGTCAAAAATTATAGACTTTAGAGCTATGACCGAGTCAGTGATATTGTTTTTCACTCTGCTTTTAATGAGGTGGATTTTTTTTTTTTTTTTTTTTTTTTTTTGGAAAAGCAATTTTACATGTAATGAAAATTACAAAGCCAGGCTTTATGTTGCCTAATAGCCATATTTATTGGCACTGTCCCTGATCTCAGAGAGTTTTATCCCCCAAATCAGAAACGCAGGTCTCTCCAGAGCTCTGTGATTCGGAGCATCTGTAGCCCCATTCTCCAGCATTCAGATGTTCAACTGGCAGCTCTTCTCTACCAAGTCTTGAGTAATTACAATTCTCTGCTTACGTTTCTCTCCTGCAGTGAGAGAACAAAAAAGGATGCTGGCCTTCATGTTTGTCCAAGTTGTCTGATCTCAGATTAACTCGAAGCTGATTCTGTACGTTTATCCATGGGACTGAAGAGCTGCTCTCTCTTTCAGCGCTTCTTCCTGTTCATTGACCTTTTGTGCAGTTCTAAAAGTTCTGGCCTTCATCCCAGGATCATCTGCAGCTCACGTGAAATATTCTGGGGGGAATTAGTGGTCCCAGTATATTACCTTGAGGGCCTCGATGGCATTTGCTAAAAATTAGGGTTGTTGTAACAGGAAACTAGTGTTTAGCAGTTCTATCATATTTTTTCCAGTCGTCATTTTTCCCTTTGTGCTACAGCTCATTGTTTACATCTGGCTTAGTCCTCCTGTGATTAGTCTTGGTGGATCCTCTGGAGTTCCTCCTGTTCCAGAATTTCTGCAAATCAAATTTTTGTTTGTGATTTTAATCCACTTAGGGGATAATTTCCTTCTAATTCCTTTAATATGTTAAACCCCTCAAGTTGTAATATTTATTTTAGCACCTTTTTTGTTGTATCTGTATTTTCATGGGAAAATCTCTTAAAATGTAGGTCTTACGGGATGTTTTCAGCTATAAGCCATTGTTGACCAAACAGCAGTTTCTTCAGTTTGGCTTTGCTGAGAGGAAAGTCACCATTCTCTGTGATATCATTGGCCTTGTTCTCAACAAGCACAAAGAACTCACTAAAGAAAGCAAGGTATCTCAAAGATGTACCCACATACAGTTTTTTTCTAATGTAGCAATATGGTACCATTTCAGTTATCAGCCAGTATTAGAGAATGTTTTATTTAATGGGTTTGTTCACCCAAAAAATGAAAACTCTGTCATCATTTACTCACCCTCATGTTGTTCCAAACTCGTAAGACTTTTGTTCATCTTTGGAACACAAATGAAGATATTTTTAATGAAATCTGATTGATTTCTATCTCTCTATTGACAGTCCACGCAACGACCACTTTGACGCTTCAAAAAGTACATAAAGAGATCATAAAACTAATCCATATGAATTGAGAGGTTTAGTCCAAATTTTCGAAAGAGTCTTGATCGCTTTATATGATGAACAGATTTAATTTAGGCTTTTATTCACATATAAACATTGACCAGTAATTAGATCAACCATACTTGCTTGGCGCATGAGAACAAACCTCATTGGTCCTTGCGGAAGCTCAAACGTGCTGCGTAACACACAAGAATGAACCTCATTGGATCTCGCACGTTACGCAAACATGCTTGAGCTTCCGTTTACCATAACTGATGTGTGTGTTGATGAATGTTTAAATGTGAATTAAAGCCTAAATTAAATCTGTTCATCATATAAAGCAATCGTGTCTCTTCAGAAAATTTGGACTAAACCACTCAATTCAAATCTCTCAGATTTAATTACAAATATCTAAATTTGTGTTCCAAAGATGAACGAAAGTCTTACAGGTTTGGAACGACATGAGGGTGAGTAAATGATGACAGAATTTTAATTTTTGGGTGAACTAACCCTATAAATTTGATAATTAATTTTGCATTCTCATTTCCCCTATTTCTACATTTAAGTTTTTATATTTGCTGTCATCTGTCACTTAAAGTTAATCTTTATTAAAAACACTAATATTAAATAACACTGTTAAATGTAATCTTGAGCAAATTTAAAAATGATTATTTATTTTTCATACTTTACATAATTTTTCGATGCCTAAATTCACTTGTAGCATTTGACTCTATTTAGAAAAAAAATATAGAATTTTATTATCAGACATTAATTGGTTATTGGCCATATTGTATTTATTTGTTTTTTAATTTTTTTTTTTTTTTTTAATTGAATAAACAGCAAATTGTCTTACAGCATGTCAGTAAACCGAAGAGAAGGCCTCAGTTGAAGAGCTGCATTAAAAATGAGATCCCTTCTGCTGAGAGTAACTCACTGGTGTTAACATCCCTGACAGTAAGTGTTCATGTAAACCTCATGTTTTATAAAATAAATTTTATTTAATAATAATAATAATAATAATAAAACAACAATTTATGAAATTATGATTATTATAATAATAATAATAATAATAATAATAATATCTGCTTCTGTCCCTCTTAGGTACCTCAGAAGCAGCCACTGGTAGAAAGGCATCTTGGCAGCAGCTCAGCACCAACTCAGATCAGACGCTCATCAGATGTGCAGCCACAGCAGGAAGAGGAAACAGAAAAGAGGGAGTTAGACAGTGAGCATATAGAGGATTCGCCTCAACCTACAGATTCCACTGTGAGAATGCGCATCCTGAAACACATGTACACACAGGGAGGTGCATGATGAATCAAATAGTCAAGTGCACATTATGCACCAAGTAGTCAGCTTTAATGGCGAATCAAAGTGTAAAGTGCTACGAGAAACTTGGTCGCTTATCATAAGCAGTAGCAGTGTTATTTTCTCCACAGCAGACCCTTTTGTTAATAAAAAGACTTTTTTTTTTTTTTTTATTAAAAAAGAATATTTTGAAAATTTTGATGTTTTTTGTGCATGTTGTTCATTTGAACTACAGTTTTGAGACTACAGTTCAAAAGTTTGTGGTTTGTAAGATTTTTTAACGTGTTTGAAATAAGTTTCTTATGCTCACCAAGGCTGCATTTATTTTTTTGGATCAAAGTTACAGTAAAACCTAATATTGAAAGTAATATTGTGAAATATTAGTACAATTTAAAATTGTTTTCTTTCATAATTTATTGAAAATAGTCATTTATTCCTGTGATGGCAAAGCTGAATTTTTAGCAGCCATTACACCAGTATTCAGTGTCACATGATCCTTCAGAAATCATTATAATATGCTATAGGTATAGGTGCTCAAGAACATTTCTTATCAATGTTGAAAACAACCAGTGTGCTGAATTTTTTGTTTTTTTTTTGTTGTGGAAACGATGTCTTTACTGTGACTTTTGATCAATTTAATGCATCCTTACTGAATAAAAGTATTAACTTATTATTATTATTATTATTAATTTCAGTATTATTTTCTTTTGGTCATTTTTTTTTCTGTGTTGTAGAACTCATCTACACAAATACTCAAAATGCCAATTCCTAGTACACACAATCCTCTGCAAAATTCTGAACTTGTTCAATCCACTCTAATGCACATGCTGTCTCTTTAGGAGTGTGTGTTAGAGAGCCGGCTGAGGGGCGTGGAGGTAAGTCTTCTGGAGAGTGTTGGCAGGCTGGAGCAGCGATTGGCCCTCATGGAACACAGGATACATGCACTGGAGAAAAGCTTGGCTGGCAAGATTATCATCGAGAGCAACCAGTGGGAGAACTTGGAGAGTCGTGTGCTGCTGCTGGAGACCAGGCTAGCACTGACCTCAGCACAGGTAGGGGAGTTTAACATCTGTTTGGAAGTTTGGAACTGTAAATTTCAAATTATATTGCAATTGTGGCATAATGCTGCTTTCTCCCAAAACTCACTTTGATGATCGAGCTTGCGTTATGTGATGAAAAGCAGTGACAGTCAGCACAGATATACACACTAGCAAAGCTCTTACATGTGTCAGTTTCGAAGTAGGAAAATTCATATGGAAAATACGTTGTTTTATGAAGACTGTAAACCACATTAGAGGTCAGATGCCGGTATACAGCAACTGATTTGTTCAGGAAAACAGAATTTTGGAGCAATTCAATATCCTAATGGTTCATGGGTGTGTTATTTGTTTTAAAATGGCAAGTTGGCATTGCGTCTCGTTTGAAGTAATGCATATAAATAGATGTTTTTATGGTGCTTACAAAAAGTTTTCTCTACTTCTAAAGGGTCTAACTTCACAAGATGGGGTCTTCAACTCAGGCAAGGTTGAATCTAAAGAGAACACAGGTACTTCGCTACATTTTAGCTTAATGATTTTAATGATTAAAAAGTCTGAAATTGTTTGATTTTTCCATTTGTATTTGTTAAAGTATCTGCAAGTGGCTTTTCTACTGTGATTCAACCATCATCTGACATCAGTGATAATGGGCATATTCTAGCCAGTTCTTCTCCAACAGCAACCCAGGTGACCATTCATTCATTCATTCATTCATTCATTCACCAAACTTTTCAAGAGACATTTGTTTAATAACTACTATATATTTTTCTTCCAACTTCTTAGAATTTTAAAGAAAGGCTGGACAGAATAGTTTACATGTAAGTGTTATTTTGAGTTGTGTTTTGTGTTTTGAGAAAGAAAAAAAATGTCACTTAAAGACTGCATATCAATTTTTGTTCCTTTCACATTTCAGGATGAAGGATACATCTAACATTCTGCAAAATATAGAGCCGACAATACGAATTTGATCTCAGCTCAAGTTTAATAAAAAAAATAAAATTAAGTATGTTTGCTCTGCTCTTTCAATACAATAAACCCATATAGTGATCAGGGGTGGTCAAACTCCAAAAAGGAAAAAAAGGAAAGTCACAGACCATGTGACTTGTGTGCTATATTTTTTTCTGACCTTCTGGCAAAGATTTTATGTGATCAACAGAGCAAAATTGTAATTTATTGAAAATCTTGCCCAACCCTTTAGCTTTCAAATCACATATGGCAACTTCACATCACTTCAGGTTGGATGTCAATGACATCATCAGTCGTCATTGGTTCTTGTGTGTCTCATGACCAAATGTCAGTTCATTAGTTACATGGTCACTATGAACTGTATGGAAAAGAGCTGTGTGAAGTGGTCCACTGAAAACACTGGAATAAGTAGGGTGAGTAAAATATTATTATTATTATTACTATTATTGGGTGAACAATATTTCACTTTAATATGCCTTCCAATTGATTCTGCAGTTGTATTGACATACAAATAAAGTGTCTTGTCCTCTAGATGTCACTGCTACCCAAGTAAAACCTAATGGTGAATTAGTCAATGGCGCCCTCTGTGGTCAGTTTTTTGTATTGCACTCTGTGAAAGCAACATCAGTCCATTGCCACACAACAGTTGTGCATTCACTTGAATATCAGATAAAGTAGATGTGTGTAATGACTGGGTGATGCCTCTGTGCATTAATATTAGCATGTATTTGTTATTGTACGATTCTTTCTTTAGCACATGCTCTGAAAAAGGGGAATAAAATTTAAATGTATGATGATTGAACTACAATCATCCACATTACCCCCCCCCCCCCCCCCCCCCGCCTACTTGAGTACTTAGCCAACATTTAGGTAGTACTGTGTTTAGGCAGATGTGTGTCATTTTTCTACAATGCGTATAAACATTATTATAATAGTGCTTTGTTTGTTTGAGATCCTGACTAGTTTACAGCATAGGCTCAACCAATGAGTTTGGGACATGACTCTCTCTGTGTGTGTTCGACCAATGACAGATGAGGGAGTGTTTGTAGAATTTGCTGAATGGTTATTTTCTGTTTGGTGATGTTAGTAGCACAGAAATACTTGAGAGTTTATCTCTTGTACTGTTCCAGGCAGAGGGCCACCCCCCCCCCCACCCCTAAACTGAAATAGGACAAGCTTGGAATGTATTTTTAAGAACAGTTTCCATATTAATGTTTGGTAGTAATTTGAGCATGAGTTCAGTTGACCTTTGGATGGTCTCTTAGTGTTGGGCGTCATTGCACAAGTTTTCACATTCATCAGATTTCAGTTTGCGTAAAAAAAAAGAAAGAAAAAAAGAAAGAAAGATCTGGCTTTGACCTAGCAATGTCCCACAAAAATACATCTGAGGTCTGACTTGTTGGTCTCACAGGACAGCTTTACCCTTCTCATATTTCTTTTCTGTACAAGGCAATGATGTAAAACTGTTTTTCATCAGTGGATTTTCTCTCTGCAGTTGACAACACTGAGTGGGTCACTGACCTCTGGTCGTTCTTCTAGACGTTCCCTTCAGTGCCCTATATACTGCAGACACAATGAGAATTGCTCTGTTGAGATCAATCAGACACAAGGCAGTCATGGAGCGGAAAAGAAAGGTCAGATGACCACTGCAATTATGTTGAAGGAGAGTGTGTGCTTGTGCATTATGTGTGGTTGGTCAACAGAGCATGCCTGTGACTTTAATGTATGTTTGGTGTGTGTGTGTGTATTGAACAGCAGTTGGAAGAGATGCTCATACAGATTCTTTGGGAACTGATGTGTGTACATCTGGTCGGTTTGAGCTCACTAAACGGAAGGGGAGGCACAATGTCTCCACAATTCACAATACAGGGTTCTGCTGCTGTCTGCATTTTAACAAAACTGCTTTACTTTTTATTGGCCTAACATTTGAACAGTTTTTGAAAACTTTTCAAATCCAAACACTTCTAAGAACTTGGCAGACAGCTACATTTTTACAAGTTTTCTTTTCATTAGTGTGAACAAGCTTATATGTCATTGACCCATATACCAACTCTGCTACATAACATCATAACCTGGGCCCCAGAAACCCCCCGTGGAATCAACAGGCCTCTGGCAGGGGCCAGATGTGAATGGGAAAGACTTTTTTTTTTTAAAACCTTTGCTCTGCTATCTCCTTGACTGCATGCAAGTTTCTCAGTAGCCACAGCGAGTAGATGTTTTTAATTTTTAACTAGAGACTGGGTTTATGGAGCGAGTGCTTTGGGAATAATTGAAAGTGGATTCTTTGAGACGATTTTTGTGCACATCCAATTGGAATCCGATCATAACAAAAGTGAACGGCAAAAAAATCACATGAAATGCAATTTTTACGAATCCGTTTTGAGCTACAATCATATCTGGTTTGAAATCCTATTCAAATCACATTTCTGGAAATCCATTTTAGTCTGACCGGTCTAATAGGATTTTGCGTGGTTTATGTCACTTTCTCATGCCGCGTAAAACGTAAACATGTCAGACGTTATAGGAAACATGCTGAAAGTTGCTGCAGGAAGAAGTTTGTGTTGAGCAAAAAATGACAACATAATGGAGACATGTTGAATTTTAAGACTGACAAAGATGACAAAACTGAATTAAGCAACGCATAGCCTGCTACATTTCTGCCACTGCCTCAGAAGACGAAGTCATCCAGCATGGTGGCTACACATTTCCATGTCATAAATAAGACAACATCTGTATTGGAAACTCCTCCATGTTGTTATTGCCATAAAAAAAATGAAAGAGGACATGGGACACATATCAGATCCGAACAGTTGCGATACACAGTGTGGACAGTCAGTAATTTAGATCAGATTCCAATCGAATACACAAATAATCAGATTTTAACTGACAGTGTGAACATAACCTTAGTAGCAAGTTAACTTTACAAAATACAAAAATATTAAGCAGCACAACTGTTTCCAACATTGATAATAATAAGAAATGTTTCTTGAGCATCAAATTAGAATTATTATTTAAAGCTGCTGTTTGTAATTTTTTTTTTGGCTAAAAATGATCCCAAATCGATTTTTGAGCAAGTACATAACCAGCCAGTGTCCTCCTTATCTCCTTACCTTAACCCAATTCACAATGGTAAGCTTGTAATAATGTTTTCTAATTCGAGTGGTACTGGTAGGTTTCCATAGGAAATTCGAGCATACCGCCGTTCATCTTAGCGTCATTGCATCACGTCTGTTTACATAAAGAAGGAGTCCCAGCTAGTAGGCTATATCATGTGAGGATGCTGCAGGTGGCGGATCATTTATAGCCTTTTCTCACAGCAGCTGCAATAATTAAACGTATCATTTTGATGGCGGATTGTATGGTATGACAAATGGACAATTAGAGATTAGACTGTACAGAAATTGAAATCTACAGGTAACGCTAATACACACTAAATACACAGTCACACAATGCTGATGTTGTTAACATTAACAATTTGAGAACAAAGTATAACAATAATAATAATTTGCACAGTTTGATGTGAAATGAGCTAAGCGACCGTTAGATTTAATCACCATTCGCAGCGCGATTTATTGTAATGCTTTTTTTTTTCTCAGTTGGTCAGAGCAAAAGTGGCAGACATGTTACTTACTTGTTCAGATGACATTCTCTGGTGAAAATTCTTATTTTAGTCATACTTCCAAGACTGCATTCTGTGATTCCGAAGTACAGTATCCACACCAGTGCAGTGACTGACAGCCACACATTCTCCTCAAAACATTAGATTCATCCGCGTAAGGAGCCGTGCCGATGCACAACCCACGTAAAGATGATAATTCCGCAAATAACTGCAATTGCAGGTTTCGAACAGAGATGGCGACGAAGAGGCAACACTTACGCAGCTTTAAGGATAATGTGACTGACTGGAGACATAAGACTTAGAGTAATGGCTTCTGGATATTCTGCTTTGCTATCACAGGAATAAATTACATTTTTATATATTAAAATAGAATATATTTATTTTAATTTGTAACAATAATTTTTTTATCAAATTTTATCAATATCAATTTTTCATCAATAAATGCAGTCATGGCGAGCATAAGAGACTTCTCTCAAAAACACTTTTGAACTGTAGTGTACAGTTACAGTACATGTTGGTCAGGTGGTCTCATACTGTTTAAGAAGATGGTTCTTGGCCAAAAAAGATGTAATATCAACCAGAACTTATGTAATTTAGTCAATGGTTTTGCTATGTGGGACTAGAATTACTGAATTTCTTATTTTATTAGGCTCGTTAAATTTCTTTTGAGGCTTCATTCAGCTTCTGCAGTCATTTTGTTTGGTCTTAGCTTTAAAGCATAAAGTGATAGTGGCATAAAATCAACTCCAAAACCAATATCCAATCTAAAGGCAAAGCAATTAATCAAGCAAAATAAAACAAAATTTGTTCAGCCATTTTGACATGAAGATTGAATGTGGAGTGTCCCACAACATTCAAGACAAATAGTCTTATAAACTGGGAAGTTTGCTTTGCTTTTTGACTGTAATTGGATAGTTTGGAGCTGGACAATGATGTAATGTGTTGCATTGATAGTTCCTAGATGAATAAGAAGCAGACTTACCAGGTCTAATGATTGAAATAATAATCCTGCTCAGGTCTTTATTTTAAAAAAGGAAACGGTGAATGAAAGATGAGAACAGGGATCCATTCATAATGAATGTGTCATTAGGTTCTGTTGATTGGCCATTGAGCGCACGGCTCTGTTGCTCTCCAGTGCTGCTGTAATCCCCTGCTCTCATTAATCATTGTCCTGAAAGAGGGGTGGGGGAGATGAGAGAAACAACTTGGTGAAGTGGGTGAGAGGGAACACTTTTTGCATTCCTCCTCTTTCTTAAAGCGTGTATGTTTATGCAAGCTCCCCTTATTCCATTCCACCAGCCTCGCCATTCCATATCCCTCCACATTTGGTTCATTTTCACTCCTAATTAGCAGGACCTCATGCATGTCTATGAACTCTTTACCTTCCTGATTGGTTTGTCGCGGACATGCCGGCATCTGCACCTCTTGAGCAGCACAAGGCTAATTGAGCTAATCACTCAAGTTAATGAGAGCATTTTTAAAGGTTGGAGGGCATAAGTAAATGAGATGAAGAAAGTGAAATGAGAAAGAGATATAATTAGAATCACAGATGAGTTTACTTGACTTTCAGCCACATTCAAAAATAATGTTCCCATATTGTTTGCAAAATTATGAAATGGAACATTCTCTTAATGTTTTCTATAACGTTCGCATAACCAAGAAAAAACATTTTGAAAAACATGGATGTTTTGAATGTTAAGAGAGCAAAACTTAATGGGAACATTAGCAAAAGATTCTTAAAACATATTTTGTTAGCTGGGTATAGTGAGACTGTAAAGTACAATATTCACAGATATGTAATGAATAACATTTAAAATATTAATAATATAAAGCTAAGTGCATTACATGTTTATGTTGCCTCATGGGCTAAATATTTGTTCTCTGGGTGTCTCTTTTGCTAACCTCTTAAATTAGCGTTCATTTTATTTCATTGTTTTGTTCCGAAAAGAATTTCCTCCAAGTCCCTTGATTACAAATTTACACCACTCTCAATGCTTATTTTCTTTGCCAATAGGAGTCGAGTTATTATCCTTGGCCAGCTGCCAAGACCTCATTGCCTGCCAGTCAAAACAGTTTTCACATGCTCATGGGAAGCCTTACAATAACATCTTATCATTAGAAACGAGTACATAGGCAAGTATTTGGGCCACTTGGCTCTCCTGATGTAAAATAAACATAGGGGTGCTCGGTAAACCTGCGAGCTGATTGAGTCTCAAGTCCTTAGCAACACCATTGGGAATGTACACAGTGATACTGTCCACAAGTCTCTCTCTATGCTGTATATATATTATTCTGTATCTGTGCAAAACATCTTTTAGAAGTTATTTAGAAGTTTTTGTCTTCATCACTATCAGTATAAGTTCTTCATCAGTATAAAGATCTCATACGCTCTGTTCAAATGTCAGGCTGCTAATGCAGTATTTGGCAATGTGTGCAAAAGCAGCAGAGTTTACAATGCCTAGACACATTCCCAAGAGACTGTCCCTACTGTGTTTACATTGAAGATATCTCCTGTATGCACTACTGGAACTGGCAGAAAATAGAATATTGTGTTCGATTTTCCCACCATAGTTTGTAAAGAACATATGAACTAAACACCACTTGCTTATCTTAGATTTGTCTGCCTCTCTGCCAACAATAATGGCATGTTTGCACATTTCCTCTTCCCTCAAGAGAGGACAAGAGAGGACTCTTTTGGGTCATCTAGATTTTTGCTTCTTAGAAATCATTTGTTTGTTCAGCTACTTTGTGACTTTGTGTTTTAATTTTAATTTAATTAAAGGGAAAAAGGAATTACAATGGCCTGTAACTGATATTATAATCAATTTTATTTCATGCTACAGATGGTGTATACTTGTTTTTGAGATAATTAAGTATGAATAATAATTCTGATTTAATAGTCAGTATTAATTTAATTATGTCTACTGGAAAGTGATTCAAGTTCAAAGTGATTTTTATTTTTTTTTTTCTCTGAAGAAAGTAAAAGTAAATAAAACATGTAATCATATGCATACATTGAAATACAAATCAGGAAAAAATAAATCTAGTTAAATACAGCTAAATGATGCTGAAATATATATTATAATATAATATAACATAATATAATATAATATTGGTAACACTTTACAGTAAGGTTCATTAGTTAACATTAGTTAACTACATTTGTTAACATGAACTAATAATGAACTGCACTTAAGCATTTATTAATCTTTGTTAATGTTAATTTCAACATTTACTAATACATTATTAAAATCAAGAGTTGTATTTGTTAACATTAGTTAATATGTATTGCTCATGGTTAGTTCATGTTAGTTAATATACATTAACTAATGTTAACAAATGAACCTTATTTTAAAGTGTTACCAAGTTTTTAATTTTTTTTTTTTTTTTTTTTTTTTCTTTTTCTTTTTAAACACGGTATCTTCCTTGAAATTAAAATGCAATACTTTACTGAGCAAATCTGTGAGGCCAAACATTTTCCCAGGAAGAGATTTGAAGTTGCAATACTTTGATAAGGACTGGACACAGCTTTTAGCCTTGCTTTGTTGCAAATACTATATTCTATTTATGTTTTACCTCAGACCAAGGTCAACATGACCCAAAAGCGAGATTCTTTAAAAAAAATAAATAAATAAAAATAATAATAAAAAAGGTGGAGCATAGTGACTCATAGTGATTAAATAATTTTAATCTGTGATTTCGAAGAAATTCTGTAAGGAGCTTATATCTATACTGTATCAGTGACAGTCAGAGGCTGGAGGTCACTACAATTTCAAGATTTACTCTAAATGATAGGAAATAACATTGCATATATGAGAAATGGCTATGAGAACTGCTTGCTGCAATAAAATGTTCAGAAGGCACTTTTAGTGCTGGCACACATTTAAGTGCTGTTCATTGGTCTATTTCAATTTTACTTTTTAACTGACATATTCCTTGGTGTCAGGCCACCATGGGCCCCTTAGCTCGGGGTATACTATAGCCCCCTTGGCCCATTTTGTGATCTGTCCTGGGTGACAGTTGCTTGTAGTTGTAAATACTTAACCCCCTCCAGGACTGCCGATGAATTACACACAAAGCATCTAGGACAAAAAAACAGCGAAATAGTGGGTCTAGCTAGACATCTGCACAATATGAAACTCCGAAAGAGATGCATGTACAGTAATCTCTAACAAGATGATAATCCACAGTACAATTTGCAACTTCCACAATAACGTTTAAGCTTCAGTTTTAGCTTTTTTTGCCTTTGATGGCACAAACAGAATATTTGAATAGCAAAAGTGAATTATTATGTAATTTAATAATATTGTATAAAAACACTGGAGTTTGAATCCTTAGTTGGATCTGAAGTGCTAATGTAAACAAACGTTCACAGATGTTCTTAGAATGCGGTACTGTCCAGATGTCCACAGACTGTGGGACTCAGTATGACAACGGCGGCCTCACAGAGTATTTGAATTAGACACAGTTTTGACAAGATTTGATTTAAACTGTTTTATTTTTCCACAGAACATTTGTTTTTGACTTGAAAAGCAATTTCTTTTGCTTGTCTAGCATGGTTTTTCAGTAGAGTTTCTTTCTGTTTTGATAGAGAAATGCATGAACTAAAGTATCTTAGAGAATCTTTACCTTTTGAATTTTGTTGTTAGACACCTTAATGCATCTAAAGAATGTACAGGGAAATGTCAATAGCGTGTGTGTGTGTGTGTATATATATATATATATATATATATATATATATATATATATAATATAGATTTTTAGTCCATCTCCTATCCTGAACAGTCTGTTTTCCAGAGATGGACTAAACATGATCTTCCAAAACTTACTGCCAGATTCTGGAAGATAAATTGTTCAAACAGTGTACAAGAGGATGTGGTGCTGGTCCTTCAAGAGTCACTCTCAATCTGTCTGTCTATAAAGCCTATAAAAAAACAGTCTTCTTGTACTTTACAACTCTTCAGCTTGTGATTCTTATTAAGTGGGGGTCATTTTTTAGGATTCTTTACCTAACTTAAGTCTCTGAGATCCTGACACCTTGCACTTCTGGAGACTCCAGGTAGGTTGCAGTTCTGGAAAATGGTGGCGCTGGAGACTAAAGGGTTCCTGTTGGTTTCACACTTAATTCTTCCCCTTAATTCTTAATTCTTTTGCAGTTAACATGTGTCTTTTCTTCTCCACCTGTTTTTGTCTGACCCTGCTGACCCAATAAGCATTTCCATGTCCAATGGTCATGCCTTGCCTGAAATTTTTAGTATTTCATTAGTATTGCATCCTTCTCATGAGCATTTAATAATTTTTGACTTTTCAGTCTGAGTTAAATCTCTTTTTTGGCTCATTTTGCCTGTAAAAGAAAACCTGCCTAATAATTATGCATACCTGAATATAAGGCGTATTTCATTCCCAGCCTTCATGAACAATTATATATCACTTATAAATGATTAAATACAAAATTAATAATAGTTATTAAGATTGATGTGGTTTGGAATTGGTAAAATGTGCCTGGGGAAAAAAAAAAAAAAAAAGATCAGAAAATCAACTTGAATAATTATGCACACAGTGTGTATATATATATATGTACATGTATATATGAATATGTGTGTGTGTGTGTGTGTATATATATATATATATATTTTTTTTTTTTTTTTTTTTTTTTTTTTTATAGAGAGAGAGAGAGTAACTTACAGACTAAAGGGCATTGTTTTGGTTTTTGTCCTAACAGTCATCTAATTTGTCCTGAGGGGGGCGCCAATAAACTATCAACACGCTGTCAAAGATAAAGACTTTGTGTAAAATGACCTGCATAATCCTGGATTACAGGAGTTGTGTCAGTGATTCCACCTGTTAACCAAAGTAACAGACTGAGCCACCAAATCTTTCTCTCAATTGTTGTTTAATTACACTGTATTTTAAACATGTTATAATAATAATGTGTAAAATCAATAAACTTTATAAAATAAATGACCAAACTACTTGTAATAGTTTATAACAATATATATTACTAAAAAACATTATTATTGTCATTATTACTCTCTCCTAAATACAAATTCAGAGCAGCAGTCACTATGAGCAAAAAATTAATAACTTTTAGCAACTTGAAGGTTGCACAACATAAATTATCACCGTAGTCCAAGACAAGTAAGATTTGACTAAATGCATAAAATTCCTGGACTTCTTCTTAGTGTTGCTTTTGTGACCTAAGGCTAAACCTGTGTAGAGATCACACAAAATGTTGGAGACACAAGGAAGCACTCAACCTCTCTCCCCTTTCTCAGAACTATTACTCTTGGAGGAGTTCCAAAAAACTCAAGCGAAACATTTATGCTGCTATGTAATGAATCTGTTTACACAAAGTGAACATGAGTTACTTGCATCAGGGTCAGGAAATGACCAAGGACACTTGAAGTTTAATTACTGGACGTTTAGTCACTGGAAGTTTAGTAGTTACCTCTGCAGACACTGTAGTGACCTAGCTCTGTCAAATATCTGTATTCACTGTCTGTACATGCCAATATAAAGTGGTCTTTCATTGGGGGTGGGGGGAGGGGTATTTTTCTTCAAATTCCGTATCTGAAAATATGGAATTAAGTAGCAATTAAATCAATATTTTACTTTGATAGACAATATCAAGCTGTGTAATCCAAACAAAGAAACCTCTTTAAAGGGATAGTTCACCCAAAAATGAAAATTATCCCATTGTTTACTCACCCTCAAGACTATCTTCTTTCAGATGAACACAATCAGAGATATATTTACAAATATCCTTAGTCCTCCAAGGTTTATAATGGTTGTGAATGGCTGGTCAAATTTTAAAGACAAAAAAAATGCATCCATCCATAAAAAAAAAAAAAAAATTCCATATGACTCCCGGGTGTTAATGAAAGCCTTCTGAAGTGAAGCGATGTGTTTGTGTAAAACAAATATCCTTATTTAAAATTTTATAAAGTAAAATAACGAGCTTACGGCAGACGACCGTACGCAGAATGCGCAAGTCAACTTGCGCCAAAGGAGTAATCCCTGACGCGATGTATGACGTAGGATGTAGGAGTATTGTAAGCTTAGACGCCTCTCGTGGTTCAAACAAATACGTCAGTACAACAAACTCAAGCTCCTCTTCTTTTATATCAAAATCCTCTGACATTTCTCTTTAAAATTTCTCATTTTAGACTTCTAATTCGTGACCGGTGTTTTGTTTTGCTCTCTCCTTTGCTCCTCCACGTTCGTCATTGCGTGGGGTCAAAGGTTGCTCTTCCGCCCAAATCGACGTGCGCAGTATGCGTTCGGTCATCCGCCGGAAGCTAGTTATTTGAATTTATAAAGTTTAAATAAGGATATCTGTTTTACACAAATGCATCGATTCGCTTCAGAAGGCCTTTATTAACCCCCTGGAGTCGTATGGATTCATTTTTTTTTTTTTTTTTTTTTTTTTTTTTTTTTTTTTTTTTTAAATGGATGGATGCATTTTTTTGTCTTTAAAATTTGACCAGCCATTCACAAGCATTATAAACCTTGGAGGACTAAGGATATTTTTAAAAATATCTCCGACTGTGTTCGTCTGAAAGAAGATAGTCATATACACCTGATGGATTGAGGGTGAGTAAATCATGGGATAATATTCATTTTTTAACGAACTATCCCTTTAAAATGTATTCAAGCAGAGCATTAAAAAAAAAAAAAAAACAGCCCTAAGTGCCCAGAACTTATTTAATTTAATTTAATTTAATTTATAGTTTAAGTACACATTGTGTTTTTATGTTTAGAAAACAAAAATCCCTCATAAATACAAAATCTGCTGCTGAAAATCAATTCCCAGGATCATATACAGGTATTTCCCCTTCATGAAAGAATTTGTGACACACAGTCTTATGTCACAACGTCCTGCCTAAATTGAGCTAACCAAGCTGCATATCTTTCAGCTGAGGTACTACTAGTAGTGATTAAGCTTTCTCCTCTGTTTAACCTGTATACAACCCCACCCAAGCCTCCTCAGGGCCTTCACTGCGATCTCAGTGGCCTGGCTCATCTGGTCTCCTCTCACTCAAATTACTGATAAACGTGTGTCAGAGTGTTTGCTCTGATTGTTTGCCTTGGTGTGAAGACCTAATGGAAAAGTCCAACAGCCTATGTGTATAATAAGTAAGCTATACAAAAAGTTTCTGTACGTTAACATTAGTTACTGCATTAGGTATTATGAACGAACTATGTAAACACATATTTATGTTTTAATGTTGGAATAAACATTAACCAAAAGATTAACAAGAGGTATACATAAGTGTTGTGCATTGTTTGTCCATGTATTGTGTTACCGAAACTATTGCATACTGACTTTTTACTGATTGAATGAAACTCATTTGTGTTTCAGTTGTGGTTATTACAAGAATTCAATGAGGAACTGTTTGTAGAATATAGAAAACATACAATTCCTTCAAGAATTCCTGAGATTCTTGACAAGCTCTGATTATCAAATAGTCATCGTTCAAACATCTCCTTCCCAGCCCTCATAGATTTTCACATCTTGATCTGCTGTCATATCAAAGCAGAGTCACATTCTTGGGAATCTCTGTGATGTTTTATCAAAGGAAATTTGTAAAGTTACTGTGATACGCAAAAAGTTTCTCTTCATCTGTGACATAGTTGGAAACTGAGAACTGTTATTGTCAAATTTAACCCAACTAGGACATTGCATCATTTATAGAGCTAGACTTTAGTGTAGACTTGGTGACTGTACTGATGCCCTGATACAGCTAAACACATGTAAAGTATTTAAAACAGATAAGTCATGTTTTGATTGATCAAGATAATGTGATGCGTTTCATGTCACAATATGTACCGTTACTGCACCATTTGAATTGATATGTTTTTGATTTGGCTACATTTATCGGAAGATTTTCTCACGCTCAAGCCATGACTTTCTTCTTTCAGACAAATACAATCTGAGTTATATTAAATAATGTCCTGGCTCCTCTAAGCTTTATAATGGCAGTGAAGGATGAGATTTTGAAGCCCAAAAAAGTGCAAGCATTCATCATAAAAGATATCCACATGGCCCCGTGGGGTTAATAAATGCCTTCTGTAGCGAAGCAATGTGTTCGTGTAAGAAAAATATCCATATTTAAAACTTTAAAAACTAAAATAATAAGCTTCTGTCATATGGATATTGAATATGGATAGTTTTCTTACACAAATGCATCACATTGCTTCAGAAGGCCTTTATTAACCCCATGGAGCCGTGTGATCTGCCATTATAAAGCTTGGAGGGGCCAGGACATTATTTAATATAACTCAGATTGTATTTGTCTGAAAGAAGAAAGTCATATATACCTATGATGGCTTGAGGATGAGTAAATCATGGGGTAATTTTCATTTTTGGGTGAACTAACCCTTTAACTAGATAGTCTACCAATACTCTAATAACTGGTAGTTGACATGTATTTGCAAAACTACTTATAGTTAATGTCTAAAGTGGATCATTGAAATAAATTGTTACTAAATTTAAAAGTGCAGGGCTGATCTATTTCTGGTAATGCAGTAGCACAGGCAAATGTGCAGATTCCTGGACATAACGACTTCATGGATGTAAACACAGCTGCCAGGTGACACTTGTTTCTGGATTTGCATTCCAGAAAAGTGCATCTTATAATGTAGGCAGGAAAAAATGTAAAAAAAAAAAAAATAATAATAATAATAATACATAAGAACATTGTATACAGGAGCTAGTCCGAAAATCTACAAGACGACTAGTAGATTTTGGGTTACATTTTGATAAAACAGAGACTATACATTTTAGCTGCAAGAAACAAATAAAGGGGAAAAAAGTATAAAGAACTTATTTCCTTTATATATTCAGAAGTTTATTGTTTGATTTATACATTAAACCTTGGATATTCTCTTTGTCACACTGTAAAACATTATACAAAAATAATAATAATAATAATTATAAGGAATGGTTGGTTGAGCGCGATTGAGGTATGATAGCCACAAAAACAGTAACTGTATTATTAATAAATATGTTTTTTTCCTTTTTTTTTTCTCAAATGCAATTACTCACAGTTAAAGCAGTTATGTACATCTTAATGTTCAAGGGCATTACAAAAAAGGAAACAGGATCAGAAAGAGGCCTGCACACCAGTATGCAATCCTTTTCAAAACTGATAAATGATAAACAGGTAACAAAATCTATACCGTTCTTGGTAACACTTTATTTTAGGGTCTTTTAACTAGTTGCTTATTAGCATGCATATTACTAGAATATTGGCTATTTATTAGTACTTGTTAAGCACATATTAATGCCTTATTCTGCATGACCATATTCTACATTCTTAATCCTACCCAATACCTAAACTTAACAACTAACTTACTAACTATTAATAAGCAGTAAATTAGGAGTTTATTGAGGGAAAAGTCATAGTTAATAGTTTATATGTGTTCCCTATACTAAAGTGTTACCCCTTTCTTATTTATTTCTTAACTGGACTATACCGCAAGGTGTGTGACATTCAACCAGGTGTTTGCACTGGACTTCAATAAAATAAATGTTCTGGTGAGGAGACTAAAAAGGACAAACAGAACTGGCTTGATGTTCATCACTCTCAAGCTGAAAGAGGCTCATAGGTGTGGAAGTGAATGCCTTTAGAACAGGTGATCTTCATCACGGCTCCGTTTAGGCTTTCATCTGTTATGATTCGCAGCATTCCTTCTGCAATCAGAGATGGTCTGTAGATATACACAGACAACATCATTTTATTATTTTGTCTTGTAGCATTAAGTGAAAAAAAAAAACATTTCAGCAAAGTGGAATTTTATCATGCAAACACTCTGATTTAACAAGGCGATTCATTTTATCGCATTGTAAAGTCAGTCCATTGGCCTCAGACTTTTTTTTCTGTTCTTGTCAACATACTGTAACTTCAAATAACAATGTGTCTACAGAGAGTTTTAGGAAGACATAACAAAAAAAATGGGGGGGGGGGGGACAAAACATCCTCAGATACACCACCAACACCAAGAATAGTGCAAGTGAGGCAAATTGCAGAGGCAAAAAGTATCAGTTATGTAATACTGTAAGTGATTAGTTGGTGTGGAGGTGTTTGTTTTGGTTAAAATTTATATGTCAAAAATCCTGCAAGCACAACATGCGGTCTAATCCAGATTTAATCAATGGGTGGTGCAAAATGGAATGTCTAGATTTTCCAGTAAAGGCAGGTTTAAAGATTTAAAAGCATTTGATCCACTATTTATTTATTTGGAGCTGTAAAGGTCTGGAGAGGAAACAGATTTGTGCCATTAGAACACTGTTGCTGTCTGCCCAAGCAAAATGTTTATTCAAAGGGACTGGATACAACAAACAAAGCAAAACTACTAAAACAATGCCATACAGAAGAAACAGGTAGTTCAAATGAACTTGGCTTACTTAAGAACGCCATACTTGTCGATCCTTTGCTTGAATTCATCTTTGTACTTGACAAACTTGCCCATTGTTTCCTCATGTTCCACACTCTGAAGTAGTTGGGTGTCCACGAAGGCTGGGCATAGTGTGTTGATCCTCACTCCATAATTGCCCTGTTCTGATGCGTCCTGCTGACAACAAAACGTGTCCAAACACGGTCAGCCTAAATTACACACACAGTGCAAAGAATGTGTCGTCACACATGAGGAAGAGATCCTATCTGTGAACAAACACAACTACTCCCTCTTGGGGGAAAAGCTGGGCTTTTAAAACCCTGCAGGGTCAGCCGGTTTGGCTGTCAGGTGCTGGAATGTTTCATATGTTGGGGAGAGGATTAACATATGGCTACGGTAAACTTTACTTAGGGTAAACTGGTGATACAGGATTGATGTACTCACTGCTATAGCTCGGGAAAATCCAATCACCCCATGCTTTGTTGCTGTGTACACTGGCTGGTAAGGAGAATGGAGAAATGCTGGGAAGAAACAAAACAAACATTAATTCCAAAAAAACCAATTCACCTCATATTGTTCCAGACCTTGTATACTTTTCCCCCCATTGGAACACAAAAGGAAATTTTTTAAGGTTCTTTTCCATAAGACCATGTCTTTTAGGCCCGTTTACACTAGTGCGTTTTCATTTTAAAACAGTGTTTTAAAATTAATACGATCCTCATCTACACTGGCGTTTCCACAGCATTTCAGAAACGATCACCGTCTACACTACATGACCGAAAATGCATGTCACATGACCATTCATGCACACTAGGTATGCGCGTACAAGTGTAAACAGTTGCCTCTTGCACATGTAGGCAGCTGCAATATTAAAAAAAATGCAGAGTTTAACTGCACAATGGCTGCTAAAAATGACAACAAAGCCAGCAAAGATTGCAGTTCAGTCTCCATGTTATATGTTTACATTAGGGCTGGGTATTGACACAATTTTCACAATTCAATTTCTATTCACATGCTTGTGATTCGATTTCGATTCGATTCTATATTGATTATTTTGGATGTAGTATATCAGATACAGTATGGCAAATTTTCTAGAGGAAAAAAATCTCTCAACTAATGCTGTAAACTACACGGGAGTCAGTTACTACATTACTATAATATTGAAGGTTAAAATGAACTTATTTATATGCAAACACTTAAATTACACTGTGTTTTTTTTTTTTTATAATAAATAAAGTTTAGAATTACATAATCATATTTCTACTCCAATTAGTTTTTTTGAAATATAAACATTTAAATCGTGGCTGTCATAACGGATTTATTCAAACATGCATTAAATATTGAAGAACATTAAAAATTATAATGAATATGTAACGGTGCATATATTTATCAGAATACTGCTCTCTAGAGTTCATTTTTCTAGCTGACTAATGAGTTTATGGTCACTGAATATGATTTTTCTGAGGTAAATGTGACGTTACGTGACATTGTTTACAAGCTGTTTTATTGACGTCTTTCCGAGGTTGAAACACTGATTGAGCTATTACACGAGACATGATACGGATTTCGGTAAGTTGTACTGTATCTTTTAACATACCTTCAGATGTTTATTCATGTTTATTTCGCGCTGTAACTGGTATTACAGCGGAGGAGAGGATGTTCACATGCGCTCCGTGCAGCCGTGATCTGTCATGCCACATTAAACAGCACCAAAACGGTATTTATTTTTTGAATCTCATAATAAGATGGACGTCATTTGAAATCTGAGACTTTGCTTCAAGCACAAAGATTGTTGCGATTTATTGGATGGGAGGCGCGCTACATGTTCTGTTCATTCATCAACTGAAAACAGACTAGACTAATCGATTCTTGGGATTTAAGAATCAATATCGATTCGTAAAAATGAGAATCGATTAAAATCGAGAAATCAATATTTTTTTACCCAGCCCTAGTTTACATGGTCATCAAGGATACGCAGAGCGAACGTGGGCAGCCATGCCATCGTTTTCAAAAGTCTCTGTTTTTGTCCATTTACACTGAAACGCAACCCTGGTGTTTTCAAACTAAAATGGGTTTTGCAGCATTTTCGAAAGTCTCTGTTTTCGAGGGTCGAAATAGTGTAAACGACAGGTGTAACTGTAGCAAAAGTTATGCGTTTTAAAATAAAAACGCACTAGTGTAAACGGGGCCTTAAGCTCCAAAAATGGACCATAAAAGAAGCCTATATGACTTGAGCATTATACTGCAAGTCTTCTGCACCCATACGGTAGATTTGTGTGAGAAACAGGCCAAAATTTAAGTCACTTCACAAGAAATCTTTCCATCCAGTGAACAGTTAACTGTGACCAAATCATTGAGTCAGTGAACTGAACTTGAGAACCAGATCAGTGAATTAATTATTTCACTGGATTGGTTCTTTTCGGCCCAAAAATTTGAGTTCAACTAATTGACTCAAGTTACAGCTCTTTGGAGGGGAAGATTGTCATGGAATAACGACTAAAATTTCAGTATGTTCCTCATACATGTTCAGAACATTTGTAAAACAGCACAAAAGTCATGAACTATTTTCATGGTGGTTTATTTTCAACATATTTGGAACAGAGATGGTCGCTATGAACTGTTATTATATTCAAAAGTGCTGTTTGACAACATTATCATTCCAGGTGACTGAATGAAAGGTTTTGTAACCAGAGCTGCGATACTACAGTATGTTTTTTGAAAGCGCAAGGTTTTCATCTTATTGAGGCTGTAGTAAAAGGAAGCCTGTGAATGATTTCCAACACCTTCGTCATGGAAAATGTTTGGATCTTCCAAGGCTGAGGATTTCGCCTTTAATTCAAGCATGAAAATCCTAATGACTGTTGAGTCTGTGTAAACTAAAGCTGCTCTTTGGAAACATAAAGAGCTGAGGACAATTTCCTAAACTAATGCTTTAAACTTTATAGGGCAGTTTGGTTGTTTATGGACCAACATAAAAATACAACTTTATATGGAAAAGTCACCTGCATTTTCCCCTATATGATGAATATTATTACATGAGTATTAATAACTACATATAGCAATAAACATATACTTTATTTCATGTGGAAAGTTAATAGAGAAGTCAAATGGAACAATGTTTCCTGTTGAGGCTCTGTTATAATAAACAACATTTACAAGCCACATCAAACCAAGGCAGCCAAGGACGCCAGGGGCAAATAGCTGAGACAGTATATACAATTAAACAATTCTTGTGTGTTCTGGATGAACAAATCTAAACACAGCATTAATGCACATCCAGAGAATAACCTATTTTGCACAAAAGAAAGCTCTGTTTCCCATTCTGGCTTTATTAACATCTCAGAGACAGTCATCAAGATTTCTTGTCTGTAAACATGTTAATTAAGGGGTAAGATCATAACAAAAAGTAAATCAAACAATGAAGTCATCCTACAAAGACATGTTTCCATTCAGCATGGTTAAGTTACTTATTTCAGCTCTCGCACTTTATGCTCTAAAACCAGATGCATACATGCTTTATATGATTATTATATATTCCCCAGCAAGAGTAATGTGGTTTGAATTATAGAGATCTCTTGGAACACTGACAACATAGTATGGCAATTCACCACTCACACAGCTTAGCTGTAATATAAAATACTAAAATTACTTTTGTAGACCGCTCCATGTGTCTGTTCTGTGGGATGGTTTGAGGACAAATCATCATTATATAATTCATATTATATTTATAATGTTCTATTTTTAGCTATATCAGGTCTGTTTAATTTATTGCATTTGCTACTTGTGGATGTGAAACTGGATCTGACACAATTATGAATAATTATTAGATATACTTTCAACATTAATACTGATTCAATGGTGTCATGATGACGCAGGAACATATTTTAACTTAGTCTTAAAGGGTTAGTTCACCCAAAAATGAAAATTCTGTTATTTATTACTCACCCTTGTGTCATTCAATGTTTTGAGGTTAAACTACTGGAGTCACATGGATTACTTTAATGATGTCAATCCTACCCTTCTGGACCTTGAAAGTGGTAGTTGCGTTGGATCTCTACAGAGGGACAGAGAGCTCTCAGACTTCATCAAAAAGATCTTAATTTGTGTTCCGAAGATGGATGAAGGTCTTACGGGTGTGGAACGACATGAGGGTGAGTAATAAATGACAGAATTTTCATTCTTGGGTGAACTAACCCTTTAACATTACTTTCTGATAAAAAGTAATGCAATTTAATGTGTGGTTAAACAGCAATGATATCAAGCTTCCAGCTTTGGAAGAGAGGGCAATGAGAGAAAATGAGTTGCCTCAACAAAATCCATAACAATATAAATCTCCAGTTACCAGAAAATAAATTCCATTAACATAGTCACAAAGTAAGAGTTGTTCCACTCACAAAAAAAGGATAATCACCTGTGTTACATTAAAGAAACCTGAGATGCAGTGAGGGAAATAAACCATCCTTTATTTCATCTCAGTGAAATGAAAAGGCTGTTTCAAATCCAAAGACTAAAAAACTTGTCTGGAGCATGTTGGGGGTTATAACAAGTTCACAGTCAGCCATGCAGCATTCATCATCCACCATTTACACACACATATACAAAATCATATTCATATCTTCAAAACATTGCCTAGAATCAGTTTATCTATGTCCAAACAACTCAATGGCACCACAACACAGGTATCTGATGACAGATGGATAGCCTTCCCTTTGTTGTCATAATAGTTATGCTGTTGATTTATGATTCTTTTTTTTTTTCTTCTTTTTTTTTTTTGGCATCTTCTGGGGTGCTTAAATAAAAAAGCTGGTGATATTTTTTTCAGTGGGAACTTGGATTTGCTTGTGTGAATAGTCAGAGATAGAGCACAGGGTTATACAATATTAAAGCAAGGAGTGTCCCAGTAATTTAATGTAAATGATTAGTGTGAGACAGATTTTACGTTTTGCAAAATGTCTCACACTTTACAATTTCCCAGCGACTGTTGAAATGGCTGTTCCCAAAAAGTTTTTATATATTTTACACTTGCCCTTCGTTGATGCAGTGGTCTTGGACTTAAAATAGCCCTATCGTGTGATTTTACATTTTGTTTTGGGGTCTCCTACAATAGGTTCACATGCAAGGTAAAAACAAAACAAAACAAAAAAATGCTTTAATTTGTTCATAATATACATTGCTGCATCACCTTTTTTTCTCACAGTGTCTGAAATGGTTCAATAAAAGATTTGGTCTCTTTAAACCCCTCCTTTCCAAGAGCCTACTCTGCTCTGATTGGTCAGATGGCCCAGTCTGTTGTGATTTGTCTACCTCTTACAACACTTGTCAATAACGAAATGCCCATGACCATATCTGAATTACAGCTCCTCAGCTGTACGAAGGCTTCCTCAGCACTTGTATACACAAAGATAGTTCAAGCTCAAGTCCTTTCCTTCAACAACATGAACATGATTCGACAACATGAACCAAACTCTTCCAGGCCTCAACTAATTGCAGTGTTTGAGGACGATTTAAAGTAGACATTATTCGTGGGAAGCCAAGGAAAACCATAGGCTAGCATTATACAAATTTGTAACAAATCAACATAGGTTCGTGCAGGAAATAAGACTGGATTTACTGATGACTTGTTTCAGGCAGTTAGGAATTAGTTCTTTCTTTTGGGAGACAATAACTCCATTTATCATGCATTTCTTGTCTTTGAAACTTTGCAAACTTTTTACATTCATAAACAGCTATATAACAAACTACGTTAAAGGTAATATCCAAAAAAGCATAATGGGGCACTTTAATGCTGACACCTACTGGGGTAGATGTATTAAGTGTGTTTATCAAATGCTGCCGCATCACATGAAAACTTTGTGTTTGTCCTTTGTTATTTTATTTTATTTTATTTTAAAAATGTATATTAACAAAAAGATGAATCTTGGGTTCAATCTCAACAAACTTCCATACATTGTTATGGTTTGTGCTGGTATGTGGCTGGCTGCATTTCATTTGTGTAGTCAGCAAGGTGACCTGCTTCATGTAGAATAAAACTGCTTTTTCATTTCATGTAAGTGTAGGCCTATATCATTTCAATCATATTTCTCTAAAGCAATATGAATTTATTTTTGTGTAAAACTACCAAAAAGTCCAGAAAGTATTTTTAAGGAAGATACTGTTGTAGGTTAAAGTGTCTACATTGTGGCATACTGCTATTATTTTTTGCTTTATGCTTTCATGTTGTTTTGTTCATATTATGTGTTTTCATTTAAAACTACATTCTTGGAAAAAAAGGTGTGCCCAAATTACCTGTTATGCTAAAGGTTCTGACTCTTTTTCATCTTAATCATCAAGCAAGTCATTTATCTGTAATCGTCAGTAAATGCACAATATCTGTTATGTAATTTATTATTTAGGTGTAATTGCCCTTGTGTAATTTTTTTCAAAAGTAGGTACAGAGTCTTGGCAACTAGACAGACAAAACAAATATTTGCTTTACTGTGAGCAAACATTTGACTCATTCTATAGTTTGCTAATGACCATAAAAACACTGTTATGTAACCTTCTTAAGCACAACACTCTGTACAGACTATTCTGAACTTTTAGGCTGACTTTTTCAAAACAAGAACATATGTAAGACACATGATAAAGTTATCAGTAGCTTACCTGCCATAGATGAGACGTTGATGATAACCCCTCCTTCCTTTCCGTACTCTTTACTCATGTGTTCTAGTGCTAAATATGTCCCCTTTATGACGGATGTCTGAGGGAGAAAACAGTTGTATAAAACCACTAGCACCAGTGTTGGGGAGTAACTAGTTACATGTAATGGCGTTATGTAATTTAATTACAAAATAAATTTAACTGGGGACAGAAGCCTAATAAACCTGCTGCTATGATGTCTATCATTAAAGGTGGGGTAAGCTATATTTCAAAAACACCGTTTGGAAGTTAGTCGGAAGTTAGACTGACACCAACAACAAACTTGTAGGCAATCAGCATGACGGTCGAGGAGGCAGAATGAGCAAGAGGGAGATTTGAAGAAAGACTGCAGAAAGAGAGATGAGACAATACAAAAGAGCTCAAAAGAATATCACTGGATTGAAGGTTTATGACTGGGCAAGCGCTTTAGGATCCACGGTAATATTAGAAAAGCTTTCCAGCGCTGGAGAGAGCTAAGTGGGAAGGCCTGAAAACAGACGCGGAGGCTGCTTTGATTTCTCTTCACATGTGAGTAACACTGGGTTTGAGTGTCATTGATTGTCTGGAGCTGCTGTGCTGTTGGTGACTAACAACGAACACTTGTTTGTATTTACTCTTGTGTACTGTACGTTCATTTTTTGTGCTTCTCTGTCGTTCGTTCATCATCTGCGCTTTATTTTTCGTTAAGTATTATTTTGTTGCGCGTCAGCTGTGATAAACAGACATCCACTCTCGCACTGTGTGTGTAACAGTGGCCAGCAGTGAGAGTTGTGCAGGTAAACCACTGCACACTGACAAACGCTAGAGAATGTGGTGCTTAGCGTCATTGTTAGTGCACTCGCCTCGCCTGCCAGCAGCGATCGGGCCGGGGTTTGAGAGCAGGGTGGTTAGGATTGGAGGGTGTGTTTTGGAGGCTGAGCAATGAAGAGAGGGGTGGGTTTGTTTGGGTTGACTACAAATATCAACAGTGTTTTTGAAATATCGCTTATCCCACCTTTAATGTTAATCAAACAACAAAAGACAAAGAGAAAATCACTCACTGCTCTTGACTGAACTTTTGTAGCTTTAATAAGGATTAATCTATATTTAATTTATAATTTATGCAGTGAAGACTGTGAAGTGTTTGATAACTTTATTCAATTTCTGTAGAATATATATCCTACCTGTTAGATCAAATATTTAAAATATACTGTCTTTATGTTGTTTCTACATTAATTTGGACATTAAATGACAGCACTAGTTGAATAATATTAATTTGTTGCTTTGCCTGTTTTTGATGTGCATGATACCTCCTGCCATTTAAAGGCCTTTTAGTAAAGCGATCCTATTCTGATGTTTTGATTGGGTCTTTGTTTGAAGTTGCAGCACACCACATCTGCCAATTTGGCCTACACCAATCCACATTACCGCTGAAAGCTTTAGGCTACCTGTCTGAAAGTTGCCACTATGGTGAGTGATAAAAATGTGTTCCAGAGCTGGAAATTTAAAAATAATTTCATCCAGAAATCAGAAAAGGATGTGAATATAACAGTTCAGTGCAAAATAGCTTGCCAACTATTAAAATGCTATCAAATATTTATTATGATTTTAAATCTGTATTTAACCTCAGAACGATCTCAAAGTAAAAAGAGGTGCTATCCCTCCGGCGCGAGGAAGAGCCGTTTAGATCTGCTCTGACGGACAACAAAGTTGAGTTAATCCTGGTGGTTCCAGGAAGATTTGTCTGTAAGGGTACTGTTTAAACGCACAGCTACCTGACATATTCTGACTGAAACTCCATGACTCCATCCAGAATGGGGTATTCTCTGCTTTTATTGTTATTTTTATTGCTTATGCATTCCATTTTTATTCTTATGTATTTGTTTCCTTTTTACGTAAAGCACTTTGAATTACCATTGTGTATGAAATGTGCTATATAAATAGCTGTCCTGCCTTGCCTTGCTAAAGTCTGATTTTGTGGTGGCTGTGCTTTAAAATTAAATTATTATAATCTTAATTCAAGTGATGAAGGATTTTGAAAGTCTGACAGTAATCAGTGTTGTGTACTACTGTAAGGTTAACCCTGCCTGGTTTAAATGTTTGAAAATGATTAACAGGTATAATTAAAAAAGTATTTGAAAAGTAATCAAATGTAATCTGTTACATTACTTTAATAAAGTTACACTACTTATTACATTTTAAATAGAGTAACTTGTAATCTGTAACCTATTACATTTCCAAAGTAAACTTACCAACACTGACTAGCACATAGTGAACACGTTTTCTTAGGAGAGTGAAATTATGTTGAAATTGGCCTGCTATTACGAACTAATAATTACACAATTTTACTGCATCATATCCATTATGAAATCATTCTGTAGAGCATGAATAATTTTAAAGATCTGTAGATTATTTCACTTCACGTAGACTGCTATTGTGAAAACTTTTGGACTAGAAACAGGGGGTGGAGTATTTTTAGTGAATTTGCAACTCCTTTCCTGAATGTGTGCCTAAGGCATAAAATGTGATACACACTTTATCTGTGTAAATCATGAGATGTGTTCAATTAAATGAGGTTGAGTGGAAATGCAAAAGTTTGGCATGACCTATTCAAGGTTTTTTTTTTTTTTTTTTTTTTTTTTTTTTTTTTTTAAGTTGGATTTTAAGAATGATTTTTAACTCACCAAATTTACTTCAATGGTCTTTTCCCAGTTCTTCTCGTTGTTGATTCCAGCATTATTGATGACAATATCCAGCCGTCCAAACCTCTCTACTGTGTTTTGAAAGGCATCTGAAACAAGAAAACACAGTAGTGTTTTCACATCTTTATAAAACATCAATAGCAACTTTGCAATAGTTCCACTTCTGACAGCAGTACAAAGTGGCTATCAAAGCCAAATGAGCAGTCCAAGTAGGCAGCTCACTACGTTTACAGCCAGTGTCAGCCAGCATGTGCCCCCACCTGACTTGCAGCTGCAGCATTCCACAAAGAAACATTTAATTAAACTCTATAGTAAGTGTGGAAACAAGTCTAACAGGAATGAACAATCTCCTCACCACTGACCCATAAACTCTTGGAGAAATAATAGCGAAAGTCAAAACATTTGATTGTGTTAAAACTTCAAAAAACCTATAACATTCCTCAGTGAAGCCTTTAGGCACTATGGATGTCTAGTATGACCTAATTAACTTCCCAAACAATGAGACTCTGTTCAGGAATAAGATGCGCTGCACATACAGGTGCGCAAATGAGAAGTGGATAATTGTTTCGTTTAAGAAAACAACTTCCACCGCAGAGTTGATAAATGCCTTTTAAGTAAAAGCATAAGTAAAAAGTACGATTTTACCTTTAAGTTTCCCCCCGTCCGTCACGTCACACTGGATAAAAATACAGTTATCCTCTCCAAACTGGCCATCTAGATCACTTTTACATTCCTCTCCCACAGACTGGTTCAGGTCTACCAGTGCAACCTGAATTGTCATAAAGTAAGTAAATTAATAACGTAACGCTAAAACAAGTAAAATAATTAAAGTCACAAAATGATGCATGATGAAATGGGGGGAAAAATCGCCACAAAAACAGACAACTAAAATAGTTTTGCACAAGTTTTCCCAACAGTTCATTGGATAAATCCGCGTTAAAAATGTCCATTTTAAAAAGTAAGAAATTTGACAAAGCGAAACCTTCGCCCCATTCCCCAGGAGATCTTCCACCACGGCTCTTCCGATGCCTTGCGCGCCGCCGGTGACCAGAGCCACTTTCCCGTGGAGACTCATGCTGCTCACCGCCGGGCGCACCGCGCACTGCTTTATGTAGGCTTACAGTCAGAAGGGGGCGTGTTGATGAGTACTACTACAGTAAACACAGACGGCCAGGTGTCGTTTTACAAACTATCATTTACACTCAAAAGATGATTACTAACAATTTTGTGAGCGCTCCGCGCTTTAGTTCTTTAAAGCCCTCGGCAGCAGTCGAATACAGTACAAGTACACACACGCACAGTGAGAAAATGAACGCACTTAAATGAACAATAGACAAAGGATGCTTTTACAAACATCTTTATTTTTCAGTCTTTCTCAGAGGGCGCTTCAGTAAACCTAAAAAAGAACTTTACACTTTACATTACAGTGTTAAAACTGTTTTGTGCGGCATTTTTTAGCTTTATAACTGTTAACTTAGCTATATTTATATGTAATGTCTAACACGGACACTGTAAATTAAAGTGTGACCATAAGTAGCCTATTTACAGATGTACACGGAAGAACATGGGCCTATGCATCTCACCTGTAACCAACTCTCTTTTGATAGCAGCGAGAACAATTTGACAGGTCAGATTAACATTTAAAAAATGCAGTACAACAGACTTGAGTTCATGCATAACATTTAATACATTAATTTGTACAAAATAAATTACAACATCTCTTGCATTATACTGTAAATGTCAATGCACTTCCTTTATCCATTTCATGATGAATGTGTGTGCCATGAGATGCTGATGTCAGATTGTGTTCAAAACACATCACTGCTCTATTTACTCTTAGGAATGTATGAGACTAGATATGCTTTGATCATTTGTATGGCACAGTTTTCCAGCAGATTACTTTTATTTTCAAAGAAAAGGAAATACTTTTCTCCCAGACAAGGGTTCCATCATCATCATCATCATGACAAAACAAAACAAAATAAAAGGTTTTATAAAGTCTGGTCCCAGTATTTTAACTGTTTTGAACAGTATTTATAAAACACATAACAGATAATTGTGAATTTCAGTGCAACAAAATAAATATTGATAATACTATTAAACATTGTTTCATTGTTTTTAAATACATTTGCAGTACCCTATGAATAATTAAAATATTCTTAGAGGCTGAATTTAATATGGTTCTCTCTTTTAGTAGAATTTAATAGCTCCTATTCAAAATTCATTGCCATATAATCACCATACATGCGGTTAGATTAGTTTAAAACCACTCAAATTATTTTATTAATTAAAGGGTTAGTTCACCCAAAAATGAAAATTCTGTCATTTATTACTCACCCTCACGTTGTTCCAAACCCTTCGTTCATCTTCGGAACAAATATTTTTGATGAAATCCGAGAGGTATATGACTCCTCCATAGACAGCAATTTAACCACACTTACAAGGTCCAGAAAGGTACTAAAGACATTGTTAAAAAAGTCGACGTGACTGCAGTGGTTCAACCTTAATTCTCGTAGGCTGTTTACGTTCAGCACTTCCAGGTTCCACGTCAGAACGGCGGCTCAGTATTGGCTGAAGCTGTACACGTGAGCAGCAGGACACATGCGTGTGATTCTGACGCAGAAGCCGGCCAATACTGAGCCGACGTTCTGACCTAGTACCTGGAAGTGCTGAACGTAAACAGTGTACGAGAATGACAGAAGAGAAGATATTGTTGAATAAAGTCGTTATTTTTGTTTTGTTTTTGTGCACAAAAAGTATTCTTATCGCTTCATAAAATTAAGGTTAAAACACTGCAGTCAAGTTGACTTTTTTAACGATGTCTTTAGTACCTTTCTGGACCTTGAAAGTGGTAGTTAAATTGCTGTCTATGGACAGTGTTGGGGGTAATCCATTACAAGTAACTTGAGTTATGTAATCAGATTACTTTTTCAAGTTACTAGTAAAGTAACGCATTACTTTTTTAATTTACAACAAAATATCTAAGTTACTTTTTCAAATAAGTAATGCAAGATACTTTTTCACATTTATTGACTGACAGCTCTCCTGTCCCCATGTTAAGAGAAATAAAGTGCAGAGGCGTTGTGTGTGCTGTGTAAACATGGTTATTGTAGGTCTAGACTAAATGTGAACTAGCATTTACTCATTTCACTTGCATGAAAACATTCAGTATTTCTCAAAATGAATAAAAACAGTGAAATGCAATCTCAAATTTTATGCAAACCTGTAATAATTAACTATATTAACTATATTCTTTATGTATTTAATCACACTTTATTAAACAACGTATTTGCTGCTGACCTTCAATGCAAAGTAATGCAATTAGTTACTTTTTAGGGAGTAATGTAATATTGTAATGGATTACTTTTAAAAGTAACTTTCCCCAACACTGTCTATGGTCATATACCTCTCGGATTTCATCAAAAATATCTTAATTTGTGTTTCGAAGATGAACAAAGGTCTTATGGGTGTGGAACGACATGAGGGTGAGTAATTAATGACAGAATTTTCATTTTTGGGTGAACTAACCTTTAAGAGACATTTTCAAATACCTCATTGAGTCATTTACATTTTTTTCATTACTATTTGACAAGACAACTCTCAGAAAACACATTGGCTGAGACTCTGTCATTGTCCTAACCAGCCCATCTCTTTTCTCCATTCATAAATTTGCAACACATGTCTGACAGAATTCACTTCCAGTCACATTATTTTGCAGTGGCATCATTAGCTTGAAGTGACTTGCAATGGTTTTTGAACAATAATGCTTTTGTTTGAGAAAAACCTCAGTTGGACTTGTAGAATGGTTTCAATTTGGCTGTGGTTACTGACAGTACGCTAACCATTAAAGTTTTGAAAATGTGCTTTCTTGAAGCAGTTAATGTTAAGGTGTTCATAGCTGTAAACAGAACAGTCTTCTCTGCTGGTGGTTCAGGGTCATTCTTGAGATTTAGTTCAGAATGTTTTTGGCCTGGATGCTGGTTTCTAGAGCTGGTCAAAAATCAGGTCGGGACAAAATGATCGAGGGTACAATACGCTGACCAAATGCTAATAAAACTATTCAACACTTCCTTATAAAATAAGCAAGATTGTATTGTGTTTGAAAATTCGTATAATATACTGTACAGTTCTGCTCTTGCACTCTGATACATACGTGCCATTTTTCAATAGCTGTATATCAAAAATACAACACAGAACATTGGCAGTAAAGCTGTAAGACAAAACCAGTGCAAGACACACACACATCTGTCTCTAATCAATGTAATCTGTCTGTAATCGGTGTTGGACTGTGCTCCTGTGTTAAACAGGTATGTGGAAGTTCTGACCACTTTTATTATTTGTTAAAGGACAGGTGTGTCAGAGGCCCTACAGATGCCTATCCATTGCATAGTGAGTGCAGTGTCCTTGTATGGGTGCACAACACAAACAAACTATTGAAAGTAACCACTGGTCCTTGACATCACAGTTTTTCATAGTCATTTTCAGAGTTTAGCATAGATCATGGCAGGAACGGGAATAATAACATCAGAGTTCATTGATGCAGCTTTGCTGTGTTACTACAGTATTTTCCAAGGTACAACACGCCATGTTCCATCTATGGCTTGTGCACATCCTCGTGGCGTAGGATTTTGTACAGAACCCAATAGAAAATATTGAAAAACAGGAAGGCCAGTGGGAATCCGGCACGGGACACAGTGTCGATCTTCTTGGCTCGGTCGATGAAGAGTTTTCTCATCTCCTCATGACTCTTGCTGGCAGCAAGGGCTGGGTCAGAGGGTGTTGTGGCCGCATTGTTAGCGGCTTTGGGCACGGCTCCGTCTTTCCCTGTGTTGGGCGTGAAGCTCAACCGGCTCTCCCGTACATCCTCCTCCTTAGCAATAAGAAAGGATAGAAGAGAGAGAAGTAATCAAGACTCTAGTACTCCTACATTCACAAAACCTGTTGCTTCCCTCATAGGGAATTTTGATAAAAATAAAAACAAAATATGAACAGTAAATTAGAGTTAGCACTCTGTTTTAGTTTTATGAGATGTGTGTAATATTTTAAATGGCTTTTGGGAAGTTTCTGCCAAAATAGTGCCCTGCATAGCATATTGTCAACAAGGATTTTCAGACAAATAAAGAAGACTTTGGTAGAGGAAAATTAATTAGAACATAAAATCAAACCCATAAAACACAAACATTATTTTGTACTTATTTTTTCCCCACTAATAAAACATAAGGAAATATGTTGCATTCACTGGAAGAAAACAATTTAGCAACTGAGATTAACTGAGTGCTAAGAGAATTTTGGGACATTTTGGGACATACTGGGCATTTAACTTTTAAATTTGTCTATTTATTTGATGCTACTTGCATTCAGTGGTACTAACATTCTGCCCCAATGGTTTAATAAAGTGGTAAAATATACACTATTGTTCATATATATATATATATATATATATGCGCTCACCACAACTGCTTTAATTTAATCAAAAATAGAAATATTGTGAAATATTAGTACAATTTTAAATAACTTTTTTATTTTAGCATATTTTAATATTTATTAAAATTCAAATGTGATGGTAAAACTGAATTTTCAGTCTTCAGTGTCACATGATCCTTCAGAAATAATTCTAATATGCTGATTTGGAGCTCAACATTTCTATATTATTAATATGTTCTTTATAAATACTAATAAACAGCCAATATGCAAGCCAATAAGCAACTAGATAAAAGTGAGAATTGTTCCCCTTACTAAAGTGTTACTTTTAAGTTAAATCTATACAACTAAATGTATAAGTATACTGTATGTATAAATACACATTAACATACTTAAATGCTGTATAAATCTAATATCCAAAGTTAGTTCTTGATACATAAATTTAAGCAATGTAACAAACTGAACCTAAAGCAAGGTTCCAAAAATGGAACAAAATACAATCAAATGAATCCATAATCATTATAAAAGATGCAAGTGGCTATTTAATTGACATTATGATCAGTACTAAATGGTAAAATAATGTAACATGCTGTTTCATGAGGGCTGGACGCTGAATGAACATGGAAACGTGAATAAGAAGGGGAGTGACTGTATCATCTCATCAGTCAATCAAAGGGACAGGGATGAAGTGCTGTGTGCTCTGTCTTTACCCTGTCATCGGATTCGTTGAGTTGCCCCATTGATCCGTAAATGGGCTCTGCACTGCGTAGGCCATTGATACGACGCAATGACTCGGTAAGCTCCTCATCAAATGTTTGATCGCAAGTCTTTTAGCACAGCAGGGGGATCGAAAAAGAGAAAGAAACACAAAGCATGCAAACTAATAAAATATAATGGCTCACAACATGCAGGATATCATGCGAGGTCCATAATTGAAAATTAAAACAAAAATAAATACAAATATTAACCAGTAAGTGGAATTCAAAAATAACTGTATTACAGACATGTACAGTAAAATAAATGAAATTGAATGAAAAATGTGTATTATTCTGAAATCAAGTGGTTTCATCTGAGAATTGCAGCATCCAATATTGTGGCTGTGCCTGAACTGCTTGCCCATGCATTTTATAATGCTCTTTGAACTTAATGTACTCTGCATCCATTTTTTTCTCTTTATGAAAATTGCCAGAATATTCCACTGTCTAAGCTTCATATCATGATTTCAATAATCTTCCATCTCCATAATACCAGGGGAAATAAAATCCCTGCCCACATGCAATATTAATCCACTCCAATAAGGCAATGTATAAACAGACCTAAACGGCAATCTGACCTTTGTACTGTTCAGCAGGCTTCAGCCTTTGTTTGAAATATGTTTGGTTATAAAGTTGCTAGATAAGCCATAAGAATGCATTGACTACTTCTGTCCTCAAGGAGGCAGTGTTGTATATGTGTAGGATTAACAACGTTGGTGTTTCTGTGATACCAGTGTAAACATATGTGATTCCAGATGCTTATTTTAACTAGGAGATGCAAAAAAAACTACTCCCTTTTTTTTTTTTTTTTTTTTTTCTTTTTACTGTTTTGTATAATAAATAACATTATCAATGATAGATTGTTGTTAATATGTTGTTCAAACTTAACATGATAGTTTCTACTGTAGCATCAGATAAACTCAACATGCCCACCAGAACATGCACATTCAATCAGTTCAACTGAGTATGGCTGTGTATTTAGTATTTCTCTGAGCAGAGTCGAAAAGCCACAGAAACTCTGTCAGTCTCCAAATCATCTGCTTCAGTTACTGTCGAGTTCAATTGCAGTGACAGTTTCTCCTCGTACAGGGCAAAATCCTTCCCTTAGGATTTTCAAATTCACTTTTTGTTTTAGTGCTGTGAATGGGACTCTGTTGGGTTCTGTTTTCAGAAGTTATACTGACCAGTGAAATTTGTGTGGCTCAAAAATGCTAGAATATTTCATTTTCTTTATTTGATTTCCCTTGTTTTTTTTGTTTTTTTTTTGTTTTGTTTTTTTAATCTAAGTATATGTTACAGATAATCTGCTTATAGGTGAATTCACATAAGTGAGCTTTTATTACCATTAATCTAACTTGACAAAGGATGTGCTTGTTCCTGATATTTCAAAGAATTTTTTTTTATCTTTAAACCCCAAACATATGTTCCAGAAAATTATACAAGAGCATATACACAAGGTCCATTAATTTAATTGAACTAGCGGTCCAAGAGTGTTGCTTCTTGTGGAAATATTTTTTCTTTTCTTTGAGCAAAAATAAATATAAAAGCTGGCCCTACTGTTTCTGTAAAACCAGTTAGTTATATTAATTAATTTATTCATAAAACAATTCGTTTCGATCCTCAAATTTGATTGGTCGAGCAGTGTTCTGAGTGCGGAAATAAATGATAAACAACATTAACTGTTTGTATAATTGTATCTTTGTTGGCGGATTTCAGACAAGATGTCGGTCTGTGCATTGGTGGGGATTTGTCAGTGACTCTTTCTGAAGGTTACATAGTACCAGTAGGTGGCGACAAGTGGTTGTTTTTATAAATGAATCCTGAAAAATTCATTTAATGATTGAGCTATTTAATCATTCATTCAACCGACCCATTCAATACCACTCACAAGTGACTGTCTATATGAGTGAGTCATTGAATCATTCATCCAATCGATTTGTTCAAAAACATGGAATCATTTAAAAACTAAATGACAATAAGAGCATTAGTGTTTCAATGGTTCTACTGTGGTTTTGATTGGAACTATTTTCATTGACGGAGCAATATCAAACAAAGTAAATCACAATATTATGTCTAAAATGTAAGTTGCTCAATATTACCT
Source organism: Mylopharyngodon piceus (assembly GCA_039654765.1). NCBI lineage: Eukaryota > Metazoa > Chordata > Actinopteri > Cypriniformes > Xenocyprididae > Mylopharyngodon > Mylopharyngodon piceus. The sequence continues at coordinate 27,013,096 of CM077440.1, forward strand.
TCCTTTTTTATGCGAGCAATATCAGACTCATAGTCCTGCTGTTTTTCCGAAACGCACACAGTGTGCCATCTTTAGCACTCATAAATACTTGTTTCAAAACTTCTCATGGTTTTTTATAGATAATAGACAAAACTCATTTACAACTGAGTTTCCACTTGTGTGTGTCCACCTCAACATGAAAGGTGAGAACTCTGTATTGTCGCACACCTTGAAAACACGTGGATGCAATTTACATCTTATCATAAATGTGGGTTCACATTAATCAGATGTGTTTTGCATAATTTTGCGACAGATTGCCTGTTACAGTTCAGCTCAGTCCGTACCTTGCCAGACTTCTTCCTTCTCCGTCGGAATCGTAAGAGTTCCTTGTGTTGCCGTGAAACAAAGTTGACTGCAGCATACTCCAACAGGGCAGAAAAGACAAATAGCAAGCACACAGCCATCCAGATGTCAATAGCTTTCACATAGGACACCTGCACGGCAGAAACACACAAACACATTTGTTCTCAGATACCTTAATTAGCCTTTGACTTTTTCATTCCAGCCTACATAACAGCCCAGTCGTTTAATTATTGAGCAAAACAGGGACCCGTTTGACTACTGTCCTCATCACCACTACGAATCAGAGATAATTTTCTCTCTGCCAGGTGAAAAAGCCTATTTTCTGGAATGTTTAATTGTGTTACATAACTCAATGTAGCATTTATGAGTTTTTAATATGCAATACATACTGCACGCCCGCTTTCACACATGGATGCACTTTACACATTCCACTGTGGGCTGCATTAATAAATGATAACTGAGAATGAATGGCAGGAAAAGTGATGCTTAGAAGTGCTGGAAGAACGTATACCCTAATACTAACCAGTGATGTTATTTGTAACAAAGATGCTGCAAAGCTCTTACTTTGATGCTTTATGCACTCTGACCTTAGGTAAGGATGTCCTGGATCCAGAGCTCTGAGTTGTCATCGTGAGCACCGTGGTGATTCCCAGGGCGACACGGGCAGGAGCGGCATCCATGTTGATCCAGAAGGAGACCCAGGAGAGGATGACGATGAGCAGGCTGGGAATGTACATCTGGATCAGGTAGTAGCCCATCTGTCTTTCCAGGTGAAAACGTACCTCAATGCATGTGAACTTGCCTAGCAGGAAGAAAAGTTGACAGAGGGCATATGTAAACTATAAATGAGGATTTAAACTACTAAGATCTGGGGCGGGTACCATGAAGGTAATTGAACAAACTCAGGGTTATGGGATTAGTTTTGAGTTGACAAAACTAAACCAATCCAATCAGGTTTTGTTGGTACCATGACACTGATCATCAACATTCTCTGTTAACTCAGGCTTTGATCCTGAGTTCATGGAGTGTGTGCACATGAATGTGTGACATCAATAGTGAACAGCCAATCACACACCTTGAAACATAAAGAAATTGCAATTCACTTCTCGTGAGAGAGTCAGCACGATTCAATTCTCTCTTCTGCCGAAGATTAATAAATTTAAGAATATGAAGTATATAAATGCATTTACACAATAAAAAGTGCAAGTTGTAAAGTTAGTTTAGGCCTATATAGTTGATAGGTGATAAGTTTTATCTGTCTATTCCTAATCATATTTATGTTACATATTATCGGTGTCTATTTACAGTCATTTAAAGGTGCAGCGTGTAAATTTTAGAGGCATAGCGGTGAGGTTGCAAATTGCTCAGTCCATCGCTCACCCCTCCCTTTTGAAGCACATATAAGCTATGGTGGCTGACACAGGACAAAGATGTTGTCGTCTGAGACAGCAGAGAGTAGCCAGTCAAGCAATGAGGTTTCTTCTTACTTCTAACAAAGAACAGTCTCTACTTCTAATAAACCAGACGACGACCACTACTACTTCTTCTTTGTGCATATTCAACATAGTGACGATGCAAGCTGCCTCTAAAAACACCAACAAAGAAGAAGAAGAACAACAACATAGTGACGAAACGTGCTCTGTAGAGCAGTTTGTCCATTTAGGGCTGCTGTAGAAATGTGCCACCACAAAATGGCGACTTAACATGTAAGGGGACCTGCGGTGTATGTAGATAGAAATGGCTCATTCTAAGGTAATAAAAACATAATGGTTTATATTGTAAGGTCTTTATACACCACTGAAAACATAGTTATGTATATTATATTGCATTTCTGTCAATAGATCTTTCTAAAATTTACACACCTTTAAACTTAATGCTTAATAATAATGGTTAAATTAAAATTGCTCATGTGTAATGGATTATGGGTATAATAATTATATAAAAATATATAGATCAAACATATATATATATATATATATATGAAGAGTTCAGATGCAAAAGCCTCTAAGTGCCGTCTGAAATTTTCTTCTAAAATGAACATTTTTATCAAGCGTGTATGTTTATGTTAAGTTATTTAACTTTAATGGCAATGAAAAGGACCTATTAGATGCTGAAAATGATCAGTCTCACAAGATGATCATTTAAAAATCATTATAATATGCTGATTTGTTGCTCAAGAAACATTTCATTTTATTGTTACAGTTGTAAACAGTTTCTTTCTTTTCTTTTTTTTTTTTTTTTTTTTGAAACAGCAATACATTTTTCCAGGATTCATTGATAAATAGAAAATCAAATAAAAAGCATTTATTTGAAATAGAATTTTTATCTAACAATGTGAAAGTGTCACTTTTGATGAATTTACTGCATCCTTGCTGAATAGACATTTAAAAATAATCATACTGACCTCAAAACTTTGAACGGTAGTATATATACACTGCCCTCCAAAAGTTTGGAAACACCCCTGGCAAAGTGTGGTTTTGGACGATATCAGCATAAATCCTTATCATTTTTTGGTGCAAATACATTAAAGTAACTTGACATTATCATTGAAGACCAGCAATAATAATTTCCATTTTGATTACATAATAATGGCAATATATACATGTCAAAGTCAGACATGCCCCTTTTCCAGCTGTGATGCCTGGTTACCGGTTTAAACTTGGCCCAAGTTTGTAAAAGATTTTTGGGTCAGCACACCTTAATAGCTTCAACAATTGATTGCCAATTAAGTTTAGAATACAATGAACTAATTAGAACCCAGTTTAGGTCAGATAGCTGCTAATGGTGGATATTTTGATGAATCGAAAATTTAAGTTTTTTCTATGTATAAACTGTTGATGTAATAAAATATGTTTTCGTAGTTTGTGTTGTCCCTTATCAGTGCAAAATTATCACAAATTAAAAAGGATTCATACCAATATTGTCCAAAACCCCACTTTTCTAGGGCGTTTCCAAACTTTTGGAGGGCAGTGTATATATAGTCTGAAAAAGAATGTGTAAATGAGGATGTAAGTTTTACGACATTTTGCAAAACCATGATCACAAACCGAAAGTGTACTATGTATCTAAATTTAAAAGCAGATATTTGTTTCATATGTGGTTGGTGAACGACTGTAGACAGCCATTACACAGTTATATTTATGCACATAATCCGCATGGAAGGTAGAGAGCACCTACTTAAAACGTCTGAGAGCTTTCAGCTGCAGTCTGTTTTTTTGTTCTCTGCTACTGAGCCTTTTCCTCTCTCAAAACAAATTTCTGCAAGGCTTGTCTTTCCTGAAAAGCAGGGAGACGGCTTTCACTTTTTCTGTCTCTTTTGTTCCAAACTCCCTGAGAGATTTTTGCTTGGTAATATTCCACACTGTCCTACTCTCTAACCGGAGTGCACTTAGGGAAAAATACACTTCAAAAAAGTCAATAAATGAAAGAAAAATCTGTAAACCTAAAAGTAAATGTAAAGAGTCACATAATGAATGCTTGCTGTACATGTAGTATATATATTTCTATCATGGCAATTCTCGGAAGATTCCTAGCATGGTAAGCGATATGACAATGTTAATGTTTTTGGTATTGGCGGAATAGATCTGCTACGCTGCTGCTGAATTGCTGCTGCTGTAGATTATTGCTGTTTTTGTCGATTATTGCTGCTGCTGATTATTGCTGCTGCTGCTGCAGAGCAAGTACAGGAACTTGCTACTGCCAATACATACGCCAATACGCTGCTGCGAGTAAGACATAGTGCTGCTACACAAATAGCATATATCGATAACCCATAGCAGATCTATACAGGTGGAGCTGGGGAAGGTGGAGGGTTTTAGAGGAACTCTGAAACACGCTGCAAACTGCTATAGTGAATGTAACCAGCCATTTAAATGTGTGAGCAACAAACTCATTGGCTGCAGATGGACCAATGAGCTTGTGCCAAGTAGTTAACGCTGTAATTATCATCAGCTTGCGTTAAGGCGGAGTGAACCACAACAACCTGCGCCATCTAGAGTTTCATGACAGAACTATGTATTTAAAATGTGCCTAAACAAGTAGTTGGTTCTAAAGAGTGTATATGACATAGAAATGCTCCCTCTGGAATGTAACCTGCTCACTCTCACACAAACACACACTTCTAGTCTCCTCGGGAGTTTGGGTGGTTGGAGCTGTCAACACTGAAGTTGAGGTGACCTGAGAATAAAGCCCCTGAGAGGGATAGAGGTGAGAGAAACAACAACAGGAGGAAGAGGGAAGGGAAAAGAACAAAAACCAGGAGACAGTCTGTGTTATGGAGCCTGACAGCACCTAACGTTCCAGGACGGAAGTGGGATGTGCTGCAGGCTCAGGAACCAACCCAACAAAATAAACCATCCTGGTATATTACAATGGATTGGGGTAAAAAACAGATTGGACAACCACAGAAGTGTAATTTCTCACTTTTTTTCCCCACAATTTATCTTATTTCAGGGACCGGGATGAGTAATATTTTAAAATTGATAAGTGGGAAAAATATGCTATTAGGGCCTACTACATTATGAACATCAATGGGCTCTAATCCATTTACCCCCCTGGTTTCTCAAACATAATGCCTTTCATACAAAGAAAAAACAGCTAGAGCTGAGAGGAAGGATAATGCTATTGGTGTCCTCATTGTTAGCATTAACAGTTAATGTTAATCAATAATGAGTATTATAAGCAGTAGTCATAATAACAAGCTCTATTTGATTTCCGAGTGGTAATCTTTTTTTTCCCCTAGTGTGAGAGAGATTATGTTCATTAATCATAGATGTGTTTTCTTGTCTTATACAAAAACATTTGAATATCATGTACAGATGTAATAACATCATGAATATTTTTGCTTGTTGATTTAAATATATCCCCAAGGTAATGTTCAGCCATCAAGGTGACTAAATTATGTGAGGTTTTGATGAATTGTGTGAATGATTTCTAATAGTGTTGGAAGCGTAGTCATATGCAATAATTTTCCATCAACGTGTGCATAAACCCACATTGTGGCTATCATGGAGTATCATAATTTCCAGCTACATTTCCATTTCCATTTGGCAGAAGCATTTATTGAAAGCGACTTGCTCTAGGCATTTATTAGTTTATACGTTCTGTGGGAATCGAACCCATGGTCTTGGCGTTGTTAGTGTCAAACATGAAGGGTAAGTTCACCCAAAAATGAAAATTCTGTCATTAATTACTCACCCTCATGTCTTTCCAAACCTGTAAGACTTGCGTTCATCTTCGGAACACAAATTAAGATCTTTTTAATGAAATCTGAGAGCTTTCTTGACAGTCTAGGAGAGTGTTGATGTGAGAGTAGATGTTGTTGCGTGAACGCACGTTGGAGATATATATATATATATATATATATATATGTGTGTGTGTGTGTATATATATATATACACATACGTCTCTCACGTCTCTTCATAAAATGGAGGTTAAACCACCGGAGTCACATGGAGTACTTTAATGATGTCTTTGCTACCTTTCTGGGGCTTGAAAGTGATAGTTGCATAAGCTGTCAGTGGACGGACAGAAAGCTCTCAGATTTCATTAAGAAGATCTTCATTTGTGTTCCATTCATGACCGAATGTCTTACGGGTTTGGAACAACATAAGGGTGAGTAATTAATGACAGAATTTTCATTTTTGGGTGAACTAACCCTTTAACAGTTTGAGCTAATAAATTGTTGGAATTTATTTATTTATTTATTTATTTATTTATGTAGTAAAATTTAATTTATAAATGTTTGGAGTCAGTAAGATTTTATTCTATGTTTTTGAAAGAAAAAATATGCTCACCAAGGTTGCATTATTTGATCAATAATACAGTAAAAACAGCAATATTGTGAAATATTATTTCAATTTAAAATACGTTTTTTTATTTTAATATATTTTAAAATGTATTTTATTCCTGTGATTGCAAAGCTGAATTTTCAGCACCCATTACTCCAGTCTTCAGTGTCACGTGATGCTGATTTGATGTTCAAGAAACATTTATTATTATTAATTATCAATGCTGAAAACAATATTTTTGTGGAAACCATAATTCATATTTTTAAAGGATTATTCAATGAATAGAAAATTAAAGTTCAGGACTACAGTACCTGCAGAAAAATTCCAGGAAGAGATTAATTTTTTAGTACACTGCTTAATTTACATACTTAGGAAACCCAAAGGATCCTCCATCCTTTCACTGACGGGCTTGTTCTGCATTAGCTCTGGGATGAAAACCCACTGTGACATCACTAAAGCTGTGCCATGTGGTTATTTCACATCCCTCATGACTCAACTGACGGAACACGCAGCTCTGAGCAAATGTATGAGTGGGACGAACTACATGACAGAGCAGGAAGTCTTGTGTGGCAGAGGAGGAAATGTGTGAGCAATCATGCAGAAGGCCCTGTGTCCATCCTGTCACACTGGAGAGGGGAGATCACATTTAAACAAGTGTTAATGAACCGATGGTGAAAGTAAAATGTCATTGTGGTGTTTAAAGGCTAATGTGATTTTTAGCATCTATTGTGCCCCTGTACCTTTGGTATAGGTCAACCTCAAGGTCAACTGGGGCTGGGTGTATGAGTAATAAGATTGGAAAAGGCCTTTGGGTAAATTTCAAGTCTGCATTACATTTATGCAATAACTCCATAGGGAAAGCTTGCTTGCAAAGAAATGTCTACTTGCATAAAAGGGACATTTATTATTATTCAACTTGCTTATCTCACAGACCCCAGTCTTATTTTGCCACAAATAATACCAACATATAAAAAGTGTAGTATATTTTAATAATGTGACAGATTGAGAAATGTGTGGTCTGTCAGTGACTTGAAATATGCCATAAATCAAGTATTGAATTATTGATTCCTTACTATATAAATGCAACAGAGGCATTTGGACACTAAGTGGTGTTCAATCAAACGGAGATGCCTGCAGCAGATATGCTAAGAGATCAACATATTGTATACAGGTTGGTTTGAATGAATCCCTCTAAAAATGCATTCAAACAGTAAAATTAATCTGTTCAGTTTCAATGTACAAGACAAACTGAGCCAACATCCTACTAAACTCTACTTATACTCTACCCAAAACGCAAATGCACTACACCGAACTGTATTATTACACTGTAGTGAACTGCATTTTAGTGCATAAACGATTTTTACAGAGGTATGTACAGTAACAAGGACTTTAAGCATATGATAAGAAAGTATTTTATACAATATGTTTCAGGGGATCCTTGTCCTGATGGGCAAAATACTGTTGGGCACTATTGTAGCCAGAGGCTAAATCACTGCACTGTGAGAGAAAGTCACTATATTGTCAGCTCTGATTACATTAGTTATTTAGTCTGCTCTGATTGGACATTTTGACAACATTTCAGCACCCTGCTGGCCTAGATACAGCAGCATTAAATTAACACAACAGCTGAGTTTACCATGGCTTCTTTTCCAGAAGCCTTTTTAAAGGTTGCTGTGCTACAGTTCTTGTTTGCAGACTTCATTGCAGGTGTATTAAGAAAGATAAACAAAGCATTGTACGATGACTGCCAAAGAGAGAGAGAGAGAGAGAGAGAGAGAGAGAGAGAGAGAGAGTAAAAAAAAAAAAAAGAAAAAAAAAGGAGAATAAAAAGAGACCTTGGTAATAGCTTTTGGACTTTATGCTCATGATGTAAGTAAAAATGAAACAACGTGAATGACATGGTGACCCCAGTTTGGGGTCTATTGATCTCTGGTTTCTGCATTTTTCTCCTCTACTTTTCCTAACACACTTTTGCAGTTTGGAATATGCAAGATATATCCTGTATCACTTATATGCTCTGTTGAATACTTACAGGAAGTAAGTTATTCATAAATGAAATAAATCTATAATTCCTTTAAAGCTACAGATATTAGCTGGGCGCTTTGCAATTGTCTTGGACCTTTTATTTGGATACTCAACTCTCAACTCAATCAATATCAATATGCTTTTGTGTGCCAATATTGATTCAATTACGGAGTTAGAAATTTGAAAGGAGTCCAGGGAATAATGTGACTGACATGTAGCTCTCTATAGACTGCATGTAGCCCCGCCCCTTTCAGCGCTGCGCTCGTTGTGTTCTGTCTTCCGCTTTGTATTTCCACAGCAGGAAGGTAAGATCTTACGGATTTATGAATGAACCTCTCGTTTTAAAATCTTCCCAGTCTACTGACATTTGTTATGACATCCACTTCAAATATTACAATGCTTATGATAACGTATGTTAACAATAAGTAAATCCACTTCACCAGCTAATTACTCTTCGTCACTGATGCCATAGAAATATACAGAGCTACCACAAAAACGGAAGTTCAAAGACAAAATTCTAAAGATGGCTGCATGCTTGTTTCTCTAGGGCATACGGTTATAGAAGCATACAGTGCCCCAAACACAACTGCCAAGAGATTTCCTGTCAAAAAAAGAGACTTTTGAATCTCTGTGTTCTTACAGTACCCTCCCATTCTTTTTCCTTTTTCCCCTGCGGTTTTCCATTTCTCTTGCCTCTCAAGTCTTTTAAGGGTTGATATCTCTCTCATTTTGTCCTCACATACAATTGTTTGAGGCAACCTGACCTTGACCCACCAGCATCTGTCATTCATCCTGTCAGAAAGTCCCTCTGAGGCAAAACACACAGGAAGACAAAAGGCCAGCACACACCTCTTCACTTGGGATTGTGTGGAATGTCTTATGTACTGACACAACTGTAATATTATGTTTAAATTACAGGCAGAATGAAAAGTAAGAGTACTGACTAATTCAATTACATCTGACAAGCGAGAGCTTGGTCTCTTAAAGGGCCCTATCATACACCAGGCGCAATGTTTTTTGCTAGTTTCAGCCCAATGCAATTAACATTTTCACATCCAGCACCACGTTGTTTAAATAGCAATGTACTCACGCCCACCTGTTCGCACATGGTCTGAAAACGAGGTGTGTTCAGGGGCATTGTTGGTGCATTGCTATTTTGAGGCAACTGAAAATGACTGCACCATTGACCAACAAAAACCTGGTCTAAAGTCAATGTTTTTTTTTTGTTTGTTTGTTTTTGTTATTTAAAGGGCGCGTTAGTAATATGCGCCTATAGGCGGGTGCACAACGCGCGTACACTCTGTTTGTTACACACACAGGGATGCACAGCATCACACAGACATTTTTAAATATTAAAAATAAATGGATTCCTGAAACGTTTAGTCTTTCTGCTTGCAAAATCCCGCCATGTAAATAGCGAATTCGCCATGGTGCTGTCACAGGTCCCTTCCGTTCTGGACTCCAAATCCCATGATCCTCCCTGTTTCCACACCTGCACCCACTTCCTTGTCTTCTCCCCATCATCACTAATTACCTGCACCTGGACTTGATCATCAGCACTCCCTATATAAGGACTCACTTCCCTGCACTCCCTGTCCGTTCTTGTTGTATTATGTGTTTATGGTGTTAGATTGCTGTTTGCGCCTTCGTTTAATAAACCCATCTCTTGTGGAAGTTCCTATTCGGCCTCATCCTTGCTGCACTATACACCGGACCAAACTGCAAGGACTTCTGCATCAAGATGGGTATCTTCCTGGTCCCGATCCCTCCAACAAGCCACAGACCTAAGGTCTCAGCGGAGGACCGTCTGTGGACCCTCAAGCAGGACGGTCGCCCACTGGAGAGGTACGTGGAGGAATTTTCTGAGCTCTCTTGCTTGGTGAACTGGCCAGATGCACCGCTTAATGCGTGCTTTCTGAAGGGCCTGGACGAGGATACGATCCGTTATATTGAACCTGCCTGTTTCTTTTCCCTAGTCGAGTCTATTAATCTGATTCTCTTTCTAAATGGTTCCAATTTCGAAATTGAAGAGGTTCAAGGAAAATCATATCATCCTCATCCAGTCCCCTCAGAAACACACGCGGCCTGGTCAATTCGCCAATCGCCTGTTTCCTCCACATACCACTCCAGTGGGTCTTCCCATGTGGTCCTGCCTGACCTGAAGCCCAAACCGCCAATGAAAATGGCCGCTGCCGCACCAGAGCCACTGAACAAAGTGGCCACCGCGAAGCATAAGCTGCCAAAGAAAATGGCCGCCGCGAAGCCCAAACCACCAAAGAAGATGGCCGCCGCCGCATCGAAGCCACACCATAAGATGGCCGCCGCGAAGCCCAAGCCACCAAGGAAGATGGCCACTGCCGCGCCAGAGTCACAAGGCAAGATGGCCGATGCCGCACCTGGGCCACAAGGTGAAATGGCCGCCGCGAAGCCTGAGCCCTCGCTCCTATCGACGCCCACACCAGTACCCCTGGGGTAATTAGTAGAATATGAGGGGATGTCCTGGAGTCCAACTCCAGAACCAGCTCCAGTTCTCCACGGGCCAGCTCCATTTCTCCACAAGCCAGCTCCAGTTCTCCACGAGCCAGCTCCAGTTCTCCACGAGCCAGCTCCAGTTCTCCACGAGCCAGCTCCAGTTCTCCACGAGCCCGCTCCAGTTCTCCACGAGCCCGCTCCAGTCCTCCACGAGCCCGCTCCAGTCCTCCACAAGCCCGCTCCAGTCCTTCACGAGCCCGCTCCAGTCCTCTACGAGCCCACTCCAGTGCCAGAGTCATCTCCAGACTCCTCTCCAGAGCCCTAGTCAGCTACAGACTCCGCACCAGGGCCCGAGTCAGCTCCAGATTCCGCACCAGAGGCCGAGTCAGCTCCAGCATATACCCGTGGGTGGGGAACATATGGGTGGGATTTAGGAACCACCATGGCCGTCCAAGGCTCCTGACCCGCCATGGCCGTCCAAGGCTCCGGACCCGCCATGGCTGCCCGAGGTCCTAGATCCGCCCTGCCCCCCCCTCCCCGGTTGTTCCATCAACGGCGCGAGGTCGCGCCTACCGGGAGGGGGAGGTACTGTCACAGTTCCCTTCCGTTCTGGACTCCAAATCCCATGATCCTCCCTGTTTCCACACCTGCACCCACTTCCTTGTCTTCTCCCCATCATCACTAATTACCTGCACCTGGACTTGATCATCAGCACTCCCTATATAAGGACTCAATCTCTTGTGGAAGTTCCTATTCGGTCTCATCCTTGCTGCACTATACACCATTTGTGACAGGTGTAAGCGCAACTGGTTTTTAAAGGGATTGGAAGATGAGACTCTGATTGGTTTATTGCACATTATGCCCAAAACACACCCATGACTCATTAAGAGACTAGGTACAACCCTTTTGGACTATTTGGACCAACCGTTTTTTCCGTCGTTAAATTAACAAAAGAGGATTCGGACACGCCCTAAGTGCACCTGCGCCATGCGCTTCAGACCATGCCCTTAGATCGTTAAAATAGGGCCCAAGGACCTTTTTGACAGGATGATGGGTACAATAGATACATACAGTTCTGCAATGCACTGACACTGGTCTTGACTGAAGGCATGACGGTTACAGTGGCAAGCTCATCCTGATTTTGTCTGGGTTTTTTTTAAATCTTTAATTCTTACAAGTCTTATGGAATAGTGATTTAACCAGTTTTGCTGTTATTGTGCTTGTTTTGAAGATTACTTTTCCTAAATTTCAGATTTGGGTTTGCTTCAAGGCCACTAAGATGAATGTGTTACGTAAAATACTGGGTATTTGTATAACTTTGTTAACTGATACATAAAATTAGCAAACTGTATGTCTGCTCACTGACAGTGTGGATGCTCTCCCACCCTTGATGTTTACGTGTTATGTGATAAAGCCAGGCACAATGGATGCATAATTGAGGCACTGAGAAATGCGATAACAAGCTATTATAAGCTAATAAAAGCTGCTCCTTAACCTTGCATCTCATTGAAGCAAGACTGCAAGCATATTCTCCTGGATTTATTTTCTCTCTCCTCCTCTCTCACAGTGTTCTTTTCCTCCAAATCAATAGTTTTCAACTGTTGGGACGTTACCCAAAAATAAGCCACATGTCAGGGTGATAGTGTTGAGGGCAGTAGGAAAAAACAATCATAAATGCAAATAATGAAATGCTACTATATTGTATAATCATGCTTAGTATAGGAAAATTAGAGGATATTCACATAGTTGTTGACATAAAATACAATATGTCCAATTGAACTCTGCAGTATTGCATTTTGAAGGAAAGTCATCTGTCACATGGTTGAAGCTAGCCAAATTAGCCAAATGCCAACATGGACAGGTTGCGTGACATCCTCTCATCCTTGAGAACCATGGACAACACTACGCAATGTGTTATTTGCTGTGAATTAATGGCTTCTGAAAGCATGAAACCATCAAAATTTAATTTATGTTTAGATTAGACTGTAAATCTAATAAAGAAAAAGTCATGCATGTGTCATGAATATAATATACAGTATGTTGCTAAACATATGCAGTTGAACAGTTTCTATCAGGTTTAAATTTTGATGTATGTCATGTTGTTTAAAATTACCTGTGTTGTAGTGTTTGGTGCAGTATCTTAAATCAGACTCTTCCTTGAGGATGAACTGTGGGAGGGTCAGTCCGTCGGCCACCTGCACAGGTCCCTTCTCTTGCCACTCAAAGATCAGGTCATTCATTGTGTAGCCAACTAGGAGAAAGACCAAGAGATAACTTTTAACACTTGCTCCTTCAGATTTTTGTGCCACGTAGAGTTTGAATGCAACTATACAAAAAAAAAATATATATTCTTACATTTGATAATTAAGTTCCATGATTATTGTTGGTACATAATTATTAGTGTTGCTTAGTTGTTGTCTTTTGGTGAATTTTGCTGTTTTGAAGCAAAATAACTCGCTGAACTGCACTAGTAAATCTGTGTCTCTGGTGCGCAGCATTTCGCTAAAGGACTACAAAGAGCAACCTCTTATTCACAAACTGTGCCTCCAAACACAGAGATAAAGTGCAGCTTAGCCTTGCAGTGTCCAAAAGTGATGGTTTAAATGAATTTGGCACTATACAGAATATGTGGAAGACAGAATCAATGCAGGACTTGTGTTTTGGAATAGTGACAGTGAAGGCTTTAATAATGTATGATCCTTCTTCAGGTCATAATTCAAAAGTATATAATATAATATATAATTCTATTGCCACCTGCCTCACTACGCATGCACTATTCAAACTATTTATACTACAAATCAGCATAGAATAGTGCTTAAGTACGCAAATTGGGATGCACCTACGGTTTGTGGATACCATAGAAATGAATGAGAAGTGCCGTAAACTGAATCCAACCTGTCGCAAAATTGTCTGTGACTTCTCTTAATTAACAGCTTTTTTTTCAGTCTACATTCTAAAAATACACTACTCAAAAAAATTATAGGAACACTTTGAAAACACATCAGATCTCAATGGGGAAAAATATCATGCTGGATATCTATACTGATATGGACAGGGTAATGTGTTAGGAACGAAAGGATGCCACTTTGTTTGATGGAAATGAAAATTATCAACCTACAGAGGACTGAATTCAAAGACACCCCAAAAATCAAAGTGAAAAAATGATGCAGCAGGCTAGTCCATTTTGCTGAAATTTCATTGCAGCAACTCAAAATGGTCTCAGTAGTTTGTATGGCCCCCATGTGCTTGTATGCATGCCTGACAATGTTGGGGCATGCTCCTAATGAGACGACGGATGGTGTCCTGGGGTATTTCCTCTCAGATCTGGACCAGGGCATCACTGAGCTCCTGGACAGTCTGAGGTGCAACCTGGCGGCGTCGGATGGACCGAAATATTATGTCTCAGAGGTGTTCTATTGGATTTAGGTCAGGCGAGCGTGGGGGCCATTCAATGGTATCAATTCCTTCATCCTCCAGGAACTGCCTGCATACTCTCGCCACATGAGGCCGGGCATTGTCGTGCACCAGGAGGAACACAGGACCCACTGCACAAGCGTAGGGTCTGACAGTGGGTCCAAGGATTTCATCCCGACACCTAATGGCAGTCAGGGTGCCATTGTCTAGCCTGTAGAGGTCTGTGCGTCCCTCCATGGATATGCCTCCCCAGACTATCACTGACCCACCACCAAACCGGTCATGCTGAATGATGTTACAGGCAGCATAACATTCTCCACGGCTTCTCCAGACCCTTTCACGTCTGTCACATGTGCTCAGGGTGAACCTGCTCTCATCTGTGAAAAGCACAGGGCGCCAGTGGCAGACCTGCCAATTCTGGTGTTCAATGGCAAATGCCAATCGAGCTCCACGGTGCTGGGTAGTGAGCACAGGGCCCGCTAGAGCACGTCAGGCCCTCGGGCCACCCTCATGAAGTCTGTTTCTGATTGTTTGGTCAGAGACATTCACACCAGTGGCCTGCTGGAGGTCATTTTGTAGGGCTCTGGCAGTGCTCATACTGTTCCTCCTTGCACAAAGGAGCAGATACCGGTCCTGCTGATGGGTTAAGGACCTTCTACGGCCCTGTCCAGCTCTCCTAGAGTAACTGCCTGTCTCCTGGAATCTCCTCCATGCTCTTAAGACTGTGCTGGGAGACATAGCAATCCTTCTGGCAATGGCACGTATTGATGTGCCATCCTGGAGGAGTTGGACTACCTGTGCAACCTCTGTAGGGTCCAGGTATCGCCTCATGCTACCAGTAGTAACACTGACCCTACCAAATGCAAAACTAGTGAAAAACAGTCAGAAAAGATGAGTAGGGAAAAAAATGTCAGTGGCCTCCACCTGTAAAACCATTCCTGTTTTGGGGGTCGTCTCATTGTTGCCCATCTAGTGCACCTGTTGTTAATTTCATTAACACCAAAGCAGCTGAAACTGATTAACAACCCCCTCTGCTACTTAACTGACCAGATCAAAATCCCAGGACTTTAGCTGACTTGATGCTATTCTCTGATTAAAAAGTGTTCCTTTCATTTTTTTGAGATGTGTATATCAATCCAAAACAAATGCAAAACATGTTGATGATTAGCCGATGGGCTGTTGTTTCATTAAATGATAAGCTGTTTCCCCACAAAAGCAGTTTATTCAGTGTAGTGAAGCCTCTCCTCCATTGACATCCATTTAAATCCATTCTCTTGTCTCCTTTCCTGTGTATCACCATTTTTTTTTTTTTTTTTTTTGGCAAAAGGCTTGCCTTTAAGTGGCTTTGGTTGTAGTACAGAAGACAGGAAGGATGAATCAGACGAAAGGGCCATTTCAGAGCCACCCAAATATCAAATATTAAAGCTGTAAACTCCTTTTTATCCATGAAAACAAACAAACAACCCTAAGCTCTGGCTTTCTTAAACAAAATAGAAAAAATTTCTTGTTTGTCTTTATTTATTTTTACATAGAAAATCAAACAATCAGAAGGTACATGGGGGCACTGATGTGATTACTAATACAAATTTGCTGATTTAGAAATATATCTTTGAACTATAGCCATACAGGCATAAAGCATGCTAACTGAAGTGCATAATAAAAAAGGTGCAAGGCTTCAACATGAAGACAAATCATATCAGTTCAGTTCACCAGCACAATATCCTCAGGGCTGCAACTGCACCGGAAAATGTATGGTGTGATGTTTCTTGATATAGCTCTAGAGTTACTTTTTCTTCTCTTGGTGGTACCACTTTACTGGAGGGAAGGTGAATCTGTCCATTATCTATTCTATTCTATTCTATTCTATTCTATTCTATTCTATTCTATTCTATTCTATTCTATTCTATTCTATTCTGTTCTATAGAATGAGCAATCTATTTCTAACAGAGACTATCTTTGTGTCACAAACTGTCATGGTAACATGGTTGCCTATCATCAAGAGCCTCTCAATGAGCAACTCTCTTAGCGACATGAACATGGCCACTCTAAAATATATAGATGTAAAGAAAGATTCCCCATGACATGGGGCCTTTCTTTAAAAGCCTCAACCCCAATTCAGAGCAATCATCATGGGAGAGATCGAGAGAGATGTGGCATGTTTTCAAGTCGACAGAAAGCTCTTGGAATGATTTACCACTTTGACCACTAGCTTCACTAATCTTTAACCAGGCACAGGGCACTCAGACTGTAGAGAGAGAGAATGAGTGAGTCCTTAAGTTACTGTCTAGGATGGTATATAACTTCTACATGATGATTTTAAGGCAACAGGCCGGATGTCTTCAGGGTCCTACCCACCTATAATGACATAATTTAGCACTGCCAGGTGAATGCTAATGCCAGACATGCTTCACATCAAATCTGCTATTGACCTCATCCTGGCTACCGGGTGAAGTTACATTATGAGAAACACTGTCTGCTTTCCACACAAATCTGAACGAGGGGTGGGGGAAGTTACGTAACAAGCTCTTGATGAGAGGAGGTCATACGAGATTACTCACAACTCTCCAGCTGCATTATGCACGTCTGAACATCCATGGGGAAATTCTTCAGATCCATTGGACAAGACAGCGTCAGTGTCAATCTAAAAAAAATGGAAAAAAAGTACTGATTTTATTAATCATTTACACACCTTTTGTTTCTAATAAACAGTAGAAAACATGATAAGAAAATTATAAATTTAAATGCAATTCCATGTACATTTTCTGAATGTGTAATGTGAAAATCCACGGCTCAGACAAAGAAGGGAATTAAAGAGGAGGGCTTTGAGCATCTGAAGCTGCTTGAGTGATGGGATTTCTGAACGGGGCTACTAAAGCAGAGGAGAGACGAGTCTGACAGCCGCAGATTGGCCATGTTTTAATTACACTCTTTCTCCCTCAGGGCACCACGTGAATTTCAGTCAGAGTGAATCCTCTGTCGTCTCACATCTGCGCAGCTTTCCGTCATATCTTCTCAAAAGCCTGACATAATTTACCCCTCACTTTTAACTCCAGCACTTCCCATCAACCCTCATGCTGCCACAATGATGTTGTCTTCCTATAGCTTCACTGCAGTGATTGATGTTGAATGACATTGTTTATCCTACCATTTGTTGAGGGGTTAGTTACATTTTAGGGTTCAAAGGGAAATGATATTAAATGACTCAAGTCTGTGTCAGCTGAGATACAGGATTGTGGATTGACATTTTCCGAAGCTAGTGCAGCAGTTATTTTCATCAGTGTTGGGGGTAACGCATTACAAGTAACTTGAGTTACATAATCAGATTACTTTTTCAAGTAACTAGTAAAGTAATGCATTACTTTTTCAATTTACAACAAAATATCTAAGTTACTTTTTCAAATAAGTAACTCAAGTTACTTTTTCACATTTACTGACTGACAGCTCTCCTGTCCCCATGTTAAGAGAAATAAAGTGCAGAGGTGTTATGTGTGCTGTGTAAACATGATGGTTATTGTAGTTCTAGACTAAATGTGAACTAGCATTTACTCATCTCACTTGCATGAAAACATTCAGTATTCCTCAAAATGAATAAATACAGTGAAATTCAATCTCAGAATTTTATGCAAACCTGTAATAATTAACTATATTAAATTACACTAATATACTTTATGTATTTAATCTCACTTTATTAACCAATGTCTTGTTGACTGTCAATGACCTAATTCATAGTAATAAGCAAAAATTACTTTAGATTATATTTAGAAATAAATCTATTCTTCTTTAATCCAGAATGGCAGCACATTTGAAAGGTTTGTTTGAGCTACTTTAGCCTGAGGCTTATTCATTTCACTTTTGGTGTGAAAGAGCCTTAACATTTGCCAAAAATAGAACTTTTTTTTGTTGTTGTTCTTAAAAAACAAACAAGCAAGCCCAGCCCAAGTGAGAAAGTAATGCAAAAGTAATGTAACGCATTTCTTTTCATAAAAAGTAACTAAGTAGCACAAATAGTTACTTTTTTAGGGAGTAACGCAATATTGTAATGCATTACTTTTAAAAGTAACTTTCACCAACACTGATTTCCAGAGTATTCATAAAATGTCAGTCATTGTTAAAAAGTGTGAATTTGAAATTTGAATTTGAAATGGATGCAGTGTTCAATTACATTTCAGTGAAACAATATAATTTTGTGACATTTTATTTATTTTATTGATCGATAGATGATGTCAAGTACTGAAACTCTCAGCTACTGTAGTTATGCTTTCCATGACCAATGGTTATTCTGACTGGTGCTGAAGAGTCTCACCTGATAGAATAGAGGACATTTCCATTTTTGAATATTCTCAAAAGCTTGTTGTCAGTGGTGACCTCATGGAAGTGCGCTCCCTTCTCGTTGGCGAAGAACAGATCAGGCTTCCAAATGGAGTCTAACATAGAGGGATCCAGGTCCAGGGAGTCATCTGGGTACTCGCTGTAAGCTAACCGAGGGTCGTTCCACTGCTGCCGGAGGAATATATTCACTCTGTAATCCTAAGAGAAAGTGCTTAACATCAGTCAAGGCAAATGGCACAGGAGAGGTAAAACAGGCCTCTATGCCAGTTTTAAATCAGACATAATGGGCATTTTCATGTACAAGCATGCACAGCCACTGGAATTAGAAATGGAAATGAGCATCATTACTTCAATTTATGGTATAGTAAAATGCTGTCTGTGATTTACACGTTCAATGCACTGTTATTTACATTTGTAGTTTTCACAATTGAGTAAAATCCTTCAAGGGGAAAGCAAATACCACCAAGACTACATTAAATATGGGCTAAAAGTTTGAAAAACACCACCTTAGATAAATAATTAATGATGATTTGCACTGTGATAAGGTGTGTAATATCATCAGTATGAGGTTGTGACAAGCCATGGAGTTTAGCCAACTGTTACATTGGCAACCGTTATATAGGGCAGGATATCTTAGCAGTTTAGCAAAGGTTATGCCTCCAAAAGGTTACTTCTTCAGTCTAATCATTGGGCATGTAGAAACTCAATCATCAATCTGGGGTGTGTTTCCCAAAGTCAACCGTCATTGCACGTTTCAATTCAATGGAACTTGCGATGTTTTTGAGAAACGCACCCCAGATCTGTTCTGGCCTGCTGTGTATGTTGTGAAACGTGACAGACAAGGAAGCAAAATGCTTTTTTAAAGGATGCTAGAATATATTAAAACTATACATGTGCATGTCTGAGAAACAGGATCTTTTTTCTCTTTGTCAATTTGACATACTGCAGACATGCCATTACATGTGCCTTGAGGCACAGCCCACAGTCCATATTAAATTAAAGTTCTGAGGAGAAAATATTATACAGTTTTATATATGCCATAATTTTCATGATATTTGCCTAGAAGCCTGGCAGAATTGCATGAGTAATGAAGACAAAACGTTAATGAACCTCAACAATAAGCTTGGAGACAAAGTTACGATAATTTGAAACTAATAAAAGCTGAAGTAAATGTTAAAAATGCATCCAAGGAGAGATTGGAACTTCTGCTTTTTGACAACAATAGTTATTTTGTTCAGAATTTTAAGAATATACTATGTCTAGTCAGACTGAATTTGCCTGAAAGTGAAAAGACGAGCAGCCACTAATAATGAATGGAAGGTGACAGCGCGTGGGTGATATAATTTGTTAGGCAGCAAGGCGGATGGAGAACCGTGTGGTTTTCATATCTCATCTGTGTCTTTCTAAAACACTCGAAGAACTTCATTAGAAGGTGTGTGTGTCTGAGTGCATGAGTGGTGGGATATGGAAAGGAAGTTCTGCTCATGTAGTTCCACATGGGAAATAGGTGTAACATGGTTAGTGACTAGGCAAACCTTAACTGTGTCAGATCCGCCACTTATCAGCAGTCATGCAAACGTCTCAAGGCTGAGGATGGAGCATGGCGATTACCAAAAACAGGAAAGCATCAGTGTTCTGCTCCACTTCCCAAAACATCTAACTGCAGTGGTTTGTTGACAGAAACGTAGCTGACGCTCACAGATTACAGATCACCGAATTAGCCAACATCTCAGCTGATGAAGCATGGCTTACTCTCATTATAGATGTCACACCACTTCTTTGTCAATCTCTTGCCCGCTTTGTCATCAACTTAGCGGCTAATTCTGTCCTCTGCACATTTCTTGGCGGTTGGTGTGGAGGAGCTCGACTGAACCCGTGCAACGCATCTGCGATTGCTCAACCCGCTGCAGGCCTTCAGTGGCTCCATGGCAATCTCCACACATCTGCTCTATGATTGCCTACTCAAGCGGGACTCAATGGCATTGAGGGGGGGATCTACGCCTGTGCCAACAAGCCAGCGATTAATCACATCTCCATATGTCTGCGGCTTCTGTAACAGTCAGATAGCCCTGTCAATACATTCACTGCTTTGGTACTGACTACTGAAACACTCAACCTGCATGTTGTCACCATAACTGTTGGCAATTCTAAGCCTGCATGTTGTCAGCATATGCCAAAATGTGGCAAAAAAAAAAAAAAAAAAATTGTGGCATTTACAAGCAAAAATCAAGTTTCACACCAGTCCAGACATGCAAAACCACTCCTCGATGTGGAGATGGAATTTTGGTTCACCATCGTGACTCCACTGTATGAAGCTGCCGATAATCTTGAGATTATCGTTCTTATCAGTTGGTGTACAGAACTTGGCTGCTCAGATCATCACATGCACTGGCAGATGTGTCAGGATTCTGAAAGACCAAAGCGTAATCTATCTGTATGGAGACATGTTCAACAACAACCCCTTAAGATGTTGTTTTGAAACAGCAACTACTTGAGGTTAGACCTTCATAACCTCATAAACGGACAATAAAGAAATTGTGGATTAAAGCAGTAGATCATCTGAGCATCCCTTAGATGTTTGTATGTTTCAGTCCTTTGTTTTTCTTTCATTTTAGAGAACGATTTAAGTGGCATATGAAGAAATATAAATGGTGTCACTTGTCATTATGACTATCAGCTGACTGGGAACTGAGGATTGTCCGGAATAATGTTCTGTTAATGCAGTGTCCTTTGTTCCTGGATGTTAGGATTATCCCATGGCCCTAATGCTGAGGGAAGGCGATCTCTAAGGGCCAGATGGTATGGGCAGGGAATCTAGGAAGGGTTAATCCATATGTTACATATGGGGAATCATATCTACAGAGAATTCCTTTCCATGGCATTTCACCCTTATCTTCACCCTTTCCTAGTAAAGCCTAGACCAGGACGAATCTTAAGGATGTTGTTTACTGAAACTCTCCTCAAGATGTGTACTGTGTAACAGAAAGCTGAGAACATATCCAGATGTTTATTATTTTAAATATATTTTCTTGATAGACTTTAACAATGTGTTTTTAAAATAACCTGATGTTAATGTGAGTGTAGTTAACTAATTTGACCACTAACTTGTTGAAAAAAGAAAAATCTTTATAAATCTAGTTTAAGGGTGTTTTACACCTGGATCATTTAGAGCATTTGTTTCAGAAACTGGCATGTTTTCTCCCTTAGTTCGGTTAATTTAGGCATAAATGAACATGGCAATCATGCTTGGATCCGCACCAAAAAAATCAATCAGAAATTGCCTGAATGAGGAGGTCTCGGCCCGCTTGAAAACGATTGCCATAGTTGTCTCTGCAAATGATCTGAAACTGTTAATCAAGTAGTATAAACATCAATTTAAAATTAAAATATATTCTTGAATAATAGTGTCCTGATTAATATTTTCAAAAGTTTAGACATTTTTTCAATAAAGTAATAGGCTATATATTTTTTTGAATTAAATTATTATTTACTTCCATAATAAGTAAATAACGTTTTTTTTTTAAAGCGTGAAGTTTTCTTGGTGTTATTCCTTTTGACATTTTAAAATAGGAACTAATCTTATTGACCTTGACATACAGCCATGAGAGTCTATATTTCTGTCGTATCACTTCCTATTTTATAGTTTTCTCGTCACATGACAACAAAATTTATTCCTTCATGTTGGTGAAAAATCATTGCATGGACTATAATTTGGCATATACAAATTTTTAACATAGAAACCAATCCATCACAGAAGAGGTTTGTTCAAGACAATGTCTGTATGAGTTGCATTTTAAATGTATTTTTGAATTAATGAATCTGGACCAAAAAAAAAAAAAGTGTCATGCCATTGAAGCTTCTTACTTTTTTCAAAGCCCAGCTGTGACCTGGATCACAAAGAACACTTTGTTGACTTGAGTAAATGACAAGAGACTTGTACCCTCCTTGAAGGAAAGAATATTTCTGAAGAGAAGTCCACTCTGAGTGAGGGAAAGGCTCTGGCAAAAGCACAGTCTCTTCAGACATAATTATTTCAGAGTGAGTGTGCCATCTCACAGCGCATAACTTATTCAGAGCAAGCAGAGGGATGAAGGCGACAAGGCACTCTCAGTATGTGTGTGTGATGAGCATTTGAACATTCACAGAGAGGAATGTTGGGATACTTGTGTAGATAAGTTAAAAGCACATCTCCTTGTTCCTGTGTGTAGATTTGTGTTGTAATGGGGTGAAATCCCAAATGTGTGTGGCTGTCTGCAGAATATGATGTGACCAAACATCAAAAACAAACAAAAAAAAAACAACAAAAAAAAAAAACATGTGCAACATACGCAGAGTTCCGTTGCTGAGCACACCTGGAGCCTGTTTCTGTTCAACCGTGGTGGCATATAATGGACAAACAAGATCCCTACAGGGATGAACTGCACAAGTAAGAACAATAACTGCTTTCTGCCACTCACTTGCTGATTCCCAGGAGGATTAAAGATATGGCTACCTGTATACAAGCAATCCAGACCCTAGTACATCTAAAGGCTTGGATGCTTTCTTCTGCATTAACTCTTGTTTGAATTGTTCTCCCTGCTCTACTCCTGATGTGATTCACCCCAGGGGTTGTTCTTAACCCAAACTGCTGTCTCCAGCTCTACTTGTGAACCACTGGTGTTAAACCTGCTCTATGAAAAAAAAAAAAAAAAAAAAAAAAAAAACAACGTTTAAACCCTTTTAGCCTCTAAACAACCCCGACTGACAATAAGTATTATTAGGGTTATTATTTGTCCTCTTTGTTAACTTCAAAATATATAAAAATGCAATTTTTATACATACAATGTATTTACTACACCAATGAACATGTCTGTCTATCTATCTATCTATCTATCTATCTATCTATCTATCTATCTATCTATCTATCTATCTATCTATCTATCTATCTATCTATCTATCTATCTATCTATCTATCTATATCATCTAGTGGGGCATTAACCCCCTTTTAATCCCCTTTTAAAAATGTCATGCTGATACTGTTCTGATGTAGAAAAATATTGAAATATTAGTATCAAGTAGGTTGGCAAAATGTAATATAAATGACAAAATGTCTTGCTTCGTAATATATGAAAAACGTTTGTTTGCCAAAGGTAAGGTTAGTTAGTGATATTTGAAAAAAATATCACTTTTACCTTGAAAAATATATTTTAAAGGGTTTTTAAAAGGTTCATAAATTGCATTTTTTTAAATATAAAAATATTTTATAATGCTTCCTGAGATGCACTTATAATTTTTACATCAAAAAAGGTCATAATTTAGACATAAAAAAATCAATTTTCTACCTAATTTTCTTCCTTAGATTTGAAGACCCTTTTAAAATGGGCAGGTTTCTGTTAGGATTTCAGTGTAAACACACACTGCTGTGATTGGGTAACATCTTTGCATATGAAATAAGTATTACATGCAGAGCACTTTTGAAAACTTTTACTGTGTTGTTCACATTACAGCTTCTGAGAGCACTGTAGCTAATCACAGTCATGTCTGGTGAGTGCACAAATGCAATGATCTCGCAACTGCAACTCGATTGCATTCACAAATGCTTTCACCATAACTAACACAGTGCAAACACAATGTAAATAAGAGATTCACTGACCAGTGTAGACAGTGTCATTGATTATAACAGAAGTTCTGACAAGAGTGCAGAATGCAGTGCTTGCGCGATTGACAGCTCCAATGATTTATAAAGGGAGCATATAATTTAATCATAATTTAAATAACAGTGGATTTCCATGCTACTAAGATGAACATTGTTAAGTTGACCGTTTAGTCACTGACTTGCTTTACTGATGCATAAACAGTAATAAGCAAATGTTTGACTGTACTCCTTACATATAAAAAAATCACTGATCACAGATTAGGCATTAGTTACTTACATGTTGCTGCACTATTTCTGCGCTCATATATTTCCATAAAAGTCTGTTTGCAAAACCTTCTTTAAATATTGACTGTAGTTTACCAAAGGATCCGCAGTGAAATGAACCGGACAAACAAACACTGCTATACAGTATACATCGATCAGGCATAACATTATGACCACCTTCCTAATATTGTGTTGGTCCCCCTTTTGCTGCCAAAACAGCCCTGACCTGTCAAGGCATGGACTCCACTAGACCCCTGAAGGTGTGCTGTGGTATCTGGCAAGATGTTAGCAGCAGATCCTTTAAGTCCTGTAAGTTGCGAGGTGGGGCCTCCATGGATCGGACTTGTTTGTTCAACATCCCACAGACGCTCGACTGGATTGAGATCTGGGGAATTTGGAGGCCAAGTCAACACCTAAAAAACTAGTTGTTGTGCTCCTCAAACCATTCCTGAACCATTTTTGCTTTGAGGCAGGGCACATTATCCTGCTGAAAGAGGCCACAGCCACCAGGGAACAGCGTTTCCATGAAAGGGTGTACATGGTCAGCAACAATGCTTAGGTAGGTGGTATGTGTCAAAGTAACATCCACATGGATGGCAGGACCCAAGGTTTCCCAGCAGAACATTGCCCAAAGCATCACACTGCCTCCGCCAGCTTGCCTTCTTCCCATAGTGCATCCTGGTGCCATGTGTTCCCCAGGTAAGCAACGCACACGCATCCACGTGATGTAAAAGAAAACGTGATTCATCAGACCAGGCCACCTTCTTCCATTGCTCCGTGGTCCAGTTCTGATGCTCACGTGCCCACTGTTGGCACTTTCGGCGGTGGACAGGGGTCAGCATGGGCACCCTGACTGGTCTGCAGCTATGCAGCCCCATACACAACAAACTGTGATGCACTGCGTATTCTGACACCTTTCTATCAGAACCAGCATTAACTTCTTGAGCAATTTGAGCTACAGTAGCTCGTCTGTTGGATCGGACCACACGGGCCAGCCTTCGCTCCCCACGTGCATCAATGGGCCTTGGCCGCCCATGACCCTGTCGCCGGTTCACCACTGTTCTTTCCTTGGACCACTTTTGATAGATACTGACCACTGCAGACCGGGAACACCCCACAAGAGCTGCAGTTTTGGAGATGCTCTGACCCAGTCGTCTAGCCATCACAATTTGGTCCTTGTCAAACTCGCTCAAATCCTTACACTTGCCCATTTTTTCTGCTTCTAACACATCGACTTTGAGGACAAAATGTTCACTTGCTGCTTGATATATATCTAACCCACTAACAGGTGCCGTGATAAAGAAATTATCAGTGTTATTCACTTCACCTGTCAGTGGTCAGAATGTTATGCCTGATCGGTGTATATGTAGGTGTAGAGTTAGTTGTAGGGGATAGAGTATACAGTTTGTACAGTATAAAAACCACTACACCTATAGAGAGTTCCCGTAAACAACATATGCCAAGCACTTTATAAATGACATTTTCCGTGACCTAATCTAAACTATTTACTCCTTATAACCAATGATCAGTTCCTTTACTATGAGCTAATTAAACAATAATAATTGTGTTAATTACAGTGACAATGAATGAAGAACTCACTATTTGTATATAGCCTATTAATATATTAACAATGTAGAAACTACAGTATATTAACTATGAATTAACTATAAACTAATAGTTTGTTAATGATTTGTAAGTACTTTATTACTGTATTCTTATTATAAAGTGTTACCAAATAAAGTGTTAGCAGATATTAAGAAGACAGTCTGCTAATACTCTAATGAAATTTAGTTGACATGTAGGTGCAACGTTGCTTATAGTCATCATAATGTCTAAAGGGCACTGTCAAAATAAAGTGTTACTGAATTTACATGTATTGATTGCTTTTTTTTATTGCCAACAGTTTGTAATGAAACTTAAAAAACAAGACCTTCCCTGACTTCCTAGGTTGTCTAATGCCTGTACTTCATCTGTTGACATGATGCCGGTGAGTGGCAGAGCTGGTGCAAACATATCCATATCGCTATGATCAGATGCTTTTTTAACTGCTGCTTTCTCACTGCTGTCAATTTTGTTGTTTATTTTGTCATTGAGAGGAAAACACGGAGCACATATTTACATATTCATCTAAATGTTGCTCTCAGCAGCGTGGGCGGCATCAGGATGTTTGTTAACAGTATATCGCTGCAAAGGTATTTCCAACTCTTTTTACTTCTAAGCAAAGAACGAACAAGAACTGAGTATATCGTGACCTTAAATCACGTTCAGTCTCTTGTACGTTATGTGTGCACAAGTGCGAGCAAAAGCAATACGTTGCTTGCTATAGTTCACTTAAAGGCCACTGGTGTCGCTAATAACAAGGGTTTCTGAATTCTACATATAACCACTTTAAGAGAAGGATTCAAGGGCTGAGATGAAAGACAAAGGGTCTAAATCCCTCCTAAATTTATCTCACAAAATTACTTCCTAGGAGCCTGGTGATGGAAGCAAGTTTGCGTCCCCTCTGACATTCAGCCGGTGGACACTTCCTAAAAGTGTCCTACAGTCTTTCTCATAATCTGGATTTAAATGTAATACGACATGCACGCAAGTGGGAAACATTTTCTCCATACAAAACACACACTTTTTAGTGTGTGATATACTGTTTCTGAACTGCATATTAGTGCATTAATTACACCCTGTAGAAACAATCATCACAGTGCTAATATAATTGCTATGATTTATAATGTGTAAACACCACCATGGGGCATTTGTACATGAAAATTCACGCATCATCGCCAGATTGTGAATACATACCATAGTTGTCTCTGCAATGGAGCCAAAACTGTTAATGAATATGTTGCATGATACATTCACAGGCGGACCTGTAAAAAAATAAGAGTGAAATCAGTCATGATACACCACAGTCTCTATAAGACTCTTTTCTATAAGACTCTTAATAGTGTCATTAGTTAATCAAGGTGTTTATACATATGCGAGTACAATGTTAGCTATGTTAGCATTTGGTCTTACTTTATATTAAGTGTTTTTAACTACTATGTACTGACAATTAAATTAATCATTTAATACAATGCACTTATTGTGTACAATCATGTTTTTACTTGTACTTATATTTAACAAATACCTGCATGCAATTACAGCTGTAATTAATTTCTGTAATTACATGTATAATTACACTGTTGACCCTTCTCTTACCCCAAAACCCACCCTTAAACCAAACTATACCACCAAACCTGTTCCTAACCTTACCCATATCCCACTTCAGTAGTAGCAAATGTTTTGCAATACAATATGAACACAATAAGTACATTGTACCTAAAAAAATTTTTATGTAAGTACTCGGGCTGGGACAATACATCGATTCTCGATTCGTGATACAGTGATTCTGGATCGATTCTGATATTTTCTCTCTCTAATCAATTCTGGGCCTAGTTTTAACAGCAGATGGCGCTCTATAGTCTAGTTTTAATCGCACACTCAAATGCTCACAAAGAAGAGTGCTGGAGAACGCTTGCGCGTTCGGCTGAGCCATGTAAGTGGTTAAATATACTTGTACCTCAGCTCAGAATGCTTTTATGATGCAAGATTAATGTAAACACCCCTTTGCGAACACCCTTGTAATTCGCATCAACCTTTTCCAACTTTATGAATGATTATTTTAGGTTTAAGTGGTGTGTGTAAAGGAACTGGAAGCAAGCAGAGAATGGGTGTTTCTAAAGCACGTAGTGCCATCTGCTGTTAAAAACTAAGCTCAGAATCGATTCAAGAGAGGATCGAGATACATTGGAAAGTATCGTGAATCTTTGTATCGTGAATCGAGAATCGATGTATTGTCCCAGCCCTAGTACACAGTAGTTAAAGACACCTAATATAAAGTGTGACCAAACTTTTAAATTGAGATATCAAGAAAATGTTGTCTAATGTTGAGAACAAAATTAAGATGTGTAAGAAGACAAAACGACATAATAATAATGCATGGCCTCTTGGGGCTTCAGTAATGAAAGGAAATTTGGGTGATATGTCTGCTTCACTCTTTTCTTTTTCTTACTTAAAATATTAATGTGTACAATGAACTCAGTGCATACATTTATTCCTGTCATTCAGCCTTTCCTCTCATTTTTTTTCAGAGCTTTACAAACTCCCTTTACATGACATTTATGAATTAGTGGCTTCTGTAAATGAGCTTCTGAGGGGAAGTCCTTTGCCAGTTTAATAATTTAAGAAAGCTTGGGCTGATTTATGGTTTGAGATGGTTTGGGTTCAGGGCCATTCTGTAACAGCATAATAGAAGAATGTATTCAGGGTCACAGCAGAAATGTCTAGAGGCAACAGGAACCAGGAGCTGCGCAGTATTATTACATAATCATTTCATAGCATGAAACGGAATATAGAGTCACATCTGCTTCAGTTTTGTACCACATAAAAGATAAATCTCGTAGGCACCAATGATCATTATAACTAATGGTTTTAAAGATATCAAATTAAAAACAAGAAATGGTGTCAAATATCCGTTACAGATAACACAATGTATCCCTTTCGAGGAGAAACAGAGTAAAAGGTAGGGAGAAATGGTTATTTGTACTACCTTTAAAGTTGGGCCTAATTCTGGCATCATAACCTGAGTTTCTTCCCATGAGGTTGTCAAGGAAGACTGAGGGTGACATGGATGCTGCTCTTCCTCGAGGGGTTTCTTGTTCTTTTGATGCTACCAAACTTAGAAATAAAGAGAGAGAGAGAGAGAGAGAGAGATAAAAGGGGGAGAGATTTTAGCAGATCAGCCACGACAGTCACCAAGGCTACAAATACAAGGGGCTATACTAATGTCATCTGACATCAAATATTCAGGTTTTCCATTTGGGGCATGAGACAAGGCTGTGTAATAAGCATATTTTATTCACTTATATGAAGATATGAAGGCTAAAAATGCAGATAAATGTCTGTGCTTTCAAATTGGTACATATATAATAAATTGACCATCTGTGCATTCAAATTGGTACATATATAACAAATTGACCATCCTGAACAATGGATTTAGCAATGCATAGATGGCCATGGATAAGATTTGTTATTGCACTGCATTAATGCCACCATTATAATACCCAGGAGAAAAAAGAGAAAGTATAAGAGTAATATGTTGCATAACAATAACAATAGCATTCAGCATCATTTCATTTTGAAATGATGTCATATACTTCTCTAAGGCTTATTGCATATGATCATACATGGCTAATATGCAACATTAACAGTTGGTGTACAAGTAATGCTGCTGAGCTCCCTAGACAGAACTCTGTATTGTGATACACAATGGAAATTTGTGCTGCCATATTTCCTTTTAGTAATGACTGAAAGACAATAATTTTGTCAGGCATTCTTTCTCTTGATACTGATAAGGAGTAAAAGGAAGTTCTATTGACAGCTGCAGATAAGGGATAATTTATGTCTTGATTATTACCCCAGTGTTGAGAGGCACTATTCATTGTGACTGGATTTTATGTGTGTATGCTGGCGTTTTTGCAGTTGCACCCCTCTGTTCCTCAAAGAGAAATTCACATACAGCAAGCAGTGATAGGCAATGGTTAGGACTAAGGAAATCTACAAATGCTTGCCAATGAATCTTATTTTGAAGAGGCTGTGGGAAGGACACGCTATTGATCTGTTTGGCTTAATGAAAACACACGGTATATTTTCAGGAATTTGTGGACTTGACATTTCATTGATCTTTTTTTTTTTCCTAAATTAATCAGGAGAGAGAGATACTCACCTGGGAGGAAGCTGTGGATGAATATCCATCCATGCTTTTAAACATTTAAACTTTCTTGTTTTTGACTGCAGTTTATTGCATAAGCATAATGCATACATTATTAAATCACAATTGAATTAAATACTTCAATTTTTCTTTTTCATTCCCCACCCCCCAGTGGACTCACTACACTGTTGTACTACATCTAAGGTTGTGAGTTAAGCAGAATATGCCCCTTTTAATAATTAACTTGAATATTATTGAATTTATGTACTGAAAGTACAGTACATGACAATGACCTATTGTTCGATGTAATATGTTTATATATATGTTCATATTCCTCCCACTCCCTGAACTCTTTCCTGTCCAGTTTACGCATATCCAGTCAGTTTTGCTGGGATAATTATCCAGGATAATTTATTAGTCATGCAAACCCCTTTGACACAATCATTATCAATTATCATATGGAAATGAGGACACTGGCGATCTGAAACGTAGTGCACCACGGGCCAGTTTTTGCAAAATATGAAGAAGTCCAGAATTTAATGAGGAAAATCAACAATAATCTGTGACTGTATAATTGTAATAAAGTTGTAATGTAGAATACAGCAGTATGAAAAAAACAGAAATAGCATCTGATGGGAATATTAATCAAAAAAATCAATCATTTGTAAGCATTCTTGCAAGCAATGTGTGTTAAAATAAACGTTCAAAATTTGAGTGAAAAAAATATAAGAAATATTTTAAAAATATATAAGAAATTAAAATAAAAAAAAATTAATTAATTAAAATTAATATTAAAAATATTAATATAAATAACATATAAACTAATACATAGAAAATAAGGTAACACTTTACAATAAGGTTCATTAGTTAACATTAGTTAACTACATTAGTTAACATGAACTAATAATGAACTGCACTTATACAGCATTTATTAATCTTTGTTAATGTTAATTTCAACATTTACTAATACATTATTGAAATCTTGTTAACATTAGTTAATGCACTGTGAACTAACATAAACAATGAACAGAACTGTATTTTCATTAACTAATGTTAACGAAGATTAGTAAATACAGTAACAAATGTATTTCTCATGGTTAGTTCATGTTAGTTAATACATTAACTAATGTTTAACTAATGAACCTTATTGTAAAGTGTTACTGAAAATAAATACAACACAAGTAACATCCAGTGTGTGGGGGTTAACATAATGCAAGTGCAATGAACTGAGCATGAACCATGGCTTCATGTAGTGTAATCTGTGACACTTCGTCCAAGTTGTGTTTTAAGTAATGTGACAAGATTGTATCTACAGATATGCTTCTTTCTGGCTACTGAAGCGCCTCGTGTTTCTGATGAACATAGGCCAAAGGTCAGGCAGTAAGATTAGGATTAAAAGCATGTGACGCAAAATTACAGCATTACTGACACTCGCTGCTCCGTACCGCAAAATCATCTTGTGAGGCAAACACACACATTCACAACTCTGAGGCTGCTTTGCTCAGCACGGATCAGCTTTGCTCACCACTGTTGACACTGACATTCCTCGGAGCGTTCTGTTGCCAGTTTTTTCCACCAGTTTCCTTTTTCTCATTTTTCTATGGCTTTGAGTTCTGTTGTTTTTGTTTCAAAGCTCTGAGACTAAGCAAAACTAGATCAGTTTAGAGCAAAGCAGAAGTGACTTAAGGGGGCTTTAGTGTTTCTCTCACTCTCTACCTTTATTCCAAAGCCAACTGCAGAGAGTAAATCACAGTCTGCAATCAAGCAGAAGGACCACCTTTGATATCTTTCCATATCTGGGACTAATATACTGGATTTTGTCACACAGTTGTCTGTTTTCACTCCATTTAGGTCTAAAACCATGTCATTTAGGGTCGTGACCACCATAGACACTGGGTCCTTCATCCCCCCGCCTCCCTCCCAATTATTCTATAGAAGCCAAACATGAATTCCAGTGCTATGCTTCAGAGGAGGCGTTTACAAGATACCGTTTTTAACTAAAAATAGAAAACTTTTGGCCATTCATATACACAACAACAGTGTTTTGTGGGCCTGAAAATGCAAACATTTGAAAATGAATTTCAATGTGCATGTTTTTGAAAACGATACCATTTTCATCTCAAAGTAAACTACAAAAACATGAAATTGTGAAAACGGTGATGTTGTCACAAATCCACTGAAGGTGAGTTGAACTGAAACAATGTGCAGTTTATTTAGATCCCAACATGAACAAAATACAAAGTAAACAATGACGACTTGAACTGGATCTTGAGCTAAACATGAACAGAACCCACCAACAGCAGTACAGGAAACAAAGCTAAACAAGAGACAATGGAAACATGAGGCTATTTATACAGAGAGAGTAATGACTAACAAGGAACACCTATGCATAATCAAACAATGAACCAATGACGAAACAGACCTGAGAAACGAACAGATTACGGCAATCTTTTGTTCATCAGTCAGTAAAATTAATAAATTAGAATTGGGGGTCTAAGTAGGTCTCAAGATCATGAAGAATGACCTGGATGTGTATTAACATACTTGTTTTTTGTTTTTTTTTAATCAATTGATGTGTCTATTGTAGTTACTATTGTAGTATGGTGTTATTATTTGATGTGGATGTGTATTGATCATAGACTATATAAAACAATGGACGTAGTGTCCATGACGTCACCCGTAGGTTTCTGAAGAGCATTTTTGAAGCCCAAAGTGGACGGAGCCGGCCGTTGCCGTCTTGGCAGTGTGTCACCGCACGTCACTCCCGAATAACCAAAAATGGGCAAAGAGGCGGGACGTGTTGGCTAACAGACAGCAGACAAACGGCTAGTAGTGACAGCAGTGGCAATCCACCTGCCACTCAAGTGGCCATGCCCTTAAGAATTTTGAGGCTTAATATAATTTAAATGGATGAGTTATAAAAAAAATTCACCCCCCTCACAGTTGTCATGAAGGCAAAATTAGCTATATAGACCAAAACCACTTTTTGTACCAGGCTGTAAACATATTTTTTTCTGCTGTAAAGTTGGCCATTTTAACTTGGGGGATCTATGGGATTGACTCCCTTTTGGAACCTGTCTCTAGCGACCAGTCAATGAATTGCAGTTTAAGTCACTTCCGTGTTGGATTCAAGAGAGAGACCGGAAGGTTGCCGCTTGGTATTGATGTGAATTAATGCGAGACAATAAACGCTGTGGGATGCGAGACAATTTTTGGAAGAACTTACAACAATAAAGTGGAATTGAATTGAATTGAATTGAAACACATGACCTGAACAACCAATCAGGGGTGCATTTCCCAAAGTGAACTATAGTCACAAGTTCCGTCATTACCAATAGAGTTCAATGGGAGTTACGACCATAGTTGACTAACAGTGCTTTCAGGAAACGCACCCCAGAACATGACACATACACTGGGAAGCACAAGACATGAGGACAGACCGATCGGCGGCTGACTTAAAGCAGTGCATGCCGGTTAGAAATGTTGTCTGACTCGAGACAGCGCTGACGCCACGTGACTGTGACGTATGGCATCAAAGTACTGCGAGAGCGATTCGTGAGCAGTCGGCTGAGTCAGTCGGTACAGCTTCTCCAGAGCGGCTCTGATGACGACACACCTGTTCCCCGATTGGCCGGATTCACCGCATGATAACAATCACGTGTGTTTCATGTTTAGAATTTCAAAATAAAAGACATGAACATAAAAAAGACCCAAACCAATGTGACAGACGTCAATGCGCATGCGTATTACGTGTTCAGTCTATAGGCGTGTAGTGTTTCTTTACAAAGTACTACTGAACTACTGAAACATTAATCATATTAGGCATACAATTTAAGTGTGAATGTTTACATATTTAAAAAAAAAAAAATCTTTAAGTCATGGTTATGACCGTGTCATTGTTGAGCTTCTGTCAGCCCACTTTTTGTGGCGTCAGTACTAGTTGGACCACTGTTGGTGGCTTTTCGACCAAATTAGCATGTGGAATTTTGTCATCATA
Organism: Mylopharyngodon piceus; assembly: GCA_039654765.1. Lineage (NCBI taxonomy): Eukaryota > Metazoa > Chordata > Actinopteri > Cypriniformes > Xenocyprididae > Mylopharyngodon > Mylopharyngodon piceus. Next base: position 27,047,109 of record CM077440.1, read on the forward strand.
TCCGATGTTGGCATCAGAGCCATCAGTGAGAGAGATCACCCTGATTGGCTTTTTATCTTAGCGAACCAGTGTACGAGTAGAAAAACTGTGATAAAAAAGTGATGAAAGCAAGCAAATGACAAAGTCAAGAGGGTAAACACAGAAGACTCTTCTAATTTTACAACTTCATTTTATCTGCGCATTCTAACACGCAAATATTTTTACAACTTCATTTTATCTGTGCATTCTAACACGCAAATATTTTTCTAATGGCATGGCTGTCTGGAATGAAGAATGTGAAAACCAACCAACTGATCAACATGAATTCATATTCAAAATAGTAAGTAAGTGCTGCTTTGTTTATGGTTTGTATAGCCACAGTCCTAGTTCTGTTTTTGAACTACTGCCACCTGCAGGTATGGAAAGGTATTTCCTCACACGCATAACGTATGTGCTAGTTGGCCATAGGCTGTGTTTTTGTGATGTTCAAGTGGTGTTTTTGTGGTGTTTTTTTGTGGTGTCTTGGTTTGTCACATACTTAACCAGCACTGATGTTGCTTCTGAAGCTGACAGAAGCTTCTGCATCTGTGTAAAAGCCTCTGGCTATGAGCATTGTGTCTTGTTGGTGGGCTTTCCTGACTATGCAGAATTGTGAAGTGCACATCCCACCTTTGCTCCCAGGAGCGGTAAGTAAAGTGCAAACCTCCAATTACCAAGCTCCTTCTCAGCAGAAAGAGCCAAGCTTCCAGCAACATCTCTCTCTCTCCCTCTCTCTCTCTCTCTCTGTCTCTCTCTCTCTCTCTCTCTCTCTCTGTCTCTCTCAAATTCAAATTCAAATTCAAAGTGTGCTTTATTGGCATGACAATTGTTACAAAGTATTACCAAAGCAAAATAATCAAAATACATGTACATATACACACATAAAAAAATAAAATAAAAAGTGTGTTTATGTGAGTAAGTGAGTGTGTGTGTGTGTGTGTGTGTGTGTGTGTGTGTGTGTGTGTGTGTGTGAGCGCATCACTAATTAGTCGAATCCCTCTTTTTGTGACAGGTATCAATGTATCTTGCTGCTAGTAGGATACAATCTCTTTTTTCACCTAATAAATGTTGAATTTGTGTTGTATTGTTTAATTTTATGATGTTAGGGCAAAGTATTTCAAAATGTCTTTCTGATTTCCTCATAGTTAGGGCAGCTGGTGAGGAAGTGTTGCTCTGTCTCCACTTCTCCCTGGTCACAGTAGGGGCAGATGCAGCTCTCTCTGGGCAGCCAGTTCTGTCTGTATCTGCCCGTCTCTACAGTCAGCATGTGATTGCTCAGTCTGTACCTCGTCATTATTCTTCTTAATTTACAGTCTTTCACTGTACTCAGATATTCTGCTGTGGTGTAGTCTCTGTTTAGGGCCAAATAACATTCAAGTTTGCTTTGTTTTTCTGTTGTTTCAGTCCAATAGGTCAGGTAATTTTCTTTTTGTGCTTTTATAATTTGGTTGGGCCGAATTCTTTGGATGAGGGTGTCAGTGTCCTGAGGCTGGCTGCTGTTAGTTGTGTTAGTTTGTTTTTGCAGCCTCAGGACAATCTGAATCAGGGGGCTTTTTTCAGTGTTCACTTCATGGTCTTTAAGGGCTTTAAAATGATAAGAGTTGGGGTCACTCTTTTTTAGATGTTTCCAAAATTTGATGGTTCGTTTCTCGTCAGTAACGTCAGTACTTTAGTTTTGTTACGGTTAATAGTCAGGGCCCAGGTCTGACAGAACCTATGCAGGATGTCCAGGTTCTGCTGTAGACCCTCTTCTATTGGAGACAGCAGGACCAGATCATCTGCATAAAGGAGGAACTTTATGTTGGAGTAATATAGTGTGAGAGCAGGTGCTGCTGATTGTTCTAGTTATTTCGTCAATTCATTAATGTAAATATTGAAGAGGGTCAGTGATAGTGGGCAGCCCTGTCTTACACCCCGCTCTTGAGTGAAGAACTCTGTTTGTTTATTGCCAATTTTAATAGCGCATTGATTGTTTGAGTACATTGTTTTTATAATGTTGTATGTTTTACCCCCGATACCTGATTCTAGAAGTTTAAACAGAAGACCTTCATGTCAAATTGAATCAAAGGCCTTGTGGAAATCTACAAAGCAAGCAAAAATTTTGTTTTTGTTTTGGTTAATGTATTTGTCGATCAGGGTATTGTGGGATTACAAATTTAAGAATCTGTTTAAGATCTGCTGATCCTACGTCCTGACATAACATCATATGAAATACTAAGGTGTAGTACATTGTATTTAACATTTTGAGGTAAAAAGGATGACTTTCTAAAAAAATCAAGTCAGGCAGCCCAGGTGTCTTTATGCACTTCCTGACCATTTGGCATGACAAGCTCAAGACACAACTGTGCCTTTGTCTCTATGATAACGTGAAGGTATGGGCTATACTGAATGGTTTAGCACCTATGCATTTGAATGACACTGTTATGATACCATTTGGGGTACTAATATCTACACATTTAGGGGTAATTGCCTGTATTGTCTTTAAGATCCTTTTGTTTTAGTGGTCACTTCTAAGGCTGTGTGTAAGGGCAACACCTTTAAGGACTGCCCACTGAATGCCTATAAAATATCATGTATACACTGCCTTAGTCAGACTTGATGACTGCAGCTACCAACAGCACGTGTTCTCAATAAAGAATCCTGCTGATGATACATCCAAGTCTCCTGGTCTTTGCTTCTGAGATTTCCAACAGTTTGTAGGGTGAAGATATTGTCTGATGTTCTATAATTTGGTAAGAATCCAATCTGACTTTTGCTCAGGACATTGTGCTCTGTAAGGAAGTGTATGAGTCTTGTGTTGATGATACTGCAGAACAACTTCCCCAGATTACTGCTCACACAGATGCCCCTGTAATTATTTGGATCTAATTTGTCTCCACTTTTGAATATGGGCGTTATGAGTCCTCTATTCCAGGTGTCAGGAAAATGACCAACACTCAGAACCAAGCTGAACAGTTTTAGTAAGGCCAATCTTAATTTGTGCTCTGTGTTATTCAGCATTTCATTGAGGATGCCATCTGGTCCACTTACTTTTTTTATATTTAGGGCCTGGATTTTATTAATCATTTTCTGTGATGGGGTAGTGTAATGGGTTTTGGTATTTACCAATTGTATGTTCCATATTGATCATTTTTTCGTATATTTGGATTTGTTCTGGGTTCATTTTCATTTCACTATAAAGTTGTTCAAAGTGATTTTTCCAGGTGTCTCCATTTTGTATGGCTGTTTGTTCATGTTGTTTTTTATTCAGGGAATTCCAATTGTCCCAAAATTTCTGAGTGTATTTTTATACTGTTTAAGTCAAGTCAAGTCAAGTCACCTTTATTTATATAGCGCTTTTTACAATGTAGATTGTGTCAAAGCAGCTTTACATTGATAACTGGTACATTATTTGGCTGCACAGCAGCTCTTAAAGAATAGTGTCAATGCAGGCAGATCAAAGCACTGTTGAATATCAAATGTCAAGTCAAATGTCAAGTTCCTCACAATATTGATGGCGCAAATCTGCATCATTTGGTTGTCTGTGTTTTTGATTTGATAATTGTCTCAATTTTTTCCTCATTATTTTACAGTCTAAATCAAACCATTTTTCATTATCTTGTTTGGTTTTATGGATTTTCTTAGAGGATTTGAGGTTAGATAAAGTTGCCAAATAATCATATATATAATTTATGTTCTCCACAGCCAGATTTACTCCATCGCCATCATGAGGATAAATTCTGTCGAGGAAGTTGTCTATAAGTGACCATACTTTTGGATGGTCCATTGCTGTCACGTACTTTTCTGTGCTGTTTTGCGTCCATCTGTATTTCTCTCGGATGTTGTACAGCTTATTGGGCTGTGAATTTATGTTAGTATTTTTTGTTCTTTTTAGATAAACTGTAATTTGGCTGTGATCTGATAGGGGAGTTAGTGGTTTGATCGTGAATGCTCTGAAAGAGAATGGATCTAAATCTGTGATCATGTAGTCAACTGTTGAGCAACCATGAAATGAACTGTAGGTGTGTCTCCCCAGAGAATCCCCTCCCATCCTGCCATTGACGAGGTACAGACCGAGGCTTTGACAGAGCTCGATCAGATGCTTCCCGTTTTTATTTACTTGGGCATCAGAGTTATGCCTTGGGCAGTTTACAATGTTTTGTGGAAAGCTCTGTCCAAAAATATAGTTATTCCCATTATAGTGTAGTCAGGAAGGGATCCTGTTCTGGCATTTAGATCCCCATAGATTAACACACTTCCCTGGGCCTCTCTCTCTCTCTCTCTCTCTCTCTCTTTCTCTCTCTCTCTTCCCTGAAACCCTGGTCTAGGCAGAAACATCCCTACCAGAGAAAGCCACAAGCCATGGATTTGCTCTTGCACCCCCTAGAAGGAGTCACCTCTGGGTCCAAATGTCTTACTGGTTTCCTACAGTCCCAGATATATTGTCCTTGACACTCTCCCATTCCCTCCCACCAATACCAAAAGAGGCCTTGAGACAGTTACCATGGAAACCACAGGCCAATGAAGCATCAATGGTGGTCAACAGAGCGAGGCAGTCACAGAGGATGCTCATGTTGGAGCCGATCGAAGGGGATTGAGTAGATGGCGTGAATGTGCATGTGTGGAGCCAGAAGAGAGAATACTGACATCCGTAGATTGCATTCTATCTCTGATAGAATGTGACAGAAATTACATTTGGTTAAAGTTAGGGCCTACTCTCTCTCACACAGAGACATAACCTGCCTCTGTTCTGGCTTCTGTTGTACTTGTTTAAGTCTCAAGTGATAAAACAAGTTAAAGTTTAATGTAATTATTACACAAACTAATTATACTATATATACTGTACTGCAATGTTTGTAATATTTTACAGAAAAAAAAACACTGTAAAAATGCTACACTACAACCTGATAATTGGTAATTGTAAGTTACCTAACCATATACGGTGAAAAAATGTATATGGTTTAACATTACATTTTATATATTGTTACTGTTAAACGCATGGTTTTTCCAAATAAAAACTATGAAAATCATATAATTTACAGTGAAAACAGTACAACCCGAATTCCGGAAAAGTTGGGACGTTTTTAAATTTGAATAAAATGAAAACTAAAAGACTTTCAAATCGCATGAGCCAATATTTTATTCACAATAGAACATAGATAACATAAAAAATGTTTAAACTGAGAAATTGTACAATTTTATGCACAAAATGAGCTCATTTCAAATTTGATGCCTGCTACAGGTCTCAAAATAGTTGGGACGGGGGCATGTTTACCATGGTGTAGCATCTCCTCTTCTTTTCAAAACAGTTTGAAGACGTCTGGGCATTGAGGTTATGAGTTTCTGGAGTTTTGGTGTTGGAATTTGGTCCCATTCTTGCCTGATATAGGTTTCCAGCTGCTGAAGAGTTCGTGGTCGTCTTTGACGTATTTTTCATTTAATGTTGCTCTAAAACCTTTATATACCTTTCAGCATTCATAGTGCCTTCCAAAACATGTAAGCTGCGCCAGGCCCGGATTAACACAGTGTAGTGCCCTAGGGTGACCACATTTGAAGTGTTAATTAATCGTTAATTAATGCTGCCTTCACTTGCTATCGGAATTATCGTAAATACATGCTTCCTAGGTAAAAATTGCACATGAACATTTACATATATGTGTAATCATTTGAAGCGTATTGTATGTTTTATACACGGCGAAAATTGCCTGCATCTGACCGAAATTGCAGAATCGTCAGCAAGCTGACTATCTAGATTTTACTCCTACTGTGTTAATGTTTATATGGCTGTCAGTGTATGGGACACTACATATAATTTTTGTTTTAATAAGATTTTCCCAATAAATAGGCAAGAATAAAGCTGGTGTCCTCCATGATTCCTGTTCATTCCGACAGCAAAGCACTTGAATGCAACAAATTTGAAATCACGACTTCTGAAGTGGGAATTATGAAATTTCTGATAGCACGTGAAGGCAGCATCAATCCTCAAATGTCAATCCTCAAATAGTCCATTCCCTTGACTAGTTCGGAGAGCCGCTTCTGTCTCATGGTTGTCCTGAGTTCATTCTTCATTCTTATAAGTTGAGAGAAGGATCTCTCGCCCTTGCAGTTGGTAACGTCTGGTGAACGATTTTTCAAAGAAAAAAACTTGATATTGCAGGTACTTTTTGAAGGGTGGCTATGTGTCTCTTTATTTTAATTTTCGTTTCGCACAACCGCTAAACTGATGCTGCCTATCCATTTTGAATTTAATATGATAAATTGGCGGGCTCGACTCTGACTGGGGGGAGGGGGCAAATACACTGTGACCTGACCCAATCACAATTCTTTATATGCATATATTTTATATTCTCTCTGTATATATTGTATCATTAACTGTTCATTTTGTATCTGCATCTCTTCCAGCAAAATAATATATACACAAAACATGAAAAATATTTTAAAGGTCTAGTCATTATCTTTATCACTTGGTGCCCCCCTATTGGCTGGTGCCCCAGGGCACTCGCCCAATCCCGTCTATGGATAATCCGGCCCTGAGCTGCCCATACCATATGCAGTTATGCACCCCCATACCATCAGAGATGCTGGCTTTTGAACTGAACGCTGGTAACACGCTGGAAGGTCTCCCTCCTCTTTAGCCTGGAGGACACGGCGTCCGTGATTTCCAACAAGAATGTCAAATTTGGACTCGTCTGAACATAGAACACTTTTCCACTTTGAAACAGTCCATTTTAAATGAGCCTTGGCCCACAGGACACAATGGCGCTTCTGGACCATGTTCACATATGGCATCCTTTTTGCATGATAGAGCTTTAGTTGGCATCTGCAGATGGCACGGCGGATTGTGTTTACCGACAGTGGTTTCTGGAAGTATTCCTGGGCCCGTTTAGTAATGTCATTGACACAATCATGCCGATGAGTGATGCAGTTTTGTCTGAGGGCCCGAAGACAAGGAACATGTTTTTAAAGGAACATTGTTTTTAAAGTATTCCACAATCTTTTTACGCACTCTTTCACAGATTGGAGAGCCTCTGCCCATCTTTACTTCTGAGACTCTGCCTCTCTAAGACTTCCCTTTTATAGCTAATCATGTTACAGACCTGATATCAATTAACTTAATTAGTTGCTAGATGTTCTCACAGCTAAATCTTTTCAAAATTTCTTGCTTTTTCAGCCATTTGTTGCCCCCATGCCAACTTTTTTGAGACCTGTAGCAGGCATCAAATTTGAAATGAGATCATTTAGTGAATAAAATTGTAAAATTTCTCAGTTTAAACAAATTGGCTCATGTGATTTGAAAGTCTTTTAGTTTTCATTTTATTCAAATCAAAAAAACGTCCCAACTTTTCCGGAATTCGGGTTGTAAAAGGACATTATCAGAAGTCCTTGAATGATCACATATAATTATATTTTATTAAAATTGTTTAGTTTCTTCTCAGTTTTGTTATAAACAATATGTATATTATTAAAAATATTAATTTTTAATTAAATATATGGTTATAAGTTGTAAATATGCAGGCGCAAATATGCCATAGTACCTGAAACTGTCACTGTATTTTTTACAGTGAATTTTTGGATATGATTTGACTGTGTGTGAGAATGTTGTATTTATTGCTGACAACATTGCTTTGGTTCAAACTCTCATCAAGGATGAGCCCAATGGCTAATATCATAGCATCAGAAAATGATCTTTGAAAAACTTTGACTGGTTAAAAAAGATAAAAATGATAAAAGAAAGGGTCAGAATGACAGACAAGTCGAGAGAAGGACAGGGCAGTACTTCAAAGTCTTCACATGGCCACATGAAGGATTGGGAGATGAAGGGGAAGACAAAAGATATTTGAAGAGATAGAAAGAATGAAAGAGACAGATTGACAGAGCATATCAATATAGAAAGAAACAGGATGGCTAAGACAATTAACTGAAAACACCAGCTCACAGTTCAGTCATTATAAAAGAAGAGTTATAGCTTCACCTTTCCACTGTGACAGCTCTGACTTAATCAAAAGCACTTACAATTCACACACGGTTCACTTCACATTCAGTCCCAGGCAAGAATAAATGCCAGCAGACACCCTACGCTCAAATTCACACGCAACATTCATCCACATAGATTGTAACTGAAATATGTCAGTTGCTTATTGATAATATATTAAATGGTTTTGTTTTGTTCACTTACTCAGATTACAACAGAATTATAAAATTGCTTTCATGTGCTACACACATTTATTATTATCGGTTGCGCTCTGCTTATTGACTGGCACCACGCACAAGCATCAGCATCTATACTTTACTGTACTTAATGTGAATAACCAAAATACACTGATTAATATTATATAGGTATATATTATTAATTATAGACTTATATTTATACGGCATGTGTTTAATTATGTACTGTACTATACTGTATGTACACTACTATTTAAAAGTTGGTAAGATTTTTTTTTTTTTTTTTAAGAAGTCTCTTATGCTCACCAAGGCAGCATTTATTTGATCAAAAATACAGTCATATTGTGAAATATTATTACAATTTAAAATAACTGTTTTCTATTTTAATATAGGCCTATTGTGAAATTCCTGTAATAACAAAGCTGAATTTTCAGCAGCTGTTACTCTAGTTTTCAGCGTCATCCTTCAGAAATCATTGTAATATGCTGATTTGGTGCACAAGAAATATTTCTTATTTTTATCAATGTTGAAAATAGTTTTGCTGCTTGATAGTTTTGTGGAAATATACTTTTTCAGAATTCTTTAATGAATAGAAAGTTCAAAAGAACAGCATTTATTTGAAATAGAAATCTTTGTAACATCACTGTCACTTTTGATCAATTAAATCAGTCATTGTCAAAAAAAAAAAGTATGAATTTCTGTAAATAAATAAAAGTCTTACTGACCCCAAACTTTTGAACAGTCATGCATATGTGTATAATTGAATTAAACATTTTGAAAGGACTTCTTTGTTAAGCATTAATACGTTTTCAAATAGGGAATGAATAAATAATATTTTGTAGGATTGCTTTATACATCTGGTGAATTTTTTTATTTCAAATAATCAGCTGCTTTTATCAACTTGTTTCACAATAACTATATACAACCATATAGAGCATATCTTCCATCTCATTACGCCTCATATAAGTCTGTGAAATGCGTCCAGTTAGTATGAGGAGAGTATGGCTGCAGTTTTGTTGTCACCCCCTGTAGGCTTCAGTCTCATTGGGTTGTCATTGCTGTGGGACAAACAACCCGCTCCCCCACCCCTCGTCTGCTTCCCTTAACGTGAATCCACAGCTAAACTGCTGGATCGGTGTGACCTGTCCTGTCAGCATGGTGTTTGCTGTGTTGTCTTGCTTTGCTAATGCGAGGAGGCTGGACACAATTTGGCTCCTTTGTTTTCTAGTGGTTCACCTCCTCTGAATGTTGCCCACTGTCATTGTTGTGTTGCATGTGAGATACTGATTGAACTTGTGTTGTTTAGCTGACGGGCATAGACTGGCCATCAGCCTGAAGTGTGCTGGACTAGCTAATGTGTCTTTCCTTATTAAGGTGCTAGTTAGTTTTTTATAGTCAGTGAGTAATGAGTTAATGTGTACAGGAATGTGTTGCCACCCTGTCCCACACAATTTCAGTCTATATGAGTATTACTGTGACAGCTGCTATTTATCTAAATTAAAAATCCATTGACATCAGCCAGCCGAAATAATACCTCACTCAGATAGTGTTACGACTGACTGATTCCAGGGATGTGATTTTTACGCATTTATACAAATTATTAGAAGAAATGTATTGCATTGTATTCTATTTTGTGGTCATGGGAAGAAGAAAAAACAGCAACAACAATGGAAGCACATTCTCAGAGCATGTTTGGATACTCACTGTTGTCAGTGAGTCAGGATGTGAGGATAATCCCCAAGTATTCATTAGCTTTTGTGTCATGCATCACCATTCATAAATGAATTGTGTTGTTGTGGATGTTTTTTATTGATTTTCTGGTGGGTCCTTCTAGGAATACTGTCATTGTGATTGACTGAAAAGGCTTTGTCCATCCTGTTTCATCTGATTCCTCTTTTTCTTGAGTCAAATTGAAAGTTGCACTTACATTTAATTATGTAGGAGATTCTTTAATCCAAAGGAATATACAAATGAGGAATGGTGTGAAATTAGCAACTCATCTAACATTCTTCTTTTTTTTCTTTTTTTTTTTTTTTTGGAAAACTAGAAACACCTAGTCTGCCATTGGTAACTGATTTCCTTAGAGAATTTACTTAGAGATACAAGCACCTTGTGCTTTGTCAACTGATTGGTTGACTTTTCTGCTAAATTGGATCAAGACTGGAAGCGGTCAGAGACCCTCTCCTCCCCCATTGCTCTCTGATACTAAGCATGCACACCCTTGCCAAAATAATGAACAGGGTGTGCTCATGTGTGTCTATGAGTGGTCAACCACAAAATTGGTAGTAAAGATAACAGCAATTTGGGTGAAATGGCTTCCATTGCTTGAAGGCGGTGGCACATCTGAACAATCATTGTGTCATTATAATCGCTTAACAAAATGAAAATTCTAGCAAACACAAACAAGAAACCACCATGCTTCATGTCAACATAACTGTCAATTGTAACAATAATTTTCATGCACAATCACAGTGGTCTTCATTCTCGTCTATATTCATATGAAACCAGATTTTACAGTGCAGGTTCTGCATATGAAATGAGTAATTTGTTGTCTCCCCTATAGACTGCATTCATCTAACTGTAAGCCAGATAAAAACCTGAAATAGAAATGCAGCCTTGCTACTTTTCAACATTATAAAGCCTTACAAAATCTCTTAAATTCAGTAGATCGGTAGATACAAATAAACAAACAAATAAACTGAGTAAATAAATGGGTAAATAAAAATGAAGCAGAAATCTAGAGCACATGGATTCAAACAATGATGAAGATATGGTCGCCTGAGGGTTTCCAGCAGTAATTGGAGCAGATGGAAGTTCAAATGAATATACGAAGCCTTTATTTCTAAAATTAAGAATACTTCTGGTTTGTTTAGCTATCTTACTTATTTCAGACTCAGGTCAGTGAAGCTGTACACTCAAACTATTGTTTCATGCTCTATTGTGATATTTGATTTTTATTTCTATTATCTCGAGTTACACACTACATTTCAAAAGTTTGTGGTTGGTAAGTTTTTTTGTTTTGTTTTGTTTTTTTATGTTTTGAAATAGGGCTGGACGATTATGACCTAAAATCAAAACCTCGATTAATTGAACATTTTACCTCGATTACAATTAATGAACGATTATTTTGTTTGTTTGTTTTTTTTGTTTGTTTTTTTGGCCCTCATAGTTCACTTACAAGGTTTGTACTGTAAATTTGCTTGACTATTAAAGGTGGGATATTTTTTCCTTTGGAAAGAGTGATCTGAGCTCACTTTCAGCAGTTAGGCAATTTTATCTATGATTCGTAACATTTCTTACAGATTTCTGCTCGTTGTAAATCAGATTAAATTAGTACAGTACCAGTACGTAATGAGAGCGATTGCGTGTGTGAATTAGTCATACCGTCTCTCTATTAATTGTGAAGTTGTGGGTTGTAAATAATTACTTAAAAAGTAGAAAAATATATGCTATAATAACTTTTGAGTTTCTAAGCTACTTTAGTGATAAATCACAGGACAGCGCTGACAACTAGTTTCTGCTCCTCAGTGCGCGCGATCTTCACGTTTTGTGCAGCTAACGTTACTGTTTGTATGAGTGTTCATGCCACAGTGCAGCTGCGCGAGCACGGTAGCTCGATATAATAATACACATCCGATCGTCTAAATCGCTTGAATGTCCAAACTGGCAAACCTTAAAACACATACAACTGACCAAGTTTAGTTAAGACGCAAGGCTCACTGCTCGCGCGCCGTCTCTGTGTGTTGATTCGGCGTTCACCTCCGTGTTGATTGGACGGGGCGGAGTCACGTGGCTACACACGCGGTAGTATGTTTTTAAGTGAGAAGTATTAACAGGATTAAAAAAAACTAAATAACCGACATGGGAAAATTACGTCGGTTAGAGATTCTGAATTTCGGTTTCGATTACTTTTCGATTAATCGTCCAGCCCTATTTTGAAAGAAGGCCATGCTCACCAAGGCACAATTTATTTGATCAAAAATAGTCATATTTGAAAATTTATTACACAGCTTATATTATATTATAACTAGAGGTGCACCGATACTAAATTTCTCTGCCGATACCGATTATTAAGAATGATATCAGCCGATGCTGATACCGATACTGATAGTTTGGTTTTTCTTAAGGAAAAAAAAAAATCTCTCCCAAATAATGTTGCAAACTATACAGGGAACCCTCTCATTTGGTACACTACAATATTAGAGGTTACAATTAACAACATAAGTTTTATATTCAGCTGCTGTTTATTTTCAGATATAATAATTACACTCAAATAAAAACTGAAATGTTTGTATAAAACTTAGTATCACATAAGGTAGTTTTCATAAGCACTTGTTTTCTTCATGGCAAATTTACACAAACATAATTAACAGTAAATAAGCTCCGCTCTAGTGTGTATATATATATATATATATATATATATATATATATATATAGACAGATAGATAGATAGATAGATAGATAGATAGCTAAGGAACTGTGAACATTGGAAAACATTCCTGAGGTAAATGTGACATGATATGACATTGTTCACAAGCTGTTTTATTGACGTCTTTCCGCGGTCGAAGCACAAATAAAGTGATTACATGAGACGTGATACATTCTGATAAGTTGTACTATCTTTCAACATACCTTTCATATTCATGCATGTTTTTCGAGATATAACTGGTATTGAAGAGGAAGAAAAGACTCGACTGCCGCCTGAACTGAGGCATTACAGCGATCTGACATGTCACATTTAAGAGCGTCAAAATGCCATTTATTGTTTGAATTTCATGATAAAATGGACAGAATTTGAAAACTGAAACTTTAATTTATTCTTATCAGAAGTAACAAAGCACAAAGCCTTTTGCGATTATTGGACGGGAGGCGCTACAAATAATATTTGATGTAGCAAAAAATAAAAATAAAAACGCAGACCTGGCAACCCTGGCTTGAAATACGGGTGATTCATAGGGTCAAAAAGAGCCTGCTTTAGCGTCACTATTTTTAAACTGTTAATGCGTTAAAATTCAACACAAAATCTGGTTTGCTAACCATCAAGAACAAGAAGAAGAAGAAGAAGAAGAAGAAGAAATTCAACACAAAAGATATTTTCTTCACACACAGTATGTATGAGTTGCAGTCTGAACACGTTTTTCCGCACCCTTTTGATTGACAGGATATAATCGGCCCTGATCATCGGCCGTTTTTAAACAATCGGCCAATGGCCGATAGTGATAATAATAGCTTTTATCAGCCGATATCGATTGTTGGCCGATACATCGGTGCATCTCTAATTATAACAGCTGTTTTCCATATTAATATAGGCCCTGAATTTTTTTAGCAGCCATTACTCCAGTCTTCAGTGTCACATGATCCTTCAGAAATTCTCAATTGCTCAAGAAACATCTCCTATTATTATCAATGTTGTAAACAGTTGTTTTGCTTAATATTTTCGTGATACATTTATATTAGGATTCTTTTATTTATTTGAAATAAAAATCTTTTGACATTATAAATGTCTTTACTGTCACTTTTGATTAATTGAATGCATCCTTGCAGAATAAAAGTATTAATTTATTTAATAGTAATAAAAAAAATATTACTGACCCAAACTTATGAACAGTATAATGCATAATAAATCTGTGTATGTATGTACACGGAGCTCTTGGAAACCACATTTCCTTGTGTCTTTGTGCACACATGGACAATAAACCTTATAATGATTCTGATTTTGAATTTCATTTTATTTGTGGTCTTTATATGTAGTTTGATAGTAAAAAAAAAAAAAAAAAAGAAAGAAAGAAAGAAAAGAAATGCCTTTCTTCTAGCAACACACAGAAAGCATTATTTCATCCTCCCCCACTTTGGCTTTCCAACTACAATGAATGTAACATGAAGGTGCTTCCAGGACACTCTGGAGAAGCATGTGAGGGCAGAGATTATCAATTTAATCAGGGATCAGATAGAAACCAGATGATTCTCTGGATGGTGTCTATCAGAAACACTAAATGTAATTCCAGCTAGGCAGAACGTGCTCTCCAGTCTAAGAAGGTAGGAAAGAGGTCAGTTTGCTATAACTGTCAGTGTTGAGCCCTATTCGGACTGGATTAGTTTTACATGGGGAGGTGGAGTAATGTAATTTTACCACAGGACGTCTGTAATATTAATGGCCAATTCGCACGGGATAAGACATCTCAGTAAAACTAGCAGAAGTGGGAGGGGTAACTCGTTTTTCGCACCGCCGTCACCTCCCTGTCGTCATGTGGGTATACGTTGCTTCCTGATACCATGTGCGCAAACATGGTAATGGTAATAGGTAATAGGCACTAAAGCTAAAATTAGTTTTGTGCCTCTGACAAGTGCTTTCGATCTTCTTTTTGCTCTGAATGATATGTAGAAAATACTTGAGGTTTGCCACAGACTTGTCCCACCACCTACAACACAACTGAATGTTTCTTCAAGTGAATCCATGTTTGAAAAATGCGCGGAAAACTACTTTTAAACAGGAAATGACAGAATTTACCGTACATATTTACAGCGGGTCTATTCGAACGGGATTAGTATTACCTGAGGTAATTTTTCCGGACCTTTTTAAAGAAGGTAAAAGTCGCCGTAATCTTTACTGACATTGTCCGTAATGATTACTGAGATGGCACATTCGGACGGGACTTTGGAGAGTAACTAACTAAGAGTAGCGAAGCTAAACATCAACTGCCTTCTCTTTTATATGTAACGTTAGAAAGTCCAGACATTAACAGACAAAAAAAAAAAAAAAAAAATCACCATTTTAAAATGCCCTTATTATGGGATCATGTCTTGTGCTTCCCTATTCTCATGTGTAATGTTCTTATTGGTTCCCTTGGTTCATGTGTCACATTGGTTGATAGCGTTCATTGCTTTCAGGTGTGTGTTGTTTAGTCATTAGTCCATGTTTATATAGCCCTCATGTTTCCATTGTTTCCTTGTCTAGCTTGATGTTGTAACCAGCTGTTGGTGAATCTCTTGTTCTCTTGAAAGTCAGGTCAAGCCACAGCCACGTTCACGTCAATGTTATGTTCTTAGTCAAGTTTAGTTCAGTCATTGTTTGTTATAGTGAATACGTATATATTATGGGTTCACAGAGAGAGCCCACCAGTGAACCATTGAAATTTCGAAACTGTTATGACGTAACGAAGCCTCGTTTACTGAAATCACGTGACTTTGGCAGTTTGATACACGCTCCGAACCACTCATTCAAAACAAAAGATTCGTAAAGGTTTCAAAGCTTCATGAAGCAGTATTTTGAAATCGCCATTTTGTTTTGTTCACTTTGGATTATTTTAATAAACTGCACCTGGGTTCTCCTCAAACTCCAAAAATTCTGCTGTTCATCAGCTCAATTATATAAATAAGAGTATTTATGTATGCATTCATTCATTCATTTGTTCATTCATTCATTCTTTATCAAAATAATTACTATTGTTTGCTCATTCAAAAACCCTCATTGTTTTGAATTTGTGTCATAAAACAGAGGCTGTAATCAAATTTTTTAATTACATTTGAAATTATCATATAGTTATATACTTAAAAGAAATTGTCTCCTCAAATAGCTTCAACACAGTTTGCTGCTTTAAATTATGATGAGTAGCTTCTAGCTTGGCACGCTACAGTTTCAAAGCAGC
Source organism: Mylopharyngodon piceus (assembly GCA_039654765.1). Classification (NCBI taxonomy): domain Eukaryota; kingdom Metazoa; phylum Chordata; class Actinopteri; order Cypriniformes; family Xenocyprididae; genus Mylopharyngodon; species Mylopharyngodon piceus. Next base: position 27,062,918 of record CM077440.1, read on the forward strand.
TGCCAAATTTAGAAGACTGTCCTATTTTTCCTAGAGCCACCCTGTGGAGTCTGGGTTTATTGAAATGTGAAAAAACCTGGTTTTAGCGCTAAACAGGTGTGAAAACTGCCTTCCGTGTTTGTCCTCTGGGAGCTCCTCGGCAGGAGAGATCGACAGTGCTGGATTATGCTATCAGTCAGAACCAAAATATGTTACATGTCTGATTACTTGACAGAAACGCTCTTTCTCTTCTTTACCTAACACATACAGGACAATTGTAAGATGCACCACAACTCATGCCAGTGAGAAGAGTTTATTTTGATAGTGAAGGTTTTCTGTGCTTGTAAATCTGATTCTTTACCTCCAGATTACTGTCTCTGTCCAAACCATTTGTCTATCTTATCATTATGTGACAAGTGCTAATGTACAGAAATAATTTGTGTTCCACATGGTGATTTTCTACATGCACTCAATCTTTAGCACTTGTGCCTATTTTGAATAGTAACAGGAGACTTTGTCGTTGAGTAAAGATAAGTCCATACACAGCTTCTATTAAAATTTAAACACTGTTTCTGAGTAATTGCATGTGCTCACCACTTCTCGATGTACTTTAGTTTTACACCACTAACTGAAATGACCAGAGTCCCCTGGGATTCTCTGTCTCATTCTCCATATTTCATGTAAGGCCCTTATTTCACTCAGCTAATACGCCAACTGCATGAATCTCTCATTCTGCAGAACACTGAACTGTCCTTTGCCAGATGTTTGAGGTGTGGCTGATAAACACTGCAGCTAACAGTCACTGTATTGACAAAATCTCTGTAATATCTCTGTTTCTCTGTGACCCAACCTCCAGATCTTTGCCCTTAGCTGCACTCCTAACAGTGTTCTTCTAGTGTTATGGAATGCAGACCACGGACTGGAGATCTTGAAAGACTGCTAATGAGATTTATAAGATGCGTTGAGACCAAAGAGAAAGAGGAGTTCAGGTATACCTGCTGCCTCTGTAGTCATCATACTGTATGTGTGCTCCTGACATGAAGGCAGCTACCAAAAAAATCTCAGAATTTTGATTCAGTGCAAAAACTAATTTGAAACTATTTTACAAAAATTTACCATATATTATGCTTATTTATGTATTGCAGCACAGTTCTTCTCCACTGAAGGAGGATTCCACGCCGATCCCATGGGAAAACATGGGAATTTTACGAGGTGACGATTTTGTATGAATATGTGAATCGTATGAAAATGCATGTTTTTTCAGAAAAAAAGAATGAATGAAAGTCCATCCCAAATATAACCATCACTGGGGCATAAGCAGATCGTATGAAAACATTAATGAGATTGTACAAATTTATACGAATTAGCCACCAATTCGCCAAAACGTAAAATAGTTACGAATTGCCATGAGATTGTATTGAAGGAAGTAAACTCCATTCTGGAACTGAGCTCTTTTGTCTGCATGGTCTCATAGCCTACATGAACTTATATTACATTGAACACATACACATACATTACTTAACATTCTGTTTCCATCACTAACAATAGACCGATTGTCTGTAGCTCAAAGGATACACTGCATCAATACTCGGATCAATGCAACCACAGACCTTGAGCTCTGCTAAGATCTGCACCTTTCATCTCCATCTCCTAATGTTATGTCCTTTTTGTGCACATACGCAGACAGACACACACACACACACACAAAGCAGAGATATTATTTCAGCAAAACTTATTCCTCATAAAGCCTCAGGCTGCTCAATCCAGTGTATGTCCACTAGGAGAAAAAGTAGTGCTATTGGGCAAAAATAAATTTTTGTAAGCAGCAAGCTTTTTTTAAAAAAATATGTAAAGGTGCACAGAGCTCTTAAAGGTGCATGATAATGAAAAAAATAATTAGATTATAGGAAAAATTTTATTTGAATGCTTTTGCATTCGTTCGCAAAAAATGTATTTATTAAACTGAACGAATTATTAATTTGTGGTGACGATATATATATATATATATATATATATATTGAATGTCGTCTCCGTACATTGGAGTTCTATTTTGTTTCCCTGAAAAATGTTTGATCACAAAAGCAGTGAAATATAGATTTCTGTCCCTCCATTGAAAGTCTATTTATAAAGAGATCGTAAAAAAATATATTAATCTAGCATTTTGAACCGTCAGAGTTTTGAGTGAATAGACTTTCAATTGAGGAATACAAATCTCATAGATTTCATTGAAAAATATCTCTGTTTGTGTTCTGAAGGGGAATGTGTCACATATGTTTTGTTTTAGCTTAGTTTTATTGTTTTTGTTCTGTTTTTATGTGACCTAGTTTCCCAGTGTGCTTGATTCACCTGTCATTCAATTAGTCATCTTATTTAGTCTGGCTGTGTCTGAAATCACCCCCATACCCTTAAATTGAGCTCTATTTGAGGGGACAGCCATTTGTAGTGGCATCCGAAACCATAGTGGACGTTACCAAGTACACTCATTCAATCCCACAATGCACCGCAATAACCAGTGTACAACCGATGTACACTCAATGGCTAGAGAATACCCATAATGTACTGTGAGAGTCGTGTTGCGAGCCAAATTAATTCCCGCGTCTGACCAGAAGATTGCGCCCGCAGCTGAATCTTCCATCCATCCATTTCCTAATGTGGCTTTAACATAATGTCATACAGGTATAAATTTATGTTTACTTGATTATTAAATTGTTTAATTAAGGTTTATACATGCTAGTTTTCATGACAGAGCTCAAGATACATTTTTTCATAACTACTGGAGCCGTCAGTTTGCTAAGTTTCAAATGATTATTAAACAGCAAGCACAAATGCAAAAGCGGAAGCCCTGTCCGAATTCACTCACTCGTTTTCATTCACTCATTCAAGTCAACTATATTAGAGGACTAATGTACTCCCTGTTTTGTTCAATTTTTTTTTTTTTTTTTTTTTTTTGTCAGTTCTCGTCTAAATTAAGTGGTTGTGTTATATTTCTCTCCAACGACTTTCTGAGTTTTTAGTTTGTGGATTTAAATAAAGACTGTTTTGATTTTCTATTTGTCGTCATGAGCTTTGATTGCAACCGCCCGTGACAGAACAAAAGTCTTGTAGGTCTGGAACAACATGAGGGTGAGTAAATGATGACAGAATTTTCATTTTTGGTTAAACTACTCCTTTAAGAACAACGTTTGTTGGAAGAGTTTGTGTGAATACAAAATATTCTTTAATTTACAAAATATGAAGAAAATAGTGGTTAAGAAGAATTTTATTATTAAGAATTCTCTTATAACTACTTGAAAATAATATAATGAAAATTTGGTCATGATAAATATAATAAAATGAAAAATTGGATCAAGAACAAAAGTATGACTGATATAGTGAAAAACTGTGGTTTGTTAATAAAAATTGATTTGTTCCTCCACCAGCTGAAATGTCTTGAAATGACATATGATAAAAAGTGTGCAGGTCTTTATAATAAAGTACAGTACTTTCCACACAGCGCTCACAGACCTTAAAAAAAACAAAAAAACAAAAAAAAAACAATCAAAATATGCTTTGATGTCAAATTGCTATATACTGTACATATAACTAGCAGCAAAAACGTGTTGGGCCTGACTGTATATCAGGACAGCGACAGTGGCTCAAGCTCTGATCTGCTCAGGCTTGTGTAGATACATGCACAATTCACTATTTGTGAATTTGGCTTTAGTTGTTGCATCACTGCAGCACAAGATTTAAAAAATCGTGTCCCTGAAATTTCACAGTGGTCTTCAAACCTACAGCATATTCCCAAGCCTAGAATAGCTCTTATCAAATTAACACAGTTCCGTACTTCTAGTTTTTGTACCATCTTACAAGATGTACACTTCACCCTGGTTAGTCTGTTAGTGTGTATTGTCAAGTCAAGTGGAAACAGGAAACAAGTTAAGTGGACAGGGAAGAGCTCTCCCGCAAGCCCAGCCAAGAGGTATTTTTATTGATGGAGTAGATGCAGCTTTACTAAGCATGAGCTGAGAAAAACAGGAACTTACACTCCACAGTATGTGACAGCAGTGACACTGATGTGTGACAGAGGTTTGCGCTTCACGCATCAGCTGCCACAGTGGCAACTTAAATGTCACAGTTATAGCTTATTTGCGTCACTATACTGTATGCAAACTGTGACCAGCATGCATAACTCAGGTAACAGCTCCCATCCTTGGAGCTCTTTTTTGCTGTACGTCACCACCACACCAATACTTCATCACTTACTAAGTGGCATAACTGCTGAGAGATAATATTAATGGTGTCTGTTGTGACGTTTATGAGGAATCACATAGGGATTTTAAGAGCTTTTTGTACAAAAGACATACTGTACATTACTGTTCAAAACTTTGGGGTATGATTTAAAGAAATTAATTTTACTCAGCAAGGATGCATTAAATTCATACATAAAATTATAATAGCAGCACAACTGTTTTCAACTGTGATAATAAGAAATGCTTCTAGAGCACAAAATCATCCTATTAGAATGATTTCTGAAGGATCATGTGACACTGAAGACTGGAGTAATGGCTGCTGAAAATTCAGTGTTGCTATCACAGGATTAAATTACATTTTAAAGCACATTAAAATGGAAAACAGTTAAATTTATTGCAATTTAAATATTTCTCAATATCACTGTTTTTACTGTAAAGAACAGCCATGGTGAGCATACGAGACATAAAAAAAAAAACTTACTAACCCCAAACTTTTGAACACTATAGTGTATTTGGTGTGAAACTTTCACACTATGAAGATTTTTTTAGGGCATCAAAACTATGATGAAACATCATGCAAATTTAAATTATTTTTCAAATGCTTATATCATATAAACATTGTTTGTTGAGTACTCTCATGTTTGACTTAGTGTTCCCTGTTGCCTTTCAGAGAATGAAGTGTCAGATGTTTTATTTGAATCTGCATTCAATATATATTTTAAATCATTTTTGATGTCAAAATTTGTTCTTTTGGCTTTAACCTGGCATTTACTTAGATCTTACTCCTTGACATTTCCCTCATACATAAAAGCTTTATGAAAACTTAAACATTTTAAGCTGCTTACAGAGGCCTCCCTCTGTTCTGAGTCTTTCTTCAGCTTTCAAAAACTCTAACGAAAGTATTCAAGAGAAACAGGGCTGGCAGAATAACTCAAAGCGCAATCAATGCTTTGTGACAAAATCTTATCAATAATGCAACAGGAGCTACCTAATCTGCCTTTTACAATACGCAAACTGGCACAGGAGGCAGAGGAGTGAAACAGGCTCAAAGAAAAGACTAAAATTCCCCTTGAAGGCAGAGAAAAAGAGAGCATTAGTGCTTTTGGAAGCCAAGTGGTTTGTTAAAGAATGGAGCCGGTTGGTCCTAATGCACACGGTGAAAGGTACACGGGCAGAAAACAGAAATGATGAGGTGCTCTTCCCGCTTGGGGGGGAGCCGCTCTCATCTATTGGAACATTCCGCTCCAATGAGCGTTTCAGCAGATGACAATGAAAGCGAGAGCAGTGCAAATATGAACAAACATCTGGCTTTGCATTGTGTGTGTGTGTGTGTGTGTGTGTGTGTGTGTGTGTGTGTGTTTGTATTATCTTCAGTTATCAAGAGACTCTCTTATTAACGTGTCTTATGTCACAGAAAGTGATTTTTATTAAAATTAAAAGTTGTATCTGTTCATTTTATTTAATGTACCTGAGCTAACATGAACTAACAATGAACATTCTTTATTAATGTAACAAATGTATTTTTCATTGTTAGGCAATGTTAATTAGTGCATTAACTAATGTTAACTGATGGGACTTTATTGTAAAGTGTTATTATTTATGTAGTTTTACGTCACTCCTTTTTAACACCTCTAACTGCCTAGAGAAAATCAGACACATGCAATAAAGATCATATAATGTAGTATCAGTTTTTATGGATGCGTCCCTGCATTGTTAATGACAGAATATTATAGGATTTGAAATCTGTATTTCTAGGCATATAACACTTTAAAAGGAATAGTATACGTCTGTATATTTTTGGTGGGTGAAGTGTGAGACATGTCTTTCTCTTGGAGCAGATGACACAATGATGCACAGTGACCTACGCTGTCTTTGGTCCAGTGCTGATATTAGTCTGTCCTTGTCTAGTCAAGTTATTTGAGTTGGCACTGGCAGAACTGCTGCCACAAAAAAAGTCCCTAAATAAACAGACAGCGTTGACAAAGTGACAAACTCTGTCTTTCTCTAATTCATTACGCATGCAGTATTTCCCCACTCTAATTAGTAATTATGAATACTGATCATAGACACAAAGACATACCACAGGAAACATCTTTTTTTTCTCTTACATAGCTGTACATAATTAAATCCAAGTCTTCAAACAATGAACCTGTAATGGAAATGTCAGTTTTAATATAACACACATTTCAATCCTTCCAACAGTCAGTCTTTGTGAATTGTCAGTGCAGATTACTGCAAATTGTCAGTCTAAATGCTAATTACTTCTGTCCTGTGTTTCTACATCAAGTTCTGACTGATTAAGTGTTCTCTCTATACCAATCCAAATCAAAGTTAATATTTGCAATCAAGTAGGGGAGATTGGGGCAGTTTTCACTTTTCACACCTGTAAATTCTTCTCAGATAAAGTTTACACTTTTTTTTTTTTTCGATAGTCCATTTTAGACATTCTACTAAATATAAGTAATTTTGCAGCTATAACTTTACAACTAACTCTCATTAATTTGCATTTACATGTCAACTAACTCTCATTAGAGTATTAGTAGACTATTGGGTTAGGGTTAGTAGAATAAGTTGACATGTAGTTGGAAAAGTTACTTATAGTCAGTAGAATGTCTGTTGGGGGAGCATCAAAATAAAGTGTTAGCAGATATTAAGCAGGCAGTCTACTAATACTCGAATGACTGCTATTTAACATGCAATTGCAAAGTTACTTGTAGTTAATAGAATGTCTAAAGCGAACTATCGAAATAAAGTGTGACTAAAAGTTTATTTTTGAAAGTTGTTTTTTTTTTTTTTGAAAAAGGCACATACCTTAAAAAGTCTAGCCTGCAGAAAAAAGCTACCAAACATTTTCACAGTGTTTGCTTAGGGGAAAAAATTCACATGCTGACCTTTTGTGACAACATGACCCAATGTCAGTTGTCACACTGTATGGGGTAAGTTGTCACAATGAGTAGTTGCTATTTAAAAGCCTAGGCTTTTCAGAAATGTTGAGTAAAAATTAAAATGCTGCAAATGTTACCCTTGTTTTTCTCTCTTGTGTAATACTGTAATTAAGTGCAATATTATGATTTAATAATCTTTGTTGTTGTTGTTGTTTTGTAAAGCATTGTATATTGGTATCTGCAAGTATTATAATACAGTGCATATACATGTGGGACATCTTATACCGGTGAAAAATTCCTTGTATGGTATGCATACTTGGCCAATAAAAGCAGATTTGATTTGATCTGACAAACACTAAAATAACTCTTGTAATGTTCCTTTATTATACAGTTGACCTTTGCCTAAATGTATGTCAATGTGTTTTTTATTGTATCCACTTGTTTACCCAACAACTATATCAAAAATGGGATTTTAGGTTAATATTCAGTATTAAATAGATGTGTTTGAAACCAACATGTGCATAAAAAGCATTTGGATAATTGAACTTTTACTCAAAACCTTATAGTTACTGAAATATAGCTCTTGTGACAACTTCTCCATGTGACAGCCAACCCCCATGACCCTTATTTGGGTTCCTAAAGCTATTGAGAAATCAGATTAGTCATCCGTAAAGCCACCAACAAGTTAGAAACTGTGAAAATATTCAACGTCCAACAAAACAAGGTACAATAGAAAGACTCTGGGGCACTAAACAGGCAATTTTCATCCTTTATGTTCTTGAAGAAAACAACACATTCAAATCCATGTCAGCCCAGAGGCACATAATGACTAGCTAGTATGAAGCAGAGGCATGTAAACCTGTGCTAAGTGGTGTACTGTGCCATATTCCACTATCCTCTATAGACTGACAGCTGTAATATCTGTCTGTACTCGTTCACAGTGTGTGAATGTTTGAGTGTGTGCGTGCTGGGGGCCGTTTTTGATTGTAGTTGTTGATGTATGTGTGTTGTCATCTCTGGCAATGTGGTGAATGTATGCTATGTGGCTTTGGGAGTTTGAATGTGATTTTCTTCTTTTTTTTTTTTTTTTTAGAAATTTGTGGGAAGCGTTATGAAAATCAAAATATGTAGTCCACATGTAAACGTGCAGCCAATTCTCTCCATTGTTGTTTTGTCAATATCTTCTCTGGTTTACATCTATATATTTACACCTATTCATCTGTATTCTGTAATTTCTCATGTGATAAAATATACAGTATAATCTGAAAATGTATATATATTACATATTTTGTGTTTATTATATTCATACATGTTTTACATAGAAGACATTTGGTTGTCAAAATATTAGGTTGTTTAATATATAACTGACAACTCATCAATATAACTACAAAAATATGCAAAGTATATTTTAAAACAGTAGTAGGATGCATTCCTGATTCCTATATATTATTTCGGTAGCACTTTATTTTACAGTCCTGTTCCCCATGTAAATACTATGTACTTATTATAGTAATTGCAATAACTGGGTAATAACTAGGTACTAACCCTGAACCTACCCCTAAACTTAACCTTAACCTATGTAGTTACCTTTTACTACCAGGTACTTTCTTAGGTAAGTACACTGCAAGTACACGTACTGTAAAATAAAGTGCAACCATTATTTCTTATATATTCAGTAACAGTTTCATTTGTACTATGCCTTACCTTTTAACCTAAAAAGCTCAGATTGAAATTCAGGACATAGTGAAAGTAATGTGTAAGTATGGTAGACCATCCTATGTATAAAATAAAAGTAATAAAATTAAAATAAAATTAATTATGGAGTTTTCTTAATCCGGCTAATTTTGATGCTTTTCAACTGTATTGTTTAATAGGAAACTGTCACACAGCTGGTGTTGACTGATAATGTATCAAAACATCCCCTATTAAATTATCTGAATTTTGAAGAAGATCTTAATGAGATATTATGTGCTGAGAGGATTTATGGTACAACAAAATATGTATATAATCCATTGCATATAACGGTGATTTTTTTTTTTTTTTTTTTTTTTTTTTTCCCCATTCAAATATTTTAATTCATGTAGATCAAAGAAAATAATCATCAAAGAAAATGACAAATGTGCTATGCCAGGACATCACTATTAGCACATTAATAAGACTGAACAAGATTTTATCAACTGTGAAAATCTGAAAGAGTCAAAGAGAAGCTTTATACAGTCTACAAAGCCTGCAGATTCAATCTTTGCACAAAAATCTTGGCTAAGATGTAAGCACAATGAGACCACTACTTCTCAGCACCTTGCTGGGAATGTACATGTTGTGGAGTGATTCTGAGCCATTGTTGAATGATATCAAAAAGAGATGATCCTCTTCCATCTCCTTTCAAGCTATTCACTATCCATAGAGCCTTTGACCTCTCTGAACATCAATCTCATTGTTGAGTAGCTCTTGCAAAAAGTTCTTCTCAACATTTGTGCATAACACATTCTAAAGTGAGACTTGGTAGCAAGAATGAATAGTTCTTGTACACTGTAATTAATTCTGAGTTTGGAATGGGGCACATCCAGCTTTTCTTTGAAAACAACTTCCTCTGAGATGGCTTTAAGTAAAAACTCTCCCTCAGGGTAAACAGAATGGCAGCCAATACAAAGGCGACATAGACACTGCAAGTGCCAACGTATCAATAATGCAAGACTTTGCGCTTGCGTGAGCCCAAGGATCGTAGACAAATGAAACATTAAAAATTCATAGCATCATCAGCCAAAAGAATTGTGAGGATTCAGTAGTGTTCAAAGGGACCCAGAATGGCAATTTCATATTTTGCAGCTACTTGCAAGACCAGAGAGAAACAGTGATGAAAAAAAAAGGAGTATGGCAGAGTAAAAATAATCACCCAAACTAAGAGATGTATGACGTGCTTGAATGAATATCATTTGGAACTCATAAGAAGGTAAAGTTCCTGGGATGTAGTATCAGGAGTACAAAAATAAATTACCATAACTTGTTAAATCGCTTTGAAATATCAATTTACTCCTTTCAAACTAATTATTTCTACATGATGGAAGAGAGAATTATGAAACAAATACCTATTTCCTTTTCTTTACTGGGCCTCATTTTCTATTTTGTTTTCTATTTCCTTTAATATTTTCAAATTTCTACTATCCTTGCACAAAAGCATCATCAACATGCTAAATAGCATCATTCAGAATGATAGAAATAATTAAAAGTATTTTTTTTTTTTAGAAGAACAACACTTTTCATTAGGATCCCTGAGCTCTAAGTTACTCTATCTGTGAAAATTACAAGATATCACCTGTTACACTAAGAACAAGCTGCTTAGAACTTTGTCAGTGCCTTCAATAGCCATTATGAATGCGGTGGTGATGAGATATATTCATAGCAGTATAGCTTATTGTAGGCTACTGATAAATTATCTTGAAGTAAAAGATTCACATAAAGCAAAAGAATACAGTGTTCAAATGACTCCAAAATCATGTTTTTACTACGAGGATGCCTCTGCATTGTAGCTCTGTAAGGGTGAAAGTGCACATTTTATGCGTTTTGATACTTTCAACCGCCACAGCACGTGACTATCAGCTAAACATGGAGTATTCATTTGATGCTGAATCCCGAGACAAAACTGTTGGGGAAAAAAACAAAAAAACAAAAACTGTTTACTCTCTTGTCCAGCAAGGAAAATATTTGCTCTTACCTCAACAGAATTCCTATTTCCCACGCAATGAATCCCCAGACAGCCACAGAACGCAGCCTTTTCCGAGTCATCTCAAGACTTGATCGGCATAGACATACAGTCCTCTGTGAATGCCTGTGCTCTCTTCAGCACTTCAGCACGCTTCTTGACTTCAGGACGCTGGACAGCGCTCCAGCTGTTCTTCCTTCACTCCAATTCACTGTAGGCTCGTTGCGCACGGCAATCGCAAAGGAATCCCTCATAATCTTATGAAGCTAAACAGCATATATGAAACTCTTCCCTCGTAGCGTCACTGGAGGAGATGGAGTGCTGTTTAAAAGGTTGCGGCAGCTGAAGTGATTCTTGACATATTCAGACATCTCTGAGCAGAGACCGCCCCACACAGCGCGCTTGACTGACAGTGCGCTTCTCCACTCTCACTGTACACATGCATGTGCAACGCTTACTTACAATTAGAGAGAACTGAATTTGAATACTTCCCCTTACTCCTGCCAACCGTTTGACTATGAAAGCTGCTCACGTGATCAATAGCCCACCACTGAATATAACAGGATACCAGATTATAACATTATTGTCGTTGTAGTATTATTATTTAGTGATATATGTTTATATTTATAGCATTTTACAAAATATTTTATTATATTCTATTTAATAGTTATATATGCATGTGTATGTATATACTCAACGAGTTTGTTTGTTTATTTATTTAAATATTTATTTATTTATTCACTCACTCCTTCCTTCCTGCCTGCCCTTTTCCATGAGGATTCCCTTTTGGCCAGTCTCCATCCATGTGATTCCAACTTGCTGTATTAGCAAGTATGCACATTTTGTGCACATAGTTTATTAAAAAGACTGGAAGTTATGTCTCTAGGAGATATGTCAGCGCTTTTACCATAACCTCGTTTTAAAAAATCTAGAAAAAAAAAAAAAAAATTGACATTACCCTTTCAGGATGGACTGTTTTTTTTGTTTGTTTGTTTTGTTTTTTGTTTTTGTTTTTTAAATCGTTTTATTTTATCGTTCTATTTTATATTTGGTTGGGTTTTGCAGTTGGGGATGCTGACTACTATTCAACGCTGTAACAGTCAACAGATGATTGATGAAAATTAGACATTTATAGAAATATCAGCATTAATTCTCTTTCTAATAAAGACCTTACAGAGTCATGACCTTAAGCACATAAGTATAAGTATATACCATCAGCCCTGTTGTTGTTTAAAAGGCTGTTGTAACATTTACTCATTTAAAAAAAAAAAACTTGGAAAAATGGAAAAGGCACCTATTTTGTAATGCTTGATAGCTGTCTTCATAATTACATTTAAAATTGAAAAAAGCCTTATAATGATATCGTAGCTCAAACTAGAGTAATGATCTGTTTTTAATAAATGGTAACCCATTTCAGGTTTGATTATGGCTAATATTCAGAATATAATGACATGGATTTATATGTAATCTTTGTGGGTAATAATACACTCCTTGCAAGCTGACTGTATCAGTAAGCAATGACGAAACTAAGTGCAATGTAACTCGTGAGTCATACATGATGGCACATGTTAGAGCACATGCTGATTCCCTCGGTGCTGGAACGTACCCGGTACAATCTGGCAGAGGGGCCCTATGTTGTATTTAGGTATACAGGCCTAATGCACTGAGCTTATACTACCTTTTTTTTATTTCCCCATGAAATCATCGTTGTGTTACAGTGAGTGACAGTGTCTGGCATGGGCTGCCGTAGGCAGCGAGTATGGCACAGCTGAGACCGGGTGCATCTGCGCAGCATGTGTGTGCATGTGTGTGCCCACTCCTGTTTATTGTGCCATGCTGACCCTGTTCCCAGCTTTATGCCATTGCTCTGGAATTGGGCGATAAGCTCAAACGCTCTCCGCTGCCAAAGTTTGGCATTAGGGAGCTTGCGTCTGCCTTTTCACTTTTCATTCATTCATCCTCTTCTTTAAAAGTTACTTTTGTGCTTTAAAAGACAACAAAGACTTGAATCTAGAAATTATGTCCATTCTTGCATATAAGTGTCTCTTGATTTACTATAAATGACAGATGTTATCTGCCAAAAGCTTTATAATAAAAAGTGTTACCCTTATTGTTTATGTGACTAAACCAGTGGTTCCCATTCTTAATATATTCAAAGACCCCCGGACATGCTATGGTTTTTCATCAGGTACTTCTGTTGAAATTATAGGTGCTTGTTTTCAAACCCTTTATTGAATACCAAATAAATAAGCTGTTTTCTTGATGCCGCAGAAATTCTCCAGATTTGGGTATGCAGACATTCTTAAACTTAACTTGCCTACATAACATAACATCATATCTTTGTTGTACACACACACACACACACACACACACACACACACACACACACACACACACACACACACATATACAGTGTGTGTGTGTGTATATATATATATATATATATATATATATATATACACATTTATATATATAAACTGCATACTACACTCTTAAGAACAATGGCTCTAAAAGGTACCAAATTAGAGTTCGTCTGCTTGTAACAATAGCAGAACACATTTTGGGTGCTAAATAGAACCCTTTTTATAAGGTTCCATAAAGAATCATGCTTTGAAAGTGCTATATAGGACCTTAATGATGTTATAAATAACCTTTTTATTAATAGTTTATTTTTATTAATATCTGTATATTTACAGTTACAGTGTGTCTCTTCTATTTTGTTTATGTGAAAACAACTATGTTTATGAAGGCTAAAATTAGTAAAAATGGATGTGAGTGAAAAAGTGATATAAAGTCATGGGATAGCTTTAATGTTTTTGTTTTGTTTTGTTTTGTTTTTTTGTGACTGGGTATGTTAATGAATTGAGTAATAATTTAAAAATCTAACAATATGAATCATAAATTCAATATCTCTGTTACTTAGTGCAAGAAGAGAAGATAAGTATCATTAACTGAATAGAGCTGCTCACACTTACATGTTCTGGTAGGAAAAATACATGACTGGTAGGAAACCAGTAACAACTTGAAAGTTAAAATTTATAGACATTTTAAGAAAGAAATAATTTATCTGTAATCTTTATCTGTATCTGTAATTGGATGGCTGCTGAGCTCCAGAAAATCAGTAATGATGTGGCTTTGACAGTTACTGATTTGAAAAACAAAAAGCGGGAAAAAAGAACCCTAAACTCTAAGACAAAGAACCATTTTAGCATATAAAGGGTTCTTTAAGACGATACGGTTCTAAATAGAACTGTTACTATGTGTTAGTACTAGAGTACTTTTTAGTTATAGAGTTTGAACACATAATTTATTACTGGCAGGTGAGGCCATTGCTTGTTTACAGCTGAAGTGTGAGCGGGCAGGCACTGTGTGTGGGTGGGTGAAGGGCAGATGGATGGGAAGAGTACTGATAATAGCCTAATGTGTACTCTGTCAATTATAAAGGCCACCATGTTTAGCCCTCAGATAATTTCCCCCGCCCTTGTTGAATGAACACTTCCGTCACTTAAAAGAACTGTTAGAGTTAGAGCTGTTTTGTAGTGCAATCACTGTTGGCCTGAAAGTAGCCTGTAGTGTTTGAACACTCACCCAAGACACACACAAAAAAGTTATTTGCAAATTTGGTTTATGAAATCTTCTGTGTACAAAAGTATGCTCTGCTACAGTTAGAGTTTAGGTTAAGGTTAGGTATATTGTGCCCTTCTGAATGCAATTGTTTATCTTATTTATTACATAGTAGTATATTCTGCCTCTAGTATGTTCTGTCTGTCAGGATGTGCTATCCTGGTTGTATTTTAAAGAAGCACATTTACTTAGACAAGCATGACACCTTTAACTTAGCTCATCTTGACAACTTCATTCTAAGTGGAAATAGGTCAGATTTGAGAACAAGCCAGTAATATAAACCTGAGACTGAGTCTGTGGCAATGCCTTGAATCAATGCATAGGCATTCTGGGATAATCTGTGCTTATTTCATATCAGAAAGTAACCAATAATGATTTTAATTCTGATGGCATTTCATGGTATGCTGCATTCGCAGAGTATAGTTTCATCGCCAGCTTTGCCTCTATCCTCCCCTTCAACGAAACCTTCTGTTTTATGCATAAAAGAGTCTGCCTAATCAATACTATAAGGATCAAACCTCATTATGCTTCACTTAACTAGTTTGTCTCAGTAAACATCAAGTAAATGCGTGGATAAAAAGATATTCACAATCAACAGGCTCACTTTGTTACTCTGGCAATGAACCGCACCACAAGCAATGAGTAGTGTGGCATATTTCAACACCCGCTCTGTAGGTGCTCATCACATTATAATGCAAATGCATTTACTCGGCAGCCAAAGAGACGCGTGGCATTTACTGAATCAGTTCTATATGGAGAGATTATTGCACTCTATTGGCTGGGAAAAAGACATATTGCTCAATTACTGGTGTGTGGCGAGTTGTTATAAATCTCGACCCAGCACGCTGCATATTAAAGGGCCTTGTTTGGAAGACATAGAGACTTGGGTGGACAGTTTAGTCTCAAAGGAAGGCCGTTGCCAGAGAAAAGATCTAATAACTTCTCATTATAAAAGTATCTATGAGTAAAAAATGATTTAGATCAAATCACATTAGGATTGAACTTAGTTTTGAAATAATTTTTTTTATAAATATTTTAGTGGGGGATCTACTTTAATTATCTGCAAGCTCAAAACTGCAAGGAGCAATTCATGAAGTGTCACTCTTGTGCCCTTGTGCAAGACGCTTAAAGGGATAGTTCAGTCAAAAATGAAAATTATCCCATGATTTACTTACCATCAAGACATCCTATGTGTATATGACTATCTTCTTTCAGACGAACACAATCAGAGATATATTTAAAAATATCCTGGCTCTTCCAAGCTTTATAATGGTAGTGAACAGGGGGCATGTTTTGAAGCCCCCCAAAACAATGCATCCATCCATCATAAATAAAATTCATATGGCTCCAGGGGGTTAATAAAGGCCTTCTGAAGCGAAGCGATGGGGTTTTGTAAGAAAAATATCCATATGTAAAACTTTATAAAGTAAAATAACTAGCTTCCACCAGATGACCGTACGCATACTGCGCAAGTCGACTCGCGCCAAATGAGTAGGAGTAGCGTAAGCTTAGACGCCTTCAAACAAATAGGGCTGTGCAACAAACTCAAGCTCCTCTTCTCTTATCGAAATCCTCTGACATTTCTCTTTAAAATTTCTCAAGACTTCAAATTTCAAACTAATTCGCAACCGGTGTTTTGTTTCGCTTCATCCTCTGAGCTTCCGCGATTGTCATTGTGCCATGCGTCGGGTCAGAGTTCACTCTTCTGCTGCAAATCAATGCGTACGACCGCCTGCCGCAAGCTAGTTATTTTACTTTATAAAGTTTTAAATGTAAACATTTTTCTTACAAAAACCCATCGCTTCGCTTAACACCCTGGAGCCGTATGGATTACTTTTTATGATGGATGAATGCTTTTATTATGGGCTTCAAAACACGCCCCCCGTTCACTACCATTATAAAACTTGGAAGAGCCAGGTTATTTTTAAATATATATCTCTTATTGTGTTAGTCTGAATGATCTTCTTTCAGACTAACACAATTGGAGATATAGAGTCATATACACCTAGGATGGCTTGAGGCTAAGTAAATCATGGGATAATTTTCATTTTTGGGTGAACTATCCCTTTAAACCCATGTTGCTCAAGGAGACTGTCCCCCTTAATAAGTGTACTATAAGTTACTTTAGTTCAATGTCTAAGCCAAATGATTCCTTACTAGTGCACCCATTTCATAAAAAAATGTGGTTAATCTGCATCGTTCTAACCAGAATGTTTAAAAAAAAATTACAATGAATGTGGGACGCCATCTCTGTCCATCTGCACTGCTCACATCTTCCTTCTATATCTAACTTACCCACGTGAGAACAGACCATGACCCAGGTGCACCACACTCCTTATTTTTGGTGCCATATTAAACCTTATGAGTGAATGCTAAATTAAGTATCTTCTCAGAGCTAATGGTTTAGTTATTTTCAGCCAATGGGCTGCACATCACTTGCCAAATGGGTCAAACCAGCAATGAAATGTTCCAATCTGTCTGGCAGATCCATCAAAAGGGACTTTAGCCACGACTGCAGTAATAGTTCTGAGCAGATAATTAGAAATGCACTCTGCTATGGCACATTTAGACATTAACAAAGCCTTAGTAATCAGGATTGAAGAGAGCTGCGTTCTGACTCAATCTCAAAGTATTACTGCCTTCTTTTGCTGTTAAATGGTGACAAGTTCATGTCGAAAGCTGTTAATCTTACATTTGTTTGGTCAAGAGGAATATGAGTGGGAAGGTAAGCACACTGAACTACACGCTACAAGCTTCAAAGCTTTGCTTTGAAATGTGACCTTATTAAATGCCATAAACTGATGCTAAAACTGGGAGAAAATTTTAAATCGTGTGCTTTCACTACCAATATTTTTTTCACTTTCTTGAGAATTATTAAACTTTTGTGATTTTGTGCTTTCCTGTGTGCATTATGGGGCCTAACGGCACATAGAACATTTCCTTCTGGTTGAGAAAGTCTTTACGCTTCACTCAGCTGCCCGAGCTCCATTGAGGTTTACGATGGTCACAGAATTCCTGAATAACATATGTCCAGGCAAGGCACTGACTCATATCGTTGATGCTTGCTAAAATATGAGGTAGTTCTAGTGGTGGAGATGTTGCACCAAAATGATGGCAAATTAATGATGCAATACCCAGAGAGCATTAAATGATATGTTTAATTCAGCTGTCTCCCACTGGATGTTAATCCCTTTATTCTCTATTCATGTAAATATTTCCCTGGACGCCATGGCTTTTCTAACACCCTGACACGGCCACAGTTTTAATGAGTTATAGATAACAGTTGTATTTTGCATGATCACCAGGATGAATATGTGGAACTTGTAAGCATGTCTAATGATGCACAAACAACAAGGAATAAGAGAAATGTCATTCAAGCAACATCTGTTTCTCAAAGGGGAGGAATAAAATGGTGCAAAGTCTAACAAACCATATGTTCAGTGGAATTTACACAGTATGTGCAAATTCACGTTTACCAAGTGCTGTTTTTTTAAGTGACTAAGAACTGTATCTTTTTAATTCTATTATACAAAAAAAGTCTATTGTTTTAAAACCCTGCTGTTTGTTTTCAGTTAGAATAGAGTTGGATTCCTTGGAGTGCAGAGTTAGCAAAACACTTGATTACACACATTATGATGTCACATAGGTTATTTCTGTTTCTGTTTAATTCGTTGATGCGTGCATGTGAGTATGGTTAGATATAGCATGGGACTGTGAGTACTATTATGTAATGTTATTAAAAAAAAGGATAGCTGGAATTCCACAGAGCAGCCACAAACCTACAAACATAATTGTTCCTTTCTTGCACTTCATCATGCTGCAGAGATAAATTCATTACCAGCTCCTCATGCCTGTTATGGCCTGATATCAATTAACCACATTTATAATTCACACTAATGAAGATCCCTGATGGATATATAGAAGCATAATAGTGCTGACTTATCAGCAGATCAGCACTTAACCCCTAATATACTGAGCATAATGATATAAGTGTCTCCACATTTCAATATCAAAGCTTTGAGTAAGAACTAATATATATATATATATATATATATATATATAAGGGCCAACACTCTGCTATACACACATGCAGTTCAACAATGGGATATGGCAATGATATTAGATTAGAGGCAATTCTTCGGTGAGTGGTTTTCAATGTAATCGTGCATTTGTCCAGCAGCGCTAATCTCACCTCCTACTATGGCTAATATGATCTGATTTTTTTTTCTTCTTTTTTTCATTTGAAAGGATGTGTATTGCTCATGTAGGCTGTTCTCATGCAAACTGGCATGCACTGCTGCACACATGATGTCCAGATTAGAAGACACATGAACAATCCACACACACATACAATTCTGCTATTGCCCTGAAAAAAACAAAAAAAACAAATAAACAAACAAAAAAAACCTTATATTTCACTATATAAAACTTTAATGATAGGATTTAGAGTGCTTTAATGAAAATGTCTGCCTTTTTTCTTTTGTGCATGTTCTTTATCTTTATCATCTGATTAAAAGTAGCATTTGGCCTATACATTTTTTTCCCACAATCAACAAAATCTGATTGCAATTTGTAACTATTTTATGTTTTGGCAAATCGGTGGCTAATTTGTATACAATTTCATTTGTACGTTTTTGTACGATCTGTTATGCTCCAGTGATGGTTATATTTAGGGGTGGACCTTCACACACACACACACACACACATACATATATATATACATATATATATGTTTTTTTTTTTCTTCTAAAAATCATACAAATTCATACGAAATCGCCACCTCGTAAAGTAGTTACATCTTCCTGTGAGACCAGGTTGTATTTTTCTGGTAAATATATATGCTGTTGACACAAAACAAGTAACAGTTTTCCATCATTTTACTGTTAAGATTGCATTCATCAGCACCAAAATACTATAAACTATTTGATGCCACTTATTGGTAAACCCTTTAAATGCTGCACCATTTTCTTTATCTTATCTTTATTTCTTTTAATGGTATTTCTCAAAAGGTCCTGTACACGGGATCTCTAAACTGTAATTTACCAGTAATTTTTTTTTTTTTTTTTCTCTCTCTCTCTCTCTCTCTTGGAAAGGGCTGTATGTTTGAAAGTCCCTATTATAAACTTTTGGTTAGACATTAGATGTAATCTGTTGTAGGATAGTAAAAATGATTAAATATGCAGTTATTGAGGAATTATTTACCATACATTGACAACATCTCAATGTTCTCAGTGTCTACAAAAACTCAAAGTGCGTGAGGTAGCACTTTGAAGTAGCCCATCATTCTCATTTAAAGTATCATTTAAAGGCTTCTGTATCCATTATTCATGTTGTTCCAAAAGCTCCTCCCATGAATAAGAAATGGTTTAGTCTAAAGTACACATCTGCCCAGTTTACTAATGTTTGGCTTTTAAAGACTGCACAAATTAAGTCAAATTAGGAAAGGTGTCAAAAATAATGAAGAAATGAATTAAACATGGATCACCCCTGGCTATTTCATCCAAAAACAGGAGTTCAAAATGTATTCTTTGCCAAATGAGATGATACAAAAAGAGCTAGAAATTAAAAAGTCAAAAAGGGGAATAAATGATCAGATGCCCCTACAGATTTTTAGGAGGAAAAAAAAAAAAACTACTTAAAAAAAAAAAAAATACTAGATAAAAAGAATGCCTCGCTGTATTAGTATTTGTTCAGTCTTTTAGTTCTTCTTCTTTGGGAAACAGTGAAACTTATAACTTTGGAAAGCTGGGTAATTTAGAGAAATAAACAGGAAAGAAAACATTTATCTGAGAAGCTAATGTGAGAGTAAAAAAAAAAACAGTTAAACAGAATATTATTGATAAATATTCATGGTAATGTATGCAGTAATCACTAGAGAAAGTGAGAAGTCATACAATTCCAAATGAATAATACATTAGTTGAGCTTATATTGAAGTAGTAAAGATTTTTGGTTATTGGATTTGCAGGAAATGATAAGGGATTATATTTATTTAGGTAATTATGTAAATAAGAAAATATGTCAAAATGCAATGTAGGATATAAACACAACTGATTGATTGATTGATTGATAAAATTTCAAATATTCAAAATAACAACTAACTCTACTAAGACTCCTGCTCCAAACTCCAGTCCGGCTTTTCGCTACCGTTCCCAATATCTCATGCATTCAAGGCACATTGCCACAACACATATCCAGCAAAGGGATTTCATCAGCTGCAACAAATTCTTCTGAACGCCAGGAGTACAACCAATTAAGTTGGGAGACGCTGTGAGTTTAGTTTATTTGTATATCCTTTGGGAAAAGACAACTAGCAAATTTGATTGCAGATGTAATCAGAATGGGGAGATTCTAATCAAGCTTGTGTAAGTGTAAATGTAAATAATGTGATCACATTCTACTCACAGTGACTTGATACAGAAATCATCACTATATGATTACAAACACTTTAAAAAACATGCAAAACATGCAATATAGCATTCTGTACCTTACCTAGACACTGACAAATTGTTGTCCTCCCCCACATAAAGTATTACAATCACTGATTTATACATACACAACAAAAAAGTACCCCTGTAAAAAAACAGCCAGTCATGGTAAACCACTTAACCACCTAAA
Source organism: Mylopharyngodon piceus (assembly GCA_039654765.1). Taxonomy (NCBI): domain Eukaryota; kingdom Metazoa; phylum Chordata; class Actinopteri; order Cypriniformes; family Xenocyprididae; genus Mylopharyngodon; species Mylopharyngodon piceus. The sequence goes on from CM077440.1 coordinate 27,083,954, forward strand.
AGTCATTGTGTGGTCACGTAATTTCAAACAAGCTTTTCCATGGCAAATTGGAAACACTAGTTCAGCTGTTTACATTGCCTGGAGACTTATTTCAGAGATACAATGACTGACAAAAGACTAAGTGGACTTGCCGTAATGAACATCACAATGTTATGGTATTAATAACTGAAGCTCAAATGAGATCCACAGAGGGTTGGAACTCGATACGACTCTCCATTGGAAATTAATGACTTTAGCTCTGATGTCTCTTGTTTGTTATAAGCTGTGAAAAGGTGGTTTAAGAGATTTTTTTTTTCTCTTTCTCCCACAAATCTGGGACCGTGTGGGTTAAAATGTGAGTTAAATTTGTTAGCACAAACACATTGTAGACTCATTTCAAGCATACTTTTTATGTAAAAGGTTTTAGCATACTCTCAAACACATTCTAACAGCCTTTACTAGATTATACTCTGGTGATGAAATATGCATAATCTGAAATGCTATTAACATACTATGGATTCCTAGGCAGCATGAAGCTGCTATTTGAATAAAATAGTATTTACTGCACTACATGATAAAAAAAAGGAACCAGTTTCTAAATACAGATCCACACTGCATAAGTTCGCAAGATTACTTGCAACATGTACAAAAGTGCCCCATAGCTTAATTATATGTCCTTTTTACCAAAAACCTGCACAAACCCAAACATGCACAATAATTGACAGGCTTAGAGCGTTGCTGATAAAGTAAAAAGTGCTCACCAGACACTTTTTCTCTCTGTCTTTACAGAGCCTAAGGCTGTCACAGAGAGACGTGTGATATCTCAGGACACCCATTTCAGTGATATCTACCAGGTAGTAGAGGCATTTTATGTGTAATATATCCAAACAGACAGCACGTTGACAGTAGCTTTAAATGAAAATAAAGCACTTATAAAAATAAAACACGTCCATTCTGATCTGCAGAATTGCAGCTAGAATGAAAATAGCATGATAAAAAGGACAGAAAATCATACCTTGTCCTCTCTTTGTTATGATAAACTGGTGATCAGCTGCCATATCAATTGCTCATTGTAGGGGTATTGTTGTGATAAGATGTTAACATTAGCATTTTGAAACATTGTGTATACAGTAACTTTTGCTAAATCATCTGGTCCTGTTGTCACACAAATTATGTAAATATAAAGGTGGCCTCTGTCTTCGAGCATCTTCCCTCGTTTAGTCCATTCCATTGTTGACAGTGATATGCCATGACTGACCAGCTGTATTCCCACAGACTCTCCAATGTCTAGGCAATTGCCCTTAGTATCTGAAATAACTACCCCACTTCGAGCAGTAAGTGGAGTTCATCACTGTGTAGCTTGAGGAGAAGAGTTCTGTAGGACCTGTTAGAGCCCCACGTGTGTAACTGTGGCCAGCTAGTGAGAGTTGTGCAGGTAAACACTACGCACTGACGACCATTAGAAAATAGTGTCATTGTTGCTGCTCGCCTGCCAGCAGCGATCGGGCCGGGGTTCGAGACCGACTCGGAGCAGGGTGGTTAGGATTGGAGGGTGAGTTTTGGAGGCAGAGCAATGAAGAGAGGGGTGGGTTTGTCTGGATTGATTTAAAAAAATATCCAAACAGTGTTTTTGAAAAACGGCTAACCCTACCTTTAAGGCACAGCTTTCTCTTGGTCAATGCAGTGAATCCCCCGTTGCAAATCTGCACAGGGAATCTTTGGCCTAAACACGAAACCTGCAATTGCATGGATTCATGTTGAAATTACTAGATTTAAATGAAAGTACACTGAACAAGAGTAAATGTGACTCCACCTTTAGCCACACACCTTGGCTGCGTCTGAAATCGCTTAATCTCGAGTAGGTACTTATTTTGAATAAGTAACAGTGGTCTAATGTAACGAAGTAATAATACTTCGTTACAGTACTTGAGGATTTTTTGGGAGAATCTGTACTTTACTTGAGTTTTTATATTTCTGTCAACTTTTACTTTTACTCCACTACATTTCCCAAATAAAATGTATACTTTTACTCCGATACATTTTCCTAAAGCATTTTCGTTACTTACTACAAAATACAGGTGCTGGTCATATAATTAGAATATCATCAAAAAGTTGATTTATTTTACTAATTCCATTCAAAAAGTGAAACTTGTATATTATATTCATTCATTACACACAGACTGATATATTTCAAATGTTTATTTCTTTTAATTTTGATGATTATAACTGACAACTAAGGAAAATCCCAAATTCAGTATCTCAGAAAATTAGAATATTGTTCTGTAGGCTACACAATCATGGGGAAGACTGCTGACTTGACAGTTGTCCAAAAGACGACCATTGACACCTTGCACAAGGAGGGCAAGACACAAAAGGTCATTGCAAAAGAGGCTGGCTGTTCACAGAGCTCTGTGTCCAAACACATTAATAGAGAGGCGAAAGGAAGGAAAAGATGTGGTAGAAAAAAGTGTACAAGCAATAGGGATAACCGCACCCTGGAGAGGATTGTGAAACAAAACCCATTCAAAAATGTGGGGGAGATTCACAAAGAGTGGACTGCAGCTGGAGTCAGTGCTTCAAGAACCACTACACAGATGTATGCAAGACATGGGTTTCAGCTGTCGCATTCCTTGTGTCAAGCCACTCTTGAACAACAGATAGCGTCAGAAGCGTCTCGCCTGGGCTAAAGACAAAAAGGACTGGACTGCTGCTGAGTGGTCCAAAGTTATGTTCTCTGATGAAAGTAAATTTTGCATTTCCTTTGGAAATCAGGGTCCCAGAGTCTGGAGGAAGAGAGGAGAGGCACACAATCCACGTTGCTTGAGGTCCAGTGTAAAGTTGTAAAGTCCAGTCAGTGATGGTTTGGGGTGCCATGTCATCTGCTGGTGTTGGTCCACTGTGTTTTCTGAGGTCCAAGGTCAACGCAGCCGTATACCAGGAAGTTTTAGAGCACTTCATGCTTCCTGCTGCTGACCAACTTTATGGAGATGCAGATTTCATTTTCCAACAGGACTTGGCACCTGCACACAGTGCCAAAGCTACCAGTACCTGGTTTAAGGACCATGGTATCCCTGTTCTTAATTGGCCAGCAAACTCGCCTGACCTTAACCCCATAGAAAATCTATGGGGTATTGTGAAGAGGAAGATGCGATATGCCAGACCCAGCAATGCAGAAGAGCTGAAGGCCACTATCAGAGCAACCTGGGCTCTTATAACACCTGAGCAGTGCCACAGACTGATCGACTCCATGCCACGCCGCATTACTGCAGTAATTCAGGCAAAAGGAGCCCCAACTAAGTATTGAGTGCTGTACATGCTCATACTTTTCATGTTCATACTTTTCAGTTGGCCAAGATTTCTAAAAATCCTTTCTTTGTATTGGTCTTAAGTAATATTCTAATTTTCTGAGATACTGAATTTGGGATTTTCCTTAGTTGTCAGTTATAATCATCAAAATTAAAAGAAATAAACATTTGAAATATATCAGTCTGTGTGTAATGAATGAATATAATATACAAGTTTCACTTTTTGAATGGAATTAGTGAAATAAATCAACTTTTTGATGATATTCTAATTATATGACCAGCACCTGTAAAGTCGGAAGAACACAGACTGCAAGCAAGCATGTGCAAACAAGCGCTTGCACAACCGCTGTTGATTTCATTTTCCGGGTTGCGTCCGTTGCTGAAGCGGCTGAGAAGAGTGCGCTGTCATTATACAGTACTAGAGCGAATTAAAAACTATCACTGATGCCTCGTAGAGTTTGTTTTGACACGTGACGTGAGGCTGCGCGCTGCACAGAGCGGGACACTTCAAAAAACGGATTTAAAACATAGACTACAAAACGGTATGTTATACAGTGTACACTACAGTACATGTTTTCATATCAGTATAAAGTAATTAGTTTGTTGACTAGATGCTGCATTAGTGGAGAACGGTAGTATGTTTGCCGTCGAGGCTGAGAGGATGCTAACATTGTTAGTACCTCAAGCGGTTATAACAATGTGACAAAAACACCAACTGTTTAATGTCACGACTGTTACCATTCATTTGCATTAGTTTATATCCATTTGTTCGCGTTTATGCATTCGTTATCCAGCGAGTTGCATATTTAAACTGTATCCTCATCATGCAGCGACAGAAGCATAAATCAGAAATGTATTCGATTTCAGTTCTTTTTTTCTTTCTTTTTTTTATCGGCACTGTAACACATATTTTGATTAGATGTTCATCAAGTTTTCTAAAATAGAGCCAAATAATGTGTGAAAGTATACATATATAATAGACCTATGCTATGCCTTTGTGTAAAGATGGCAATTTTTAAGCATGTCTGTTTGGATATGAAATGGTAACTCTTTACAATAAGAGTCTTGTAACATTAAATAAGGTTAATAAAAGTATTGTTCATTGTTAATTTCAACAACATTTTAAAGTTGTGTCTTACATTAGTTATAATGCACTATGAATTAACATGAATGATCAATGTATAATTAATATATTAGTATTTTTTATATTTAAAACTTACAATAAACATTTTGCCATTTTTTTTTAATTCAAAGAAAACAAAATGTAAGAAAGTTAAAACTGAACACAATTTTGCTGCTCAAACTGTGTATAGAACAATTTTTAATAATATTTTTTGCTCCTTTTGTATTTTACATTTACTTGTACTTTTACTTTCAATAGGCTACTTAAGTACGTTTAATATATATAAAAAAAAAAAAAAAAATACTTTTCATACTTAAGTACAAAAAATACCACATACTTTAAAACTAATATTCTAAACAGTGACTTTAAAGGGGGACTCAGTGATATTTCAAATTCACTGTTTGGAAGTTATGCCGCGTTCCAGGCAACCCGTAACCAGTGTTTTTCCAACCTTCTACCCGTGAAAGTGTACTGGAACGGAAGTCAAACCCGTGACTTCCCACCCATGAACTCGTACTAGATGGATGTACTCCCAGTTCCGCGCTCTGACGTCACATAGCCCGCGAAACAACAATGGCAGCCCCTACGGATGCGGTGTTTATGCAAGTGCATGGTAAAATAACGTAAAATAAAAGGTATAACAGCTTCTCTTGCCTTATGCGCCGTTTTTCCTCCTCCGTTTCCCTCAAATAAGCAAGGAGTAAGCACCTTTGGCGATAGAAATAATTGTAAATGAGCATAAGCCCCGTATGGTCCTCTATGCTGGTTTGTTTACACTCAGGCAGTTTGGCATGACTTGCCTGGAACGCTACAAAGTCGAGAGTCGTGGTTTGAAGTCGTGACTTACGGGCTCAAAAACCAGCCTGGAACGCAGCATTAGTCGGGCCCAGAGCCAACGGCTCTGGTCGGGCCGAGTCCAACAACAAACGTCTAACCAATCAGCATCAGGGGGCGTATGACGGTCGAGGAGAGAGAAGGAGCAAGAGGGAGATTTGAAAATAAGAAAAAGAAAAAAAAAAACTGCAGAACGAGAAATGGGACACAATACAAAACAGCTCCAAAGAATATCACTGCAATGAAGGTTTATGGCTGGGCAAGCGCTTTAGGACCCGGTTTATATTAGAAAAGCTTTCCAGCGCTGGAGAGAGCTAAGAGGGAAGACCTGAAAACTGCTTTGATCTCGCTTCTCATGTGAGTAACACTGGGTTTTGATTGTCTAGAGCTGCTGTGCTGTTTGCGACTAACAACGAACACTTTGTATTTACTCGTGTGTACTGTATGTTCTTTTTTTGTGCTTCCTTGTCGTTCGTTCATCAACTGCGCTTTATTTTCGTGAAGCATTTTGTTGCGCGTCAGCTGTGATAAACAGACATCCACTCGCATTGCGTGTGTAACAGTGGCCAGATAGTGAGAGTTGTGCAGGTAAACCATTACGCACTGACGGCCGCTAGACAATGAGGTGTGTAGCGTCATTGTTAGTGCACTCGCCTCGCCTGCCAGCAGCGATCGGGCAGCGGTTCGAGACCGACTCAGAGCAGGGTGGTTAGGATTGGAGTGTGAGTTTTGGAGGCGGAGCAATGAAGAGAGGGGTGTGTTTGTTTGGGTTGATTTCAAATATCAACAATGTCCAACAGCGTTGTTCAAATACCACTTACTGCACCTTTAACTTCTACCCAAGTCATTTTCTGGTAAGATATCAATACTTTTACTCAAGTATGGCTTTCGAGTACTTTATCAACCACTGGTAATTACTTCATGACTGCTAAAAAGTATGTTCTATATAGTATGAATGTGTGTAGTATGAATGACGTACTACATCTGCCATGCTGTCATTATCATGTGACCTACTAGTGTCAGTTACGTCACTTCAATGCCATTCACAAATCTTCTCCCATGGCTTCATGGGATAGTAAAGTGTCCGTATGCACACTTCAGAATCTCGCCGGAAGTATTAGGTCATCCAGGTACTTTTTGCCTACTCTTTTGTGAGTACTGTGAGTTCGGACATACTTCTTTTGTCACAGACTGTTTTTCACCTACTATATAGTAGGGAAGGGTGCGATTTCAGATGCAGCCCTAGTCTTAGCCTCAGATGTCACACCCAGGGACCGCTGGCTGAAAGTCTGATGCATATGGCACACAAAATTGGAAACACTTCAGGAGTTTCAAAGTCGTCATCTGATTGGTCGAATTCTACAGGTTTTCCAGGAGATGTGTGTGTCACGTTATTTAATGGTCTGCCGTCGTGACACCATGGAAGAAGAAAGCTGTTGTGTTTTCAACTGTGAAATTGAGTGCTTATCATGATCAACTAAACACTGGATTTTCAAAAGTATATGAAGTGTGTGAAGTTTACGGCATAGACTCGTCCAAGAGTTTTACATGCTAGTCTGTTATTGTAGGGACATTGACTTTACACTTTCACATGCTTAAACATGATGCTGAAACGAAATGTGACTGGTTGCATCACATGTCAGTCAGATGGCTTATGGTCGGTCCTTGGCCAATGAAAGCTGCTATGGAGTCCAGACCTTCTGCAGTCAGTCTGAAGGTCTGGCTATGTGAGACTACAACACACCTTTGTACATCTCCCATTCTTCCTCCTCCTCCTCTGCCTCCCCCTCTCCTCAGAGATAAATCCAATTTTCTCAGGCTACTTTTCTTTCAATTACCCGACTGTGAGGCATATGAAATAGCGGTGGGTGAGGGGATGGTCTTTGGTGTAAGTTCCATTTAGATTTTGAATTATCCTAGTGTTCAACCGACTGTGGAGACTTGTCTGATAGTAGGCATGGAGGGAAAAAAAAAGTTTTACTCCCTTTGTGGCTTCTAAATTAAAGTTGCAGAAATATTATTTGAGACATTTGTTTGTTTGTTTAATCACAGTTTGGCATGATTATTTGAACAGGTATTATACCATAGACATAATTTACTGTATATTTTAAGCAACTGGATTCCAAATTTTGCATGACATTTTGATGTTCATCTTCAGTCTTTGCCATCTTTTATGACAGGAAGAAGTTAAAGAATGTTTCATTATTAAGTAATTAATGCACTTGTGACTGCCGTTGGCAATTGCATGTGAAAGACAAGTGTACTTTGTCAAGTTGCAGCAGACTGAAAACCTTTTTTGCTTTTGCTTATGCAACGAAAATAAAAACGTAAGCAGCTTTACTTTAACACTCTCGCACTCTAATCATTTAATGTTATTGGATTTCTCTGTTTCTCTATTTGCATTTATTTCATTGGTTTTATTTAATATAATAGCAAGGTTTCTGCAAAGACTCATTGGTTTATACAGTAGTTTGAGACAGAACAGGAGGTTGCACAAAGGCTGTTTCTGAATCTCTCATCCATGGTGAAATCAGGTAAAGTCAAACACTGGCTGCCTCTTTGGCTAATCACATTTGTGTGTTTTCACATGTGTGTGTTAAATATTAAATCAGAAATCCTCTCATGTAATGACAGAAATGCACATGCATATGAGCACGCAAACATCTGTGCACACAGACTCAAACACGTGCTTGTGACTTTGCTTATTAGGGAAGCCTGGCTGCATAAAAATGGCCAAATCTCAATCAAGACTCAAACACTGATCATCAATTACGTATGGTAGCTGCCATACCTTGGTTGCCTGGTAAATGCCAAAGAATTCATTACAAATAACAAAAAGATTTTACATTTTTAGCTTTAAATTATTAAATTAGCACACACACACACGCACACACACAAAAAAGAATAATATATTGCACAACAGAGATACTGACCTCTGACAAGAAAGTATACACATACTTTACTGAGATGTTTAGCACTCGTGTTTAAGTCATGATTATATTAATTTTTATTTCTCAAAATTACTCAATGGCCACGGTTAAGATTTTCACTTAAAAATTACATTTTCATTTTGTTTCTCGACAAACCCTACCGTATACCCTACACTTGGAATATATGGAATGAGTTGCATTGGATTTGTCACAATGGACTGACATAAAGTGTCTGAGGTGGGTCTCGAACACGGTCTCCCAGTCAGGGAAAACTACTTCTCTACCTCTGGTCTACTGGAGAAGACAGTTTTTCAGAAGACCCATGTGCAGAAGGAAAGGCAAACTAGGAGGCTCAGATAACTCAAAAGCAGGCAGTCTTTACTTGAAGTCAGTTTTCAAATACAAACAAAAGAGCAGTGATAGCTTTACAAAACAAAACATATATTACACCAAATGGCAACATAGAAACATCACTTAACATTTCTAGAACTCAGGTAATCCATACTGGGTTGACCCCAAGACTGAACACAGCTTAATGAAACTACCAAACTTAAATAGGACAAAATACAGGTGGAACAAATTAACTTGATGAGCAGTCTTAACTAGAGAGTTCACAGCAGGTGGTGCCACCTAGTGGCTCGGAGAGTCCTCACGAGAGTCACTGCAGGAGGAGTCTTACAGGATTATTTTATGACATATTTACATCATTTTTTTTAAAGCTTGAAGAAGGTCACCATTTATTATTTCTCCTTTTGTGTTTCAAAAAATAAGGTAATACAGCTTTAGAAGGACATCAAAGTGAGTAAATAATTACTGAATTTTCATATTTTTATGTGGACTATTCCATAGACAGTCACATAAAAATAAGCTGTGAAGGGGTAAATAAACTCCTAGCAGATGAAAGACTTTGTTTGCCAATAATTGTGACGTATGCATAATTTTACAGGGGTCTTTGTTTACTTTATGGTTTTGAAACACTATGTGATTATTTATTTTGTTGGTTAATGTTAAACATCAGTTTTGTTCTCTGTCATTCTACACTTAATTGAATTAATAAGGTCATGTGATATTGTTAGACTGGATGATGTCATCTGCACTTGCCATACCCTTACTTTTAGTAAATTGACGCCTTTGTGATCATCATGTGTGACTGAAATCAAACAGACCCAGCTTGTTCATTCTTTTAAATCATTTCTTCTTCTGTGAGTTTGGAGGTTCTCACTATAAGCTATTTAGTGATATTTGATTTTTTCTTTCCTTTTTTTTTTTTTTTTTTTTTTGTACCAATCTCTTTAGCGTTCTGACATATTGCTGTGGCATTTCTTCCTGAACAGATTGCTCCTTTCAGCGCTGTGTGAAAAAGGGAAACATCTTGGCTCATGCAGGCGTCTGTGCAAGAAACAATAGCTTTTGTCAGCCCGCTGAAACAAGATTAGCAACCAACTGTGCCCTCTGAGCCTTCAAAAAGAAGCAGTTAGAGAGGAAAGCAGATAGGTGAGAGATTGCAGGCAGTTGTTTGCTATGGATAAATCTACTAATGATAACAAAGCCGTGCAAATGGCTAAACTGAGGTGAAGCTTGAAAAAAATGAATTGCTGTGCTCTTAGAGTTCTGTCATGCTGGGATGGAGGCTAAAAGGGATTTAAACAAATACTCGCAGAAGACCAATAAGTGTTGGTTCTTTGCCACTAGGGGACAACAGCATCAAAATGGACCATCTCTCAGCAGCCAGTTACCTAAGGTCATTGCAGCCATCCAAATCTGTCAGGGCAATTTACTGCCCCGACTGATCACCAGCATCTGCCACCCAACTCATTATGGCTCCCACCAGTAGCTCAATCAATCTCAACCCCACCTGCATCCAGATCAGCTGGGCTGCAGGAGAAAAGGGGAGTGGGTTGTGAAATCACAGAGGTGACAGGAGCACAAAGGGCAGTAATTGAAAGTTCAGAGATCTTTCATGCCATAAAATCAGCGAAAAGGTTTTAAATGTGATTTCACAGGATAGGCATGCAATGGAGATCCAGCTGACAGTCCTTGAAATGGCTTAACATATTTTGCACTAAATCTTCCAGACACACCTGGCAACCTTACTAATTTAGCATTTTCCACAAAGCTCCCTATTATAAAGATCGAGGGGTAGGTGAAAGCTGCATATATTCAGTGTTATGAAGCAGAATTTGACAAACAGTGACTCCATATGGTAGTTTAGCTTTTTGGTCTTTCCATTTGTCTGACTCTGTATCTTTTCTCAGCATAGTATCGGTTGAAATGGGGTGAGCTGTGTATTTGATGGCGTGTACAAGTGTGTGCGGCTGCTCGCAGCCGTGGGCTAAAAGGTCTGTTGTTTCTCTTGGGAAGCTCTATATCCTTTCAGGTTCTCTCAGGTCTCCATCACATTTTGGAACAGTCTGACTGAACATGCCGGCTTCAGACTGATTCACTCGGATGTAGTAAACTGAAGGTGAGGTTGGTGGCATGGGCTTTACTTGGTGTAGTTTGGACAGTATGGGCATGCTGGTTACAATGCCACAAAATGACAAAGTCTTAGATAATGAATAATAGGTCAGTGATGGACGTTACTGGACGATAACAACGTATTTTTACTTTGTTAATCTACTTAAGTACATTTTTCAAGTATACTTTACTGGAGTGTTTTTATTTGGGGAAACTTTTATTTTTACTTCACTACGTGCCAAACCATAATATCATACTTTTTACTCCATTACATTTCTTAAAAACATATCATTACTCGTTATTTTTAACTGAAGAAATCGTAACATGTTTTGAGACGCAGTATTGATTCGTGAATGAAATGATTTTATTTATTTATTTATTTATTTTCAATGAACCTGTTAAACCGGGTTTGCAAATCGCACCAAATGATTCATTTGTGATTTGTACTAATACAATTGCTGCTGTTCTCTACAACTCACTGATTCAATGATCTGTTCGGAGCGAGTCTCTAGTTACAAGCCTGAATTTACAAGCCTGACTCAAAATGAGCCAAGAACTGGGAGATCTTCAGAGCTTGAGTGCGCGTGCGACTGATGGCGCGAAAAGTAAGTTACAAATGACGAATTTTAGGCTTGATTATTGTAAATGAAACTTATCTTTAGGTCACAACTGTCAGTTGTTTGTGAACTAAATCTGCAGTAAAAGGGTAAACTGTAATGCTGGCATGTCCATATCATCATCATCTCAACGGTGTAGATTTTAAGTAGCTAGGCTAGGCCTAAAAAAACAAAACAAAAAATCTTAACATTTAAATAACGCAAATTATTGCACTTGCATTCTTTCCCGCTGCCGTTGCAGTTTAAATGATATAAAACTAGTATGTTTGCATAGCGTTCATTTTAAAATGTTATGTATTTAGCCCTATGCAACGTCTACTTTTATTGTTTGTCAACACACAGTACATATTATGTATCTGCATCCACTAATCTTCCTTAGCCTACTGACTAGTGCTGGCTACATGACAATTCTTAATAATTCATACTGATGTTAGACCCAGCTATTCCCCCTCCCCCAGGCATTTTGATCCGAAAGATTATATAAAATATAGGCTAAATTAATATAAAAGTATATAAATATATAAAATTACAAAACAAACATTCATTGATCAGTATTTTTTACTTTTAATACTTAAGTAGCCTACATTAAAAATCAAGTACATTTGTACTTTTGTAAAATTGGAAAGGAGTACTTAAAACTTTTACAGAAGTAATATTTTATAGGATATCTGTACTTTTACTCAAGTTAAGTACTTGATTTGTGTACTAATTTTGCTCATTTTTGAAAAAACCTTATTCTTATGGCACAAATCTTTATATGGAATAAATCTTTATTCTTATCTAGGTAACAAAACAATTAATAGTCCCGCTTTAGTATTAAATCTTTCACAAATATTGTCCATTTCTTCCAGAGATTCTTCATATAGGCTATTTTAGGTGATTTATTGCCACATGATATGCTGTTAATGTACCTCTTTGTAAAGGTGATTTTTCTTTGACTTAAATTATTTGACATTAAACCATGTTTATTGAATGTTAATGGCCTAGTTAACTAATCATGTCACTGAAGAACATTACTCTCAAGACTCATTGACTGATCTTGATATATTGAGTAAATAATGGAGTTTAAAGCTGCTGCAATAACACATCTAAGTGGTTACTGGGTAATTTATTATAAATTTAACAACACTTATTGTCACGCCTGCCAGCCGGAGTGCCTATGATAGCCACCAGAAGGCACTTCCCCCTAGTCCTTTGCCATTCCATCATGAACTACATTTCCCATAAACCTTTGCCTGGACTCATTATAATATGATTACATCCACCTGTGTGTCATTAGCTTGTTAATGTTTGTGTATATATAAGCCCTGTGTTTTCTCTCACTCTTTGCAAAGTCTTGTATGTTGTTACACTGCATTCCTGAGCGTTATCCTGGTTTCCTGTGCAGTGTTGCCAATTTAGCAATTTTGTCACTAGATTTTGTGACTCTCTGCCCCTTTTGAGACTTTTTTCAAAAGTTTAGGGACAAATCTAACAACTTCTTGGACAAACCTTATCTAGTTTCTTATTTTGCCCACTGATCTATATTCATATTTATATAGATCAATGAATTTGCCATTATGATGTCATCTAATGACATTGAGCTACCAGTTTTAGCTACTTTTAATTGAAAGCAGTTGGCAACACTGTTCCTGTGTCTTGGCTTTTTGATTAACTGCCCGTATTCTGGATTTCCTTGTTTGCTTGTGTTTTTCTGCCCTGTTGCTTATTTGGATTGCTTGCCCGTGTGTGTGACCCTTTGCTTGTTAAATAGATTACTATTCTGGAATGTCCAAATAAAGCTGCATTTGGACCTTAAACCAATGTCTCTGAGCAGTCTGTAACACTTATAGTTCTATGTGAGTCAGTTTTGATCAATTTTCCTGGTAGAGAAAGACTGTATGTTTTAAATGTTTATCTGCTTAAAGCAGGGGTGTCCAAACTTGGTCCTGGAGGGCCACTGTCCTGCAGAGTTTAGCTCCAACTTACCAAAACACACCTGCCTGAAAGTTTCCTGTATGCCTAAAAATCTTGATTAGCTGGTTCAGGTGTGTTTAATTGGGGTTGGGGCTGAGCTCTGCAGGACAGTGGCCCTCCAGGAGAAGGATTGGACACCCCTGGCTTAAAGGTACACTAGAGAATCTTAAAGTTAACAGACATGTACACAAAACTTTGATGTTATCTTTAGGGAAGAAGACACTACAGGCAAACCATTGTTTTTTCAGGCACTGGTCAATTTTAAGATTTTGGGCTTTGGGGTATTTTGCATCCATAACACATTTTCTTTTAGATTAGGGAAAAGAAAACATCCAAAATGTAAATGTGTTAATCTTAAGCTATTATAGTTTATCAATTTGTGTCTATAGATTTTAATTACAATACTTGATCTTTAAAAGCTGTTTTCTCAAAATGAGTTCCCTTTCAAGTGGAACTCAAAACCGCCCCATAATTTCTTTAGACTAGAATGAGGAACTTATGCTGTCTGCATCTGATTCTGAGGAGTTGGATGCAGACAGACAGGAAGGTGCGTCAGCAGAGCAGTCCTCTCATTCAAATGTCACGTTTGAGGAACTGCTCGAGGTTACTCGTGCTGTTGCCAAGTTGAGTTTAGAGTGGCCTGAAGAGTTGAAAAATGTCACTCTATCTTAACTTGACAATCAATATTTAACACCTGGCTGAGAGCAACCTCTCCGCCGCCATCTCCCGTTCTTCCCTGACCTCCACACCAAGGTGTCGAGTTCTTGGAAGAATCTGTACTCAGCTCATGTACATACTCAGGCCGCCTCGACATACTTTATGGTGGTTGGTATGCACGGTCAGGGCTCGAAATTAACTTTTTACTTGGTAGCACTGGTGCTCCCTACTTGAAAAAGTTAGGAGCACCAGCAAAAATTTAGGAGCACCACAACTAATATATATATATATATATATATATATATATATATATATATATATACACTACAGATAAAAAAAATTTTGGACTCGGTGAGATTTTTTATGTTTTTAAATGAATTTTAGGCTGCTCACCAAGGCTGAGTTTATTTAATTAAAAATAAAGTAAAAACAGTGATATTGTGAAATAGTATTACAATTTAAAATAACTGTTTTCTATTTGAAAATATTTTAAAATGTAATTTATTATTGTGTTGGCAAAGCTGAATTTTCAGCATCATTACTCCAGTCTTCAGTGTCACATGATCCTTCAGAAATAATTCAAATATGCTGATTTGCTGCTCAAGAAACATTTATTGTGTACAATTGTACAAAATATTTGTGTACAATATTTTTTTTTTTTTTTTTCAGGATTCTTTGATGAATATAAAGTTCAAAAGAACAGCATTTATTTGAAATATAATCTTTTGTAACATTATAAATGTCTTTACTGTCACTTTTGATCGATTTAATGCATCCTTGCTGAATAAAAGTATTCATTTCTTTAATTAAAAAAAAAAAATAAAAATAAAAATTCTTACTGACCCCAAACTTTTGAACGGTAGTGTATAATGTTACAAAAGCTTTGTATTTCAGATAAATGCTGTTCTTTTGAACTTTCTATTCATCAAGGAATCCTGAAAAAAAAAAAAAAAGTACACAACTTTGTTTTCAACATTGATAATAATAAGAAATGTTTCTTGAGCAGCAAATAAGCATATTAGAATGATTTCTGAAGGATCATGTGACACTGAAGACTGGGAGTAATGATGCTGAAAATTCAGCTTTGCCAACACAAGAATAAATTACATTTTGAAATATTTTCAAATAGAAAACAGTTATTTTAAATTGTAATAATATTTCACAATATCACTGTTTTTACTGTATTTTTTAATAAATAAATGCAGCCTTGGTGAGCAGACGAAACTTCTTTTAAAAACATTAAAAATCTTACCGTTTCCAAACTTTTGACTGGTAGTGTGTGTGTGTGTGTGTGTGTGTGTGTATATAT
Organism: Mylopharyngodon piceus; assembly: GCA_039654765.1. Taxonomy (NCBI): domain Eukaryota; kingdom Metazoa; phylum Chordata; class Actinopteri; order Cypriniformes; family Xenocyprididae; genus Mylopharyngodon; species Mylopharyngodon piceus. The sequence goes on from CM077440.1 coordinate 27,099,121, forward strand.
ATATATATATAGGCTTGACATTAAGTCTTGTCATTTACTTGCCCGAAAAAAAAAAAAGATTTTTGTGTTGTAAATATAATTTATTATGAAGCAATATTCTCATCAGTGTTCTATCAGCTTTGACATTTTTTTAACTTTATAAAGGGCTTTTTTTTTATCCTATTAAATGTATGCTTCATCTTTCATTTTAAATTCCTAAATTTGATCAATAAATTCTAGAATAATAAGACACTATGGGGCTGTTACCAATTAAATTAAATCATTTACACTAAAAAATTAAAACTGCATTAAATAATGTTATGGGATTGTTTAAAAAAAATAAGATACAAATAAGAAATGTTGGAAAGAATGATACTTTCAAACATGAAACTAAAGCGCCAGTAGGTGGCGGCAGGTGACCATCTTAATGAGTGAGTCATTGAGTCATTCATTCAAACGATTCGTTCAAACGGCTGATTCATTCAAGAATGAGGCAGTTATGAAAGGGTCAATGAGTCTTTGACTCAATCGATTCGTTCAAAATGCTGAATCATTCAGTAATGAATCATTCAGTTCTGCTGTGATCTTTGTTTGGAACTATTTTCACTGCTGAAACAGAACAAAAAAGTCAATATTGCATCTAAAATGTAAGTGATTTAATTTTAACTACTTGTTTATTCAACTGTTGAATGAATCATTGTCACATTTTCAATCGTGATGGTGGAAGACAGCACTCTTCTTGGTCGTGTGATGTTGCTTAACTGTATCGTGTTATAAATATAAAAACTCCACATTTTTACCACAGTATGTTAACTGAGTTTCTTTGTGTGTGCTGCGCTCATTTGTTTCCATTTCTCCTCGAGAGGCTGCGCAACCTTGTTATCGTCAGTACATATACATCATGTATTATTATTTTGACCGCCACTTACACTAAATGTAATAAAATCACAGTCATTCTCGCGTTTTGGTGACTCCCTAGTTTTTTTAAAAGTTCAAGTGTTAATGTGGAGCCCTGCTGTAACTGTTCTTTTCATCTTCTCTCTTCAGCTCTACATTTTGCGCGCTAGTTAGCTCCCGGTCACGTGACACCAGAGCGCAGTGAAAGGGAGATTGACGGCTACATTAACCAGCCTATAGTCTGCTTTAAACTTACGAACATAAAGATGAAGTTTAATTGGTTGTGTGATAGAACAGTGGACCGGTCACTATATCAGCTCACAGCAGGCACACAGTAATTAGCGAACGTTTTGTAGAGAAATGAAAACAAGTCGCACCTCAACGATTATTTGCACTCGCACACATGCTTCCAAATATATTTTGAGGTCGCACGCATTAAATTTAGGGAGCATATGCGACTAAAATGGTCGCAATTTCGAGCCTTGACGGTATACAGGTACGGGGTGGTGCCAAGGGTGGAAGAGAGACTTGTGGGTTATCTTTCCCCCTCCAGTGCATTGTTGTGGAGGAAACCAGCCTTACCCACCAAGCCTTGTAGGGTAACATCCACCCTTGTGGGTAAGGCTTACATGGCAGAAGGTCAGGCTGGTGCATCCCTGCACTCCATGGTGGTCTTGCAGGCCTACCAGGCTAACCTGAAAAAGGACTTGCAATTTGGATAACAGATACACCCCAAAGGGTCTCAAGTCCTTCAGGGTTGATCGGTCTCAGCCTGTGCTCAACAATTATCTGTGCATATACACATTGTCCTGTGTTGTCTTGTGGCGTTGCGACGTTGGTAATAAAGTTCCCATAGCGTCAAGCCGTGTTGAGTTCCATTCGAAAGGGAACGTCTCAGGTTATGTATGTAACCCAGTTTCCCGAGAGGGGAACAAGACTCTGCATCGCGCTGCCACACCCCAAGCCACGCCTGCACGTCTTCTTCAGACAATTACAATCTGGCATCATGCTGGCATGGCGTCTATTTATGGTTTCAGCGATGTACTACACTACGTTGTCACATTCAGCCAATCACAGATTGCCGTGTGTAAACACGTGCTTCAGACACTAGCTCACGCAAAGCATCCCCATCGCGTTCCCCTCTCAGGCAAACGGTAACATTTAACCTGAGACGTTTTTTTCTCACGCACTGATCCAGAAACCTCCACTTCAGTATAGCTTGCAAAAAACCTTTAAACTGTTATATGTCAACAACAAATTTTGAACCTGGCTTTATCTAATGTTCAGAGTTCTGTTCTGGAAATGTATTACTTATTTATTAATTTATTATTGAATATTTAATTAGATAATATATCATTTGCATATTTATATATAAATTTTCAGAAAACTTGTAATACTAAACTATTCTCTTAATGTACTGTGATTAATAAACTGGCGAAAGTATGGTGATATCTATTAGTTAACATTTTTACCCTATTTACCTGTAGTGTCTTGTAGATCTAGGTTTCATTCTCAAATTTTACCCATGATTCTGTTCTCCACCCATTACTAGCTGGCCAGTTTTACCAGGTTTATGGAAGGTTGGAATAAATTGGTCTCTGAATGAGAGCCCAAAAGAGCTTAGTCTGTAATAAATCCTGAAATGTTGACAGTGACAGAAGGATCTGATATACAATACAGAACAACCACGGCAGATATCTGGATTGCTCTAGAGAGGATTACAGCGTAGCATCTGCTGAAATTATTCACCCATGTGGGAAAGTTTTATACCTGTAGTGTGAATGTCAGCAGAAAGAAATATGCAGAGTGTTTTTAATGTGGAGAATAATCACATTTAATAGCATAGCCTAAATATATTTCCTGTTGATACCACATACATGCATGTAAAAATGTGTTTTCTGAGAAAACATAATATGCTATCAACATTTAGCATAGTACTGCATTTTGTTTGGGTTAGCAAGTTTATTGACCATAATCAACATGTTTTAGACCCAAGTTTCCTTTTTCATATTAATTTTTAAATGTGAGGACAAGTAAGGACTCATATCTTTGATAAAGATCTTTTAAGAGTTGTAAATGTTTTACAGGAATCTTAACTTTCCTCTTGTGCAGCAAACCTGGCAAACTCAAACAATCTGTGAGATTCAGTATCAATTATTAAATTACTGCACTTGCCTTTGCACATGGTTCAAACACAATTCCAAAAAGATTTTACTGAATATATTGACAAATGGTAGTTCGTGCTTTGAAAAATAAGACAATATTAAAGATTAATATTATAAAAAGACTTATGCAATAGACTTGTGCAATAGCTCAGTAGAAGAGGCAAGATTTAATTTAAAGATTGCAACTGTGTGTGTGTGTGTGTATGTGTGTGTGTATATGTATATGTGTGTATATATATATATATATTTTTATATATATATATATATATATATATATATATATATATGTATGTATCTCAACATGTTGTGGAAGAATGTTTTATGGAGGGATGTGACCAAACTGGAACTTTTTGCACCCATGGATCAGCAGTATGTCTGGTGCAAAAAAGGCAAAGCTTATGAGCAGAAGAACCAGGTGGTCCAGTCTTGTTATAGGGGTTCTTTGCTGTTGCAGGAAGTAGAAATCTTGACTGTATGAAGGACTTCATGAATTGTTTGAAGTATCAAGCCATTTTGGCAAGGATGGTGATGCCTTCGGTGCAGAGACTGAAGCTTGATGATCAATGAACTTTCCTGCAGTCCAACTCCTCCAGGATGGCACATCAATACGTGCCATTGCCAGAAGTTCTCTTTCGAAAGGGAACTCAACTCTGCGTTCGGAAACGCATTGGGAAACGCCTCCGCGTGAACCGGTGTCTGAAAACACTATCAACTCACGACAATCCTATTGGCCGGTGACAGCCTATGACGTCATCATAGCGCAACCCGGAAGTATATAAGGAGCGCCTAGAGAACCAGTCAGTATCTTTTTCGTCTTCAGGGACTGTTTTGTTTGAAACAATATCAAACCGATGTTAAGGTAAGACAATTTATGTCTGACAAACGTTTCAGGAAGTATGTGCATCCATGTCCCATAGAGTTGACATCTGATCACATACATAACTTATAACGTTGTTTTTTATGAGAACAAAGAGCATGGACAGGCAGTTCTTGTGGGATCTGTCTGTTTGTTATTGTGAGTGCATTTTACTTGTAAAATGCTCCACTCTCTTCTGGTCTTTTCCTCGAGACGAGAAGGACCGGCAGCTGCACCTAATGGTTCGGGTCTTACTCTTGCTGAGGCAGAGTAGAGACTAGATCAAGGGGTTTTCAGCTGGAGCTTGTTGAAGAGTCGAAGGGGTGAAATTCCCCGTGACCTTCGACGGCTGACGGGAGAGAGCTGTGTGATTATGATGATGTGTTGTCTATGACATCGTTAGATTCAGCAGCAGTTGCTCTTCTTGTTCTAAGCCAAACAAGAGAGCAGGAGATGGCTGATGAGGATGAGGATGGTGAGCCTCCTGAATCCTCAAAGCCACCCTGCCCCCGCGTATGTACAGCTAGGTGAGATTATGGAACGCGCCTCTGGCAGACTGCGGCTGCCATTGGAGCAGGTTAAGAAAGAAACCGCTCGTGGACGGTTCGTCAAACGGTTCCTTTTTTGCCATAATTCTCCAGCCACCGTAAGCTTTCCATTCCTTCTTGATCTTCATACTGAGATCGAGAAGGCATGGAAGGACCTGTATTCAGCTCGCATTCATCAACATCAGCAGGTTAATTCGCTGATGTTGATGGAGTGAGTATGGGTACGCGTCGACGCCTCCTACTGATGAGATGAGTGCAACTATCTCGTGATATAGGTAGGCTCCAACGCTCTATACGCGGCAGCAGGTCAGGCGGGTGTTGCTTACATACAATGTCTGTTTGTAAGCATATCAGTTAGACCTGCTGAAATTGGCTTGGTAGGTTTCTTTATGTTTTTATTTATAATCAGTTTCCTGGATGCGGACTAAGGGCCCTGAAGTTCCATTAGGTTGGATGTAACGATATATTATTAGGGTAGTACTGTCTTTGTCCTTTTTTTTTTGGATGTGTTGGCTTCAGATAATGAAGCCACCGTTCATATGTATTCAGATGTCGGCTTTATCTAAGCCTCACTGTTAGCCACCTTTTGGTTAATTAGCTTTCTCCTCTGGTAAATGCTAGAGATTTGAGATTAGCTTTCACTAACTTCGGATAGATCTATGTTTAGCGTCGGCCTTACAGGCTGCCTGACATTTTGTGCTTGGGTTGAGCTTTGCTCCTCTGAGCTTTACTTAGAAATTTAGTATTCTCAGAGTTTGCCTCCTCTCAGTGAGAGTCGTTGGTAGAGGCTGGTGTTTATTAGCCCCAGGCTGATCTATGCTTATGTGTTGGCCTTATAGGCCCACAGCTATAGCTGGCCTAGGCTAGAACTACTAGGGTTTAGGTGCTGCTAGTAGCATTTTACGCCCTTTTTATACTACCCCTTATTATGTGAGTGTAGTTTTCCTAGTTCTGGCCTCCTCTTATCAGAGTTGTCAGGCCAAGGCCCATTGTCCCTTCGGTGTAGGTGCAAAATAGATAGCAGCTAAGGTAGCAGACTATTGCTAAGTCTCCCTGGTGCCGTTGTCTCAGGCGGTGTAGGCCCTTTTCACTATGTGAATAGAAACTTTGTTGCTGTGGCGCCGCTCCCCCAGAGCTATGTAGTGGTACTTTGACTTAAGTGTTTCCCCTGAACCCCTATGTTCAAGCTTGTGATATGGTTGTAGCTTTTTATGAAAGCTCCTGTTCCCTAGGGTTCAGTACAGATTGTATCTGTTTTTGGTGAGAATTTCTGATGTGAAGTACCCACACTGTATTTTTCAGGGTTGGATTAATAGTACTACCTTGTTGTTCAAGGTTATTGTACTTTATTATGTTCTGATTCCTGCCCTACACTTTGTGAGCTCAGTAACTGTAATACTGCCACAGGCTAGCACCCATGTGCTCTGGAGTAGTAGGCCTGACTTTGGCCTCCTTTAGAGTATGGTGACGTAGTTTGTACTCCTCTTGCTGAAAGGGTAAAAAGTGTTTTTTACTAGGTATATTGCCTGTTGGAATGTATAAGCTCAGGTTGAGTTTAATAAAGTTAACCTCACTACATAGTTTGGTTTTCATATATGGCTCCCTTAGAGCTTGAACACTGCCACAAGCTGACACTCGTGTTGTTTGAAGTAGAAGGCTCCGTTTGGGCCTCCTTCAGAGCACAGTAGCTTGTTGTATTACAAGGCTTGTTGGTAGATGTTTTAGTTAGAGTTTGCTCACTTAGAAACTAGCACTGCCACAGGTTGACGCCTGTGTCATTCTGAAGTCGCAGGTCTTGTTTGGACCTCCCTCAGAGCATGATGGCGTAAGTTTGTACTCTTGCGTAAAGAGTAAAAAGTGTTTTTACTGAGTACGTTGCCTGGTGGAATGTGTGGGTAAAGTTCTATATTTTGCCTTATACGATGTGAGCCCAATAACTCTATTGCTGCCACAGGTTAGCACCTGTTTCTGTAGTAGTAGGCTTTGTTCTGGCCTCCTTCAGAGCATGGTGACTAAGTTTCTACTCCCCTTGCTGTAGGGGTAAAAATTGTTTTTTACTGAGTATATGACCTGTTGGAATGCATAGCTCAGGTTGAGTTTATTTAGGGAACCTTTCTGTACAGTTTGGTTCCTATGTAGCTCCCTTTTAGAGTTTAACACTGCCACAAGATTTGATTGTGTTGTTGGAGTAGAAGGCTTTGTCTTGGGCCTCCTTCAGAGTTCAATACCTTGTTATATCACAAGTTTTGTTGGTAGATGTTTAACTAGAGTTTGCTCACTTAAAACTAGCACTACCACAGGTTTATGCCCGTGATCTTTGAAGTAGTAGGCCGGTACTGGCCTCCTTTAGAGCATGGCGGCGTATATCCCTTGTACTCCCCTTTATGTAAGGGTAAAAAGTGTTTTTACTGAGTACATTGCCTGTTGGAATGTGTAGATTTAACCTTAGGTTGAGTTAAGTTAGGTACCTCACTTGATTGTTTGGTTTCAGATTACGCTCCCTTGTAGCTTACACACTGCCACTGGCTGACGCCCGTGTTTTCTGGAGTAGTAGGCCATGTTTGGGCCTCCTTCAGAGCACGTTGATGTAGTTTGTACTCCTCTTGTTTAAAGAGTTAGTGTTTTACTGAGTACATTGCCTGTTGGAATGTGTGGGACAGATTTAAGCTCAAATAGACACTGCCACGAGCTCATGCCACGTGTCTTTCTGAAGTCGCAGGCCCTGGCTGGGCCTCCTTCAAGAACGTCGTAGGTCTGTACTCCTCTTGCTTAAAAGAGTAAAAGTGTTTTTACTGAGTACATTGCCTGGCAGAAAATTAGCTCAGGCCAAGTTAACCTCACTGGTTAGTTTGGTTCTCAGATTTGGCTTCCTTGAGCTTAGACACTGCCACCGGCTGACGCCTGTGTCTTTCTGTAATAGTAGGCCCTGTTCAGGCCTCTTTCAACGCAGATTAACGTAGTTTGTACTCCTCTTGCTTAGAGAGTAAAAAGTGTTTTTACTGAGTACATTGCCTGTTGGAATGTGTTGATTTTGAATTTAGCTCAGGTTGAGTAGTTAACCTCACTGGAGAGTTTGGTTATCATATTGGCTCCCTTAGAGCTTAGACACTGCCACGAGCTGACGCCACATGTCTGTCTGGAGTCGTAGGCCCTCTTTTGGGCCTCCTTCAGAACATGATGTCTGTACTCCTCTTGTTTAAAGAGTAAAAGGTGTTTTACTGAGTACACTGCTTGTCGGATTGTGTTGAGATAGACTGTTATGTGGGCACTCTACAGTCTTTTTCTGCTAGTTTAACTCGTTTCAATCTGAACAAGTTCCCAGGTTTGTGGGTTCTTGCTTTACCAGCAATTAAGCTGCTTTAGGTGTGTTGCCTTCACAGGCCGCCCTTTAAGCTATTCTCCCCACCCCCCACCCCCACATCTGGGTGTCCTTTAAGCAGATTAAGCATGTAGTTTCACATGTTTGGCCTTTCGCAAGGTTGCTGTGATATATTTCTACACGATGTAGAACTACGTCATGTTGTAGGCCCCTTTCTGGGCCTCCATGATTTTGTGCCTACAGTACGGTTTATCCGTTAGGTTGAGCCCAGTACTCCCTTCACTTGAAGGTCATTCTGCATAGTACTTAGCTCCCTAAGTCTGGTCAGTGGTTGACGGCCTCCCTGAGGCCTCCCTGTTTAAGATCAGCCCCTAGGCTGGCTGTACTCCCCTTGTCTGGGTCCCTCTAGAGTGCACAGCCTCCTCAGTGCAAATAATCAGGCGCTGAGTAGATCCTAGGATTGAGCAGAGTGTTACTCCCCTCATTGGTAAGGGTAAAAAGCGCTAAGCTGAGTCCTGCTCTCCAGGATGCCCGTCTCTACGTTCTGGTCTGAGTTGGTTACTGCCTCTTGCAGTCACTCTTACTGGATATCTTCTCTGAAGAATGTGAATTGAGACTCTGTGTTCAGACAGGTCGTTGGCCAAGACTAGGTTTCTGTGAGACCAGGTCGGCCTCCCTGGTGGCAATCAGGGTCGAGTATGTTCCCTTGACAAGTGACTGGCTAGGGTTCCCTCGGGCCCCCTGGCCACATTCCCTTAAAGGTACCCTCTTTTCTTTGGAAAGAAGTTTGGTTCCAGAAGCCTTTGAGCGGCCTTGGTAGGCCTTCTGTGGAAGGCCTCTTTGAGGCTTATAGCTTGGGCTGTTGGCCATAGGGAATGCTGTCACTGACAGCCTATGTATGACCCGTAGGGGGAGTGGTTCTGGCACTTCAGTTGAAGCTGTTAGTTCTGACGTTTGTCTAGCCATTTGTGGCATGCACTCCCCTCAAGCATAGCGGCGTGGGTATATCATTCCCCAATGCGTTTCCGAACGCAGACTTGAGTTCCCTTTCGAAAGGGAACGTCTCAGGTTACGTATGTAACCATGGTTCCCCGAGAACAGGGAACGAGACTCTGCGTTTCCTAGCCATGCATCGGGGCTGCCTGCTGAACAGTCCCTTCAGACGAAAAGATACTGACTGGTTCTCTAGGCGCTCCTTATATACTTCCGGGTCGCACTATGATGACGTCATTGGCTGTCGCCAGCCAATAGGATTGTCATGAGTTGATATTGTTTTCAGACACTGGTTCACGCGGAGGCGTTCCCCAATGCGTTTCCGAACGCAGAGTCTTGTTCCCTGTTCTCAGGGAACCATGGTTACATACGTAACCTGAGACGGTTTGCTGTGTCTCCCTGCACAGTCTCAAGAGCATGGAGGAGATTCCAGGAGACAGGCCGTTACTCTAGGAGAGCTGGACAGGGCCGTAGAAGGTCCTTAACCCATCAGCAGGACCGGTATCTGCTCCTTTGTGCAAGGAGAAACAGGATGAGCACTGCCAGAGCCCTACAAAATGACCTCCAGCAGGCCACTGGTGTGAATGTCTCTGACCAAACAATCAGAAACAGACTGCATGAGGGTGGCCTGAGGGCCCGACGTCCTCCAGTGGGTCCTGTGCTCACTGTCCGGCACCGTGGAGCTCGATTGGCATTTGCCATTGAACACCAGAATTGGCAGGTCCGCCACTGGCGCCCTGTGCTTTTCAGATGAGAGCAGGTTCACCCTGAGCATGTGATAGACGTGGTTGCACCTCAGACTGTCTAGGAGCTCAGTGATGCCCTGGCCCAGATCTGGGAGGAAATACCCCAGGACACCATCCGTCGTCTCATTAGGCGCATGCCCCGATGTTGTCAGGCATGCATACAAGCATGTGGCCTTTGAAACGCCATACAAACTACTGAGTACCATTTTGAGTTGCTGCAATGAAATTTCACCAAAATGGACTAGCCTGCTGCATCATTTTTTCACTTTGATTTGTGGGGTGTCTTTGAATTCAGTCCACTGTAGGTTGATAATATTCATTTCCATCAAACGATGTGGCATCCTTTCGTTCCTAACACATTACCCTGTCCATATCAGTATAGATATCCAGCATGATATTTTTCCCCATTGAGATCTGATGTGTTTTCAAAGTGTTCCTTTAATTTTTTTGAGCAGTGTATATAGTAGTTGGCTTTATATCTAGTAAGATGGCTTTTGCTGTTTTGAATATGTTACAAACTTCCCAATTTTTACTTTAGCATTTAACAACTGTGCTATTTATAATAAATGATGCCACATATTTTAAAACCTTCATCTTAGGTTAACTGATGTGCTTGCATAATAAATGTCTCATCTTGATCTTTTGAAATATTTACATTTTCAATGTTGTGTTCCATCTCCAAAACCACATGTGATTTCTAACACTGAGTAAGTGCAAATACAACAGAGGTTCAGCTATGCTCTGCTTTTTGCTGCCACTTTAGACATTACTGGGTACACATCCTATGTTCCATCCAAAAATTATACTTTTTAAGTGTTGTGCAGCTGCCTGCTCTGTTGTGCAGATGAACTCTCTAGTCTAGCGGTTGCTGTCACCATTCTCAGTTTTTTCAGAAGTCACTTAGACTCAAGGTGTCACGCATTGGCTGTAGTAGTCCTATATAAGTATAGGTCCCCCAAACCACCAGCCCCCCCCCCTTGCTTTCAAAGATGATTTAATGCCTAGGGCTGTGTGATTAATAAAATTTTACTTTTCTTTTTTTCTTTTTTTTTTTTTAGCTTCCAACGATTATGAAAACACAATGCCGCATTCCATTCCATTCCTTTAAACCAATGGCTACTGTCACTGTCTGGTTGCCAATTTTGTGTTCAACAGAAGAAAGAAATGCATTCAGGTTTGGAACAACCTGAAGGTAAGTGATGACCAAATTTTAATTATTGATTGAATTATCCCTTTAAATACACAGGGAGGGTAATCAAATGAACAGAAACAGGTGCGTGGAACTAATTAACAACCAAGGAAGCTAACTAGAGAACACAGGCAGTCAAAACAGGGACAGAACACAGTGAAAATGAAACCAAACTGAACATACACGTAACATATCTGTATGGGTTTCCAAATAAATGTGATGATTCCCTCAAGTCATATTTTATACATATAAAAACATTATTTTAATTATATTTGACCATAATGTTAAACATATCTGATAATATATAAATATATGTATTTTTGTAGCATTTTGTAACAATTTTTAAAATGTTGCAGTTGATGCAAACAGATGCAAACTAGATGCTCACAACAACTGTTTTCATTTACACACATTCAATAGCAGAAAATTATTTTGGATTCCAATCACAGGTACCATCAGTCATCGGATCAGGTTTCTGTATTCTGGGATAACACCAGCTTTCACAGTTATCTATCAGATCCTCTCGCCTCGTCGTGATCCGATAATAGAGCCACCTGAGCAGCTTCAGATATTTTTGCAAGCATGTAAGATAGACTCTTTATGTTTTAGGAAAGAACCTTTACTGAACTTTCTTTGTCGCCCCATGCAGACTGACATCAAAGACACCTAGTCTCGGTAAAGCAGAAGTAGAATCATTATACTTTCAGTTCAAGCTTGCCGCAGGTGCCTCAGGCTGAATGTAGATAAGATCAGCTCTGAGTTATCATACATGTGTTCAACTTCCACTATTTCATATTTCTAGTTTTCCATCTCCTGTGAGCAATTGAACTTTAATGTCTGCTCACACTGCTATGAATCTTAATGGTTCTCATTCAGTATTGCTATACTAGAAGTGTGGAGAGAATGGCCTATATGATGAAGCCCAACCAGTGGGATGTGAGATAGAGAGAAATGCTACTCTGTTAATTACCGCAGTGCTACAGCAGGCACAAAGAGAGTATAAAAGTTATCCAGTGTAGGTGAGTTTTGTTCGGCTTGACATTTATTGGGTATTTCAGAGAGCAAAAAATGTAGCGAACACCCCAGTTTATCACCCTAACTGGCCTTCCTGTCCACCATTCCCTACGACAGCAATATACAACCGGACAGTATATAGGTTCCATTTAATTGTAAGCAATTGACAAATGTTCAGGAGCTATTTTATATATTCCTTTACAGGGATAGTTTAAAAAAAATCTATCATTTACTCACCTTCATGGTTTTTTTTTTTTGGTTTTTTTTCTTTTGTGTTGTTTTTTTTCTTTTTTCTGTTGAACACAAAAGAAGATATTTTGATTTTCCATAAAATGAAAAGTCAGTGGGGGTCCAATATTGTTTTGGATCCCTTGGACTTTCATATGAACAAAACCAGAAACAAAATATCTTCTTTTGTGTTCCACAGAAAATTAAAAAACATGAGGGTGAATAAATGATGATAGAACTTTCATTTTTCTGTGAATTTTCCCTTTAGTACAAGATGAAGGTGCAATCATTGAATGATCATGAAGAAGTAAAGAGATTTCTTGAAATTAATCTGCTGGTTCACTTATGTTTGTGTATTTCCTCAGTGTTTCTGAAAGTTGCAGCAGTGGGCCTGAGCACCTCTCTTGGCTCCAGACAGAGAGGTCGTTAGCAAGGAAAGAAAATGTGAGAGGCTTTTTGGAGCAGTAAAAGCATCGCTAAGGGCCCTTTTTCCTCAAGAAGCTCTGTTTTACCTCTTTTATTTTTCTTCTCCCTGTTCTAGGAGCCACTCTAATCCCACACAATACTCCTGAAATAGAGGCTCTTAAAAAGAATGAGCGCATATTGGCAGGTTCCAATTTCACCAAAGCAGAAGAAAAATAGAACTGGAGAACGAGCGAGTCTCACAACCTGGTAATCTACGCTGTACTTTGGCCCGTAAGTGATCCCATTGGTTCTACAGATTTAGGAGGGCTTATTTGTGTCTTCACAGCATATTGGACAGAAGACCAAATAAAGCTCATGCATCCTTTGATATGTGTTCATTAATGGGATTGTGTCAGACCTCAAGTAAAAGGCTGTAAATGTAGCTGCTTCCCATCTCTTTTCCTAATTTGTTTAATTAGTTTTTTTTTTAATAATTCAGTAGCTGGCATTTAATTCTCAGATCTGTCACTATCCTCCAGGGGATATTTGCTGATTTGTGATTGGAGAAAAACAATGTACATACAGGATCCGGACACATTATTATACCCCAGGGACATACTGTGACATTATTAAACTATTCCTGCATTTATAAGACTTTCTGCAAATACATCTTCATCATTAAATCCTTATTCCTGTTTTAAATTAACAGATACTTTAACAGATGTAATACACAATCAACATTTGTTGCGCTCTCATATTCAGCTGTCATTTCTTTAACAAATAAACAAAATTACCTTCTTTCTCCATGGTGGAGGAACCCAAATAAAAAAAGTGTCAATCAAACTCCTTATGAATCTTCATACCCCTTGACTGTGGGTGTAGTTTACTGTTGGGTTATCACTTTTTGAAATCTTTTTTTTTTTTTTACTTTTACTTTTTGTAGTTTACTTCTGAGTGTTTTTTGTTTGTTTGTTTTTTCAGAAGTTTTACAGATTTGAATACTGTTTGAATACATCTTAATTCATCTGTGCCTTGTATATCCCACACCAAGAGATGACAATAACACTTTTAAACAAATCCATCAAAAAATTATATATATATATATATCTATATATATATATATATATATATATATATATATATATATATATATATATATATAATAAAGTTGCATGTTGGAAGTAACCCAAGTGGGTGGTGATGAAAACAGATACTTTGACTCATATTTTTCCACTTGACTCAAGCACTTTTTTGCCAGAAAAAGTAGGTCACATTAAAAGACAATTTGTGCAAATATATCATTCCCTCAAAACGTTTATGTATGAAAATAAGTTTGGACACATTTGCAATTTCAATTTCTGTTCTCATTTTTTCTTTGAACAGAGAAGTTTTGTTCCCATCATGCACACACGTGAAAGCCAATCTTACACAAAATCATTGTAAAAATTCCCAATCTCTCAAAAAACTAAAGATAACCTCAAATAACTGTGTATTTTGGTTTTGCTATCTACTGAATGTCTGATTATGGTTATTAGGGGGAGAATTTAAATATGGAACTTAATTATCTAGGATGATTCTTTGCTTCCCCCCCCCAAAGTTGATTTTCCTGACTTCTAAGGTTCAATTATTTTTATCACCTAACACCCTTCATTCCCATTCCAGATACAGCCCTCAGTAAGTGCTAAATTATACTTTAGATTTCATACAGAACAGGTGTAGAATTTTATTAGGCTGTGACTGCTAGGTGAAAACCAGCAGTGATGATGATAACGCAAGGTAAATGATGATGCAAATAATAAAATCTCTCTATACCATATATGTTGTGGTGCAAAATTTTCAGTTTTCACCACTTCCTCAGCATGATCACACATACATTCTTTCATATCACATTTCTCTACAAGTCTGTTTAAAGTACTCTGGTCCATTAGTAATTTATAGCATTGGCTTGGTAACATAGGTCTTGCATTTGCAGTTCTTGTGACTACAAACAATATGCACTTTTATTCACTAAATTCTGATATTACAAGAACATGATGAAGGAAGCAGTGTACACCAATACGACATGCACAGTATGAGGCAGTAACGCAGCCATATGGATTAAATGAATTAATTTTCTCCCTCATATAGAATGGAGATCCATACATTTGAAAGCATACAGCCTTTCTTTTTTAGATGAATAACATTTTTATGTGTTAGAGATGAAGAGGACACCAATTCCAGCATGTGTGGAATTGGCTGATGTAAATTGTCTTAGGCCTATAATAAAAGCATTCAAATTTAGCATATTCAGTACTGCATAAACTTATACAACAGCAGGTGGTAAAAGTTCAAGTAGCTGGTTAAAGAGGCTCATTTGAATAATCGCACTCCCATTTGTTCTATTTTTGTTGAAGTGTACAAGATGGATTATTTTAATGACAAGTGAATTCCGTGTGTTGAGCTATCAGCCATTTTGAAAATTTTCATAATGAGAGCTGAGCGTGTGAGTTTCTGTTAAACAGAGGGCAATGTGGATTGAGTTTTAAGAAGATAATATATAATACTATATAATTTATAATATAAATAGAGTGTCTCGCTAAATAACCAGATGACCCTGAATCAATTCGTTGAAGATTTCTTGCAGTACCAAAGTATTAAGATAAAGCCTAAAATAAATATCCAGTTTCTTTGTTATAAGGGGTTTCTTTAATACATGGCAGTTGGAACTGAAACTCACAATATGGAAATGAAGCTCATATCTGAAAGAAGATCATGTACTGAATTGCATTATACATGGTTGATGTATATTTTTCAGTTGTATCACTTGAGTGCAACAGTTATGTGAAAAATGGCCCAAGCTGCTCTCAAGGGTGCTGTTTTATTTGTTTGTGTTAAACATAATCAATTACCAGAACGCTGGGAGTCCCATAGGCACTTCCTCCAACATCCATGTTGACATGACCCTGATGGATGACGCCACCCATGAACATTATAAACTGCCAACCCAGAGTGATTAACAACATCTCATACATAACAAAGACATTAGACACACACCTAACCGTCTCAATGCTTATTTCCTTCTGTATTAATCCAGGAAACCTTGCGACTGCAAAAATGCGTGCTATTATAAACCCTGCAATGGTTGGAATTATGTTTTAATGACAGTATTACCTGCAACTGTATGTGTGTGTTGTTAACCTGAGTTCCATGGGGTCAGCTTGTTAGCAAAAGAAACTAGACATAGTACATCACTACACATTTGTCATGAATTTAATTCCATTTTCCAGAGGCATCCTTGTTCGACTCATCTTGAAGGACAATGCACTGACATAGACAGGTATCAGATCAAACCAGGAGGCAATTGATTACCATAATAACCAAACAATGCCTCATCTTTCAAGTTGAATAAATGTCACGCTGAAAATAAGTCAAGACTAATAATGTCTGATGGTGGTGTGGTCAAAGTAAATCAGTTTCTTTTTCAAGCAACTATAACGATTGTATTGTTTCAAAATGTGACTGCACAAATTTGTTTGACAGGACAAAAGAGGTGTGATGGTTATTGGATAAATATGGATAGAATGTTTTTGAAAGAAGTCCACAGTAATACAATAAAAAGAGTAATATGAAATATCATTACAATTTAAAATGTTTTCTTTTTAAGTATATTTTAAAATGTAATTTATTCCTCCGATGTAAGAGGACACACACACACACACACACACAGAGAGAGAGAGAGAGAGAGTACCGGTCAAAAGTTTCTTATGCTCATCAAGCCTGGATTTATTTGATCAAGAATACAGAAAAAATTAGGGATTATAAAAGATCTGGCGAGACTGGATGATCTGTGACATTTTAAACTATCTATTATTAACAAGTCATGCTTAAATGTGTCATACCAGTTTCTTTACATCTAGAGCACTGTTAAAAAAAAAACTTCATATACTTAAAAGGATACTTACTATGATGTAGCTGACTGAGATTACTGATTTGACCTCAGGGACCATATTTCTGAAATATCTCAGAACAGGAGTTCTAAACTCAAGCCTCAGGAGCTTCATTAGACCAGCTCATGTCCATCGTTGTAGAGAGGTAAAGCAGTGACTGGTGAAAGCAGCTGACAGTTTATGACAACGAGGAGTGTCTTTGAAATGACACATTCAGCTCAGCAGAAAAGAGATTTGGATGTGATGAAAGTCGTCAAATGCTTTATTCCAAATGACTGACTTGTAAACACTGTCATTGCAAGCATTAGGATCTAAATAAGTTTAATGTAACATCATAAATAATCATGCAAGCCAGTGTTATTTTAGTATAAAAATTGAGATACTATTATAGTTTTTAAATATTTTTAATTAGGGCCCGAGCACTGATGGTGTGAGGACCCTATTGTAATTGCTCAGTCAATTATTCTTCTCGAAAACTCATGAAATTTTGCACACACGTCAGAAGTGGTGAAAATTTACGTCTGATATGAGTTTCGGAATTAGGTGTGGCAAAATGGCTTGCCACCTACAAAATTTCAGTTAAGCACCCTTCGCTCTACGTTTCATGTACATGTTTAAAATCTAGTAGACACATGTAACAGCCCAATACCTACAAAAAAGACCCTGGGAGCAAAATCTGAAAACCAACAGGAAGTGAGATATTTTGAAATTTCTCTGCAAATTTTTTTGCAGTTTTTGCCATTTCCAGAAGTTGTACTTTAACAAACTCCTCCTGGATATTTTATCAGATAAGCATCATATTTGGTCAATCTAATCTAATCTAATCTACATGCAAATATTCAGTTAGTCATAGCGCCACCTGTTGGCAACAGGAAATGGCATGCTGTACACTGTTCACTCCCTGAACCACATTTAAATATGCCATGAAGTACCAAACACGTTAAATCATGCAACACTTGGCTAAGCGCTAAAGTATGCGATTAATGCCACAAAACATGAAGTTGTTGTAACTCAGGCATACAATGCCCAATCTGCCCCAAACTTCACATGTTTGAGAAGAGTCCTGCCTTGAACACATCTACGTGACAATATTCAGTCATAGTAATAGCACCACCCACTGGCAACAGGACGTGACTTGTTAACACTGTGTTGCACTACTAGCAACATACTAAAATATGCAATAGAGTACTAAACATGCTAGAAACATTCTAAAACATGCTAGCAACACTTAGCAGAGTGCTAAAGCATGCTATTATCATCATTAAACAGGAAGTTGTAGTAACTCAAGCATACAATGTCCAATCTGCCTCAAACTTCACATGTTTGATAAGTTCCCTGGCCTGAAGACATCCACATGCCAAAATGTAGCTATAGTCATAGCACTACCAGCTGGTAGCAGGAAGTGTGGCAAATACAAATGACTAATTTCGTCCTCCTATATTTATATACTTAAATGCATATTGCCCACCATGCTCTGTTTTCCTAAAGCCGGGTGGCAGTGACATGGGTGCGAGGGCCCTTTCATCGCTGCTTGCAGCTTTAATTCATCTTTGTTTTTGCATTTCCCATTTTCATTTTAGTTTTAGTATTTTTTTTTTTTTTCTTTTTTTTAGTATATTGTTTATTTTAGTTTTAGTTATTATAGTACATAAAGTTCAACTAAATGAAAATGAGAAATGTTGCTAGCTGAAATAAAATGTTTTTTTTTTATTTATTTTTTTTATTTCACATAACAAAAACAAAGTTAGTTTCAGATTTAGTTAACTATAATAACTCTGATGACCACTAGCAGAAACATAAATCAACGCCTATAAAACATATGTATTGGGTTAGGTTTAGGGGGTTAGGGTTATGTATATGTATTAGTTATTTAAGTAGTACACAAATGACTAGTACATTGTAAATCTAACCTGTAATACAAAAACAGCATTGACTTGATTTAAATGACCATGAAAAGAACAGAAAATCTTTAAGCCTATAAAATCTTAGATACGATATTAACGTGACATTGCACATTTTCATAATGTTATGAAGCAACTGCCTTTTATGGAAGTATATTTATGGAAATCTGTAGCCTGATGAAACATCTGGGCTTTAAAAGAGAAGAGAAGAGAAGAGAAGAGAAGAGAAGAGAAGAGGAGAAGAGGAGAGGAGAGGAGAAGAGGAGAGGAGAGGAGGAGAGGAGAGGAGAGGAGAGGAGAAGAGAGGAGAAGAGAAGAGAAGAGAAGAGAAGAGAAGAGAAGAGACCAGGAAAAGCTGAAGTTGGGTTTAGCTGTCAGGAAAGAGAAATGTACATCTGCTGTTGGCTTTCATCAGGGAACTGAAGACCAAAGCACAGCTTCAACACAAAACTATTGACAGCAACTGACAGAAGCTGAGTCACAGCCTCTACAGGCTACTTTGCTGGCAGGAGAGCAATGGAATTAAATCACTTATGTTAGCTTTAAGTAAATCCTACTCTTTTTGGCTGTTTAAATAGTCTCTGTATCTTTTCTCTGTAAAAGTCTGTATCTTTTCTCTGTTAAGGTACTGTACTGTTAAGGTAATCTATAATACTGAACCTGGAGAAAGCTAACCAGATATACCACCTTTGCTCATGGGAACATTCAATTACCTTGAACTGTCAAGGTCATGTGACTAATCACTCTGAAGCTGCAGGAAAATTATGTCATGACAATGGTGATTGGCTGATGGCATGTGTGCCCTTCACTAGTAACTATATTGACCTGTGACAGTAAAAGCCTAGTGGAAAATATATATATACATTTCACACATTTAAGAAAAAATCGGGTATCAGGTTCAAAACATTATAATATACAATACTGTTAAAAAGTTTTGGGTAAGGTTTTTGTTGTTTTGTTTGTATTTTTATTCATCAAGGATGCATTAAATGTATAAAAAGTGACAGTAAAGACTTTTGCATTCTTTCAAATGTTTTATTGAACTTTCTATTTATCAAAGAATCCTGCAAAAAACGTGCATCACGGTTTCCACAAAAACATTAAGTAGCACAACCGTTTTCAACTGTGATAATAACAAGTTTCATTAGCACTAAATAAGAATATTAGAATGTTCCCTTTTTGAAGTGGAACTGCGACGCCATGTCTGCTATAGACACTATTGGGAATGCCATCAGTATGACCATTGTCTGAAGTACATGTGATAAACACCAGTTTATAGGCTGATGACAGTCTATGACACCACAAGTGGAGTGCACGTAAATATAAAAGGGCCCCTGTAATAAATGTCATCAGGTTTTTTTGTCTTCAGGAGACGTTTGTTTGTGTAGCGCGTGGTGAAGGCGATCGAACAAAGGAACCAACCAAATGCTTTAGGAAGTGTGTCCCTTTGTGTCCTAGGTTTCTGACTCCTGAGGACACAAATGATCTGTGCATTTTATGCTTGGGAGAGAGGCATGCGCATTCAGCACTCAAGAGCGCTGAATGCACTCATTGTGATATATTCACAATGAGGAAGCTCCACTCACGCTTGGCCCTCTTCTTGAGGGACCTCAATCTGGTCCCACTGCACAGTGAAGACTAAAGTCATGGGGTTCATAGGTCGAGCTGGTGAGGAATTAGAAAGAGAAATTGATGCTGGCGAGCATGCTGCTGGCACCATCCAGCCATGATGAGGTAGATGTGGTCGGAAAAGGCAAAGATAATATTTGTAATGAGCCTTTTGCCAACTCCGCATTCGAGGAGCTTTTGGATGTTACGGTCTGCGCCACAGCCAGATTGGATCTGGCATGGAGACGTGAAAAACAGGAAGTCGCTCGGGGTAGACTCGACGAGCAGTTCATGTCAGGCCATAATCATCAGCCTTCAAACCTCAGGCCCTCCCCCATGAGCCTTCTATTTCTAGTTCCACGCAGAAGTGGAGAAATCTTGGAAGAAACCTTATTTAGCTTATGTTTTTCTGTTCCCATGCAAATGTGGACGGTTTACGGGATATGTGAAGATGCCCCACTGAAGAGATTCTAGCTAGCTAGAATCCGAGTGTGACGGTCTTGCTTGGGCAGTCTGTTCACCTTGTGGGGCTCGTCATGCTGCACAATGGAGATGCATGTCTCATAAACTCTGCTCTGTTTATTTAAAGGGGTCATGAACTGCATTGTTTTATTGTTTTATAATATTTTCTGGGGTGCACTTATAATGTTAGTATGTTTTTTTGTTTTTTTGTTTTCAAAAATTGTCATAATTTAGAAATAAAAGGCATTTTTCCTACCCTGATTTTAGCCCTCTGATTTGAATGCTCTGTTTTAAGGGGTGTGTCTGCTGTGAGACTTCAGTGTAAACACCCACTGCTGTGACTGGCTATCATATTTGCACATGAAATAGCTAAGTATTACTCTCTCAAAAACTTTTAGCACATTTTTACTATTACTGCGCTCAAGGTTAACTAATTGTAAAAAGTGTTGATTATAGCATTACATTTAGATCTATGGCATTAAGATTGTGGCATGAAAGGTTGCAGTGATGAACATTGTAGCCGATCACAAACATGTTTTTGAGCACATGAAAGCAGTGATCTCATCATTACAACTTAATTTCTCCACACTAACGCATCCTTTCATCATAACTAACAGTGCAAACACGATGTAACTAAGAGATTTGTTGAATAAAATGGGAGTTTTGGTGCGAGTCCAGAACTTAGTCACTGATAAACTTGCGCTGTTTGACTTTCTATATATAATTTAATCACCATTTAAATAACAGATTATTTTCATCCTACTAAGAGAAACAACGTAAAGTTGACCGTTTAGTCACTGGTTTGATTTTCTGACACACAGGCAAAGAACATCTGACTGTACATGAATCATTTCATATCAGATCAGGCACTAGAATTAACACAGTTACTTACATGTTGCTGCATTACTGTCGAGTCCATATCATAAAAGTCTGTTTGCTGTTTGCCGAAATGCGATTGATTTACCAAAGAGTCCACAGTTAAATGTACTGAATACAAATAAATTATGCTCAACTGAGACATTCAAATTGTTGAAAATAAATAACCATATTCCTAGCATTAGGATCCTTTGAAAGGTATAAGTCCTGTATCGCTCTTCTCTCCTCATCATCTCACTAACATGCCAGTGGGGTTTCTGACCGCTGACCTAGGGAGTAGTGCCACTATACCGTCTATAGCCAGTACCAAAATTACCCGGAACAATTTGTCCCAATTGGGGACAATTTGGCAGGCATTCCCCCACCATGGCTTAGTGGGTATCAATGTCCCTACTGCGCCTATAGCAGACGCGGCATTGAAGTTCCACTTCGAAAGGGAAATAATATTTCACAATATTACTGTTTTTACTGTATTTTTGATCAAATAAATGCAGCCTTAGTGAGCATAAGAGATTTATTTAAAAAAATCCCAACCTATGAACAGTGTATTAGTACATTAATATTTTTATTTATCAGATATATTTATAGAAGAATAAATATGAATTTAAAAGGATCACTATATATATTATATATAATTGAGGCATAATTGTTTAGACAGATGATCTGAATATGCACCAGTTATAACATAGGCCTATTGCATTTAAACATTCCCATAATTGCAATTTGTAATATGCTGAGTATTACAGTTGTGGAGGTAATGTTTTCTAGACTTCCAATGAGTGAGACTGAGGAGAGAGCTTTAAGGTAAGGCTAAAGGTTATGTTTTTTTTTCTTCTGATGATTTCTAGTTATTCTACAATGTAATTAAAGAAAGTGTGGATCTGCATTGATTAAGCTGCATGCCCACTTAGATATTACACCCGCTCACAGCCTCTGCATAATCTGTATTTGGTGTTTGATTGAGTCATATGAGAAGAACCTCAGTAGCGAGAGGATGAGTGCACTTCAGGGAGTGAAGTGTGCACGAAGCTTTTCCCTTTGTCATATTCAAGTTTCTCCTCTGATGAGAGAATCTGAGCACACTAAGTGATGAGTAAAGCTTCCTCCACATGTTTAGATGCACCACCCCAAACCAAATCTTCCTCTGAAGAGCATGTGCTACCCCATCTCGGTTCATGCCTGGAGGCTCTCCTCTGTACTTCTAGATTGTCAATAATTGAAATAGTGACTCACTTCATGGCCTTCTCCACTTGACTTCTAACTTCACAAGAAACACAGATATCCACTTTCAGATCGTATTTGAACAGATACAGTATGTTACAGTTCGCAGAGTCTTAAAGACTCCATATTGACTGTTTTGAAACTATCTGAAAATCGATCTGATCTATTTAGGTGAACTTTAAACTTCAAACACACTTAAAGAGAAGATGTTACAGAGAAATAAGATGCACTTCTAAAGGGTGACTGCAGCTACTGCCCGTCTAAGAAATTGCATAATAACCCGTAAATGGTTAGTGTAGCATTTAAATGGCAAACTGTCACAAAATGGCTTTGCGGAATCAATCGGTTCACTATGAGCAGAGTCAGTATTTTAACGTTTCTGTTCATGAGTTCCTTCTGTAACGTTACCGTTCCAAAAAATGGTTTTACCTGTTAATAACATTATTCTTTAATTTTTTGTTTTTTGCCTAAGAGCTTAAACAGAACTTTATACTAAGAGCTTGTGACTAAACCTCGTAACGCCAGTGGATCCTCAAACTGTCATCAAAAGTAGCTCCAACAGTCTCAATCGTGAATGAAGTGCTGCACAGATTTTGGAGACCGTCTCTGCTTGTTTGCAGTGCAGGGGTAAATAAAGAAATGGTTCATTGAATAAGTACAGAGTTTTCTTTAATCAAAATACACAATGTTTGTAAGGGCTGATGTTCCCTTTCAAGGGAGTGTTGGAGATAGCGACGCTTGAAGCATGTGTGTAATCAGTCCAATGGTGTGGCGGGATGTGACGAGCAAACAGGGTTTTAAATCATGTTGTAACATCATGGGGTTGAAGAAACATGGGTAAGGGGCGATGCCTAATGTGGAGCAGATGCTTGCAAGCTATCTGTCCCCTCATACCAGTGCTCGAAGTGGTGAAGCCTGAGGGAGGGCAGAGCTAGCTGTAGCCGAAGAGGTGGAGGGCCGGAGGGTAGCGAATGGCCCGCAAGTCTGTGGCGAAGGTTGTGCGATGTCCGACCCAGGCAGAGCCAACGTACCGAGGGAGCCCGGCTAGGTCGAATGCCAGATGGTCACTGCTGACATCAAGGGTAGAAGGAGCGCAGGCGTAGGAGTCAGGGCATCGGGTCGAGGTGGAGTGGGGAGCACAGAGGCCGGAACCCCAGGAGGAGATGACTACCAGCAGTCCAGTGGTGTAACTGCGCCACTGAGAGGAGGCTGAGGTGGAATAGAGGGAATGATGGGAGACAGCGATGACTGGGTGGCAGAAATGGTTGGGGACTGGAGAAGATCTTGAAGGGTAATACAAAAACCAACTAAAAATAAAACAGTCTCATTTGTATTTTGGAGAGGTGGTGGAAGAGGGAGGTTGGGTGAGAACAGAGAATTTGGGACATGACTGACAGATTCTGATGATGACAGGGCAAAAAATTCAACTTCTCCAAAATGACAACAGTTCTCCCATGCCGAAACCAGAAACTCACTTTCAGTGGTGGAAGGGTGGGCAGGGCTCACTTCCATGCCCTCAATTTCCCCGAGAACTCCCTCAGCGATAGATGGTGCAGCCGGCGTGTACACCTGGTCAGACAGGCGTTGCTCAGGCTTCATTGCTGTGTTCAGCTTGGTCGCTCCCATAGGCGCTGGCGGAGTCATTCATGCTGCCTGCGGTGGGCTCGTGCTGCCGATCTTTGTCATCTGGGTGGTTTTGGCTGTGCACCGGGTTGTGAGTGGGACTGGCGTCGTTGTCGATGGGTCCGACGGTGAGCGGCGATCCACAAGACGTCAGCACCCAGTCCACAAATTCCATGAAGCTCCCCCGAGGACCCTCCATGGATAACTGCGTTCTTCTGGTGGTGTTGAGTCCGACGATCAGGAACAAGCACAAGCAGTCATCTGGGAAGGTTGTTTGATGGGTCAGGTTGAGATAGTCCTCTAGAAATTCCTTGAGGGAGCAATCTCCCTGTTCAAGGCATATAAGGTGAACTGGAGGGAGGTCCATGGTGAGGGGAAAAACAAAGAAGAAAATATAATTATATAGGTATTTAGTTAATTTTGCCTGAATTCACCCTATATATGGGAAGGAGTAAGGAGTATTTTTTGGATTGTGGATCTGAGCACTAATGATTTAACAGCTGTTGTAAAGGTTAGGCCTATGCCCAGCATCCTTCTTTGATCCAATTAGCTTTGACAGGAACAGAAATAGCATAGCAGAACTGACTGAATTAGATGAATCAGTGGATCTAAAATGGGAAAGAAAGATAAAAAATTGGGGTATTGCTACAGGAAATATAACTGTATGTTTGCAATGATGGCTTGAACTTGAACATTGTGAGTTAAATGCATTGAAATGTCAGTCGTCCCCTCTCCGTCTGTCCTTCTCGGTCTATCTGTCCAATCCACTCTGCACACAGTGCCAAACAGTGCATGGTGTTTTAACTCTGAATTAATCCTCTTTCCTCAGGGATCTGTGTGTGATGCAATGGTTCAATGCTACTGTTATCAGTTCTCTTGTACAAGTGTATACCAGAGTCAAATATCAACGTTTGCTTTGACATTGACCCATAACACCAGTGCCGGTATTCCCGATGCTCGGAAGTGCCGGTACGCAAGGAAAACTGGGAGTATGCTAAAGGTAAAAACAGAGAAGTACCAGAGTACCCATTTCAAGCACTGCATAACACTGTTTGACAGTTATGTTGTATATAACATCTGTTTTGATTTCTTGTTTCTCAAGAAAAAAAGAGAAAAAAAAAAAAGAAGAGTTTTTTTAGTCTATGCCTCTTTTGTGTGAATCCACCAGGGACTGTTGGGATAGCTTCCTGGAATGACAGATGTCTTGGGTAGGGTTGTAAAGATTTGGAGGATGTTGTCTTTTTTGAACCTCTTTTCACAGCCTATCTCTCCTTGAGCAGCTCTGCTTAGTTGTGAGGCAACAGAAAATTTGTGGAGAGAAAAAAGGGTGTAAAATAAAACAGCATAACATATTAAAATTAAAATAAAATTTTATTTTGATCACCATGTAGGCTGTAGGCATACATTTTTACCATCCCATTAGCACTTTAGGAAGGGCTGTAACTCATTGCAAGATTCAGGAAGGCACCTGTAAGATAGTCTCTCTGTGACAGTGAGTCTAAGAAGCTTCAATGATTCAGAACTCTCCTGTTCAACCCCTAAAAACACAAGGAGGTCAGGCCAAATAGAGCTTGCTTGGGGGGAGCTCAGAGATGCGATGACTTGGCTATTATATCATACTTAATGTACCATGTTACATTCATTTTTTAACTACACACCATGGTGCTTCTACAGGTCCACCACTGTTCGGTGTGACTTGCAATTGTATTTTCCATTTATTTTCCGTCACAGTTTGTGTTTCAGAGTATTACAGTTTATTTCCTAGCACAGCATGCTTATCGTCTAGCCATCCCAACAGATAAAAATAGTTTCTCATGAACATGAAGAAGCAAAACTTAACATTAAAGACATGTGATTGTACTATATAATAGAGAAACACACCACTTTTAAAAGAACAGAAGGGTTTTCTGTATAAAAATCAATACTACATGACGTTTGTTCTATATTTTAGTGTTTTATATAAACCGTTAAAAAAAAGATTAGACTAGAACTTTGTAAACTTTTGGATGTACAATTCATCGCAATGTCAGGATTTGTTGTGCATTTTATTGGTGCACATTTTTGACAACAATGCTGACAAGATGAAAGTGATGACAAGATGAAGCAAACCTCAGAAATTACATCGACCCCTTGACCTCTTAATGTTAACATGCTATGATATGTGTATGTCATTGTTGTGATTCATCAGTATTGGTCATTATATTTTACTCCATTTCCTTATGCATGCAGGCAATTCACTTCAGAATCTTAATATCTAACAGGCAAACAATCTTATTTTAAAGCTAACCAACAATTAACAAAGTGCTGGGACTTTGCTTCACATTTACAGTGTCTCTGGATAATAATTTCATATTGAGCTTGTTTAACGTGCAGACTGAGTTAAGCCATTAGCAGAATTTTCTGGCTCTATATGGGACACATGTGCCTGACTGCACTGTCAATGCTTATTTTAGCTTTTAGCAAATCCTGTCTTTCTCCTCCTGTTAGGATTTAGTGTAGGAGTTTCATTCGCACAATGCTAATATAATAAATGGTATTTCTAAAATCACACCAGGGAACGTCTGCAGCTCAGAAATCACATCAGGGAAAATGTTTGAGTTTCAGCTGGTTTTCATTTGGAAGTCAAGCCAACGCTACATTAAAACTGGTAGTCTGTTTGTGTGTCAGTATTAGATGCTTTTAGGATTACTGAAATACTCAATTGTGATTGGTCAATCATGGCAAAAAAAAAAAAAATGTTTATATTTTTGTATCAGGCAACCCATGTCCTTCAGCTTGCATTCAGTAGCTTGCTGTCTTAATTTCATGTCTCTCACATCAGCCCTCTTTCTGTTCATATTATAATATAATAGTTTGAACTCAAATCATTATTTCATGTGCATTTATTTATCTGGTAACTAGCCAAGATACTACAGTAAGTCATTCGTTACTCACCAAAAACCCATTCAGGATGATGCTAAATGTCCTAATCATCCTGTTGGAGTTTATTTTGTGACCAGCTGTCTGTAGATTATCACTTACTTAAATACTGCATTTGTAATGATTTCATTTGCATTCTTGTGCTGTCATAACTCTTATTGCATACAGTAGATGCGGGGGAGGGGTTTGTTATGGCTGATGAGAAGTAAAATTGAAATTTAATAACATATTGTAATTTTGGCAGAATAAAACACCTAATTACAAAAATCATACAAATTAAAAGCAGAAAATAATAACATAAAATAAACATGTTTTGGCCCACACTGCTTTTCATAAACATTAATCTTTATTGCATCTCATGCAAGATACAGGCAAGGTTTTTATGCATTGTACATGTTCATCTGTTTTAATATTTTGATTTCATGATTTGCATATTGTAACACTTACCCAGAGTCTTCTGTGATTACTAATTACCTGACTACTTGAAAATCAGACCACATGTTTTTATGGTGTTTCTTGGAAAACATTGGTGGTGTAAATGATTTTGCTTATTAAAATCCAGGTGGCTTGAATTAAGTGTAGAAAAACAGGAGTATACTTCCAAGAAAAAACAAAGCAGCTGATGTTCCATTAACATTTATCAAAAATCATCTTATTTCACATCAGCCTAAATTCAGCAAAACATCGTGGTTATTTGATTCTAGACCATCTTTCATCTCAGTTCCCTTAAAACTGTGATTGTGAGATTTATTTTCATGCCAGCTGGAAACAACAACTTGTATGTATGAAACCAGCCAATCAAGTGATGAAATTAATTTTTTGATGATGACAAAAAATGATGATTAAAAAAGAAAAAAAAAAATTCTGAAAAAATTCATTTTTTTCAAAAGGAAAAAAAAAAAGAGTAATCCATGGAGTGCCATGAGGAATTAAATGTTATTATAACACATGGCACATCTCGCATAAGACGAAAATCCTAGAATCCTAGCTGTATACTATTATTGTAAATTTTCTCTCTGTGCCAGTATGGACAATCTTATTCAGGTTTAAGTACAAAGAAACAATGCCATAAAAGGCTAATATGTAAGTATGTCTCAGCAGTACTTAGCATGCAACCCTCCAAATGCCCTACATGCAATATCTGTCTCCAGACCCATGTAGGGAATCCATTCTGCCATTTTGTACTGTATCTCCCCAGTATGGCAGCTCTGTGAATACGTATGAGGACATTGTTTTTCATATAATCCAGATGAAGCTTGTTACATCATCCTCTCGCATGACTGCTCCTCAGCAGCAATGAACGAACATATTTCATTTGTCTGTCTTTTTTACTTTCTTTGTCTTCCCTATTTCTCTCTCTCTCTCTCTCTCTCTCTCTCTCTCTCTCTCTCTCTTTTTTCAGTTGCCCCACTTTGTGGCAGAGCAGTTACAGCAGGAAATGTCAATCCAGTTTTGGTTCTGGTATTTTTTCTGTCTAACCGGTCATCATTCCCTCTTCTCATCTTTCATAAAATACACACACATCCAAACACGTAAAGCTGAAATTGTATATTGTTATTTGAGAATGGTATTTTCTGAGTTGGATTTCCAACAAAATAATTAAATAAATAAAAAAGTAAGTAAATAAACAAATAAATACATTTTAATCAGTATTTTTAATTTCACATTTTGCTTCTCAAATAAATGTATTTTGTTTTAAGGATGTAAAATTGTAAGCAAAAATACTGATAAGGTAAATTATTTCTGCCAGTAACGAAGATCCTGTGGAATAAATAAGACCAATAAGATTATACTAAAAGCACATTACAAATATTATTTAGATTTCAGCCAAAAAAGAAAAAACTAAGATCTTTATTTTCCCAAACCCTACATGGTAAACAATGCCAAATGTTCCTTGTAAAGCTAAATGTAAACAACAGTTATGAACTGAACTTCTGCCCAAGAGAATTTAACAGTACATGCACATGCTACACAATCTGAACACTCAAACACAGACTTTAAATATGTAAATATGCTCAATGCCCCTTGAGAGGAAGAGGTTAGAATAATGTCAAACCCACTACCTTTAGCCATTCATATGACTGGAAGTAATATGCCCTGGCCCCTGGCCTCTTCTTGAGTCGGAAAACTGCCCTAACATTTTGAAAAAGTAAATTCTAATAGTGTACGTTCATTGACATTTTCTTATTTCTCTTGTCAGCCTATGGGAGTTGGACATTTTAGTCCTGGTAGACACATTGCATAGTCATCTTTAATGACATGATTCCATCTGTCACTTGATTGTAGCAAATGGTAAATGCAACATAACATAAGGGTCAACGCTCCTGTCATTCAGTGGCAATGTGCTCAGTTCTCTGTGCTCTATAAAGCCAAACAAATTCAATGCACTCAAAAAAAAAAAAAAATGTAAATGTATTGCCTCAAAGTAATTAAGTAAACATTTACAATGTTTTTTGTTTTTTTTTCTTTTTTCTTCCTTTCCCGTTGTAGAGTTGCCTGCTTCATGGCAGAGCGTTTACAGCAAGAAATTTCAGTGCAGTTCTGTTATTTTTTTACTTAATGATAGATAGATAGATAGATAGATAGATAGATAGATAGATAGATAGATAGATAGATAGAACCGCAAGTCTGGTTAGCACTCTGGGAGATCTGAGGGTTACAGTGGGAGCTTCTTCATTGGGGCCGCCTCCACGACCCTCCCGCTTATCGTAGTAGAGCCGCAAGTCTGGTTAGCACTCTGGGAGATCTGAGGGTTACAGTGGGAGCTTCTTCGTCGGGCCCGCCTCCACGAACCTCCCACTCCTCCAGCATACCATGTGCCGTCGAGTTGCCGAATGTTGGTGCGGGTCCCTCATGAGAGGCACTTTGTATCTCATTCGGCGCTCCGGATGAGGATCGGATGTCAATCGCTGCGTCGGGGAGTGGGAATTTGTCCTCTGGAGTAGATGAGGAAGCTGAGCTGCCCCCCTCCGGGGTGGTTGCTCACTCTGAATTGAATTCAGAGTTGACGACCATGCTTTCTCGGGCCGCCGTGGGCATTGGGCTCAATTGAAACCCTCCACCATGTCCCGAGTGGTTAGATGATTGGTTTCTGGGTGCAGCGCACGGTTCACAGTGCTTTTCCGCTCCAGTGCTTTTCTTCCCGGAGGTGCACAGGGAGGTTCAGAAAATATGGAAGGCACCTTTTACTGCCTGAAGCCATTGTTCTGCCTTCTCCACTCTCACTACCCTCGATGGCGGGGCTACCAAGGGTTATGTGGACATACCACAGGTGGAGTGTGCAATTGCGGTGCACTTGTGCCTGCAAAGTGCCGCCTGGTGGAATCGTCTGGGAGCTGCTCTGATCCAGGAGATGGTGAACGCACTGCTCCTTCCCCCGGAGGAGGGTCAGGTGGACCAGCGCCAATGGTACCCACATTCTAAAAAAAAAGAAAAAAAAGAGCAGTTTCCAAAACCTCTGGGCCATACTAGGTCTGTGCTGACAGTGAACGTCGCTCATTCACCATGGCTGGGGGAGTCCAAGTTTCATGGATGCACCGCCTCCTCACACCTCCCTGCCCAGTCCCTCACTGGACCCACAGAGCCAGGTAAGTGCACCACACTCACCACCTTTACTCCGGGATGCTGCGCTTCCAGAGTTGGGCCCCAGCGCTCCTTGCTGCCCCCCGTGGGTATGTCTATTGTCCCATGGGTGCCTCTTGTACGGAGTCTGGGAGCCTGGCTAATGCTTCCCAGTCCATTCTTCTGGCTCATTCGGACTGTCAGGCTTGGCTATATGATTCAGTTTGCCAGGCATCCCCCCAGGTTCAGCGGCATCCTGTTTACCTCGGTGGCAGACAAAGATGCCCCTGTCCTGTGTGCGGAGATTGCAGTCCTCCTGGTGAAGGGCGCAATAGAGCCTGTCCCTCCGGCCAAGATGAAGTCAGGCTTTTACAGTTCGCACTTCATAGTACCCAAGAAGAGCGGGGGGTTACAGCCAATCATGGATCTGCGTGTCTTAAATCTGGCCTTCACAAGCTTCCGTTCAAGTTTCTCACACAGAAACGTATCCTCACGTGCGTTCGCTCCCAGGATTGGTTTGCAGTGATCGACCTGAAGGACACATACTTCCATGTCTCGATTTTATCTCGACACAGACCGTTTCTTCGCTTTGTGTTTGAGGGTCGAGCATATCTGTACAAAGTCCTCCCCTTTGGGCTGTCCCTGTCTCCCCATGTCTTTACCGAAGTCGCGGAAGCTGCCCTTGCCCCGCTCAGGGAAGTGGGCATTCGCATCCTCAAAACTATCGACGACTGGCTAATTCTGGCCCAGTCCTGAGGTCAGTTATGCCAACACAGGGACCTGGTGCTCAGGCACCTCAGCCATCTTGGGCTTTGGGTCAACTGGGAAAAGAGCAAGCTCTCCCCTGTGCTGAGCATTTCTTTTCTCGGTCTGGAGTGGGACTCGGTCAATATGACAGCACGTCTCATCAACGAGCATGCACAGTCGGAACTGCCTGAATATGTTCAGGTGGAAGACAGCGGTTCCACTAAAGCAATTTCTGAAGCTCCTGGGGCATATGGGATCCGCAGGCACAATCATGCCATTCAGATTGATGCATATGAGACCGCTTCAGCACTGGTAGCCAGTCAGCCGAGTCCCAAGATGGGCATGGGACCACGGCAGGCTCCGTGTGGCCATCACACCAAGCTGTCGCCAAACATTTAGCCCATGGTCAGACCTTGCCTTTCTATGGGCCAGAGTGCCCCTAGAACAAGTGTCCATGCATCTTGTTGTCACAACAGATGCCTCCACCACCGGCTGGGGAGTCGTATGCAACGGGCATGCTGCCTCGGGCTTCTGGACATGACCTCGACTGCAGTGGCATATCAATTGCCTCGAGTTGCTAGCAGTACTCCTTGCCCTGCGCTGGTTCCAACCATTGACGCAGAAAGACCCTCAGAAATTCCTGATCGGCTCTGTGCTTTCCTTTCTTCAAGAGAGTTTGGAGCGGAGGTTGTCCCCCTCCACCTTGAAGGTGTATGTCGCCGCCATCACAGCACATCACGATGCTGTTGATGGCAGGTCATTGAGAAATCACGACCTGGTCATCAGGTTCCTGAGAGGTGCCAGGAGGTTAAATCCTCCCAGGCCGCGCCTCATCCCCTTCTGGGACCTCTCTATTGTCCTTTTGGGTCTACAGAGAGCTCCCTTCGAGACCCTAGAGTCAGTTGAGCTTAAAGTCCTGTCTTTAAAGACAGCTCTCCTGACCGCGTTCGCTTCCTTCAAGAGGGTGGGGGACCTGCAGGCATTTTCGGTCAGCTAATCATGCCTAGAGTTCCGGCCGGCCCTGTCACACGCCTGGATATTGGATGCCATCACCTTGGCATACCAGGCCCAAGGCAAGCCGTGTCCCCTTGGAGTGAGGGCCCTCCGTAGCATTCTCCTTTTTTGGGACATTGCATGCTTCCCCAGTGTTATGGTCATGGCTGAAGAACGATGGGAATTGAGTTCCGAAGCACTCTTTCCTGGGGTAGGAATCTGTAGCATCTGTATCTCCAGCAATCATAACACAGTTCAGTGGCTATGGTGCTTTCCATATGGACCCCATGACGTCAGTCTGACGTAACGCTGAATGGGAATGACTGAATGGGAACATCTAGGTTACTAATGTAACATTATGTCCCCCCGTCACATTCCTGAACCACCGCTGAATGGCCGGAATCCTGTCTCAGCTCCTCAGGAAAACATTAATGAAGTGAGAATGCCAGTCCTATTTATACCCGTATGTCGGGTAGGTGTGTCTTGACATGCAAATCTCACTGGCCAATGTCCATTGGCTCGTTATGTTACCACTTGGAGGTGATTGGACTCCCAGGCGAGACCCCATGATGTCAGTCTGAAATAATGTCTCCATTCCCTCCTTCAGGGAACAGTGGTTACATTAGTAACCTAGACATTCTTCTGTAAACACCAACATCGGTACACCAGGTTCATCAATGGAAACACATGCAAATGAAAACACTAAATTTGCCAAATGCCCCATATTGATTCTAAATTAGAGTTTGCATTATATTATATTATATTATATTATATTATATTATATTATATTATATTATATTATATCATATTATATTTTATATTATATTATATTATATTATGGGAATAACAGACTCGGAGACAGCGAGAGTTAGTTCAACCAAAACAGGTATTTGCCAGATGATATGCACAGTTAAGCAGGTGAATAATGAATCAGTCAGTGTAATGAGCAGATGAATACTGATTAACACAGTCTTAATCCTTTTTACCAGGGTAACGGAGGACTGGTGGTGACTGAAACATGAAGAGTAAAGAGAGCACACACCTCTTGGCGGAGTAGGGTGAGTAGATAGGAAAGCACAGTATAATGTTCCAAACAATAGCTTACAGGAGATCACTGGAAATTCACAAGGAGACTTCACAGGTAAGTAGTCCATAATCCATATTGGAGAACAGACAAAGAGTGACTGTGTGGTGCGTGTTCTTATCCTGGTGCAGATTGGAGTGCTGAAGAGAAACAGGTGCGGGTGATGGCCGAGTGAAGGCAAGTGAAGGACAGGAGGGATGCTGGGAAATATAGTTTCTACAAGATGACTGGACTGTTGAAGACTGTTGGGCAGATGGAGAGCATACAAGACTATTATATTATATTATATTATATTATATTATATTATATTATATTATATTATATTAATGTCTTTATCCATCCATACGTTGAAGTTTGAATTTACTGCTCATTTGAAAGTTGCATTATTTGACATCTGTTCTTGAAATTGCCTCAGTCACATTCATTTCTTTTACATTCTGCACAATGTGGTTGATTGTGTAGCTTGTTCATTAGATTTACCCTCAGGACAAAACAGTGAGTGCTGGAATCTCAAACATCATAAACCTTCATCAATTCACTGCATCTGCTCACATCAACGTGGCCTCATTTCTTTCAAAAACACATATACCGAACAACTTGGGATGCTTAGCATCCAGTGACGTGTTAGAATGTGCGTCATCCATTTTATTTGGACCACAAGATGTCTGATCCCATTTGCAAATTGGGAACTAAATTTGGAAACTAAATTTAGTGAGGTTTATGATTAAAACAAACATACCAAAAAAATTGCTAAAGGGGAAAGAAAAATATACTTAATTCAAGATAATTTGCTGAAAACGTCCTAATCTCCTGCTCAATTAAGTAAATGTATCTTGTTTTTAAGGCTATTATTACTAACATTGATTTTTTTTTAAAAGGAACACAAGAGCTCACTGAAACGCATGTTAAATACAAGTTTCCATTCAAATGTATACATGCGTGTCCTTCTCGTAATTTTGAGCCGCAACCATACTTTAATGAAGTTCACTGTAAATCTAAACACAAAAACTAGGTGCGCATGTGCATGGGGTGTCGTGTCTTTCCCTCCCAGCATTTTGTCATTTACCCTCATTAAGGCCTCCGAATGATCCCATGCATGTAACTTTGACAACCGCTGAAAAAGCTATGTAATATTATACAAACCAAAGACTTTCTATAATGAGCGCCTGAACCTCAAGCCATGTGTGTTCCAGCTATTTCTTATACCCACTTATTCTTAAGCATCATGACTATTCATGACCACTGGGAATTTGTGGAAAGTAATGAACATCATAAAACTTTGATGTCTGCGAGTTGACATGACTGGGAGCAGATTGTAAATACATCTAAAGAAGCCAATAAACAGTGTGTCATAGTTGTTCATCGGCTTAGGGTCACTAAAGATTGTTTGCGTAATGTTACGCTCGGGGTGTACAAGCCTTCTTGCCGTAACCTTTTTTTAACAGGCTTATATAATCACCTCATCTGAAATCATGGATTGAACATTAATTGCAACAGATGCTTTATATTAGCTATTTCCGCCCAGCTGGCTGGCTTCCTGTAAACATATTTTGAGCTGATTCGAACATTTCCTATGTTGCACCTTTCTCGTTTCTTTCTCCTTCTTCTCCCCCTTCTTTCTCTTGTTCTCTCTCTGGGCTTTGTGAGCAGAATTCAGTTTGAAATGTGGTGAGGCCTGGCAGCTGATTGCTGTGCTGAGGTGTGTGCCCATCCACTCTGTCAGCCTGCATAATAATCACACAATCGCACACACACTCTGGCCTGAGTCCTCCATTAGCATTTCTGTCACTCCTCTAGTCTTCACCTAGCCTCACGTAACCCTCCCTCACTCATCCTCAACTGGAAGGCTAACTGCTGAGGTAGTTTGTAACCTATCTCTGTGAAAATACATTTGATCTTGCATTTCCTCAGGGAATGTTTTGGTCATCTAAGGAAAGATCTCAGTTATTGAGATGTGGCCACAGTTTAGCCTGATGTTCTTGGCATGATTCCCAGCCAGGACTAGTCTTGTGGCTTGTTATGGGACAGTTTATTCAGCTGCCGACAGAGCTGGAAGACAGTTTAAGAGAGAATAACAACAACTTTCTCACTCAGTAATTGAATCAATATTGGTGTACAAAGGCATTGTAGTGACTGAGACAAATCAGAAATATAATTATTGGCTACATTTGACAAATAATCTTTAAAACCCCACAACCAACAAACTGTGTGTAAAAATGGCATAAGATAACCCCAAAGGGCAATTTGCAACAAGGTGGGGGGCCAGGCCTCTGGTCACCATGGCAGCAGAGACAGATCTTCAGATAACTGATAAATGACAGAAAAGAATGCAGAGCTTTGCTCTGGACTCACTTTGGATCAAGTCATAGAAATACATAGGAAAGACACGTACTGTAGCCTGTAAAACAAACTTTCCTGCATTAATTTATAAACAATCTGTTCTATAAATGAACATGCATATCTCCAGGACATTGTGTGTATTATTACTGTTTATAAAACGGTTAGTTCCTGTCCTTGATTCTGATTGGTCAATAGCTGTTTTATTCACGATAAAACGATTTATTCACCCAGCGGTTCTGTGTATCACTGCACACACCCTTAGCAACCACTCTTAGCAATGTAAACTGTTTGTTCTCAATTGATATTGTTCATTGAAGCTTACTGTATTATGTAGAAGAGTGTTGCGAGAAAGAAATCGAGTGAGTGAGTTTATTACCTGCATTCAGATTTAGCATTTTCCTTCAGGTCAGTCCTATGTTCGTAATAAAAAATCTGTTTAAATGTCCGATGTATTATCTTGTCCTTTTAACAGTTAAGGGGTTTCCCGTGACTGACAGCACTAGTCAAAGTATTTGTCAGTTGCGTCTTGTTCCGTGTTCACAACAATTCAGTCTTTTCAATGTAAAAGTCTTCGCTACTGACTGACACACTTATAAAGACAGTCTTTGCTGCCATCTAATGGCGTAATAATGTAACTTCTGTTGCTGTTCACGTTCAGGGACTATTTTTTTTCCGGAGGAAGGAAGGCTTTTAGTGAAAGTTTACTTCATGAAAGTTGCATTGATACATATTTTTGGCTTTAATATTTGTATTGTATGGAAGTTTTATAAAAGCAATAAGGTACTCGAGGCTAGGGCTGTATTGTGAATAAGTCACGGCTGAAGGGGTTCACAACAACGCCCTTCAGCCGTGACCACTGTAAAACTTCACAGTGACCTCCCTCTCTTCCTTCTTCTCCTGGATGCTGTGTGTGGCAGGAAGGCCCCCAACATCAAGCCATGTGCAACTTCCCTGACCATAACAGAGTCAAACTAACCGCACAAGTTCGTTTTCATTTCTTCATTTCACAGACTGCTTCAACTGTGAAGGCAATGCAAGTATTGTACATTCTATCTAAACAGAGGTTTAGGATAAGCAGTGCAATCCTCTTAACAAGGTGTTTTGAAATGAGAAAGCTGATGGCTCTTTTCATGTGGTTAAATGGCTCTTTTCCATAGCTTCATTTCCTTTCCTGTTTCCAGATTAATTCACTTTCACTTTTCCATTTCCCATGAATGCGTGCTTGTGTGTATGTGTTTGTTTAGATTAGTTATGTGTTCATAATTTAGTTAATAAAACTTTGTGCACAATACAGATGAGGTCCCTGATTCTGATTCTGCCTGCAGATTAATGTCACTTAAACGATTTCTGGTCTTGTTACACACTCCAAGCGCTGTACTTGCTAAGAAAGAATTATTTTTCTGTGTCCATGAAAAATATCCTTTCTTAGAATTAATAAACAATCAATACTGAGTGTTCGCTGGACAAACTGATTAATTGATTGTAACATTAGTTCATCTACATCAAGATAATCTGATTAACTGATCCAAATATCCATAGTTAATTATAACAAGTTATGATTAATTGTTAATATTTCCCCTTTGAGCTAATTTGCTACAGCATATTTATATTGATTGAGCTAAGAGTGTGTCTAAATAAATGGGGAGACAATTGCAAAGCATCCAGCTAATATATGTAGCTTTAAATTAATTATAGATTTATTTAATCTATGGATAACATATGTCCTGTATTCAACAGTGTATAGGTGATACAGGTCATAAATTTACATTTATGTTTATGTTTATGTAAATTTATGACCTGTATGTATATTTAAGAAAATGTAGAGAGGAAATTCAGACTTCGAACTGGTCAGAATAATTAACATTTTATATGTATTTATTTATATATTGACCATATATATATATATATATATATATATATATATATATAATATGGGCAATTTAGATTATTGGCTCACATCAAAATCATTGTTATTATGAACGTTATTCATGATGTTTTATTTTAAAAGTATATTTTTTTTATACATCAGTAGCATAAAGTCCAAAGTAATTACAGTGTCCAGTACCATCCAATATAATTAGATTTTAACATTGTTCTGATCAAAGTGAGACAGACTCTTCTTTCATACTGTCCACATAAGATGAATCCACTCATTTCTTGACCTTCATTTATATTTACTACTTTAAATCTTCCTCAGACAGTGCAATTAGCACTTCCTTCCCTGAGCGTGTGGTGTCTAGTGGTAAATCTCCATAATAAGGCGACATGAACCAGTCGATTCCTCTTAATTTTGCTTTAGGGCAGCACACGCAGCTTCAGCCTATGGTTTACATACACACAAAAAAAGTGTCCTGTCACATTTAATAAACGGTGATGCTCACCACAGCAAGAGAGGAATAGAGTCAAGGTTCTCTCTTATTCTCCCTCTTTCTTCTGGCTCTCTTCTGCATTACCTCCTCTCATTCCCTCATTCTCTGATGTGGCATTTGTCAGGCAATGTGGCCTGTGGCAGCTACCTGCAGAGTGTCTGTGTTCCATCCTGTCAGAACACATTCGCTCTCACTAACTCTGGCATCTGCACACCTCCTACAACACTCAGGGCCAATCTGAGGGAACTTAAAGGAAGGCTGTAATCTCTTGTTATAAAATACTTATTATGCTTATGCAACAAATTTTAAACTGAATACTGCTAATGGATGGACATTTCATCACAAGTCGTAAAGATGTGTATAAAGAAGGTTTGAAAGAAGTGCTTTATGCTCACTAGGCTGCATTTATTTGATAAAAAAAAAAAAATAGAGTAAAAACAGTAAGATTGTAAATTGTAAAAATTAGATTGTAAAAATAAAATAAAATACTATATACTATAGTATTTATAAATACTATAAAGAAATAACTGCTTTATTTAGCTGTTTTAATATATTTTAAAATGTATTTTTTTCCTGTGATGGCAAAGCTGAATGTTCAGTAGTCATTACTCCAGTCTTTAGAGTCACATCCTTCAAAAAATAATTCAATATGCTGATTTGGTGCCCAATAAACATTTCTTAATATTATCAATAATAATAATAATAATAATAATAATAATAATAATAATAAAACAGTTGGTGCTATTCTGTTGTGATCATTCCAGAAGAACTGCACTGATTTTTTTTTTTTTATTTATTTATTTTTATATATAAGTCTTTGTCCTTGCTGAATAAAACTATTAATTCCTTTCCAAATAAAATCTTTCTGACAACAAACTTCTGAATGGTAGTGTATATAATGGAGTGAAATACCAAATGCATTCCACCAAGTCTGAAATTCACTGAAATTTAAAACTGGCTAGTCAAACTGTTCATAAACTGAGATGTATCTTTATTGTAAGACTGTAAGTGACAAATCAATGTGCCTTAAAAGTTTTATGACTGATATTTTTTTTATTTTTTTTATTTATTTTTTTATTTATTTTTTTTTTTTGAAAATTAAATTCAAAGTAATTTGCAAATATTTGGTGTTTTGTAAAATCACAACTATATATGTATTATGCATTTATTTTACTATTTATTCATGTATTTATTTATTCATATATTTACTATTTTTTTCATATATTTATGACATTTATGACATTTCATATATTTATTTTCATTTCTTTATTACAAACAGTCATAAATATGTGACTACTGCCAATTTGAATAACCATTTTGGACATTTTAAACCATTTTTGGCAGTTTTGCTAAAACAATTACAACAGTTTTCCTACTGCTGGTGTGATAATTTGTGCAATGTGTGATTTTAAGATATACAAAAAACCCCTGCCAAACAATATTAACAAGCAATGATTAATTGGCTCTTGCCTTTTCATCATATACTGATGAAAGTGTATGAGACTGATGAAGTGCTTCAGGGATAATTGTGTTCAGCTATTAAAACACATTGCCATATACATACATTCTAAATTTATAAGGAGCACTTCGATTTCTCTTCTTTTATTAATATTAATAATATGAATAAATGTTTGAAGAATTGAAGAATTGAAGATGCTTTTAGAATCCCTAAGAGATTTCATTTTTATGATTGCTGGGAGGAGGCTCGTTTTTACATTCCGCAAAGTGTATTCAGCCTATAGCTTTGAGATTATAGGATTTATCAAGCCAGTCATATAGTCTGAATGCCAGCTTTTTAAGTGACAATCAAAAATAAATATCATGAAGTAACTCTTAATCAGAACTGTTGGGCTCTAATGCTTAATCATTGTGTGATTGCGTCCCCCATCACAACTAGTTCTTTCCCTCTTCTCGTCATTTTCTTCTATGACTATCTGTCTTTCTCACTCCCTCTCTCGATTTATCTTTGGCCGTGGTCATTAGCATTAACGTGGCCACTTTCTCCTCAATTAACCATGCTGCAACTCAAGCAGAACATTGTATCAATGCATACAGGCTTGCCTAGCAACTGGAAGGGTATTAAAATTAACAGTCTCCTTTCCATAAACCAGAGTGTTTAATCCATGCACTGTCAAATGTAGGGCTAGGCTTTGAAATGTACTAAAATAAAACTGGAGACGGAGAAAAGATGTTTTAAACTTGGCGGTGGTTCAACATTATGCCTCAATATAACAGGAAACTGGCCTCAATTACAGCAAAGTCTTGGGCTCAGAAGTGGGCTGCAATGTGTCACGAGAGGTCTCTCCCCTCAGAAAGGCAATTATTGTTCAAAATGAAAAAACGGATTCATATTCTGTTATGTTTTATGCATGACAAACCTGAGGCAGAAATGTGAAATACAAAGCCAAATTTTTATATTGCTTGCCTCACAGCAATTGTGTTTATCATAGATACATATTTATAAATGCACACACAATGTTTTATGAGAGATTTTAAATATGGACATATGAGATTATGAATAATGTATTTGAGAATGAATCAACAGACATTTTGTTTCCTGATTTCTAAGTAGGGCCGTCATCAAGAACATCGTGCGAGGTTGATGAGGGGGTCCTTTAAGGTCCTGTATCTACCCACTGGGCCCAGATAAAGGTGGGGCAGCCATAAAAATCTTATCCCAGGACCCCCATTTAGCGACGGCCTTGTTTAAAAGGATACTACATGAGGGTTCTGTAACACATTTGTGAATGGAAATGGCTTCATTAAAGTTTAAGCTTGAGAGTCACAGCCTCCAGGTGCCCATTGCTCAAGCTTCACCCCATGGTTGTGGTGCAAGGCGGACATTCTTATCCTTTGCTTTCCCTGGTGGGGCGAATGGCTCAGCTCCATCTGTGCCAGCCACATGGCAGGCAGCAAACTACTGATATCCCAGCTCTTCAGGGAACCTTGGAGGCACATGGCCACACTGCTGGACTACAACAAGAGAATTATCTTTCTACTAGGCATTTCCTACAAAGCCATGGGTATCGATATAATATGTTAACTGCTGCTGCACAGACATCAGTACTCCTATACATGATGTGTTGTCTAATTAAGAACCAAGGCCTCTCATCCATGATTAATTTTATATCAGGTTCTTGAAGGGAGCTTGGAAAACATACAGGTTTGCTTTATAGACTCTAAACAAGCCTATGCAGTGGTCTTCATCATTTCATAAGACATTCCATTAGAAAATCACTTGGATTGGAGAACTGGATCCCAGGTTAGTTCTACAAAACCAACAGAGACTCAGTTGCAATTGGAAGTGCTAATTAGGAATGCCAACACATATTATTCTCTGTCCAGCTGTTGCTCACAAGTGATCTATTTGAACACTACACACGTCTTCTCTTCTGGCTCAGTACATGTGTCTTATGGCCTGTTGAATGAATGCACAATCTAAGCACTAATGAAGCAAAATGCCCAGAAGAGCTACAAGATTTATGTTGTACATACACCTCACACCATTCTACCTAGACACCTTACAATGGTCTGATTACTCTACCTGTTCCAACGGTTAATTATGTCTGATTATTCATCAAAATGTGAAGAAATTCTCCATTAGTCATCATTTAGCCAACTCACCCTCATGTTTTTCTAAAACCATGTGATCTTCTTTCTTCTGTGAAAAGAGTTATATACTGTGTCTAAGCTATTTTACAGTATAATGCAAGTGGAGGGAAACCAGCATCAGCTATGGTTTTAGAACAATGTGAAGGTGAGGCAATAAGGACCGATTTTGCTTTTTAGCTTGTATTATTCTATAAATTAATGTTTTTGTTTTAATTAACAACAGAACAAATATTGTATGTTCAGAGGTAAATGCATTGGGAAAGTGAAAGTGCTGATATGAATTTAAGGACTGATTAAAATGTCTTTGAATGAAAGTATAAAAACGATAGGCCCCTTTATTTGCATTATTCATCACACAGAATAAGAAAGAAAGAAAGAAAGAAAGAGTTGAGAGGATGAGTATCTGACACTGTTAACAATATAAAGCAGGCTGGTTTTCTGGTTGTGACATATACATACATGTCCAAGAGAAACTCTCCATTGATCTGACAAATACTCATGGATTAAGTGCCAGCAGCAAAGTGTTTGCTCGTACACTTGAAAGATATCAGAAACATGGTTGTAAGTTCCTCCACAAGTCAGCAGATGGCGCTCTCAGTCACATTCAAATGGCTCATTGCCATACCACAGAGGTATTCTGCATTTGCAAGTTTTACCCCTAAATAAAATAAAGTATAATAAATGAAAAAGTGAGAATCGTTTACAGCAAAATTAGATGAAGACTCAGTAGTCTAGTAAAAGCAGCTTTGGGCAGCCTCATGGGGGCCACCATGTTAAGATCACATGATCAGATGAGTACTTAATAAATCTCATAATCTGACACTTTACTGACTGTATAAATTAATCATGGCTTACCAAGAACAGAACATGTCTACATAGGCTCTGGTAACCAAAAGCTATTGCTTTTGTGTAATGCGGCATCCGCACCACTAGGCGTCAGAATAAAGTACAAGTCTGCTACCAAATTAACAAAAGTGAAGGCTATCGCTACAAAATGGGACAAGGTGCACTAAAGGCATTTCATGAAAGTGACATGTTCACTCATGTTCATGTCCCTTACACAACGCAACACAAGAATCTGCTGTTGTTTTTCTCCATATCGGATATTACACGCTGGATTCAAGTGAAATGACGCTGCTCAAAAACAGTGGCCTCTGTTAGAGAAATATTGCTTTTAGTATCAGTTGATGGGAAGTCAAGCAAAGGTGGTTAGACAAGCAAATGCACATTGTTGACTTCTTTCATTTCCTAAAGTGCTCAGAGTGGCAGTATAACCTTTACGTGCTGCTACTACTAACAATCCAGGAAAGCTGTTACTGGGTCAAATTGACCCGAAATGACAAATCACAGTTCAAGAGTCACAATTTGCTGTTCGTGGAGTCATGGAGTCAGTGAAAGCATTTTGTCTTGACAAATCACGTCTACGGAAGGCGTCATGAATTTTCAGGCCAAAAGGTTGATGTTAAGTTGCAGAAAATCTGTCTAAACCGGGTCAAAATGACCCACAACAATACGGTTAGCCACTGTGATAAAGTAGGTGAGGTACACCATCATGATTTATAAGCCTCTTTAGACATTTATGATGGCTCACATTGCTCAGTAGGCTCAGTGGTCCTGATATTCATGCATGTTTGTATATGCTAATGAATTTGCAATGTGTCCAAGGCAAGCTAATCACACATTTGTGAATCCGCTGAGGTAGCTAGGCAATGTTCCACACTCTTTTCCTTTTTAGATTGGTGCAAAATTAGATTCCACACCTGTTAAATTGGGCACTGGGGAGTTTGGAAACTGGACTATGCAAGACCCTGCAGTTTAGATGCAAAAGCCATCATTACTTTTGCTTTCTATTCCAGTTGAAAGTCAATTGGTATGCATTGTATTAGCAATGGAAGGGGGCAGGGCAATTTCTGAGATATTCAATTTTTGTTTTCTGGATGATGTGTATGGCCAAATACAAATTGTGTGCAGATGCCACTGACAGAATGCAGCATTTTCAGTATAGTGCAAAGGTAAATACACATTTAAAATATTTAAAAGTAGCATTCCTTGGTGAGAACATTTTTGACACATTTTTGTAAATGTATATATTTGATCTGAGACCTGAAAAGCAGTTATGCAAAGCTTTGGTAATTCAATGCAAAAACCATAACCTTGCTTCGAGGTAATGTGGATGACACTTTTATTTCATTCATACCATTTTGCCTACTGTAATTTAAACAACACAACATAGTTACATTATTTTGTAAGAACACTAAAGGAACAGATTTTGTAATTAGATTTTTGTATGTTAATTTTCTGTGTACGTCAGTCATGAACAGAGAAATAAAATGCATCTATCTACTGTAGACCATAGGTCACAAGAATGGATTTTGTTTTAGAACTTTACTGCCAGCTACTGGAAAGCAATTGCATTGCAGTCTTTTTACAATGAGATGTAAACAACCGTTCAGTCAGTGTTGATAGATTAAGAGTGCAATTTATCTTTCCCCCGTTATTTATTTGAAATATCAATAGTAAGAAAAAAAGCTCAGGCAAATGCCTCCCATGCTACTTTTCCTATTACCTTTACAATCACAATGAAGTGTTTCCCTGTTGCATAGATATTAAGTTTGCAATAAAATATGTGTTGAACCTTCAGAATATTTCTTCTGCATTCATGTGCACACATATAGATCTGGATGGCACAGAGCAAGGGACTTTCAGTCCCACCTTACCATGCATGGACTGTCCTTGCACCCATGAATTAATATTCATAATAATAGTAAATAAATGATCATCTATATAAATAGGAATAATCTAGACATTTATAAATAAGTGTATTAAATTAACAATAGCATAATAAAACCAAACATGTTTCAAATACTTGGCATAAGGAAATTTCTATAGACAAGTACCTGCCAGAGAAGGATGTGTTCCCCCTGCTGATTCTTGGTTCTTTTCATCCTACCTATAC
This sequence comes from Mylopharyngodon piceus, assembly GCA_039654765.1. Taxonomy (NCBI): domain Eukaryota; kingdom Metazoa; phylum Chordata; class Actinopteri; order Cypriniformes; family Xenocyprididae; genus Mylopharyngodon; species Mylopharyngodon piceus. The sequence goes on from CM077440.1 coordinate 27,143,658, forward strand.
TGGAGTTTCTCCATGCCATATTGGCCTTTGTCCTGTTGACTGGGGTTATTAAGGGACTATTTACTGCTTTGAAACAATAATTTAATATTACATTTAAAGAACTGCATATAGGCCTATACTTTACAAATTAACCTTAAATGATTTATAGAATATATCTTTTCAAGGTTTAGTTCATTCTAGCATTAAAAATTTAGGTTGGGTTAAAATTCACTTGCCTGTTTTCAACCTTGCTCTCAGATTTTGTTCCCTGTAAGCATGCTATAGGTCAGCATTTCCTTGTGTTGTATTTAAAGAAATGCGTTTATGGGTTGTATTGAACTATAGATGCAATATTAACAGGCTTTAATAGGTCACTCAGTCACATGACCTACATGCCAAACACAAAATAAATATGAACAATTAAAACAAGTACACAAGTGTCTTTATTTACGCAAGCAAGTTTGTTTCTACAGTTCGAAAAGAAAAAAAGCCACTGTCAAGCTGTTGGCACATTTATGTACAAAACCAGTTAATTTTACTGCCTGCTACAAAGCATTCTCGGTGAAAGTACAAAAAACTAGTACAGTATGTGGATAAAGCTGAAAGCAATGTCAGGATAATACTGGATACGCAACATCATAACAAGTATAGGTTTAAGACATGGTTTGGAAAATCATCACGAACTAGAAAGGACAAAACTCAAACACTACAACCTAATAAGATATTTAGCTTAATATTGTTAGCGTAGCAACTGTAATACTGCACATTTAGAAAAAATATAGTTGACCCCAGCAAGACAGTCATAAGTGTAAAAATCAAAATAAAGGATCTTTTTTTTTTTTTTTTTTTTTTTTTTTTGAGTTAGTTAAAACTATTACCATTAGATGCATAACCATGCCACAAATAACAACTAGATTCACGGTTTTTACCTAATACAAGTTTCTTTTGTGGTTTTAAAAAAGCTGCATGACTAGTATGAATACAGGGACTCAGCGCTGATTCCAAATGCACTTACACCAAAAAACTCACAATGGTCCATAAGTGCACAAAAACTAGCTTTTTTTTTTTTTTTTTTTGAGTTTTGTTTTTTGAGACACTGACAAAAGTACTTTACTGCAAAAGTAGGGCAACTGAAGTTGGCAAGACCGAGCCAAAACACTGAGTTTGGCGTAATACATGCCTGTACATCCATATCTTTCTAGTTCTTATTCGAAATGTTTGAATGTTACATAACTACTTTGTTTATTCCACCTTCCACAGTGTTTGGCAGAGTTGTTGCAATCAACTTTTCCATTTAGATTTATACTTCTCCGATATGAACGACGATCTCAAGAATATCACCTACTGTAACACTGACTGGCAAGATGTGTTTTAAGAACTGACATGAAATGTGTATACACTTAAAGAGATATATACAGTTCAGAGGAATGACCAAAAAACTGTTTTTGTTTGATTACTTGCATTTAAAAAGTTAAAGCTAAAACTAAGCAATAAAACACCTGAAAATGTTATTCGCATGTGAGTTTATGGCTTGCAATGGATGAGAGAAAACGAATATCCATAGAGTCTCCCAAGGCATCCTACGTGACCACTCTAGCTGATTTGAGATGTTCTTTCATGGTCCTTCTTTCCCAGTCAGCAGCCATCTTTGTCGAAGCTTAACAAACAGTTACTAAGCACCAGTGTCACACCTTCCATTAATACTGCGCACAGCTAGCATATACAGTTAGGCCAAGCTACAATATAGCAGTAAAAGTCACTTTAAGGTACTTTTTGAAATCCCTGGCACTCCAAAACTGAATTTGTTGGAAAAAGAATCTGTACATTTTTGTGCTGTTGCTGCTGTAAGTGTGGCAGCCTGAGCGATTTAACCTGTAAATCATAAGTTACAAGTTTGGTCACATTTTGGTTTTTAAAAAGTCTAAAGAAAAAAAAAAATCGGTGAATCTAAATCATGACTAGCCATTTATAGGGTGAGCTTGAAGAACGTAAATCATCGGTGAGTAATACAAAAATGTGAAAAGTATGCTGTAATCCCTTTGGCTAAACCCAAAACCCCTAACAAGACCCAATGAGACTTAAAAGTATGTGGTACAAAAGAGAAGTCACTCAGCTTGGTGTGTTTATCAGAATGTGCTTTCAAACACGTCAACAGAAAAGGGAGGTAGAGGAGAAATGAAAGGACAAAGAAACTAAATCTAAATCCTGGGTAGTCAGAGACGTTGCCATTGAGACGATAAGCACGCCCCTAGACCAACATTCTGGGTCACACCCGTACGTAGCAAGTGTTACAGTTGTTTGCCTCCCCAATCCCATCCCACTCCTCACCCCTGGAAACCATGGAAAGTAGACTTAGTTAAGTTTAGTTTATATATATATGTGTCTTCAGGGAGGGGAAGGGCATGCTTGTGTATGTGTGTGTGTATACATATTTATATGTGTGCACATGACCGCGTGCTTTATGTGTATGCGTTCAGACGCTCTTTAGAGCGAGTTGAGTGGATATCATGAAGCTCCTGCTCCTCCTTGGACTTGATATCCTCGTATTTCTGCATCCGGCAAGCGTCCTTCACGTAAGCCCAGTTAGCCGACAGCACCATCAGGTAGTGCACCTACAGCAACACAGTGGTTAGAAGGGAGGGTTAGTGTTAGTGCTGATAACCATTCTGTACCCCCCAAAAAACTCAAAAGGATTACTCTGGAGAAGACCAGGAGAGCGTTTAGTGCCCCAGTTTAGACTGGAGATCAACCGTTTCCCATGTCAGACAAAGCAGCAACCAGTTCCAGCTGAATATAAGCCAGGTTAGTTTGTTCGTTTACACATGTTATCATTTGTAACTGGTGGGTTAACTTGGGGCTACGCAGCTGGTTATGGCGGGGAGGTGAGGGAAGCACAGGAACTGAAACAATTTTGCAAAATGCAAGGGCCTGGGTGTCATTTTAATCAAGCTAATTAAGGGACGTCATTATGAAAGTCGCGGTTGCGGGCGATGGTGGTGGGGCCCTTGGTGGATAGAGAGTGTGTCGGGAGGTGGGAAAGGACACCCCAGACCGGAGCTGGCTTCAGAAACGTGTGCAGTACCTCCCCGTGTTCTTAGACGTCAGAATGGCATTGTTATGGATGAGGACAGACACTGCCACCACCTATGACAGTAGCCAGATCATTGAAAAAGAGAAAGGAAGAAGGTTACTTGCTGCCTCCTAACAACCCCATTCCTAACTAACTCCTTTTCACCCTCATGTCGTTCCAAAACTATATGATATTCTTCTGTTGAAAAGAGATGTTTAATGTACACTGAAAGTGAATGGTGAGCAAGGACTGTCAAGTTCCAAAAGCATCATAAAAATCCATCTTCTGAAGCCATACGACATTGACTGATAATCTTGCCCTTGCCCGTGTCACTCAAATCTTATTCACATTCTTGTATATTCAAATATGCGCATCGGTGATGGCAAACGTCATTGGTTCTTTTGGGTCTCGTAACCAATTTTGAAAATGTACATTTTTAAAGTGAGTTAAACCTCATTTACAAATGAGGTTTGAGCACTACGTCTGAGGGGAAAGACCTATGATGCCTTTCAGGATGCGTTTTTGTCAATTTCCGAGCCTTTGGTCACTATTTACCTTCATTGTATGGAAGAAAAGAGCTGCCAAACTGATGTGACAAAAAAAAAAAAAAAAAAAAATTGGAACAGAGCCAATAAATGATGCCAGAATTTTCATTTTTAGGTGAACTATCTCTTTAAATTTGGATGGTTCAGAAAATGTTGGCATAATTAATGCATTTTCAGAACAAAAATGGCTCCTGCTGTTCCCTTGCAATGCCACAGTTGGGAAAATGAGACTCTGATTCATTTTGCTGAAGTTCCTCTACACACCAATGGGTGGCATCATTGCTGCACAAATCAGCAAACTGCGAGTATGCAGCAATATTCTCTGAAAGGTATGATGTAATTATATAATCAAAAGAGCACAAATTATGATCCAATTCTGTAGACTCTTTGTTTCTAAGTACTTAATGTCCAAGCTGTTTTCTCATTTGCAAACCATGTGGAATGCAATTAACTGGTATAAATGAGGCCAGACTGTTGCCTTTCCAGAAAACAAATGCATTGTGCTTTTCAGACACACACACACACACACACACACTGCAAGAAGCTTAGGCAGAAGACAAAAGCACAATACTAAGGTAAACAGTGAACTGATTAACTGCATCAAATTAATTTGATGCTATTCTATTTACCTTCTACATAAGCTCTTATATTAACCAATGAAAATGGCTTTTTAAGGTTCAAACCAATGGGTAGAAAATAGTGTCTCACAATCACTTATCGCTGTTCCAAACAAGCTTCTCTCCTTCCTTCCCTCTCCTCTTCTGTTTCCATGGCAACAACACCTCCTGCATTTTCAATGATGAGCGTTCCTCTCCCTCTCTCTTCTTCTCTCTTTGCTCACTCACTATTTTACAAGAGGCCTTGGATGTCTATTGCATTTTGGCTCACACACATTCTTGCCTGATTTCTATAACATACTTGCTTAGATTTCATAGTACCCTTCTCGCAGGTGTCACTGGAGTCAACGAATTAATGAATCTCATAAATCAATCTATATTCCATTTTATTGCCCTGAAAGGAAATTTAGATTCAGGGAAAATTTATACAATGCATAAACGGAGCAATAAAGCAAGATAAAAAGTAAAAGAGAAAGACAGCAGTGGAAAAGCTCACCATGGCGATAACGGCAGCTCCAGCCCCCGCAAGTGCGCAGACAAACAAGTGGAATGTCAGATCCAGCTGAAGAAAGAGACAAAAAAAGACTCTGAAGAGGAGAAAACGTGGATGGTTTTCTGACAAATCACCAAGAACACTGTTAAAAAATATTTTTTTCAAAAGTTGTAAATGAAACAAAGATTATTGGAGTAAATTTTACAAGAAAACACTATTTCAGTCCTTCTGTGTCAAAATTTAACATTTCATTCAATGTGTTACTTGCCGTTTCTTTGTAATTAACTGTAAAATTGTTTCTACACCAACGAATTACAGATAAATCTAGATCTCTAAAACAATTTAAAATGATAACCTCAAGCTATAGCTATGCACATTAATTTTCATTTCATTTCTCCAGAGCAGCACATGTCAACAGTGACCTTTAAACAGATCTGATAAATGTCTGTAATCTCTAATAATATTGTGAAAACATGACATCCACTGCCATATAACTTGTGGCGCAGTCCATAAAAGGAGCTGCGCAACCTTGCTAATAAATTTTAATATTATTTAACTATTACATATTTATATGGAGGAATCCCCGCTACACAGCGTGTCTTCAGACTTAAAAGCATGGAAAGGTTTACAATTTATTCATATTCTCTCTCTCACTCTCCACCCTTCTTTTATGCCATAGGTCGCTGACTGTAATGGTGGATTGAATTTAGATGAAGATGAAGGCCATCAGTCAGGATAAAACAGGCCCTGTTTCAGAACTGCCAACTGACCTCATTAGATTCACACATCTTGATGAAGTTCTCAGAACCAGTGCACAGTTTTTTCTCCTCACCAATGGACACAATTCCTGAAATTCAAATAAAGTGAGGTGTGTCAACATCAGATTATTAGGGAGTTGATATGTGCTTATTAAAAATGCAATAATAGTACATGCATAAATGACCATTAGATATGCCAAAGATGTTTGGCTAAATTGTGCTAATATGTAGAAGTCATGCTTTGGTCATTTGTAACTTTTTAATAATGGTTTTAATTATGTCTTGAACATGTAGGTAAACGTGATTTCACCAAGTACAGCATGTTCCTGGATCAACATCTTTGTTGATCCTGGAACAACATTCTAATCAACCAATCAGATTTGAGGGAAAAGTGTACAGTTTATGTCAGGTTTAGGATTACAACAAGGGTTAGGTGCTTCTACATCAGTCATTTCCCTCTGATTTAAAGGGTTAGTTCAAAAAAACAAAATAACGACTTTATTCAAAAATATCCAGTGATGGGCAATTTCAAAACACTGCTTCTTGAAGCTTTACGAATCTTTTGTTTTGAATAAGTGGAGCTTGAAAGTCAAGTGATTTCAGTAAACGAGGCTTCGTTACGTCATAAGAGTTTCGGAATTTCAGTGGTTCGCATGACTTTGGCAGTCTGATTCCGCTCCGAACCACTGATTCGAAACAAAAGATTTGTAAAGCTTCGAAGCTTCATGAAGCAGTGTTTTGAAATCGCCCATCACTGGATATTGTTGAATAAAGTCGTTATTTTGTTTTTTGGCACACAAAAAGTATTCTCGTCGCTTCATAATATTAAGGTTGAACCACTGTAGTCACATGAATTGTTTTAAATATGTCTTTAGTAGCTTTCTGGGCATTGAAAGTGTTAATTGTCTTGCTGGCAATGCAGGCCTCACTGAGTCATTGGATTTTATCAAAAATATCATAATTTGTGTTCCGAAGATGAACAAAGGTCTTACGGGTTTGGAACAACATGAGGGTGAGTAATTAATGACATAATTTTCATATTTGGGTGCACCAACACTTTAAGGAATAAGTTATGGGTAGGGTTAGGGGTAGCGATAGGGGCTACATTTTCGGATTGGAATGTTGTTCCAGGATCAACAAAATATGCTGATCCAGGAACATGTCTTACTTGGCAAAATCACGGTGACCAATGGGGTACACCACAGCTTTGATGTTGCAATACTGTTAATAAATGGCCGTATTACATTTAAATGTCATAATGGTGCTTCCAGTAGTGATGGTACACAATTGATTTCTGTAATGTGCAAATGTAATGCAAATGTAATGTAATGCACTTTGTTGTTTAGCTGTTGCAAAACTTAGAGTTATTTTCCAATATTTTCTGTCCTTGGAAGTCTGGATACATGTAGCCTGTCACATTCAGTAGCTTCTGCACTAAAACATGAATAAACTGCAACACATAACATAAATCTGATTGAGAAAGGATTCCAGGTTGTTTTAAATAATCTCGGACAGTTACAGCCCTACAGCCAGCTGGACTTGGCATTCACTGCTAACTTATTCACATAGTAATCCAGAAGCACTTGAACGTGACTAGAAAATAGCAATCATAAGCAGCAATCCATAGATCCATATTTTATTTTGCTGGCTAAGTATTTAGTTTACACCAACATGTGCAGAACTTGTTGTTGAAAAAGAAAAACATAGTACTGAACTGAGCTACGCACCAAACTGACGCAGGTCGAAACAAGGGCTAGAACTTTCCAGGCTACTATCCACCCGAGAGATGTTCTGACAGGTGTTCCAGATGTTGAAATACATGAAGACTGGCAGAGAGGTGAAGGCTGTAACGCCCAGCCAAGCCAGCATGAAGATATAAGTAAGCATGATGAACTGAAAGAAAAAGAAAGAAATATATGTGCTCCTTGAAAACTTTCAAGTAAATGCCACACCATACCATATGGAATTAACTAAACATTAGTATTATAATATTCATAAATTCAGTAACTCATAAAAGGGATGCATAATATAGCAGTGACCTTATCAGCCATCTGAAAGATTTCTGTTGTTGGAATCAGATTATATCAGATTTATTTTTTCTAATTCAGTAAACTCCTTCTTTTCTACTATACAATACTATGTTTTCTATACCTCATTTAACTTGAAGCATGTGATTTATTTTGGTGTGAAAGGTTTTTGTTTAAAACAGGCAAAACTTAATAATTTATGAAATCATGCTTAGTAAAATTTCGAGATCAATGCTTTTTGCACCATATTATTTAAAGGGTTAGTTAGGAAATTTCTGTCATTAAAGGGTTAGTTCACCCAAAAATGAAATTGCTGTCATTAATTACTCACCCTCATGTCGTTCCACACCTGTAAGACCTTTGTTCATCTTTGGAACAAAAATTAAGATATTTTTGATGAAATCCGATGGCTCAGTGAGGCCTTTATTGCCAGCAAGTTAATTTACACTTTCAACGCCCAGAAAGCTACTAAAGACATATTTAAAACAGTTCATGTGAGTACAATGGTTCAACCTTATTATAAAGCAACAAGAATACTTTTTGACTTTATTCAACAATATCTAGTGATAGCTGATTTCAAAACACTGCTTCGAAGCTTTTGTTTCGAACCACTGATTCGAAACAAAAGATTCGAAGCAGTGTTTTGAAATCGGCCATCACATACTGTTGAAAAGTCGTTATTTTGTTTGTTTGTTTTTTTTTGGCGCACAAAAAGTATTCTCGTCGCTTTATAATATTAAGGTTGAACTACTGTAGTCACATGAACTGTTTTAAATATGTCTTCACTACCTTTCTGGGCATCTGAAAGTGTAAATTATCTTGCTGGCAATGGAGACCTCACTGAGCCATCGGATTTCATCAAAAATATCTTAATTTTTGTTCCGAAGATGAACGAAGGTCTCACGGATGTGGAACGACATGAGGGTGAGTGATTAATGACAGAAATTTCATTTTTGAATGAACTAACCCTTTAATACGCTATCCTGCTTCTGTAATAGCTTTTTTAGATGGGTGGTTGATCTTACCCAAGCACTGACACAGCGCCCACAGGTGGTGATCTTAAAGTCCCCATAAAGGTCCCGGATGGCCCCAGTGGTGAAAAATCCCTCCACCATCAGCAGAATACCATAGACGAAAAAGGCTGCTGCCACTCCATAGATCACATACTTTAAGATGTCAATCCTGAGGAATCAAAACTATAAATAATTAGTAACTTTCTTATGAAAAGAGTGTCAGTGCTTATCTTGCATACAACGGCAATTCAAATAAGAAAATAGAAGGCACAATGGTGGCAGAGTATGTCTGTATTTTGTGAAGCCCTAATCCACAGATTTGTTTTGTGTGTGTAGATTAAATTCAATTAAAAAAAACAAAAAAAAAAAACACATACAAGTACATAACTATCTAATTTACTTATTCCAAAGCCTTACTCAAAAGTATTTGATAAAATAAGATAAAATGGCTGAAAAAATGCTGCTCCACACCATTATTCCTTCCTCCACCCACTCCTTTCTCTTGTTCTCTCCGTCCATCCTGCTCTCCTTCCCACCAGTAGAGTTCCGGTGAGCAGGTGTGCTCGAATGATCTGGTTCAGAACGCTTAATTCTCTGAGTGGGACTGATGCCAAAACCTAACATGGTAGCTCAGAAAAATCAGTCTTGGCAAGAGTGTTTATGCGTGTGTCTCTCTTCTTTAGAAATATGAGTGTGGGAAAACACGTTCTTTTCTTTACTCACTCTAGGTATAATTATTCTGTATTGTCCCTATTAACTTGAATAAAATGTATGCAATAGTGTGTTTGTTGCTTAATGGTAAAGTTAAACCAATAAACCACAAATAGACAATGAATGAAGTCATATGTCATTTGAAGTCAAGTGTTAATTCTTTAAAACTTGGGTTCTTGGCAATAGACAAGCAATAATGTCAGTTAGCACTACATTATTGAACGGAACTGGCGAAAGAAACTGCATTTGAAACAACTAAAACATGTCACAGAAATTTGGCTCAGCAGACAGCAAATGTTCTTTTTCATTACAACGTTGGTATTATGGCACTCACATGGTAAAGACATCCAGGGCATCGACAGGCGACCGGACAACATCGAAGTAGGTCTGCAGGATGGTGACAGTCCCAGAGAGAGCCTCATGACCACAGCCACAGAAAAGCGCCACCCCAGCATACAGCAGAATGGTCGCGATCAGAGAGGCGTAGGGTATCCCACTCAGGCATTTGAGGCAGCATTCAGAACACCCTGGGAACAAGAGGGAGAGTCAGTCCATAACGGCTAAAAGAGCAGTAGTGTATAACAACCAATAGCGATGCGATATATGGCGATGCTGTTGATTAATATGTAGAAGTGCAAGAGAAATTAGAATCAAGTAACGGGAATATGTCAAAAATGTAATCAATTAAGTATCTTGTTGAGTAAAAGTATTTAAAAGTATAAGGTTTTTTTAATAAATCAAAAGAAGGCAGTCTTTTAAGAAATGTATACATTAATTCTGCAAGGAGGCTTTAAAATTGATCAAAAGTGACAGTAAAAACTTTTTAACTTGTTACAAAAATAAAATAACTTAAATGCTGTTCTTTCAAAAAAAAAAAAAAAAAATCTGAAATGTATCAGTTTCCACAAAAATATTAAACAGCACTGTTTTAATTCATCTTTGCATCACAGAAACAATTACATTTTAAAATATCATAACATAATAGAAAACAATGACAGACAGACAGATAGATAGATAGATAGATAGATAGATAGATAGATAGATAGATAGATAGATAGATAGATAGATAGATAGATAGATAATTTATATATACAAGGTCTAAATAAACAGTAAAAAAAACAATTGCTTTGGAAATGTAATTATGTAGAAGTATTCAATTATCCTACAATCATTTAATTAAAGCATAATTTCTTCAGGGTTATAAACAGCAAAGACGGTTTATGCAGGACGGTTTATGTACAACAGATGAAAATGGTGAGTCCCGTCAGTCCATTACCTATCTCAGAGTGGTAACAGATGAAAGTGCATAGCAAATTCTATTTCCACGGTCCAAGAGAACATCCATTCCCACACATGTCACAGGGCAGGAAGTTTACTGTCACTCTAACCAATCATAACTGCCACAGCTGAGAGATTCATGGATACAATTCAACAGCACACAAACACTATTGATTGCAAAATTGGAAGTCGAGAATGGCACCAGCAATGATTTATGGGTAATCATAAACAAAGCCCACCAATACAGGAAAGAATATAGATCAGGTCTTCGGAGGATGTTCACTATCATGTATACCTTAGAATAAAAATAAGAGTCCTTATTGTGGAACTCAGCAAGTCGAGCAGGATAAATGTTTCACAGCACAACCTCTTAAGCCCTGAAGCAAAGACATAGTACGGAAGATACAGCTGAAGCTGAACGCTCACGGTTTTTGAGCTTACATCCCATCTTTTCACTGAGCGCCTTGTGGTGCAATGGCATTGTATGTGCAATCTCCTCATTCCTTGTAGCTGCACCCCAGAACTTGCTGTTTACAGGAGTATGGAGAATGTGTTTTTTGCGGCAGTGACCCAGCTGTTACAGGGGAAACAGACTTACACCTCCATTACACCTTGAGAAGAGCCTGCAGCTCTGAACACAGTATAAATGCTCTGGAGAGCAGGCAAGCGTTACTGCATCAAAACACACATTATGTAATCCTGACTGAATTTAGAGTAATGCACAGATTAAGAAAAGATAACAATGTTTATTTATTAATCACACCGTGCATTACTACTGTATACTGGAATTTCAATCAGTGCTCAAACATTTCATATGCGTTGATTCTTCTTGTAAGTAGGACTTTTGTTTTCTGTTCAAACATGAATTTAATCAGATCAACAGAATTAAAATAAATCCACTAAATAATATACTAAAGTCTGCAGTCTGTGGATGGAGCAGTAAGATTTTTTTATGAAAGAAATTAATTATTTTATTCAGTAAGGATTAGGGCTGTCAAAATTAAAGCGTTAACGCATGCAATTACTTTTTTTTTTTTTTTTTTAAAGTTGCAGTCCGTAAGTTTTGCCTCTTTGTCGCCATCTCTGTTTGAAACCTGCAATTGAAGTTATTTGCGGAATTATCATCTTTACGTGGGTTGTGCATCGGCACGGCTCCTCAGCGCGGATAAATCTAATGTTTGCTGTCAGTCACCACATCGGTGGATACTGTACTTCAGAATCACAGATTCTGCGTCTTGGAATTATGACTAAAATAAGAATTTTCACGGGAAAATGTCATCTGAACAAGTATGTAACATGTCTGCCACTTTTGTTCTGACCAACTGAGAAAAGCATTACAATAAATCGCGCTGCCAATGGTGATTAAATCTAATGATCGCTTAGCTCATATCACGTCAAACCGTGCAAATTATTATTATTGTTATACTTTGTTTTCAAAATGGTTAATGTTAACAACATCAGCATTGCGTGACTGTCAATTATTGTTTTTTTTGTTTTTTTTTTTAAATCAGTTTCATAGAGACATCAGTACCAGTATTAGTATCAGTGATACTGGCCTTCATTCATAAAAAGATGCCATTAAACAAATATTTAAAATATACTGCCTTTAAGTTGTTTCTACATCAATTTGTAGAGTAACTGTGAAATTATTACAATATAAAAATATCCAATGTTTTTAATCGCAATTTATTGTGATTAATTACAGAAAAAAATGATTGAAAAAATGTGTGATTAATTCGTTATTTTTTTAATCAATTGACAGCACTAGTAAGAATGTTTCAGTAAATACATTTACAAAAATTTTATTTTAAATAAATGCTGTTCTTTTGAAACTTCTATTTATCAAAGAATCCTGAAAAAAGTATCACAGTTTACACAGAAATATTGAACAGCACAACTGTTTTCAACACTGAGAATAATAAGAAAAATCAGCATATTGAAATGATATCTGAAGGATCACGTGACAATAGAAACTGGAGTAATCATGCTGAAAATGTAGCTTTGCCATCACAGGAATACATTACATTTTAAAATATATTAAAATAGAAAATAATTATTTTAAACTGTAATTTTTCATAACTGTTTTCACTGAATAGCCTTGTGAGCACAAGAGGCTTCTTTCAAAATTATTTTAGAAGTATTACTAACCCCAAACTTTTGTAGGTATAGTGTACTTGTAATTTAATATATTTTGTGCAGGAAAGCATTTGGTGTAGCCCTATATTGCAAGTTTTGAATTATTTAGGCATCTCTGTGGTCTTAACCAGCTAAATTAAATACCATATATTACTTTAAATACGATATATATCTTACTTTTCTGGATATCTAATCATATTGACAAATACAACTATACAAACTATTTGTATAGTCATATTTATGCCATCTACACAAATACTGATTCAGTTTGTCCCTTACTGTACCTTGCTTCCTACAGTAATCATCAACATCACTGATGTCACATTTTTTTCAGGGTAGAGTGTTTCAGAAAAGTCTATATGCCATTAAAGTCTTCATGTTTTCGCTATTGCTTGGATCCCTAATTCCAGGTGTCTGTATATATGAATGCCTTCATTTCAGGCAGATTGACTGTGATATCTGGGAGTGAAGTAGAGTGACACTTTACTTATTTATCATGCCAATAAACAGCACCAAACTGCCATCCCTATGGTGTGCTTAAGATTCAGTCAGTCTTGGGAGTGCTGAAACAGATTAATGAGGGAGCCAAAGTCTGTTCTTTGATCTCAGTAGGATGAGACATGAGATCAATACTCAGACTGTCAGTGGAAAACTCAAGCCTAAACCTGCCTCATCAAGTGCATCCCTCTCATGCCATATGTACCGGTAAGAAATCTATAATATTGGCTTAGGTAAGAATATTGCTGTTTAGAAATGATAGTTCTAAAAAGGCTAAATCCATTTATCTGTCCTTGAATCTGCCTCTTTAAAGTCAGCATGAAACGGAAGTTGTTATAAGCTTTTCTTCCCTATTGTGATGTATATCCATGTGAAAAGTCTTGCAAACAAGAAAAACATGTAAGGAGGGACTTGATTTTGTCTGGGAATTGATCAATGTGGTTTGCTATCGTTGTGATCTCATGTGAGTGACAGGTTGCCCTCCTGCCGAAAAACATGTCATCATAGAAGAGAATAGATGTCGTTGAAAGAGGGAGGGGAAGTTATTTTGATTAAAGATTACAAGGGCACAAAAAAAAAAAAAAAAAAAAAAAAAAAAAAAAAATTGATATGAACGGATAAATCATTTATAATAAACACTGCAATATTCCATAAATAAATAAGAATTGTCCATTTTGATTTCAAGGTTACTTTAAATAGTCTGAAAGTCATCAATAAATAATACCCTCACTGTGGATTTTGATTCTTTCATTGTTCGTTCACATTCATAAACAGCGGAGAGTGTTTCCATCGTTATAGATGCTCCCAGGAGGGAAGTCTGTACAGCTATTCTCTGCAATTAAAAGTGCACTCAGTGAATGAAACAGTGTGATTGTGGTAAATCAGGTACTGGTCAAAGTCCTCAGATTCAATACTCATTATATAATAGGGGACAGTGGGAAATTATGCCTCTCCATGAACCAAGGTTTGCTGCTCAGTGTGCGTTATTATGAAATAATAGATTGTAAAACAGGGTTGTGACAATAGTAAACTGGTTGGAAACATAGGACTGTGGTTATTTTAAACTTAATTTATGTCTCTTTTGCTGTAATATAAACAAGTTTTCTGACTAGTAAAATCATAAAAGTGATAAAACTTGTTAAATCAAGTAAAAAAGGGTTGATTTTAATTTTATATGAGTGAGTCACTCTTAAAAAAAAAAAAAAAAAAAACTCATTACAACTACATCACAAATAATAAATGAAGCTCTAAAACAGACCTAGTATAATTGGCAGGCACTTTCAAGGGAACGGTAATGGAAGAAGACAAGCACCCTATATTGACTACATTAAGGCTGAGAGAGGTGGTGAGCATCTTCACACAGATGAATTGCTTCCTGCTTGGTAGTATATCAGCAAATACTACTATCTGTTTCCTTGTCCACTGGTCCAGAAGATCAGAATCAGAGACCATTACAATGGTAATCTCCTTTCTTTCCTCATATACAGACTTTCCTATGTTTAGACCAACTGCGCGTGGATTTCAACCAGCTGCCAGAGTTCAAGGTTGTTGTTTTTTTGTTTTTTTTTAGTGTATCATCATATTACACCACTTAATTATTTATTAAAATATATATATATATATATATATATATATATATATATATATATATATATATAGTGCTCAGCGTAAATGAGTACACCCCCTTTGAAAAGTAACATTTTAAACAATATCTCAATGAACACAAAAACAATTTCTAAAATGTTGACAAGACTAAGTTTAATATAATATCTGTTTAACTTGTAACATGAAAGTAAGGTTAATAATATAACTTAGATTACACATTTTTCAGTTTTACTCAAATTAGGGTGATGCAAAAATGAGTAGACCCCACAACAAAAACTACTACATCTAGTACTTTGTATGGCCTCTATGATTTTTAATGACAGCACCAAGTCTTCTAGGCATGGAATGAACAAGTTGGCGACATTTTGCAACATCTATCTTTTTCCATTCTTCAAGAATGACCTCTTTTAGAGACTGGATGCTGGATGGAGAGTGATGCTCAACTTGTCTCTTTAGAATTCCCCATAGGTGTTCGATTGGGTTCAGATCAGGAGCCACTGAATCACTTTCACCCTGTTCTTCTTCAGAAATCCAACAGTGGCCTTAGATGTGTGTTTAGGATCATTGTCATGTTGGAAAAGTGCACGACGTGATGGTAGCATCTCCTCTTTCAGTATAGAGCAGTACATCTGTGAATTCATGATGCCATCAATGAAATGCAGCTCCCTGACACCAGCAGCACTCATGCAGCCCCACATAAGGACACTGCCACCACCATGTTTCACTGTAGGCACCATGCATTTTTCTTTGTATTCCTCACCTTTGCGACGCCATACAGTTTTGAAGCCATCAGTTCCAAAAACATTTATCTTGGTCTCATCACTCCAGAGTATAGAGTCCCAGTAGTCTTCATCTTTGTCAGCATTGGCCCTGGCAAACTCTAGGTGGGCTTTTTTGTGCCTGGGCTTTAGGAAAGTCTTCTTTTGTGGACGGCACCCATGCATGCCATTCCTCTGCAGTGTACGCCGTATTGTGTCACGGGAAATAGTCACCCCAGTTTGGCTTTTAGATAACTGCAGTGAACTTGCATGCCGATTTTCTTCAACCCTTCTCATCAGAATACGTTCTTGTTGAGGTGTTAACTTCCATGGACGACCTGGACGTCTCTGTGAG
Source organism: Mylopharyngodon piceus (assembly GCA_039654765.1). Lineage (NCBI taxonomy): Eukaryota > Metazoa > Chordata > Actinopteri > Cypriniformes > Xenocyprididae > Mylopharyngodon > Mylopharyngodon piceus. Next base: position 27,159,501 of record CM077440.1, read on the forward strand.
ATTTGCAGTTCCATCTTTTTTAAATTTTTGTACCACTTTTGCTACAGTATTCTGACTGATAAGTAAAGCTTTGCTGATCTTCTTGTAGCCTTCACCTTTCTGGTGTAAAGAAAGTATTTTCATTCTCAGGTCTTGTGACATTTCTCTTCCATGTGGTGCCATTGCTGACAGCATGAAATGGGAAGGGGTTTTAACACCCTTTTATAGTCAACTGTCTGCTGGACACCTGTGTAATGAATAATTAGACTCACCTGTGGTTGAATTCTTGTTAAATTAGACATTTGTAGTCAAAAATGTAACTTTGCTCCAGAGACTTTAATTGGGGTGTACTCATTTTTGCATCACCCTAATTTGAGTAAAACTGAAAGTTTAGTTCTCTAAGTTATATTATTAACCTTACTTTCATGTTATAAGTTAAACAGATGTTATATAAAACTTAGTCTTGTCAACATTTTGGAAATTGTTTTTGTGTTCATTGAGATATTGTTTAAAATGTTACTTTTCAAAGGGGGTGTACTCATTTACGCTGAGCACCGTATATATATATATATATATATATATATATGTGTGTGTGTGTGTGTGTGTGTGTGTGTGTGTGTGTGTGTGTGTGTGTGGTTTCAGTTGGTTTTAAATGTTATCTTAAACTGATTTAATATTTAAAATGGAGTAATATAATTAGACTATAAAATGTAATGTAATATCCAAATATTTAATTTGAACAATTAAAATCCTTTTAAATGGAATGAAACAGAAGAGCAGCCCAAACCTCAAAAGCCCATTAGAAAGGCCATCAAAGCTGATGAGGAAAAATGATGTAACCCAAAAATAGACACCACACTTCCAGATGACACGTTGTTTCATCCTCGTGCAGCAGTGCTGGAGTAATGTAGGTTTACAACTGGAACACCTGTCTCATTTCCTCTCTGTCCAATGTCTTTAATCCACTGCCAGAGGAGTGAATGCACCACATCTATCAGGATAACAACAGGGTGGATGTGAACGATTATTTACAGTCGCTTCTCTCTACATTTTACATGGTCAGACTAGACTTGGAAAAGCCTCCTATACCCTTAGCCAACATTCCACATGGAGAGAAGGCATCTTGGAATGCTCGCTCCTTATATTCCCTATGTGGGAGTTGGAATTAAACACACAAAAGCTTCTGAGTAGAAATCATATATTTGCACCATTGTTATTCATTGGAAAGCAATACTATGCCCTGAAAAAATGTCTAGACCCTTAAATACCTATCCTTATCCTACAAAATACAAACAAATGACATTATTTCTACATGGAATGTAATGGAAGAGCAGCTCAAACATCAAAAGCACATAAGAAAGGCCATTAAAGATAATGAGGAAAAATTATGTAACCAAGATGCACTACATTTTCATTCCAGATGATTTGTTGGTTCACATTGAATGGATCATCAGGGACAATAATAATTGTATCACCTTTTAGAACTACACTAGCATACAGATAGCTTCAAACTAATAGACTTATAGACGCTGACTAAAAGCCAAGCATTGCCCTAATGAGAAATAGTCAATGGCTTACAAAAGGTTTTTAAATGTGAATCATTAAAATTAGCATTTTCTGTATTTTGAAGAGTTTTCATATACTATTTATGAAATAATTATCCTGGAAAACCACAATATAGTGTTACAAATTATCTTGAGCTGTCCAAGCTGCAGTGAATGAGCAGATCGATTGAAAACCGTAACATTACTCCTGCCACTGATGCACAGCACCTCTCCTGACAGCAGACGTGTCATAATCCATCTCTCCATTTCTTTAACCCACAAAATATCAGGTTTAAATAAACAGGTGTTTCTATGAATGTTGTAATAGTGCATTACAACACCATCTCCCTCACTCAAATATTGAACAAAACAGCTCCGCAGATGCTGGACTCTGAAAGGCTCTGTTAGCCGCAGCCAGCTGCCAGCCTGACCGGAATGTGAAGCAGCTCCCCAGCATGCAGCTAATGGCATGTTGAATGACCGCAGACCGACCAGAGACAGAAATAGAGGGAGGAGCTGATGCATCACATCTGTGTAAATGAGAACTCCAGCATCATCAGGCAGATGCGTGTGAGGTAAGTCAACACTGACAACATGTTCATATGAGCCACTCAACAAAGATTATTCATATTTTATCTACCATAATCATGATTTATTTATTTTTTACTTTGAGCTGTGTGTATGTGTTTGACAGACTGCATTGTGTTCCATATCTTGTTTCAAACAATTTGCTCTTTTGGAGAGGCACAACCACACTTAATGAATTAAAAAGACAACAATAACTTTTTAATTAGCCACACAGAACTGAAACACATGGGCATAGATTACAGCTCCAAATAAAACAATATTTTGCTACTTTTCATGTTGGGTAAATATGGTTTTGGAAAAACTTCAATACCATTTTCAAAAAAAAAAAAAAAAGAAAAAAAGAAAAAAAAAAAGTACTTTTTAAATAAGCAGTGAAGATTTTTTGGTATATATATATATATATATATATATATATATATATATATATATATATATATATATATAGTTTTCCTAAGAAATAATCTATAAAGATGCCAAATCAAAGGTGAAGGATCTAAGGATAGCAACCTGTGTGTGTGTGTGTGTGTGTTACTTTAAGAGTGCAACCTTACATCTGTGTTGCATTTTAGTTTCTTTCTTTCTTTATTTATTTTTTTTATTCAGTTTAATTTTTTAATCATTTATAGTCATTAGTCATTTATGTAGTTTATCATTAGATTTATACCATTTATCATTTAATCATGTATTCATTTGTGTCATTTTATTAATATTTTTATATAGTGTTGTTCAATCTTATGATTGTGTGGTTTCAGGGGATATTTGTCTTCATGAGTGAGAGATAAGAGAATGTCTCTATTTCAAGGTTTTTAATGTCACAGGACAATGTTGTGAAGCAGTAATATTCCATTGCTTTTGCTTTAGTATAATAACACTTGTTGGATTTGTACTGTACAGTGTAGTTTGTGTAGTTCTGTGTACCAGACAAAATACTTATTTTGGGTACCAAACAAGACTGGCTGTTGACAGGTTTTATGCTGGGTACACACTATAAGATTTTTTAAAACTTATAAGATTTTCAAAATGTGAGAGACCACAAACATGAGGACAAAAAAATCCTAGATTTAACCGTTTTGCTCCTATAGTGTGTGGTGTGCCATGATGACAAAAACAGCACACCACACACGTTTTCAACCAGAGTCCTGACTGTGAACATGGGAAATCTCACAAAATCTCTCGAGACTTCAGAATAAACATGGCGGACGATAGGCAGGAAGAAATTACAATGATAATGTTTGAATGATTTTGACAGAAAATTCACGGGGAAAAAAGAAATGGGTTTGGGTGAAGTCGTGGAGATGGCGCGAACACGGTCTTTACTTTGTGCTGTGCCATGACTGCGTTTGTTATGTTTCCGTCTTCTGTCAGCTTGCTTTCTGATTGGATATTGTTTTGTTTCACGTGATAATCTCCAGAGCATGCGCGTGTTTGTCATCGGGGTTCCCCCCACACATCAGGATTTCTGATCGTAAATATTCAACATGTTGAATGTTTACAATTCTTGATCGGGGCGCCTCCGACGTTCTTCCGAGCAGATTCAGTCACTCTTAACACACCTCACACCACAGGAAAATCTGATAAGATAATCTGTAGAACCATCAAGATAATCGGGACATTACCTAGGATTGTCAGAAGGGGAGAAATCGGCCCAAAATCAGCCCGATTATCTTGTGGTGTGTACCCAGCATTAGGTATATCAGGCTGCGTTTACACTGCAAGTCTTAATGCACAGATTTGATCTTTTGACCATATCTGATTTTTTGGCCAGTCTGTTTACATTCACTTTAGACGCGACTGGTATCCGATATCTGTGTTTACATTAATTCCCGCCCAAAATGATTGTCATTGATAGCTTTACATGCACATGGTAGACCCTTGGGTTTTGAATGGCCGTGCAATTAAAATTATTTATATATTTCACGTCGGGTGGCCATGATGATTACCTGCCAGAATGGATAAGTTAACAGCTGTCAGTGTCATGGATGTTTTGCAGCGCGAAATCTGACTGAACGAATATAGACTGGAAAATAAAGGTAATTCACGTTTGTTATTTTATCTACAGTCGTTAGATCTAGAATTCTGAAGTGAAATAAAGTAGCAGGTAAGATTACAATTATTTGAATAAATTCGCATATAATGATAACGAGAGAGTGAGCGAGGAAGAGAGAGAGAGAGAGTAGCCTACCCAGTGAAGCTTTTGGGTTATAAAAAAAAAAAAAAAAAAAAAAAAAACGCGTCTCTTTTAAATTAACCGGGCAGAGGCTGAAATTCAGCTGCTGAATGTGTGTGTGTGTGTGTGTGTGTGTGTGTGTGTGTGTGCGCGCAATTTCTTTCAAGGTAAAAAATAGATAGACAAAGTTCCCACCTCAATAATAAAGCTGCGAATTTTTAGTGCGAGTGCATACAGGCACGTCTGCTTCATTATACAACATAAAAGCTACCTTTTAGTGAGCAAACGTGTCTAGTGCGGATTTTTGTGTTTACACGTGTGCAACAAATTCCGATCTTTGTCAGATGTGAGTAAAAAATCAGATTTTTTTTTGCCAGTGTAAACGCAGCCTCTTATACCAAAAACTGATCTATTCTGACAGGATCCAGTATTTGGGGTCGGATCAAATATTTCTGACATGGAGATCCATCAGATCTAACTAGGTTTTCTTAATTCAGAATTCAATTTAATTCAGAAAATAAAAACATGCTTATCATAGAGGTCTATTCAAGTCAGTGTATGTAGGCCTACAGTATGAACTGTATAAATAAATGAATAGAACAAAAAATGAGACTGTCATGCTATTGGCCAATCAGCAATTAAAATGCATTTGTTTTTGTTTCAATTCTCGCTTGGTGTGAGGGGTGTTCCAATAACCCTAGCATTATACTCTACTGCTGTGTGTGCATGTGCGATAGTGAGCTCTTTACTAACCACAAATATCTGAAATCTAAAACCCCACTCAAAAGGCATCAGGGACCAGGCAGTGTTTATCCCCTGTAAAGTCTCTCCATTGCTCCATTACTATTAAATCAAGCACACAGGGCAACCCATGGGGAGGCATTTATGATGTCATGAACAAGGGGCATGACTCCATTGAGAGTAGGCTATCTACTAGTAAACAATATTAATTCTATGTAAATGGATAACAATGCACACAGGTACCATATCATGTTTAATGTGTTTTATTCATACACACATTATGGGTGGAATACTAATCAGTACTATTGGTTAGACATGTGCCGGAATACGGTAATACGATATATCACGATAATTAATATGCGCGACAGGCCTATTGTTATCGTGGGCACTTCAAAATACCGTGAATAATAGTTTATTACGAATTATTCCGATTTTTAGAATGCATTTTAAGAATACTTTACCCATCAACCGTTTAAAGTGCACAACACCGCTGTATGATTTGTCAAAGAGGCACGCGCACAGATGTAAACAAGCCAAACGTTCATGAGCAGCGCATGGCGGAACGAGTGAAGGAGACGCGCTAAATGAAAATGCACTTTCATTCTCTGACAGCAGAGGGCGCTGATGGAACAGCAGAAATGCTGCGGTTACCCCGGTAAACCCCATAAACAAAGCAGTTGTGCTACAGCTACTACTACAGTATTTAAAAGTTTTAAACAGCCATTCAGATTTTTGTATTCGCTATTGTGTTCATCACAGTACTAAATAGGCTATTTAAAGACGTCAGGCTATTTATTTTCAAAATTAAACATTTTCGTAATTTAATCTGGTCTACAACATGCCCTAGATATTGTTTTAATAAGTTCTGATTCTTTATTGTTCAGTCACACTTTACAATAAGGCTCCATTATTTAACACTAGTTAATTCATTAGTTAACATAAACTGACAATGAAAAATACTTCTAAAGCATTTATTAATCTTAATTTCAACATTTAATAACACTTTATTAAAATCAAAAGTTGTAACTGTATTATTTAATGGACCTGAGCTAACATGAAATAACAGTTGTATTTTAACACAGAATAATAACTTCTGTAACAAATGTAGCTATTGCTCATTATTAATGTTAGTTAATGCATTTACTAATGCTAACTAATGAGACCTTATTGTAAAGTGATACCTGTTCTTTATAATTCTTTTGCACTTTAATCTGTTTGAAACATTTGTTTACTTTATTATTTTTTGTGTATTGTATTATTATTTTTATAGTTTTTTATAGTTTTTTATAGTTTTTTGTTGTTGTTGTTGTTACAAGAAAAAAGTTATTAAACCTGTTATATTACAAACTTTTTTTGCAACTTATTTCACTATCGTGATAATACCGAATACCGTGATAAAAGCTTCAGCAATATACCGCAACATGAAAATTTGATACCGTCACATGCCTACTATTGGTATTCAAAAAGCTTCAGATTTGGACTGTATCAGCTGACAGTTAAATCCATAGAGGCCTCTAGGAATGTTTAAACAGTGTAGAAAGAGTCTGCACTTCTCTCTATGCAAGGGAACCTGATGCCACTTGCTTTCATTTAGTCAATTATTCGCTCTTATTTCAACATTATTAACACTGCTGCCTTATCATGGCAATGTAGCAAGCAGAAGCTATCATTTTACACAAAGCGTGTTCAAAGGTGACCAAATACATTTCTTCACTACACTAATTGTACACAGTGATTGTAATTACTGTGCTATTTTCATAGAAATATACTGTATGCTCTAATGAAAATATGCCTGTAATGAAAAAAAAAATCATATATGCAATTCAAAGACTTGCGATAAAAATTGACTGAAAAAAAAAAAAAAAAAATAGGGCATGTTACATTGAACATCCATCCAATTACCCAGCACTCTCGCGGGTCATGAATCAGAATACAGACTCTTCATGTTTAGATAATGTTTGTAAATTGGATTCATATGAATTCGTTTCCCATTTACAAAAGAATGAATTTGGATGGAGGACTGAAGCAGGCTGTACATGTGTGATATGGTTTGTGCTTATTGCCCACAGGCTTACTTATAATCACCACTTCTTAAATGATTTATGGAGAAACTTTGTCAATGAATAATAAGATATAAAATGCAAATGTAACTAATTTAGTGGTGTAAGGCCCATATTGAACTAGAGAGTAAACGAACAGAAGAGAATTGTCTCTGAGATATTTTGTTCTAATATACTGGTGCTATAGTTACAATATGATGTAGATTTAATGCTAAACCTATGAGAGATTAATTATAGACATATAAAATGGTAATCTTTAGTAAACATACAATATAGTATATGGGTGTTTGGGCACAATTTCAAAGCTACCATTGTTTTCAGTTTTGTACCAATATTTTCAATATTGCTTACATTTATATTTTCAGAATTACAAATTGTACAGCTTGATTGGGAATGACAATAAAATATTCTGTTCACAAATTATTCACCTTATTTTTTTTTTCTTTTCATCACATCATAAATTTTATTTCAAGTATGCTCTTCACACTTTTGTTTCCTCACTAACCAGGTAAACTAACTTTTGAACAATTATAAGGGGCAAAAATGACACCACAACGCAAATCAATTTTTTGGAATAAATAAATAAATCACAAAATAATTTTTTGTTTGTTTATTGCACTCTGTTTACATTAATTTAATTACATTAAATTTGAATTAACATTTAAATTATAATTGCATTATAATTATAATAATTGATATTTCAGACTGTCTATTTACACCAAGTGCAAATAGCCTGCCTTGTTGACTATTTACACTATTTACACTAACTCTGCCCACCATTGTCTGATTGAGCCAGACAAAACTACAAAAGATATCCCACCAATAGTATCTGCCACTATTTGCACTAAGTATACATAGCATCTAACCACTATTTACACTTAGTGCAAAGAAAATACTGCTGTTTTCACTTAGTGTAAATAGCATCTATCGCTTTTTGCAAAAGAACGATTTGTAAATAAAAAAATATATATTATGCATTAGCTAATGATACAATATGAAAGCTTCACTAGAAAGGATGAAGGCACTACAGTGAGGCCTGCGGGCAGACTAAGACCATGCTCCATAATTCTCCTGGGATTGACAGGCATTGCGTCTGAAAGTGGCAGGCCTTCATTAAAACCTGCGAATTAGCAAGCAGCCTTTGTGTTGATTGCTTTGTGCACTTCTTATTCTCACACCAAGGTTGTTAATTGGACAGCTCCATAAGGGAAGGTTGAATAGAGCCACCCTATGAGATTAAATGAATTAGTGAAATATATTTAACAAGCTGCTGTTGCGCCAGTGACTGAACTGCATTTGTATAAGAGCAGCTCTTGCAAAATTTATGAACGGTCTGTTCCTCGATGGACCTAATATAATTGCATTCATTACAGACATTATGACAGATACTGAATTTTATGACCTGTAAACGAGTTTCAAAGGAGTGCTTGACACACAGTAGATCTTACAGAGACTAAGTGCTCAGATATGTAAAAACCATAAACCAGGACGAAACCTCAAACAAAGACTCTACCGCTTTCAAAATTGAGTGCTAAGTAAATTGGTGGGAATGCTACATGCTTTGGGGGTCAGTGAGTTTCACAATGTATGCAAGCTTGCTTTATCATCCCCTCTTTCCTCTCTGCCCTTCTTTCCTCTCATTCACTCCAGATAATCAGTCGTTGAGGCAGCGCATTACTGCCAGCTGTCAGACGTCACAGGCATCAGTGCGACTCAGGCAGCATCGGGTCATAAGGGGCTGTAAACTCGGCTGACATTACCTCAAGAGACAGTTCTGCATGATTCAGTGTGTCATAGACAAAATTCTTTTCTTTGACTCCTCATACTTTAGTCACCCCAAAATATGTAAATTCCCAGCTGAAAGAAATTTTTTTTTTTTTTTTTTAAAAATAATAAACTTATAACCCATGTAAAGTTGATAACTGCAATTAATTAATAATTAACATAATCCCCCTTTTTACACCTGACACACAAATATGAAGCATAGGTCACACTTTAGATTAGGGTCCAATTATCACTATTAACTAACTATTAACTATGACTTTTGCCTCAATGAATCCTAATTACTGCTTATTAATAATTAGAAGGGTAGTAGTTTAGGTATTGCGTAAGATTAAGGGATGTAGAACATGGTCATGCAGAATAAGGCATTAATATGTGCTTTATAAGTACTAAAAAGCAGCCAATATTAGGGCTGCACGATACATCACGATTTATCGCAAATTTTATTGCATGCGATTTGGCAAAGGCTGCGATTATTTTATGGGCAGCTTGTCAGAGCTGTACGGCTCTGTGATCAGTAGTAAACGCTTCTCCATCTGAAAGCCAGAGGGCGCTCTTGCGCAGGAACTCTAAATATGCCCTGCCGCAGAAGTAGATAACGTGCGTCATTCCAGGAAATCCCATATGGGCATCATACTATCGCTGTAGCTGAATAAACAGAAGATTGAAACGCTTTGATTAAACATGACTAATAAACACACGCCTGCCTTATTCTATGTAAGAAGCCACATCATCCCACAGAAGGATGCTCAACTGTCGTTATGAAGTGAGTTTGGAGTAAAAACATGTTATTAAATGTTGTCTTTTGTTGGACAAGATGTTAATAAATGCTTCGCATGTCTGGAAAGATGTTTGACACGTGTTACTTTTTCAAATGTACATCATAAGCGACTCAAACTTGCAGTGCTTTCAGATGGATTAGCATTTGGAGCCATACTTCATTGACAAGCTGCGCATAAAAAATAAATAAATAAATAAAACAATCACAGCCTTTGCGATTTCTTAATCACACTAAGAATCACATTTAAATTCAGTCTTCATGGTCTTCATAAGAGTCATCTTTCCAAAACATCTGCAAAAATATCCAACAATCCAAAACCTGAAATAAGTACTAAACTACAGTACAGTAAAGTACAGAGTACAGATATAAAGTACAGATACTAAATCTGTTGTCCCTTCACTGTAATCTCCATTGTCTAATTTCCTGAAGCTGTTTGCTTTTATTGTCCATTTTTGGACAGATGTAGTATCCTATTAGCAGACTCATCTGTTCTGCCCATTAATTGTGCTATAAACCAAACAATCTGCTCCTAATTGCTTGCAAATTCCCAAAGACTAAACTTAGAATATCGCCAAAAGGTAAGCCCCATTGTTTAGAACTGTCAGCAGTCCCTCGGATGCACTTTAATCACTGGCCTGTTCCTGTCATACAGTGACCATATGTTGATTGTTTAGTGTTCAGCGTTTCGTTTTCCCACCAATGGGCTCAGATAAGCATACGTTACAGTGGCAAGACAAATGGGTGAGTGAGCCCGTGCACATGCAGGAGGCTTCATCCATTATTCAGAAGCAGTGCAGCGCGACGCAGAGAGGGGCCTGCCATCACTATCAATAATTCAACTCTCCCACCGCAAACCCCCTCCATTTCTCTCTGTATTTCCCTTTTTTCTCTTTGTCTGTTTCTTACTCGTGTCTCCTGTAAATGAAGAGTGTCTATTGATGCACACCGTGCAAGAGCTGTCTATTAGCACTCCCGACATCCCAAAAAGAAAAGACACATCAGAAAGAAGGGTGACAGACACACAGTGATGAAGAAAGAATAAAGAAGATCTTGTAGACACTGGAGCATCACTGGACACTGGACAGTGTGTCCGTTTCAGCTAGCATAGGACATTGATGTGTTCTAAGGACACTGATTTACTATTTCAGTGTTGAAAGTGGATGTCCAATGAATATTATATATATATATATATTTATTTATTTATTTTATTTTATTTTATTTTATTTTATTTTATTTTATTTTATTTTTTTTTGTGTGACGTATTTGTTATAGTATTGGGAGGGGGAACCAACTAAAAGCAGTGATGCTATTGACATTTTAAACTACATTTTCTAATAGCGTGTCCAGCAATTATCATCTCATACAGTGTTGAGAAGTCAGATTCATTTAGTGAATCTGTCCAGAGAGTTCGTGTAATTCAGGCAGCTAAAACACATCTTTTTAATGACCCTTTGTTGTAGTGAAATATAAGTTAAATGTTTTTGTTGTTTTAGACTAGGGGCCAGATTTACTAACAGCTTGCTCCAGAATTGTGCTCTCATGCTAATTTGCCCTGTTTAGTAAATCTGGTTTCTAGTTGTATTAGTATTATTTAGAGTAAATTAATCTTTTTCAAGTTTAATATTTTTACCCTAATCGAAAACCTTACTGTTTTTGTGCCAGATAAATACTGCTGTGTTTACAGAAAAAATGCATACACTACCATTAAAAAGTTTAGCATCAGTAATATTTTTAAAAGAAATGAATACTTTTATTCAGCAAGGATGCATTAAATTGATCAAAAGTAATTCATTTATAATGTTGCAAAAGACTTCTATTTTCAATAAATGCTGTTCTTTTGAACTTTCTATTCATCAATTTATCATGCTTTTCACAAAAATATTAAGCAGCAAAAATGTTTTCAAAATTGATAATAACCAGAAATGTTACTTTAGCACAATATCGTCATTTTAGAATTATTTCGAAAGAATCATGCAACAACTGGAATAAAGACGGCTGAAGATTCAACTTATATTAAAATGGAAAATAGTTATTTTAAATTGAAATAATTTTAGTAATGTAGGTAAACACAGTCTACAAAACCCAACAGAGTTAACACTTGTTTTTTCAATAGTCCACTTTAGACATTCTTCTAACTATAAGTAACTTTGAAAATACATGAAAACTAACTCACAGGTAGACTGTTAGGTAAGGGTTAGAGTTAGTAGAATAAGTTAACATGTACTTGCAAAGTTACTTATAGTCAGTAGAATGTCTGTTACCATCAAAATAAAGTGTTAGCAGATATTAAAGGCACAATATGTAAGATTTTTGGATTAAAATATCCAAAAACCACTAGAACAATGTTATATATTTTGTTGACTTGTTTACTTACATTATCCCAAATGTTTCCAAGAATGTTTAAATCCAGAGAAATAAGCAATTTTAACCAGGACACGGACCGTGTCTGTGCGTCGCCTATTAATGACATCATACCCGCGTTACCCTCTATTTCCGGTTTTATTTTGTAGAAACCATGGAAACACCAAAGACGCTTTAATATATTATGTGTTTTATTAGACAAGGTGAGTAACTGTTTGGATACATTCATCACTAGAAATCTAATCATTGTTATATAGCTCAACACAGTAAGTCTTATTGTTTAAATCTCGTTTTCTTGATTTACCGTGAGTACCATGTTTTACCATGCCTAATATCAATCTAGCTTACTCAGTGTGCAACAAGTGTCTCATAGTAGCCGCCGAGCGAACGCAGTAGCATTATAACAAATTTCAACACACAAATGTATGTAATATGATAAAACAGCACTGCGTTACCCTATATACGCATGACCGGAAGTAGCAGAAGCGGTGGTCTGCGGCATAATAAAAGCTCCACTGCTCTCGAGCCGTGTGTCGTGCTCACGCTCGTCTCTCATTAGCAATCGCTCCAGCGTCCTCGTTCAGCTCCGGCGGCTTTCAGCCACACCCTGCTTCATACTTCAGTAATGTTAATAAATCTTTAATACATTAGCTCATCAATTATTGTGAGTTCTGCCCACATCCCATCGGATTCTTTTCCACTGGCTGTAGACATGAAGACAACACCTCCCAGGATTCCGCGAAATCAAGGCACCATCAAGCCTTGATTTGTTTTGAATAAGCGACCTAGTAGCGAAAAACTACATATTGTGCCTTTAAGCAGACAGTCTACAAATACTCTAATGAGAGTTATTTGACATGTAGTTGAACATGCAGTTACTTATAATGTCTAAAGTGGACTATTGAAATAAAGTGGTATACTCAAAACAGGCCTGGACTTAAGTGACTGACCAATTTCAAAAAGGGCTTGATGAGAAAAGTTCCATGTCCCACTTCCACTGTACAACAAGAAAGGGACTCCCTATCGACTCAGCCCTCTGATCCATATCCCTCTCATTCATTTGCTCCATCTGCTAGACTCTTGTCAAACAGTCGTGAGGGGATTACGCCCTCCAGCCCACTGCCCAGTGAGGTCAAAAGGTCAAAATTATCTAATGGTTAGCTCTCAGAGGGACAGAAAAGAGCAGGCATAGCTGTAAAGTGCTGAGCGGGTGGCTAATTAAAATACAAAGCAGCTTCTCCCATTAACCCCATTAGGACTCAAATCCAACTCATGTGAAAGCTTGAGGCACTTATGGAGAGAGCTAAATAACAAAGCAGTGATAATGGAATATAAATAAAATAAAATTAGTATATTCTAGCAACCAATATATTCTAGCAGATTGGTGTGTGATTAGAAGATATTATCTTGTTTACTTACTTAAGATTTATTTCACCTACACATTTAAATACAATTTTACACTAAATGGCCAAAAGTACTTATTAAATATTAAATTTAAAAGCCAAGGGCATTAATAGGGAGTTAGTCCACCCATTCCTACTATAACAGCTTTCACTGCTTTGGGAAGGCTTTCCAGTTGATGTTGAAACATGACTGCAGGGATTTGCTCTCATTCAGACACAAGACAATCATGATGGGACCTGGCTTGCTGTCAGTAAATCATTTCTTTATGGAACTTGCTTTGTTCACAGGAACGCTAGGAAAAGTATTAAGTGCAGCCAAAATAGCCCAACATGTTAATTAAAAGTGGTCGTCCACATAATTTGGGCCATGTAGTGCATGTTAGCATTTAGCATCCCGCAGATTTCTGAATGGACTCATGTGCGCGTTTAATCGACCAGTGACGTTACCATGCCAACCCAAGCAAATTCTGCTTCAGTGCAATGACCCACTTACTGTACGTCAACAAAATCAGTGGGACAATGGAGAATCCGACACATCACACAGAGAGAGAGAGAGAGCTCAAGGGGTACTAGTGGAGAATAAAAGGAAGGAAACTCAGGAAGTGAAGCTACGGCTCTGGGATTCAGGGTTAGACTAATATTAATGTATTCCGCAATGAGCAACTTCTACAAAAGCAGTGTCAGATCAGCACACAAAAGGAAAATAACAAGTCCCTGGACTTGTTAAATTCTTTTAAAAAAGCAGTATCATAGATAATGTGTTACTGGAGAAAGAGATGAAGAGGAAAAGAAAGTGTAAATTTGTGGAAAGAAAAAAAAACTGTGAAAAACAAAGAAACATAGTAGTGGTAGGAATGGAGGGGCAAATGTCACCCAGTGTTTTTTGCTGTTAATGTGTTTTTTTGACCTGCTCAGAACCTCTGTAATGCGGTTTATACGGTTTAAAGGGCGACTCCTGGAGATTCACAAAGTAATACACATAAAACGACACTTACACTGTAATCCGGCCTGGCGAGAGCATTTAACCAGTAGACCCCCACCCTTTAAACAAGCTATAATTCAATTTCAGTTTCAGTTCAGCGCAACCTCCTAAATAAATATAATCTCAGGCTACTTCTACGGTATGTTAACAATAAGCCCATTGGCATCAATCACCGTAGCTTGGTTAATTTGGCATCAGCTAAATACAGTCTCAACCATTCACAGAGTGGATCTGAGGCCAAGGTTTCTTTGATTTGGCAGAGCACCCTCATCCAGTCATGCATTTTCAGTGGTGAACAGTTATCCAAGACCTGGCAATCACTTTTGAGAGTGTCTGCATTTGTTTGAGTGGGCAGGGATCAAAATTATGTTCGGTCTTGCCGCAAAGGGCTTCAGGATGTTGAACATCCAGTGAATTCTAACATCAGTCAGCTTGCTGTCTGGCTGAAATGTACATGTTACCTTCTAGATAGAAGAACATCACACACTCTCATTCTATGTTTCAGATACTAACATCCTGGGCATTTGGTAAAAGACTAGAATAATATCCTATCTAACAGCTAAACAGCTTTATTTTACTATACTTTTTCTCAGTATGCTTATTCATAATCATCTTCATAAATTCCAGAACTTTCAACATCAAGCAGAAAATTATGATTAAATTGTGTGTGTGCAGCCCCATCATCCCAGAGGGTCTGAGGCAATCGGATCAACCCTCAGCTGAGCCGCTCAGGCCAGACAGAAAGGAGGGGGTTTATGGTGGGAGTATGGTGGGGGAGGGGAGCCCAAGAAGAGAAAGTGGCACACACTCCCTCACGCATTACCATACAATAGGCCTGGGACACCCATGTCATCGCAACACCGCCCTTATACAACAGCGCTTTGTGTTAGTGGTGAGCGCAGTGTGATAAGATCACGTATATGCAGTGTTGTTCTCACTGGCTTATTAGTAATTAGTGAGTGTCAAAACAACATCACAGATCAGATTCTGAGGTAAACAATCATCCCATCTCTTGGCTATGTGCATAATTGTGTTTGCCCTAAACGAATAAGTTTAATTATAAGAAAGAGCAACCCATAAACTGGCTGTATTCTAACACTCTTGAAATCGGATTGTTTGTGCATGTGTGAGTGCTCCTGGAAGAGTATTAAATAGCTTGTCTGGTAGGAACAATGAGGATTAATGAATTGTCTAGCTGGGCCAAAAGAGAGAGCAGCATGGCACATCTCCTGATAGGAGAAATCTGTCATGCAGCCACAGTTGGAAGTGGAGTTGCAAAAAATGTGCTGAATGGACTGACGCTTTTTTTTTTTTTTAAATGGTCTGTTAATTAATAGGGAATCTTCATCCACGGTAATAGGTAAACATTTATAGTCTTTTCAATTTCAGTTTTTTACAAACCAATTCAGTAAATCATCATTCTATCATTATGATGTCATCATTATTGCTGGAGGTGGATTCATAAAATAAAGAAGAGGCAGAGTAACACTGCTTTTAACAGGGATTGTAGATCCAGGCCCCGGTCCCTTTTAAATTTTAATGATGGTCTAAAATGGCAAAATCTATTTTAAACATTCATGTTTTTATCTTTTAAAATACTTGCACTTGGAATCAACTATTTTTGTCTTGCTAATGTTTTTTTTTTTGTTTGTTTGTTTTTGTTTTTCCACTCATGAATGCAGGTCAATGTAAAATCAGACATTCATTTTGGTAATTCACTTGTGTTCTTGATGCATGGATTACAAATCTATAACTTTAAAAGTTTAAACATTTAAAAGTTAAATTAAAAGTTAGTAAATCAATAGTATAGGTCAAAAAAAATTAAAATGCTGAAATTAATGCTTTGTTAAAGTAGTGTTAGATATATGCAGAAAGCGTTACTTTTAGCTCAATAAGCAGTCTGAAGTAGTTCGTCTGGTAACACTTTATTTTTCAGTGTCCTTGTTACTCATGATACATGTTGTTACTATAGTAATAACTATAAATTATGCATAAGTACATGCAACTAACCCTAAACCAAACTTAATCCTAACCCTAACCCTAAGTGCATAGTTAATTAATATTACTCAGTACTTAAATGTATAATTACACTGTAACAAGAACACCTTAAAATAAAGTGTAACCGTTTGTCTTTCTTTTTCCTGCCTATGCATTAGAAGACATATTTTAAGAATTCTATTGATGCATTTAAAAACTAAAAACTCATTTTCACTGTCAATTCAGAACAGTGCATTGTGAGGATTGTCATATATCCAACCATCCTGCAATGCTAAAAGTAAATACAATTTTTATTTAAATTAATAAATGTACATTTATATTAAATGATAAGTTTTAAGTACATAAAATGATCTCTTCACCATGAAAGAGGGTTCATCCATGTACTGTGGACAGCTTCACTCCCCGCTGTATTGCATGTAACATTGACCGTCACTGGAATCATAGTAATCACTGTCCCCTCAAGCAATAAACAACACTGTCTCTGGTTCTATACCACTTTCTATAAATGTCCTATTTTTCTGCCCTTAGACAGTGCAGATCCTTCAATTGCCCATCCTACACTGTTATCTATATTCCCTGATCTGTCTGTTTACAGTTAATATAGTGAGACATTGAGACAGGAATTATCATTCTAATACATTGTATAATGGATTGCCAAAAACTACCAAATCCAGAAAATATATTTCCCATCCAGTCTGCTGTGTGTGAGTGTGTGTTCCCCCCAACTTGTTTGTATTCATTTCTTTAATGCTGTTGAGGAACTTCTGAGGGCTGAGCCTGCTGTGTGACAGCTCAGTGATTCTAATTGGGTGTTAGCATTGGTGTGAGAGCGGGTGATTACAGCTGACAGTATCTCTGCCAAGCCCTTTGAAGCTCTATACAGCACTCATACTCTGAGATGCACAGACCTATGAAAATTCAGGCTGAGATCTCTACAGGAAGAGCAAGATCTGTGGCTTTGTGATGCCAGGATCAGAATACTGTCTAGACAGACTGTATCTACTCAAAATGCAATAAGAGTGAAAGTTATAAACTGTTGATATGATAATGAGTGAGACACTGTTCTTCACTGCCTGTCATGTTCCATTCCAGAAGGGCCTAAAATTATTTTTTGACTTAATAGATGCAGCAGACGGGGACATTTATTCACTTTGGAATGTGTACACTGTAGCACAAGACATCCAAATGCTTGCGTATATCATGCAATCATGTGCTGCATTTATATTGTTGTATGGGAGATACAGTCTCACCAAATAATTGACTATTATGTAAACAAGTTAAGGTGCTGACCATAGATAATAATAATAAAAAAAAATGGTTTAAAGTCAACAATGCAATAAAATGAGAAAGGGGACATGCAAAATCACTTATGGTGTGTAATACAGTTATACATGTATATGATTAAATATAAAAATGCATATAAACAAAACAAACTCATTCATAAACTAAGAAAAAAAAATGCCTACATATCAATGGAACTCTATGTGAGAAATTGAGCTGGTGTGCAATAAAGACAATGAAGTGCACTGTTTTAGCATATGTCTGTTTTACTCTGCAGTTGAGGATAGTAGTAAACAGCTTTTCTGCTGCTTCTCCCTTTTTTGTCAAAGGTAATATATTGTGAGTGAGTGGTACTACACAATGTGTCAAAGTTAGATCATGTTTGCAGTAAACTCTACAAGTGACAGCAAGACTGTGTGGATTGGAATGATCATCTGTGTGGAAAAATGTCATTTTAAATGTAAATGTAAATGTAATGAGTAAACCTAAACTTTAATTGTGAAAGGTCGTATCAACCCCAACATCTGTAAATGTTTCTATAAATCAAAATACCATTATTACAAGTCTCCCCAGCAGTGTTTGCTGTATCAACTAGGATAAGACTGGTTTTTACTAACCACTTCTTGTTTTATGACAACCTCACACTGGTCTCTTTCTTACAAACTGAAATTATGTACTACACACATGTAGGTGTAATTATCCAAAAAAAAAAAAAAAAAAAGATTGACAGCTTTATGAGGTACCTGAAATCACAATGCCACTGGCATGACATCATGCAAAAAAGAGGTTTGACAGTATAAAAATAGAGTAGAGACAGATGGCAGAAAATTGCCCAGCAGGCTGAGACCACATTTTCTCTGAATCTTCTCTCAACAATCCCAAAACCCTTTTACATCACTTGCATTATTCATGAGCAAGGTTTTCTTTGTTTTAAAAAAAAGTATGATTGTGTTGTTTGATGGCACCGACTTAAAAACCCACAGGTCAAGCACTTCTCCCAACATTAGAAACGTGCCTCTGATGGAGAGTGAGCGTGTTTGACCTAGCCAATAAATCCCAAAAAAGTGTGTCCTTGATGCTGACATCTAAACATTTAAATGCCAATCATCTCACAAATGACCACAAACCTGAAAAATACAGACAAGGAACTGTTTCGTTGAATTTTCCTAGCATTTTATGATTTTAAAAAAATGATAAATTTAAGACATTTACAAAGTTCTGTCATGAAACTCTGGATGGCACAGGCTAATAGGTCCTTTAACTCAACCTGCTCGTAATTACATCATTATCTATAGGACACAGCTGATTGGTTCCTGCTGTATCAGTAGCCAATGAGCTCGCGTGCTCAACCTTCAAATACATGCATTTGCCTTAGCAGTGCAGCGCACTTTCAGAAACCCTCCACCTTCCCCAGCTCCACCTGTATAGATCTGCTACAGGTAATTCATGTACGCTATATTGTACAGCAGCAGCATTTCTTACTTGCTCACAGCAGCATGTTGTGTATGGCAATAGCAAGTCCCGTACTTGCTCTGCGGCAGCAATAACCTAAAGCAGCAGCAGCGTAGCAGATTTATCCCGCCAAGACAAAACATATCAACATTGTCATACCAATTACCATGCCAACAATCCCAAAATCCCAGTTGTCATGACAGAAATTGACAGAAATTTTGACAGAAATTTTAGAATGTTTGTAGTGGAAAGCATTTATTAATTTCCATGACTTTTCCAAGGTTGGAAATCTTGAATTTTTCTCTAATTATGTTCTCCATGTACATAATTAGCAGATTTTCACATTTCTAACTAAACCTGTAAAATCAATAAAGCTAAATAAAAGCTTTCATTTAGACACTTGGCCTTTATTATGTTGTAAGCAGTGACTGTCATGCTTGTTGAAAACAGCTTTAGGACACTCTGACAAAGCAGTGGCTAATTAACAAACACTGATTACACTAGTGTTCATCAAAATCATCATTTAATTGCATTTCACACATACTGAAATGGATGTTGTGTCAGTTTAATAGCTTTAAGACACAGTAGATGCACACTGGGTTGTTCAAGAAGAGTTACAGTTCTTATAACAGTATTTGGGTCCCCTGAAAGTTAAGTAGTATGCAAAAATAATCTAAAAAACTTTCAAAAATAAGTTTGACACAAGCATCCAACAGGCACAAAATTCAGTGAAACATGAAATGTTTACACTGAAAGAGCCCAGGACATCAATCAAAGGGTTTCTAGCCCAGAGGACATCATTGATCAAGAGGCAGGAAGAAGCGACGTTTCGAATGAGCACACAGAGCTATCATATTTTTGAAGATATGTGGCAAAGAAAACGCGACAAAAGAAGTAAAAGATCAATAGTATACAGAGAATCTCATTCTGAATCCTACTTCAAAGTCCTTTTTTTTTTGTCACAGAATGATTATCTTTCTGAAAGTGAAAACAAATATTCAGTTCTATGACATCATGTCTTTAAAAAACTCAAGCAAACACATTTTTAAATAGTCAGTAACTGGGTTTCCATCTAAACGTGAAGCGAATCTTTTCAAAGTTCGCAAAAAAAGAAAAAAAGCCAAATGTGAATTAGGTGCGTTTCCATCAAGTTGTTCGAGTTGATGACAGTGGTATTGGTGACCTAGTAACCAACAATGAATAAAACACTGTGACCGAGCGTTCATGAAGGGTTCACCTAAACACTTATGAATAAGAAAACAATAAACGAGAGCCGTCTGAACTTTTCTCGATTTTATTAAAGGATTAATCCACTTTCAAATAAAAATTTCCTGATAATTTACTCACCCCCATGTCATCCAAGATGTCCATGTCCTTCTTTCTTCAGTCGAAAAGAAATTAAGGTTTTTGATTGAAACATTCCAGGATTATACTCCTTACAGTGGACTTCAATTGGCCCCAAACGGTTGAAGGTCAAAATTACAGTTTCAGTGCAGCTTCAAAGGGCTTTAAACGATACCAGGCGAGGATTAAGGGTCTTATCTAGCGAAACGATCTGTCATTTTCTAAAAAAAAAATAAAAAATTATATACGTTTTAACCATAGACTCTCATCTTGAACTAGCTCTCTTCTTCTTCTCTATTAGCATTCCGGCAGTGTAGACGCTGCTAAGTGTATTAACTTTATTAACTAAAGTTTGAACTAGATTGTCATATACAATATGCTAGTGCAAGTATATAACGATTAGTTCAAACTTTGACCTGTGGAGGGCAGTAATACACTTAGCAGCGTCTACACTGCCGGAATTCTAATAGAGAGAAAGAAGAAGAGAGCTAGTTCAAGATGAGAGTCTATGGTTAAAACGCATATAATTTTTTTTTTTTTTTTAGAAAATGACCGATCGTTTCGCTAGATAAGACCCTTATTCCTCGTCTGGTATCGTTTAAAGCCCTTTGAAGCAGCACTGAAACTGTAATTTTGACCTTCAACTGTTTGGGGCCAATTGAAGTCCACTGTAAGGAGTATAATCCTGGAATGTTTCAATCAAAAACCTTAATTTCTTTTCGACTGAAGAAAGAAGGACATGGACATCTTGGATGACATGGGGGTGAGTAAATTATCAAGACATTTTTATTTGAAAGTGGACTAATCCTTTAAGCATCACACACATGTGAGCGGACAAGCCTGAAAAACCCGCAACACTCCGATACAAAACACGGCAATACCCGAGGGGAAAATACATTGCACACACACATTATACAACATGCACCAGTACATCCAGAATGAATGCATCATTACAGAATCAAACAAAGTTTTCTGTTACAACACCATCTGCGGAAATAGCCGATTACAATTAGTCAGGTGGGTTTAATGTTTGCTACGTCAGAATTTATTCAGCAAATGCGTTTCCATCTCCCATTATTCGCATTACTCTTCTATATCAAGCAAGCGTGAAAACATTTTTGCGAATTAAGGGATTTTTATTCGAAATTTGGCATTTCCATCACTCGTTTCTGATGCAATACTTCAAAATGCGCATTAAAACAAGGGTGATGGAAATGTAGTGTCTGCATAATGTTTTACGAGTATTTCCTCAGAATCTTTTGGCTGCTGTCTTGTCTGTAGTATACAGGCACTAAAATACACAACATAGATTATTGAAAGCAATGAACTATGGGCCATCTATGAGAAATAAAAAATTATTTTCCCTAGGAGAACATTAAATCTTTAAGAAAAGTTATTTGCATCTGTTCTCTCACTGAAAGTCTCTCAAAACTGCATTCAAAAGCCATATTTATATCATAACAGAGTTATTGGAAGTCCTGTTCTGTGGGTGACTGACACTGTGACCTATTCACTAAGACTTTATGAAACATGATTTATCCAATCTTCTGCTTCACAACAATGGCTAAATAATGTTAGTAAGCATATGAATCCACAAATCAAAGCGCAGAGAATTGATTTCACTTCTACATTAGAGTCTATGCAGTTAACGAGGGTGTTTGAATGATGGCTGCGGAGAAAGAACGAGGCAACCCAGTGTATTTAATTTCGCTATGCACTGTAGCATGTCCCAAGAGCAAGATCAATACAGTTTCCATCCAAAAACTGCCTGCAGATCAAGCCAAGGCTTAATCTATGCACTCAAAGGAGTATAATTACTTTTTTGATTTATGATTTAAAGACATTTTGTATCCAATACAAATGATGCCATGGTTTTAATGATATGCTATACAGTGCTACAATTCTACATTTCAATGAAAATCATATTGTGGAAATGGTTTCAGTCTCAACAAACCATGCACACACATAAAGTACAGATACAAAAACTCATAATTATAGCCATTGGAAGTGCATGGCTTGTGACGGTAGCTTATCTTCCTGCTGATCCACTTATGGACACTAAAGATGAGAAGTAATCCAGAGCACTCTGCCATCTGCTGAAGATGAATGATTTATCTATCTTAACCCCCTACAACCAGCCAGTTTTCATGTGACGTGCCTGTGTTATGATCAAACAGTTCACATCAGCTTTGATATTTTGTCTAATGAAATCTTTATATCGACAGCCAGGTATATTCCTCCCAATTCCTTTGCATGTCCCTTCTCTCTTGCCACCCCAGTAACTAATTCAGCACACTAATTATTAAATGATATCTTTATTCCCAGTGAGAACAAGACATTAAGAAGGAAGAGACCGTCAGCAATGAGGATTGGAAATTCATTCACAGAGAGAGGGAGAGAGAGAAAGAGGGTGATAAAGAGAGCTGGACTGGGTCTGAGAGAATCCCTCGGTGTCCGTCCCCATGGGTAGTCTTTAAACACTGTTATTGCGAAGTGGTTCCTCACATGAGTGAAGTGGAAATAATTGATTTTCACAGGAAACACTGAAGGACTGCGCATCTGTTGAGCAGCTTCTGTAGGCTATGTGTAAAGCATTTCATTGTGGGTGTTCACATTGACAGCCAAGACCAGCATCAGCAGAAACCAACGCACATTCTATTTAAAGTCAATGTGAATTGAATTCAAACACTCTCATATCAAGTCTTATGCAACCTAAATTCTTCAGACACATCAACAGCTGGTCATAATTTGTTTTCTGAGACGAATTAGCAGAGGCAGAGGTATGCAGTATGGGTTAAAAAGAGATAATTCTGCATGCTCAGTGCCGCCCTGATTTCTTTTCTCTCTTGCCCCAGCCTCTCTCTCTCTCTCTCTCTCTCTCTCTCTTTCAATCAGAAGTGGGTCAGTTATGGCAGGCAAGCAGTGTCGTTACTTAAAGAGCTGCAGTTGCTCATAAGCACCATTTTGATGACACATATCCACTCATGCCATAGCAATTGGCCTTATTCTTTAAACTCCCCACAGCCCCACCTTATATTTGCCACCCATTGTTTTTCAGCATGTCAAACTACAGCAATAATAGAAAAATGAAAGCAAGAGAGTGGGCGAGAGTGGGTGAGATGTTGCGGGGGGGCATATTTAAGACTAAACAAACCATCTTCATCAGAAAAATCTGACACCTCCTCTCACCTGTACATAAATTTAGTGTATTTTTAATAAACCCAAATCAACATTCTTCCATTTGGCATGTTCTCATAACTCATTCTTAATACATGCAGCAACAGACGCCCTTCGCCCACATGCCTCCCAACCAAGCCAAACACATCACAAAAGCTGCGGCTTTAAATCAGATGAGTGACAATTGTATAAAGTAAACAGTTTAAGAGACAAAGGCAGTGAACAGCCACACTAATCTAATCTGACCCAAGTACTGTTTTGTAATGGCTGCATTGTGGTGATAACCAGAGCAGCCCAATGGTGGAAAGAAAGAATGGGAAAAGAAAAGGGAGCGGTGACAAACCCTCATTATCCATTAAGACAAGCACAAAAACCATGACACAAATGAGCGCACTGACAATGGCCATTCCCATAGACTGACCAGTGCACTTGAAAACACACCAGCATCAATTAACAGAACCACTGATCTTTATCAACATCACTGCAAACTGTGCTGCAGCCTTTAAAAATAAATACAAGCACTGATTCTGAAGGCTGTAAAAAAAATATCGTAAAAGTCATCAGTGGCAGTAACCATCAATAGTCTTAACACGTATGCATTAACACAAAGACAAGCGCGCGTGATATAAATTGGGGAAAGGGGAAGATGGAAGGGAAAGCAATTTAACACAATACCTTTCTGTGTCTGTCCCTCTTCCATGTTCTCTTCCATTGTGGTTCAAATCGCGATTATAGACGCGGATAAAATGTAACAATGCCTATAGCTGTAAAGTGGATGAGCGTCTGTGCGCGCGGTGGCGAGATTGAGCGCGTGTGTGTGGAAGAGCGCGAGCGGGCGTGTGTGCGTGCGTGTGGTGGCTCGGTAAGGGACTCGCTCAGCTCCGCTGCTCCTCTTCTCGACCGCAGATATCACTCAACACGATCTTCAGCTGTCTCTCTCAAACGCTGTCCATTGCAAAAGAAAACATGCGGGTTTTCAAATCAGGATATTAATTTTCAAATCTTCTTTTCGCTGGCTTCTCAATAGAGACGCGTGATTATCTTTAGGATTATTGATTCTGATAATAAGACACTTTAAACATTGGTAATACAGGTGTTTTGAACAACTGAGCTCTATTCTAGCGCTGATGTAAAATGCACCGCATTGAAAACAACTCCCCGCACTAACAGATGGATGGGTGTATCCTAGTAACCAGCAGGGGCCCCCTCCCTTCGTAATGAAGACTCCAACATACAGTACACATCAAACACACACACACACACACACACACACACACAGGTTTGTTTTGCTATCAAAGTGAGGACATTCCATAGGCGTAATGGTTTTTATACTGTACAAACTGTATATTGTATCCCCCTACACTACCCCTACCTCTAAAACTACCCATCACAGAAAACATTCTGCATTTTTACATTTTTAATAAAACATTGTTTAGTATGTTTTTAAAGCTATTTTAAATATGAGGACTCATGAAATGTCCTCATATTTCATGTTTACGTCATAATACCAGTGTAATACTCATGTCATTATACAAATTTGTGTCCTCATAAATCACAAAAACGCACGCACACGCACACGCACACACACACACACACACACCTCACCGTGTTCCCTCTGTCATACTGTGGACAGAAGTTAGTGTTTATTGGACTTCATACCATGATAGATACATTTAATCTCTCCTGAAAAGAAATTAGTATATTTGACTTGATGGGCTCAAACTAGGAAAGACTGCAGCTTTGCACCGCAGGCCAGTGTTCTGTTATTGTACCCAACAACATTAAGAAAGCTCATGCCTTCACTGATACTAAATCAGAAATTTGTTCTTTTTTTATAATACTTAATATCATTACTGATAATGCTCATTGTTACAATTATGTTGAGTTACAGCATGAGACAACTTTATCTGCTATTTGTTGTTTTAAATAGCACCATTATTAGCAGCAGCATTAATCAGATATTACCACTAGGATCTTGACACAAATGGACCATTTTTTTCATCTTAATCTCATCAAAAAAAAAAAAAAAAAAAACACACATTAACAAAAACACTGCATTATCACTCACTCACCAACCCCAAAACCACATTTCTTCAGACCATACCTCATTGCTTAATTTAGATAAAATATATTAAGAGAAATATATATATATATATATATATATATATATAGGTGTGGAACAGATTATTACAAAATAATTACTTGATATATAAACTTTATTGGTTACACTTTATTTTAAGGCGTCTTTGTTATAGTGTAATTATATATTTTAAGTACTTAGGGGTTGGGGTTTGGTTTATTTTCATGTTATGCATAATTTATAGTTATTACTATGATAACTACATGTAACAACTATGATACTATGGTAACGTGTAACAAGGACACTGTAAAATAAAGTTTTACCACTTTTTTTAACTTTGACTGCTGCTGAGTGTCATCCAAACATAGGCCCTAAGCAATCTCTGGGAGGGGGCCCCAGCGAGCGTGTCCCACCCCCGCCCCCGAAACACGCACGCTGGGGCCCCCTCCCAGAGATTGCTTAGGGCCCCCAATAACCTAAACACGCCCCCGGACATGTCATGACACAGCAGTGGGCTTTCGATGTAAAGGTTCCTGTCACCTCCAGCTGTTCTGATCAGTGTTAATGACACACACTTACAGCTTGAAAACTGAACAATTGTTGTCACAATGCTGCCAACAGCTCTGAGAACCTAGCAACAAGAAGGAGCTCTAAGGTGGCAATAAAGCAACTGGGCCCACCCATAATGAAAGAATTGGGAATCTCAAGCAATGACACTAAATTAGTCACTAAATGATTAGTTATACTTTTTTAATCTTTAAAGACTATAATGTTGCCTTCACCTTTACCACTTTAAGTCAGCAAAATCCATGCACGTAAGATTATAAATGTATGGTTATTTTGTTACATAAATTGTAATTGATATTACTCAAATAATTACTGACTGCTATGAATTAACTACTTGTACTTACTATAGAGTTACAGTTAGCGTTAGGGTTTGGTTTAGGGTTAGTTAATTCAAAATTACGCATAATTTACTGTTATTACTATAGTAGTACATGTAGTAATGTGTAACTACGGCACTAAAATAAAGTGTTACCACATTTTCTTTAAGTGGCATTGAATTTCCAACACATTTGATAGGACTCGCAGACGTTTATGTATGTTTCAAAGAGCACTTGTTGCAAAGTTATACTTAGACATAACTGTGTGCATTACTTCCCTCATAGTTCACTTAAGCACTGTTGTACAGTAATTCCACTTTACCTCACAACCAGCCATTTGCTTACTGATTGGCTGAAATGCTCACAAGGTATGAATCATACATTACAGCAGGGGTGTCCAACCCTGCTCCTGGAGAGCTACCATCCTGCAGACTTAAGTTCCAACCCTGTAAATGTCTGTAATTATCAAGCAACCCTGAACATCTTGATTAGCTGGTTCAGGTGTGTTTGATTGGGGTTCTGAAATCTGCAGGATGGTAGCACTCCAGGAGCAGGGTTGGACACCTCTGCATTACAGTCTCATAGCATTACAAAATATTCCTGTGAGAATGTGCCTGGCTAATGCTTTAGATGTGGTAACTGTTTGTGAATTAAACTGTTTTGTATGCAAAGCACCTGAAAAAACATGATTTATTTCAAATAGGGTTATCCTTTTTAAAGAAATATATGCATTGTGATTGTAATATTTCTCTTTTAAAAACTAGAACAGTTTAAAGTAAACACATGATGTTATAAAAGAGTCAAAAAATGATGCTAGGCAAGTCATTAACATGTGGTACATGCTGCCAGCTGGCTTGAGTTATAAGGAGATTAGCTGAAATGCCTTGTTATCATAAAATTATTTCTCCAAACTGCAGTCAGTGCTGAGAATCAAGTATACGGTGTGTGTCCTTCTCTAAAGTTAATTGGGCTTTCCTTCTCTGTCAAAGCTCAATAAAGTGATTCATTATCTTCAGTACACTGACCTGCAAAGAAAACAATCGTTTTAATCTCTGTTAAATTAAAATAAGGCCTAAAAAATCTGTAATGATTAGGTTTATATGACAAAAAAAGGCATTCAACAGATGCCATGTATGTTGTTGTTGAGGTGTATTAATCACTGATAATTCATCACCACATCTGCAATTACAGCATTGATTACATTGTAAAGTAGAGATTGACTTTCTTCAGGAAGATTGCTTCTTATGATGTACTGTCGTCACCGGCCGTCGGTCTAAATGTCACAGCATGCAAAGAGATTGATGTAGAGAGACCTTCCTACAGTTAGTCTATTCTCTGGGATCCAATACATTACATGTGCATATACAAATTGTCTTCCAAATGCATTCATACACTTTTACAATTTCTATATTTTGGTAAACAAATTTAGTTGATTTCTTTGCAAATAAATATGTCCCCTAATATGTGCCTATGTTTTTATAATAGGCACATTTATTAAAAATAAAATACCTTAAACTTCAAAACTGGAATAAGTATTCAGACTCCTTATTCAGCAATTTTCAGGATTCATTTTGCAAAAAACTACAGCAGAAAGGTCTTCCCGGGTATATTTCAACTAGCTTTGAACATCTGAATTTGGGCTCCTGCTGCTGAACAGCATCTCCACAGCATGAGGTTCACTGTAGGTATAGTTTGTTGTTGTTTAAATGCTCTCCCATCCCTGCAAAGGAACTCTCCATCTTTGACAGTAATTGGGTTCTTGGTCTCCTCAATGACCAAGACCTTGCTGATTTGAATCAATAAAAAAGTGAACAGCCAGTAAGTTGTGGGAACAGACTTGGGGTTTTCAAAACTTCCAGTGTTTGACATTTGAGGCCAATTTTACTCCTGGAAACTTTCATTTCATGCCTTTTATACAGACGTGTCTTTTTAATTTTTTTTCTAACCAGACAAACAGGTGGAAATAAATCAAATATATGCATTGGAGCTCAAATTGTATGAAATGAACCAAATCAAAAGGGCTTTTCACACTATGCTTAACCCCAGGTTATTGTCGTTCTAAGCACCACTTTTAACCCCAGGTAGAGGAACACTTGTAATTTAGAAGCAGGGTTAGCACCGCTTTTGTACAGTGTGAAACGATGCGGTGTTAGAATGTTACAGCTAGACGTTTAGCAACAGACAACCAATCGCGTACTCATATTTGTCTGCTTTGGACAGTCACGGAAACACTGCGCATGGTATATAAACAGTAAATTCAGAGTTTGAGAGGAAAGTGTCAAATGCTGACAGAAAACGTGACAATTTGAGTGAAGAAGAGACCGTTTCGTTCTTACCTTTGTAGTCCAAAATTACCATTCAGTATAAACTCGACAGTACAGTCGACAATACAAGGATGCACAATGCTAGAGCTTGTGTAAATAGGTCGCGTGCTGCGTTTATCCAGTCAATGACACTGACACCACAAATATGCAAATAAGAATGTTAACCCAGGGTTTAGGAATGTACAATGTGAAACGTCAGTTTATGAATACCCAGGATTAATTGTTAACCCCGGGTAAATTATGAGCAGTGTGAAACATGAAGCAAGATAACCCAGGATTCCATTTACCCAGGGTTTAGAATGACCCAGGGTAAACTATTTCAAGTGTGAAAAGCCCTAAACTGAACCAATACATCTATTTATATTTAATACCATGTTATTGTTCATAATATACACTTGATCAATAACATATTAGATAACATTACACATTAGTTATATGCTGAATAATTAAATCAAATGAATCATATATATCAATATTTCATTATTGTGGATAGGGCTGCACGATATATCGTTTTAGCATCGAAATCGCGATGTGCGTATCTGCGATAGTCACATCGCAGGATGTGCGATGTCTAGTATAGGGATCGTTAATCCGTACGGGCCAGACACCACAGTTCAAAACGCATGTGATTCTCTGATTAAGTGCAAAGTTTGCCCATCATACAATGAAAGTTTATCATTTGAACGCGTTTTAGGTCCTGTCAGTTTAAACATTCAAGAGATTTTAAACCATTTGAGCGCAAGATGGCGCAAAAGAGAACTCTTCTGAACGTGCGGCTGTTTTATGTGCGCACACGAGCCACGCATATTCAAGTGAACACCGAATGCCGTTCTCTTCCACATCTATTTGTGCCTAAACAGACACATACATGCAAAAAAAAAAAAAGTCAAAATGCACGTAAAATATCGACTATCCTCGTAAACACAACTGATTATGGCTTAGATGAACGAAACTATTAAGAAAGAAAACCAGATGTATTATGTTACAGTATTTTGGATCCGCACTGCGCATCTTAAAGTGACAGCAGCCCCTGCTGCTTTCTGTGTCATGAATGTTAATCAAAAAGACAAAGAGAAAAATCACTTTTGTAGTTTTAACACAAATTAATTATGTTTAATTTATACAGTGAAGACTATGCAGTGTTATTTAACATTTGATTATTCAATTTCTGTACCTGAATACTATTAGACTTACCTGGAAAATATAAAGCACTGTTTATTTCGTTTGTATCATTGTTCTATTATATTTATCTATGCTAGTAATTTGTTCATTATTTTCTAAGTGTATTCATTTACCTACAAAATCACCCCAATCATTCTAGAATGATTCATTCTTTCCAAATAAAGCTATTCAAGTCATCTGGTGAATTTTACATATCTTGATATATATGTCACAGAAAAACAAAATATTGCAATGTTAGTTTTTTTCAATATCATCATGCAGCCCTAATTGTGGAAGACGAGTATCAAAAGGACAAGTGGCCTCTGAAGTGTTTTTTAATGGCATGCATATTCAAATTACAAATACTGTTCACTGTGTACATCAACAGTGATTTTCACACCACTTCAACATAGCATCTGTATCTGTTACACCATCACAACAGAGTTGGTTGAAATAGATAAATGGATTTCACACCACATCTTTATCTGATTGCGCACTACACTAAATGCAGAGCAAAAAGGATGAAATGTTAACCTGCATAGGGTCTTGCTAGCAGAGCCAGCATCCAATCAGAACACCTCGAGCAGTGAGGAAGTGACAGAATTGGGCCTGCGCATTTATTATAAAGAGCGGAGAACAGTCAATGTGTGATATCCAGTCCAAGATAAGGAGAAAGGGGACTAGGAATGCCTACTGCCTGGTCTTTTGTGAGACAACATTCTGCTAGTCATTGTTCAATCAATCAATCAATAAATTATTTATTTAACACAGGATTACTGATTAAGAGCTGTGCCAAATGGACTGAGTACCGGCTGAGAAAAATAATTTACATCCTAGATACAATGCACTTATTTCTAAATGGTTTGTAATGCTTGAATGATTATAGATAAAAATGAGATGACCTGCTTCCATAGTTTAGATTCTTCTGAAGTAGATGCTAACTAAGTAATTTATAGTTTGTGTCACGCCGTGTCTGCTACACTGTCACAACAGAGTTGGTTGAAACAGATAAATAGATTTCACACCACATCTTTATCTGATTATCTGATAGCACAGAAGCGCACAACAATAGAGAATCCAAAAATAAACTGTCTTTATTAAATCACGATGGAACACTCTGAGAAAAAAAGAAACACAACCACGGTAAACTCAGACAATACAGGACAAAGAACTAGTGAGAACTCAGGGGTTATATACAAACAGGGTAATCAATGTAGAAACAGAACAGGTGTAAGGAACTAACCATAGAAACAAACTAGTGGCAGGAAAATGAGAACAAAGGAAACAGGAACTAGAATTAATCCAAAACAGAACATACACATGACAGTTTGTTTCTCTATGTTGGCGTGTTATGCCGAGTTCACACTGCATGATTTTCTTTTCACACTGCACGACATTCTGGGGTAGCATTCAGTCGCTGCTGCATGTGTGCACGTTGCATGATGGATCTGCGACAGAGGGTTACACATTGCAGACAACTCTGTCTGGTCTGCAAACTACGTTTCACAACCAAACACACGTGAGAAGTGATAAGCAAGTAACTCAAGGTCACATGGAGTTCTCGTGCAAGACTGGAATTGTTATTAAAAATGTTAGCCCGCAAGAAGCTTGCTATCCAAATTGTCTGTGTGCTAATTTGCAGCGAAAAGGAGAAAAAATAATGATTATGGAGGAGGAAATGGTTGGGGAGACGTGGGTCTATACTGTAACTCCTCCCCGAACTTCCCGCTGCCCTGTATCTTGCTCTCTCATTGGCTGTAGGTCATCACCGATGTCATTTTCAGTCAGAACACATTTCACACAGCAGGATTTTGAATCGCAGACAGGTCCAGATCAGGGTCGTTTCCTCCGAGGAGGCAAGGGAGGCAGTGCCTCCTCAAAAAAAAAATAGGATGAGAAAATAATCCATATTACATATAAAACAACACAAATATTACAAATTATGACATTAAAAAGAGCGCAAGTCACTCGTATTTCTTAAGGAACACTGCCTAACAGCGACACCCGCAGGTAAAGTTACAGCAGGAGTCATGCCTCCCTTTGCTCTCATAGAAAACCATAGAAAACCATCAGACCCCCGGCGTGCGGTGGATTTTGTGGGGGGTAATTGAGAATGAATGGGGGAAAGTGACATGAGAGGAGGCAATGTCTCCATCGCGCTATGATTGGATGTAATTGGTTATGATTGGATATGATTGGTTTGTGCGATAAATCCCGCCTCTTGTTGACGTGCACGTTCCACGCGTCAGTTTGAATGAACAAACGATGGCATCAATGGGAAGACTAAGTAAACAGATCACCCAGTTAGATATCACTGCTTTATGTCACGTCAAAATCAAACTTGAAATGGACTGAAAACATGATGACTGAGGGGGTTTTTAGTGCAATCAGCTTGGTGAAATTAAAAATACAATTCGTGTCTGTGACAGACGGTGTTTACGGAGCATGACTGTTGATCCAAAATAGCCTAAATTGACTATTAAAAAGAAAAACATCAATACACAAATAAAATATATTGTTTAAATTATTATTGCCTTTAGTTATTATTTTGGAATGAATGTAGAAATGCTTAAAACACTAACTTGATGAGATTGACTTGGTTTTGATAAATAGAACATTTATTACAATACATTGTTAATGTAAAATTACAAAATAGAATTGTATTTGTTTTTTTTTCTTTTTTGATGTAATGTAAAGTAATGTTCATTTAACAAGATGTGTCAACGTTAAGAGTAATGCACATGAATTTACATTGATTCATAAATAAATAAAAAATTTGCCTCCTCATGTCAGAACACCACTGCACGCCACTGGTCCAGATATTTAGCATGCCAAATATCTCGTGGGCGTCGGTGACACATCGTTGATTCTCTTAGATCGCGTCTTTGATAATTCACACTGCGTGACTGTCATTCGCGTGAATGAGCACCGATTTGCCTCCGATTTCGCCCATTTCTTGGCAATTTCGCAAAATCTGTCGGCGAGTGAAAATCAGGCCTAAAATTTTGCAGTGTGACAAGCTGTGCTTTCTGCTTCCACCTTGCTGGGCTGCAGCCTGGAAATGATCAAAATTAATCACACCAAAGCTCAAAGAAAGAATTCTCTGAACTTTCTACAGGTATTTACTTTGTTGCCTGTTTCACTTATACAGTACCAAATAAAATCACTGCTTTCAAATAACTATGTGAAATTTGGTGCCTATTATTGAATAACTCTCAAATTTGTAATTTAAAATTGCTATATTATAAAATAATTATTTTTATATTATAAAATAGCAATTATTTTTCTATTTGGGGGTGAATATTATATTTTTATATTTTTATTTACATCAAACTTGGGGGTAATCTGTCTACTACTTTTTAACTTCTGTCTTTTTGTCCTTTTATTTTAGACCCCTATTCCTCTCTACTATGACAGAGAGCATGAATGTATATGTCTCAAACCACAGAATTCAATTCATTAGTCTCACTACACACTGGACATGATAGACTGCAGTTACTCTCATTTGGCAACACAAATCAAATTTGACCATACCTCAATCAATTAGTCCAGTGTGAATAATAATCTTTAATGACATATTTCTGCTGTGATTGATTTTGGTTTGAGTAAAAGCGGGAGAGAGAGAGAGAAAGAGGATCATGTTAGACACTAATCTTTTTTAATATGCCAAAGATTCCCAAATGTATTCTTCTGTTGATTAGTTTCAGAAAGATCAAGAATGTATGCTGCAACGAGGAATGAAATATATGGATGTGATCTTGCGTTCATATTTAAAAAGTATATACACATTTGATATTTCTACACACATACAGTCATTAAGTTCTGAATAACCAGGAATTTTCCTTTAAGATGGTGCCCAAAACTTATCCCCACTCACTCTCTCTCCTGCGTTTTTCAACATTCCGTATGCCTGTGTTGCTAAAGCCGAGGATTCCCTTGATTCTTAAAATAGCACGCAGAAAACAGGATTGAATACTCATTCATACCCCCCAGATCCTTCAATCTCACTCTATTAAATACCTTCACTACATCTCCAATTTCAGAGGTGCAAATGCCAATTGGCTTTACACAAACGGCAGTTCATTGAATTGTATGATGGGAGGAGCCATAAAAACTGCATGTGTGTCACGATGTTGATCCTGTTCCCAACACAATCGCCTAGAGGAGAGGACTAAATGGATTTTTAATGCTACAGTAAATGTGTCGATCATTCATGCTGACTGCCATCTATTGATTTTCCCCTGGATGAGCTCATAGATACACCGGTAATTATTTAATGTTATGCCGATGCTCTTTAGCGCACATACAGTAAAACTGATTATCCAGTATTAAACTAGTTATCGTATAAGTGATTCGCTGACTGAAACATATCTGATCATGTCACAGATTCTGTGTTTGAATATGTGCTAAAGGCTAAATGTAACTCTAAAGATGGTTAATTCTCTTCAAATGCCTTAGAATTGAGGACAATGGCATCACTGATGTGCCTGTGGTGTCATAGTGTATAGTCACATGGACTGAAAGAAGCCCATTCTATTG
The DNA here is from genome assembly GCA_039654765.1 of Mylopharyngodon piceus. Classification (NCBI taxonomy): domain Eukaryota; kingdom Metazoa; phylum Chordata; class Actinopteri; order Cypriniformes; family Xenocyprididae; genus Mylopharyngodon; species Mylopharyngodon piceus. The sequence continues at coordinate 27,194,129 of CM077440.1, forward strand.
ATGACCTATTTCAACACACTATACACAAATCGCTTAAGCCGCACACTTGCTTTAACTGAGCTCTCCCGAGGACGGTATTTGCCACATGGCATTCCCATTATGCTGCATTCCAATGATGGATAGGTACTCTTCCATCACAGACACAAAAACACACATATAGTATGTTATGGATAGATGGTATTGGTTCTAAGTTAACATCCAATTCTAATAACTGTACACTGATAATATTAGGAGGGTCTAAATGTCTGATTGTCGTACTTTTTTAATGAGTTCCTAAAAGGGCTGTTTTTTTTCCAGTTGAATTACTGAATTTACAGAATTACTGAACTTCTCTAATGAGAAAACCTAAGTTTTTTATGAGGTGGCGATGACGTAGGCTATGAATTTGTAGGATGTGATTTGTATAAAAACGTCAATTTTTTTAAGAAAAAAGATAAGCCTGAAGGTCCACCACTGTCAGTAGAGACTAAGCACCTATGAACATACAAATAAACCACCAATTCCACGAAATGTAAGTTACAAAATTGCCATGAGGTTTTGTTGAAACTTCAGAGCTTCAGAGCCATAACCAAACCTATAAAGGGGCTCTTACTGTTATGTTGCTGATCCAGCTGTTATGATGTCTATAATAATAATTCCACTACTAATGGCTAAGACGGTGTACATCTGTCTTGATAATAAATCACCAAATAAGGTAGGTGATTTTGGTAGAGGTTAATGAGAGTCCAGTGTGAGACTCTACCTACATGTGAAATGTCATTTCCATGCAGGAAAGTGACACAGCACACACAGCATATACATATAATGCCAGTGATTCTTGCAGGTTATGTACAAAACCTCTGACTGCTTTTTGTGAGAATGAACACATTGCACATGTCACAGTAACACATGTCACAGTAAAAATCCCAGAGACACACTTCATGTCCAAGTGATATTGCCTACTATGACAGTTTATGATGCTCTAGGTAAGTCTACAGTTAATAAAGGGAAAGTAAATGAAGTCTTGAGTAATTATGACTGAGATTTTGACCTTGTACAAGAGGGAACCAGACTGTTACCTGAGTTATGAATAATGGAGTCGCTAATTTAACAAATCGTAAAAATCACATGAGAGCTTCATCCGCTAAGGACCATACCCTGACCTGAATTCTGGGTGGACAGAGAAGTGTGTTTGTATAAAGTGAAAGTTTACATCATGTCCATCAGTGCATCTAATTCTAAAAAGTCTCATATATGCCACATACAAAGGGGGCTTGGTGTAGTAGTTGATTGCAGTGCCCTAAATCACCCCCTATTTCCTATACGGTGCACTATAGGCTGTCAACCAATTTGTGTTGTTATCCGAATTTCATTCCCTGTATATTATACTCACAATGCACTTTGATGTATAGTGTACAGTCAGTGTACACTCACTCTCCAATGCTATTTCCTGTAATCAAATATGCAGAGGACTGCCGAGCTCATAAAAGACACCATTTGCAACATCTTTATTTGTCACTACTTTTTGTGATTCACTTTTTTATTTTGTCATTAATTTAAAATATTCGTACTGAAGTATAGCGAACCAAAATTATAAATGAATTTAAAATTATTAACATTGTACACTGAGAAAAACTGTACATTAAAGTCGACATGAAACAGAAGTTTTCTTCACTATTGTGACATACATCCGAGTGGAAAAAAATGTAGGGCGGGATTTGATTTTGTCCATGGGATTTGATTGGATCGTAGGAAGTTGGGCATTGCTAACTAAATGGCAGTCAGTTGTGGAGAATATTTAGTCCCACTCTCCGCTGAGACATATGTCATGAAGAGAACAGATGTCGTTTGGAAGGGCTTAACTTTTTAAGAGATTAACTTTTTGATTAAAGATTACGAGGCCATATGAATTTTAAAAAATAATGATGATGAATTTTGATTTCATGTTGACTTTAAAGAAATTATAATCTGTTGGATTATCCAAATTTGGTATCCTGTAGGTAACGAATCAGTAAAGTTATTTAACTTTATTACTGCTTTAGAGACAAATTATGATGTTATACGCCTCATTAGTAGATCTGCCTAGGGTCATATCTGTTCTCCGGATGCTGCTCATCTTAGATGGGAGTGACTGTTTAATTTATTCTTGTTGACAGCTGTTTTGGGCTTAGTTTATTCATTATGAATATAAAGTATATAAATATATTAAACATGACAAACAGACAGTTGTGAACTAAAAGTATCATCATGTCATCCCTGAAACTACAAATCTTCAACTTTCATTCATTCCTTCCCCATATAGTCAATATACTGGAGTCCACTATAGTGAATAGTGAATGAGTGAATAAGTAGAACATTTCAAATGCACAAATAATCAGCTGGTTTCTATTCTATTTCTATTCTATCTATGTTTTCTTTGTGTACTGGGCTAGACTAACTGGGACTTGTCACAGCACTTACATATTGTTGTTTTTTTTTTTTTTTTGTTAGTTTAACTGCTTCTGTTGTTCTCCTCTTTTGTAAGTCACTTTGAATAAAAGCATCTGCTAAATGATTAAATTTAAATGTACAGGGATTGGACAATTAAACTAAAACCACAATAATGAATTAGTATGGTCTAGGGCCTCTTTTTGTGGCTAATACAGCATCAGTTCATCTTGGGAATGACAGATACAAGTCCTTCACAGCGGCCAGATGGATTTTGAGCCATTCTTCTTCCAGGACACATGCCACATCACTATATGATGCAGGTGGAGGAAAACATTTTTTGACTTGCTCCTCCAAAATACAAAAGTGTCTCAAAATATTCAGATCTGGTGACTATGCAGGACATGGGAGATGTTCAACTTCACTTTCATGTTCATCAAACCATTCTGTCACCGACAAGTCTTGCTGTGTGTATTGGTGTATTATCCTGCTGATAAACGGCACCCCCTTCAGGGTACAATCTTTGAACCATTAGGTGCACATGGCAGTAATGCGCCCATCAAGCACAGTAGGGAATGTCATGATATTGCCACCCAAACTCCACCCCCGTGCTTCACTCTGGGCAGCAACAGTCCGGGTGTTAAACCTCTTTGGGGCTTCTCCACACCGTAACTCCCACAGGTGGACTCAGAGAACAATACATGTTTCACATTGTCCACAGCCCAAGATTTGCACTGTTTGCACCATTGAAACCGACATTTGGCATTGGCACGAGTGACCAAAAGGTTTGGCTATAGCAGCTCGACAATGAATATTGACTCTGTGGAGCTCCCGACGAACAGTTTTGGTGGAAACAGGAGAGTTGAGATGCACATTTAATTCTGCAGTGATTTGGGCAACTATGGTTTTATGTTTTTTGGATACAATCCGGGTTAATACCTGGACATCTCTTTCAGCTTCAGCTTCCTCTTGCGTCGACATTTACTCCTGTTGGATGTGGTTTGTGGTGGTATTACCCTGGATACCATAGCTTTCGAAACTCCACAAAGACTTGCTGTCCTGGTCACAGATGAGCCAACGATATGCACACCAACAAGTTGTCCTCTTTTAAACTCTGATATGTCTCACATTATGTTGTGTGGATTGCAATATTTTATGTACAGCTATGCTATTGCTCTACTAATTCAACCTTTAAACTCTGCACTTAGATTGGCCACCAGGCCACGCATATGTGTGAAACCTCCAACACTATATAATCGCCAGTGTTTCAGTTTCATTGTCCAACCCCTGTAAATGTAAATGTTTTGAACACTGTAAATTAGCCTTAGCGTATCACTTGCTTATCACTTGCTCCAGTTTTAGCCTGTAACCATAGCAACAGACTGCTTCACAGATCTGCACTTTCTAGAGAGAGAGAGAGAGAGAGAGAGAGAGAGAGAGAGAGAGAGAGAGAGAGAGAGAGAGAGAGAGAGAGAGAGGAGGAAATGCACGCAAACAACGGAGGATCTGATTCCACCCCACAACATTATTTAGCTGCTACTGCAGATAAAAATCAATGTAGAATACAATAAACAGCCCAGGTGATGACATGATCTAGCCCTAGTGTCACATACTCTCTCAACTTTAGATTTATATTTTATTAAACTGCCAAGTACCACAGCACAAATGAATTCTATAAAGAATATGTAGGCTTTGGGTGGTACCATGCACAGATTGCATACCATGGCAAGACTGTGCCAACCAGTAGAGATTCTGCTATGCCGTTTATACCAAGAAATATATATTTGTGCTATTATGCAGGACAACTTTACATTATTAACACCTGAGAACACTGAAAGAACAGTAATGCAAAATTCAGATCACATATCCCAAACAAGTCAAGAAGAACTTGTTAATAATCAATGGTTTTAGGTACAAAATAAAGCAAAATGAAGTTGTTTATGGTTTATGTTTACTAATACAGAATCTGTGTTAATATAGAACAGTTGTTCTCATCCAGGGGGCCTAAAAAACTTCCAAAGGGGCCTCAAGATGACTTAAGTTAAAATTATTTAAAATAAGGCAAAACATGCTACAACTAAAAATCAAGATATTTCATAGTATTTGGTTATTTCTATAATGAATATACATCTTTCTATGGCAAGCTCTAAAATATTGATGTTGAAAATAAAAAGAGAAAATCAAATAAGATCAATTACCTTTCATTTCATTCAATGAAAGGGATATATATATATATATATATATATATTAAGTAGTTAATTGACTTAAAGGGGTCATATCATGAAAATCTGACTTTTCCCATGTTTAAGTGCTATAATCGGGTTTCTGGTGCATCTACCAGCAGAGAAAATGTGAAAAAGGACAACCCAGTAACTTTGTTTTGGTAAGCCTTTTTCTACAAGCATGTGGAAAATTGAGCCGTTCTGATTTCGCTCCCCTTATGACGTAGGAAGGGGATCTTATTATAATATTACCGCCCCCTGAATCTGTCTGTTTCTACCCACGGCGCCGCCATTGTTTTCACAAGCGACGAGTAACACTCGCCCTGGAGTGCAGCAGCAGCTGTCCTGCACAGTTTAGCTACAACCCTGATCAAACACACTTGAATGTCCTCAGGATTACTAAAGCTACGTGAAGGAAGGTGAGTTGTGTCAGAGCAAAACTCTGCAGGACAGCAGCATTCAAGAAGCTTGTGATATGTCTCAGCTATGTAAACATTACCACTGATCTGTTAACGGCTATATACGAGTCTCCATAAACTCCCTGGCATCTGAGCCACTAAGGACAGTGGTGTAATTTTATTTATGAAGGGAATGTGTCCAGATAAATTCATATACCAGTATGTGTAAGTCATTAACACTAGAATGCTTCACACGATCGTCAGTAAAACACAGGATTTGCACAGAAATTGATTCTCAAAGATGGATCGATACCAACTGATCCAATTTCATATACATTTATTTTGTGATGTTTGCAAATTGTCTTCCTGAATGTGTTTAGTCAGCACGTTGCTAATGTACTGTTAAATGTGGCTAAAGTTACCATTGTTTCTTACTGTATTCATGGAGACCAGAGCCATTTCGTTATTTTCATTTTAACCCGAAAACGCGTGTAGTCTGTATAATTCATTAACGCATCTTCATTCTTATTGATTCTCTCCAACTGTGTGTAGCTTTAGCCACGTTAGCTTGCAGGACGCTATTCAGAATCGAATTTCCACAAAATACATGCCATACCTATGTTATATGCTGCACCAAGAACAGTTTAATGATCCATTTTGCGAGTTATATTTGCTGTGTTAGCAGCTGTATTATGTATGCCTTAGTGTACTGGAACACAGCAAAATCCCCAGTGTTAAATTAACACCCAAAGTGTACATATGAGTCCATCTTACCGGGTGTTAAAAAGTAACACTGAAGCAGTGTTAAAGTTAATGAGATAATTGATTGATGATTGAGTGATGATTGACAATTAGTGGTGACACCTGATGTTAATAAGCAGAATCGTTGAAGGAAAGAGAGAAAAAAGGTGTTAATTAATGTTTTATGGAATGTTTCATTTCAAGTCACCATGAAAGAGGTCAGCGTTTGCTTTAGTTGGGCTCTTGACTCTTTACCTTTTATTATTAGTTTTTCTCTGGCTGCTCCAACTTTGTGTTTGTAAAGCACATTTGTTATGGCCAGAGAAAATATGATCTGGTCACAATATGTTTTGATGATGATGATGATAATATTATCATCATCATGCAGTGGCCTGATGTCATTTAGAGTCTAAATCTCTGACTGTATGCTTGATGTGTAGCTTTAATATTAATGATTGTAGTCCTGTGATTTTACAGCTTGAGATCCAACAGCAGTATGAACATTTTTTTTTTTTTTTTTTAAAAATACATTATGCACAGAAGCTTCTGTGTTTAGACACACACAGACATCAAAAATCAGCATATGATTCTCAAGAACGGTGACAATAAATAAATACAAAATACTGACAAACAGATGAACATCACAAAACAAGCTACTGTCACAACAAAACAACAGAAAAATAAAAGCAAACATGAACAATCTACGAAAATTACAGGACAATTCAGCTGCATAATTTATTCATGCAGCAATGCATGATGGGAGCCATGGATGAGTTTTGATTGGTGGCTCCCATCATGCACTGCAACATGAAGCACTTTGTTTGTCACCATTGTTGAAGGTCATATGCTGATTCTTGATGTCTGTGTGTGTTTCAAAAAAAACTTCATATTATAAAAGCTCTGCTGGATCTCAAGCAGTAACAGAGATTTACTATAAAGAAATAATATAACATCTATGTGACTGGTTAACAATACTGGATGTCACCAATGAATCTGGCCATTTCACAATGAGAATGTCATAATAAAAACACAACCATGATGACTGTGCTTCCCAAAGCATTGTAAACCTAAATTGATCAACTTTGGATTACAACACTTTTGGGAATTACAGCCCAGATCATAGTTTCTGGCCTTAACAAATATGCTTTACAAACACAAAGTTTGAGCAGCCAGAGAAAAATTAATGTTAATAATTAAAGAGTCAAGAGCCCAACTAAAGGAAATGCTTTTCACCATCATGGTGACTTCAAACTAAACTTTAATTAAAACATTAACATCTAAACATCTGTTAATTCTCAATAAGAACTTTTGTTGATGTATTACAGAAATAAAATCAAACTGGTTAATAATAAGTGTAATAATGTTTAATGGCTGGAAGTCAGTTGTAGTTGTCGTGTCTCTCTCTTTTTCTCTTGTTGTTTCTTCAGTGATTCTGCTTATTAACATCAGGTGTCACTACTGATTGTCAATCACCACTCAATCATCAATCAATTATCTCATTAACTTTAACACTGCTTCAGTGTTACTTTTTAACACCCGGCAAGATGGACTCATATGTACACTTTGGGTGAGCATGAGCTCATTTGCATTTAAAGCAATCCACCCACAAAAACGGCTTGATTTTGCTCACACCCAAATCGGGGCAAATTTGACAAGCAATAATAAATGATCTGTGGGGTATTTTGAGCTAAAAACTTCACAGACACATTCTGGGGACACCAGAGACTTTTATTACGTCTTGTCAAAAGGGGCATAATAGGTCACCTTTAAGCAGAAGTAAAAAATAATTTACCCTAAAAATAACTATATCATGATGTATACCATGAACTTGAAAAATTAAGATTTTGTTCAAACCACTCGCTCCTAGGTGGGCTGTAAAGAGCAAAAATAGGAATGGGTCAACAAAAGGATGCTTGCCCCCTCCATCTCTCTCTCACTTATCATGTTTGAACAGATCAGCCAGTGATCTGAAGATGACAGTAAATTATCCCATATGTTTCTGGTGTTTACCATGTTGTTATCTACGGCTGACACTGCATCGATCTGAAAGACCGGAGTGATGCTGGTAAAAGGCATGTCATGTATAAATCACGTATACACTGTCATAATGACATCATAAATCATGGCTTCTCTCAGTCAAAAGGCTGTAATGCTTCACTGACAGCACATGAAAATACACTTGCACTCACATTTCACATCAGTGGTTACAAATGGTTTCAAGAAAATGCTGATATAGCTGAATGTATAAAAAGCATCTTCTTTCATAGTAAAGGGTCAAAAGGAGCAGAGCACATGTTCTTTAGAGCACATCTAATTGCCAGTGTATCGTCTAAGTCAATGTTTCTCAAACTTTCTGACTAAAAGACCCCCTGTTCTCCTACCCAATATTTGGTCCACCAACTTATGCTAAGATATTTCCAGCATTTTAGTTGTAATTATGACAAAGCTGCTGATTAATTAACCATGATTAATTTTTTTTTTTGACTCCAGAAATTATGTATTGTTCTAAGATCAGTTTGGTCTTTGGATCAGATACTGCAACAAGTGACATGCAGAAAAATTCTAATACTAAGACATGTTTTGTTTATCTATTCTCCTCCTCATGCTTGTAAGATGCCACATTCACGGTTCTCATGCCGAGTAATTCCTTTCCAAATTCAGTCAAACGAATCATATGCATCACACAAGATATTGGCAACATTAGAAAGGACAGACAACAAGTATGCCTGCGCTTATGGATACTCTCTGCTTTAACATAAGCAATAGATTGAACTACTGATTAAGAGATTGTATTAGTGTGATATCATCCCATTAAGAGGCTAAAAAGAAACACTCAAGCACTGTGTGATACAACTCCCTAGTGCAAAAAGTGAATGTGAACAATCACACACAATGCAAGTTGGAATGCAGTAATCTGAAAAACGTTTCTAAATAAATAAAGACTTTTTTTGTCTGAAAGAAAGAAAGGGCAAAGACTGTAATACATGGTAACTCGCTGACAAGGCTTGTGAAATGCTACAAAATGCTACTTATAAACCTAGCTATTGTTCTGAATTCCACCTACACACCAAGACAGGCAAGTCTATTAGAGCTAAGAAAGCAGCAAAGTGTGTGTGTGTGTGTGTGTGTGTGTGTGTGTGTGTGTGTGTGTGTGTGTGTGTGCACGCTTTTTTGTGATTTATGAGGACGCAAATTTGTATAATGACATGGGTATTACACTGGTATTATGACATAAACATGAAATATGAGGACATTTCATAAGTCCTCATATTTAAAATAGCTTTAAAAACATACTAAACAATGTTTTATTAAAAATGTAAAAATGCAGAATGTTTCCTGTGATGGGTAGGTTTAGGGGTAGGGGTATGGGGATAGAATGTACAGTTTGTACAGTATAAAAACCATTATGCCTATGGAATGTCCGTACTAAGAGAGCAAAACAAACCTTTGTGTGTGTGTGTGTGTGTGTGTGTGTGTGTGTGTGTGTGTTTGCCCTCATAAAGATCACAGTAAGTCAAAGTCATTCTAATTCAAAAATTCAAAATACTTTAGTGAATAATTCACTAAAAAATAATAATATTTTGGCATTTACTAAGTCAGCAATTAAGAATCTTTACCAAAAATTAGAAAAAAAAACAGAATTCCTAGGAAAGAATAGGAAATAATTCCTATTCTTTTGAAGTGATATAATTTTATGTGATGAATAAAATGAAATTTTATTAAATTAAATTAATTTAAATATATAACTTTAATTTAATTTTTATTAAATTAAATTAAAGTTATATATTCTCCGTAAAGCTTGTTGTTTGCTGCAGATCCATCAAGTTTGATGTCAATGTAGTCATATAGACTGCATTTATCTTTTGGAGCAATTCTTCAAAGAAGACTCTTCAAATTCTCCATTTGCATTCCATGGAAAAAATACAGCATATATGACCAACAAGAGGGTCAGTAAATAATGACAGAATTCTCATTTTTGAGTGAACCACTTTAAATCCTTCAATGTAAATTAAGATATATAGTATAGATAAAGAATGAAATGTAAAACATGTAGATAGAATGAAATTCAAATGCACATGACTCAAACATGACAGACTAAAGAGTAACTGTTCATCTGAGGACTGATTCGAGGACTGATTCAAACACGGATTCAAAGATGTGAAGTTTTTGTTTCGGTATGTGCCGTTGTGTTTGTTACTTAACTGACCCTGAGCGTTGCTACAGTAGCTATTGTACTGAAAGGTCAGGTCGGTTGCGTCACATTGCATGGATTCCACAGGGTATTGAATAGAGAGCCCTGGTCACAATACAGTGGACTTGGCTACACCCAAAGCCTTTAAGATTAGAAATACCAAGAACTAGAAGAAACATGGAACAACAGGATACAATAAAAGGGAACAATACAACGGACTACACTGTGCACGGTTTCCTTTAAAACAATCGTCATCTCATTGAAATTTGATTTATTCTGACCATAGACTAAAGTCAGTAAGTACTGAGTAACTGAGCAAAGATGTCTGTATTTCCCATCAGCAGCTGATACTGCTCCAGGGTCTAGTTTCCACTAAAGGCTTGCATCACTAGACTGACATACTGTGGGAATTCACCGCAGGCCATGATATGTCTACTATTATTTTACTGGTTTAGACACAGTTGCATAAGTGTCTAAAGTTCTTAAAAAGACTTAAGTTCCCTACATTTTCCCTCAGGGATCAATAAATGTCGGTCTTTTTGTCTTAAGTTCTCCTCAGAGGTGATGCTTTTTAAGAGCATTCATTTTAGAAGATCTATGGCTATTAGGACACTATAAAAAAGCCAAATTCATTTGCAAGTCTGAGCTTATAGTCACCAGGCTATTTAATAAAATTTTATCAAACACATATCCAAATTTTGTTATTCCTGGTCAGGTATCATGGAGTTTAAATACTGCTCAGGGACACAGAAAATCCAGAGCTTCCTCTTAAACTACCAGTGGGTGGATTTCAAGGGGAAGGTTCTTACTGCACTACAGAAATCACTCAAGGCCTCAAGATCCACTGCGGTGATTGCATGAGCCAGCAGATTTGTTTTCAACCAAAATAAATCAAAACCTCAGTCTCAGAAGGGGGAATGAAAACACGGAAATGTGAGGGTGGCTCAAACCTAACTGAACTCCCATCTCTTCTGAAAACTGTTTATTATTCCTTTGGAAATATTAAACTGTCTCAGAAGAGGACAAAGGAAGGAAAATATGTAGGATACAAGCCAGTTTTCACAGATTTGGCCAGCTTTGAGGATATATTGTCTGTTTTTGAAATTTTCACTTTGTCATTCCATACAGAAAATAGAGGAAGAAAGGGCAACCACATCCACACAGTCACTTCTTCCATTATAGGGAACAATTTATTTTCCAGGTCTTAAGGCCCTTTCACACTAAGAACAAAAACGATAACAATGATAACTACTATATATTAGCGTGACTACATTAGGATGATGATGTTACGTTTATTGCACACTTCTGCAGTTACATTATAGTACGTGCTTTAAAGACAGATTGATTTTGATTGAATCTCAATGTTTTAACATTTAACATTTATTAGCTGAAAAAAACGCTCTGAAAGTGATTCTAATGACACCATTCCTCTATGTCATTGTAGTTATAATTGCTCGTAAGATCATTTTTATTGTTATCATTCTTGATGTTAACGGGCCTTTAAGCAGCACTAGTAAACAGAATGCCAGCTGAGTGAATACATTGTGCCAGCTGGGTTAAATTATGCACATAAATCAGCAATTTCTGTTTGTTTTCTGCAAAACTTTGTTCCTATTAATTGGGTCAATGTACATATATTAGTGTTCAAAAAAAAAAAAAAAAGAAAGGAAAAAAAGATAAGAAAAAGCTTTTAAAATCTAGTTTAAACACATGTGCCAAAATCTTTTAAAAAGTACTCTTTGTATTCATGTTGATTTATATGGTATAAAAAAAGTTTAATACCATCATCAAGAAAAGTTTAAATTTAATGTAAGTAATAATACAGCTTAATTATATATATAATATAGCTTAATTATTAAAATAAGTTTTTAAAACATTTTTCAAGGTAATTTTTTTTTTTTTTTTTTTTTTTTTTAAATATGAATTATTCCAGAATTATTAATTCATAAATATCATTAAGTTCTCTTAACAAACAGCCATAAGCGTCTGTAATAGATCATTTTGATTTGGTGGAGAAATGTTTTTCAAATATTAATTAGCAAGCAGTGAAGCATTTTTGGTAAAATATTTTTCTCTAAGAGCTAATAATAAAAGACAATAAACTTAAGATTTTCATTTCATTCTTAAATAAGGCTCATTTTCATATGATGTCAGTAATAATCAAAAATGTAAAAAAAAAAAAAAAAAATGTATTTAAGTCATTGTATCTATATTAATTGTATTTTTGAATTATATTATTCTCCCACTACAAGCGCAGCACTGTTTCAATGTTTCAACACAGCAACTGAACAGCTGTGTCATGATATACGTTCACAACATATTGAGCTCCCTCTTCATTACCATATGGCAAAAATACAGACTCTTGGTTTCTGCTACTGCCTCCTTTTAACAGATGTCAGTGTGGCAGTGGCACACGTTGCACTTGTACCCTCACACAAAGACACATACACACGCCAAAGGCACTGGCTGACCTTTCAACTGGACATCTGTAACAGGACATGTCTGCGGCCTAGGAGACAGCATTCCAGCTTTAAGTCCCTGAACCCCATAAACCCAAACCCATGTTCTGCTCATTAGACCGACCGACAACCAGTGAGAGTGAGAACAGGGTGGTGGGAGGGGAGGGCAGTCTCACAAAAACAGAGGCGCTTGTCAGAATTATCAAAGGACCCCACACAAGATGAGAATGTTTGGAGGCGGCTAACAGAGAGACATAATGTGGCTATTTATCCCTCATGTGACTCCGTGCATATATTAGAGAGAACACAGAGGGGACAGGCCATCAGCAGACACCATGAATGAGAGCTTCAACAAAGTCGGCCTTTCTTCAGCACAAACGAGTGTTGTCATTTTTCATAATCCAACTATAACTGGTAAACAGAGCATGGAGTGAAAGCCCCAGAACAGCAGTGCTTTTCAAATGCCAAGACCCATATCTAAAACACATATAATAAGAACAAAATGTTTTGTGCCTAGAAAGAATCTATTCAATTTGTGCTCTGAAGCAGGTCTAACAGTTTTAAAGGAGCTGTGATTGATTCTGTAGCAGGTGGTCAGTACTGCTGCACATTACAAACAAGGTGCATTTTCACTTGTTCCGTAGCTGATGTGTCAGTTTCCTGTATTTTTGATGAGCTTCCTGTCATGTTTGCGTAGCTTTGATAAAAAAAATAATAATAATAAAAAAAAAACAGGATGTGGGGAAACATGTTATTTAGGTCAATTTATGTCTGGTCACTGATAAAGAGCTAAGAACACTAGTCTGTCAACTATTTGAAAGTAGTTTGTAATATGTTGCAGCAAACTCAATGTCTGAACGACATTAAAAGGCACAGTTGGTTCTCCTTATCTGCACCAGGTACAATCACCATAATCTGATTATGAGCTTAGGCAACTTACCAGTCTACTTAAATCGGTATCAATAGAGAAAGGCATGTTTGCTTACACATACCACATACAATGCTTATATACAAGCACAAACTGAAAGGGAGACAATCTTAATATCTTTTTAAAAATGCTTCATCTGTTTCCTCTTCTTAAAAGTAATATCAGTTAGTAATACTGACTACATACTCTTTTGTTTCAACCATATATGACTTTTTTTTTTTTTCTACAGAGCACAACTAAAGACGTCTGAAGAAAGTCACCATTCACTTTCAACGTATGAAGAAAAGATGCAATGGAAGTGTACAGTGACTGATCTCATTTTGTGATAGAAAGTTATACAGGTTTAGAACAACATGAAAGTAAGTAAATTCTAACAAACATTGCATTGTTTCAGTGATCTATTACTTTAACATATTTAAGCTTACTTTGTGAATGAAACGCACTACGCTCTTTCTCGAAGTAGAAACTTGTTGAATCAAAACAGTTGCACATTACACACCTCAGTTCGCCTCAGCGACTTTTTAAAGTCGTCTTCTCGATCTTAGTTAAAACGACAAAGCAATGACTTACCCATGTTTTAGACTAAGAGCTCGACACCGCTGAAAAAGTCCAGTTCAAGAGTTTGACACTGAGAGAGCTGGTAGCGCGACCGTCAGTACAATAATGAGATGAGATGACATCACAATCACAAACGGGCGGGGGAAACTTATCAATGGCAAATTGTTTGATTAATTTCATGAACATAAAATCAATTTTAGCAAGTAGGTCTAAAAGCAAATTTAAAAGAAAAAAAAAACTGTTTATATTTAAATATATTATGAAGCCTATATTTTATAACTTAGATCGCTCTAGTCATATACTAATTATAATGTATAATAAATTATAATAAATTTGAATTTGATGCTGGATTATATGGTATAAAGGACAACACCTGAAAAAATGAACTCACATTTAATAAAGTTTATTTATAATTCTGTAATTAATAATTTATTTCTTTCTTTCTGTAGGCCATATAGTTCCATATTTATTTTTCCTTCCCGCAACATGCTTCAAGGTAGGGTAGGCAGTTTTCGGATCCCAGCCTCCCTTCAGAGCGTCTCCAAAGCCACGCCTTCAAAACACATGAACGCACACAGCAGAGTTTGCAAAGCTTCAAGAGATGAGAGACGCCATTAAACTATCTCATGTCTCAAAGCACATGGCATTACAGTAATAATGAATATAACTTAAAGAGCACTGACCTGTACCACCTGATTGCTGCAGATTAATTTCAGTGTTGATAGTGTTGCCACTAAAATGCATAAATACCAGTCACAAACTGCTCTGTGTATAACATCACAGGTTTCTATCTCTTCCATATTACAGTTATGAGATGAATGCAGCAAAAGCTTGTTGTTTTGGTTCAGGAGGAACTGTAAAAGGAGGCTGCTGTTTCAGTTGCGGTGCTCTGTGACTGACGTCTGTCTAAAGCCCAAAGTATACTTCGGCAGTCCATGTCTGTGCACCATCCGCATGACGTAATTTTCGTCATCAGGCGGGTCCGCGTACAACAGTGCATGTGCGAGTGATTTGAGCACTTGAAAACAAAATCCACTAGATAGTGCGCACACGCCGAACGCATCTTTCAGCGCAAGGCTTGCATGCTCAACTGTGTGCAAGACAGAGTGGAACACGGAAAATGAAGTATACCCGGGCCTTTAAGCCTGATTTAAGGCCCAGGTATACCTCATTTTCCGCGTTCTGCTCCATCTCGCACACAGTTGAGCGTGCAAGCTCAACATAAAAGTCCATGAAAACGGAACTAACAAACACAACAGATATTTTGTAACAGAACGCCCCCTCCTGGAAGGAGTGACCTCGCAGCATGGAGAGGAGAAAGAGGAGATGACAAAGGGATGGTGACAGGAGCAGGCAAAGGGATGGTGATAGAAGACGGTGGAGGGATAGTGACAGGAGGACGACGAAACCCGGCGGCGAAGACGGAACATGCCCACTTACGCAGACCCAGAGCATGGGTAGTGATGACAGCCCACGGCAGAGTCGATGGAGGGAGGAACCAAGGTGTTGCTGTGGCTGATGACATCCTGGTGACGACTGATGGAAGCGGAGCCGAAGGATTCCAGAGCGCAGACGAAGAGCCGATGGTACAAAGCGACATCGCTGGCAGAGGAGACCTAGGCAAAGCCTCTGCGACAAGCGTCTGAGGCGGAGCCAGAGTGCCCAAAGACTAAGGCAGAGCCAGTGTGATGGAGGACAGAGGCGGAGCCAGAGGGAAGGAGGAACCCGCTGTAGCCGTAGGGGTAGAGAGACTGAGTGCAGCGGAAGCCTCGCAAGTCCGTGGTGGAAGTAGAATGAAGACTGACCAAGGGGGAGCCGGTGGGACGAGGGAACCTGGTGGAGCCGAAAGGTCGACGGGCTGAGGTGGAGAGAAGGGATCAGTGGCCGGAGGCGGAGCCACAGAATCCTCTCGCTCGGGCGAGTCTGTTGGTTGCATGACCTGCAGCTTCACGTCACAGCAAGGGGGAAGACGAAGGGCTGCAGGCATCCAGTAGAGGCAGAGCTGGAGGACTGGCTGAGCTTTGCGGTGAAGGTGACAGAGGTAATTCCAATTCCTAACAGGTCAACGAAATGGTCTCAGTGCTGTTTTGAAACAGCGATGATTCAGAACAGACATATAATACCAGGTGGTATAGGGTGGGAAGCAGTACCTCCTTGTCCAAATCCATCAGCCAGTCCTCACTGCCCAATTCCACCAGAATTTCCTTCTGCCACTGATGTCGCTGGCTCATCCCTGGTCAGACTCACTCTGGGGCACCAACTCCGGGGCGATGGTCAGCGCTGTCCCTTCCTCTTTAGGCTCTGGCTCACTCATCGCAGCAGGCGGTCGCTCTCGGAAGGCGGGCTCTAGCGAATTCTCCTTGGTCAAGGGTGGTGGTGAGCTGGGCTGGGCTCTGGGTCTGGATGTACCCTGGATCAGGGACAGATGCTCTCCAGACACCTGATGAAGACTTCCCTCCAGTCAAGTCCTGAGGTGTCTGGGAGGTCTACAGGGTGGTGGTAGTTGGCCCCGATCCAGAACAGTGATTTGAGGGTCTCATCATCGTAGGGTCAGGTGACGGCAAGACGGCAGAATTGTTCAGTGAAAAAAATCAACTCCCTTTTGGGCAATCACAGCAAATTTTGCTGCATAATCCGTTTCAGCTTCAGTCTTGTGTTAGCAGGGATTGTAGACAGACAGATGACATGAAGAAGATGATGATGATGATGATGATGATGATGATGACGATGATGATGATTCAAAACACAGTTTAATAAAAATCCACACAGTAATCCACAGAAGGTTCAGAACTGACGCAGCAAACACAAACGAGACCGGACCAACACTGAGTGAAGGTGAGAAACTAAAATAGAACATGGTGATGAACTAAATGATGAACAGTTGTGATGAAGATTAGTGTCCATGGAAATTGGTGAGTGGTGGGAAACTCAAACAAAGGAACATGTGATTAATGAAAACAAACTAAAAGTCCATGAAAATGAAACTAACAAACACAACTGATATATTGTAACAGTGAGGCAGATTCACTTTTTTCCCCTTCTTTTTTTTTCTTTTTCTTTTTTTTCTTTTTTTTTTTTTTTTTTTTCTTTTTTCTTTTTTTGTGGCCATGCCATATTAATAGTTGTCGCAACAGGAAATTCTCTTGTCGATTAAATATATAAAGCTGAGCATCAATTAAAAATTATTTCCATGACATTTCTATGATTTTATTATTTTTCCAGGTTATAATTCCGGTTTTTCCATGGCTGTGGGAAGCCGGTGTCCTAACATATATACGCCTTAGCCTACATGTTAAGTACGGTGTTATTCGTGTGTTTTATTCGACAAAATCTGCTTCTTATTCATTGCATCTTATTTACACCGAACACACCCTTCTGTTATGTGCAATGGCTCACAAAATGATATGAACAAGGTTAGCAGTCCCCTCTGCTGGTAGATTACATGAGTTGCACTTGAATTTGTTATAAATGACCGAACTGAATAGACCAATAATCATCTTTATCGTCTTTTTAGTTACAGTAAATGATACACCTTTTATACGCGGTCACAAGCAGATATAATATTTATCCAAAACCGTAATGGGTTATTAAATTTGCCAATGTGTTGTGCAGCAAGCGACAACATGCATGGGGTGAAAGTCCGCTAATGAAACTGAATCTCTGTGTGAAAAGGCTGGTAGATTAATAATGCATCATGTTCCCTGCCTTGCACAGCCCTCACAGACGAATATGTTAGCCGCAAGCAGTTTCAGTGAAAGGTTGTCATATTTCACAAAATTCCTTTGTTTTTTCGACAATTGTGTGACCAACCGTTTGGACTACAAATACAAGAAAGCATGGGCACCTGAGCACCTCCCCGAGTGAAGATTACATGGATTATCTATGATTTGCTTTGATTGATTAATCAAATGTCCAATCAGCGTTCAAAAACAGGGACAGCGTGTGACGTCAGTTTAAAATTGCCCAATCGTGGCAAGGACTCGGAAGCAGCGTTAACAAACGACATGAACCGAGTGTTTCTCCGTCAGCGATACACCTAATCTCAGCACCAGGTCGCTGTCCACTGACATCGAGAGAGGTAAGCGAGCTTCATGCTCACATGTTTCACTCCTGTTTTCAACGCAATATTCGAGTAGCCTATATGCGCTACATTTTCCACAGAGTGAGGCATACATGTGCTGCTTTTTAAAAGAAAATACTTTGTCAACCCTGCTTATATACACTGGACTGTTGTCCGTACATTGTTCCGGTGCAAAACAAACAATAGCACTGTAAAGGACCTAGAATGGTGTTTCACGTCCTTTCTGAGAGGGTTCCTTTCTATTGAAATATATTACAGAGAGCTATTTAATTCATAACAACTGCAGTTACAAAGCTAAAAAAAAAACAGTAGTATTCTGATTATTGTGTGCTGTTTGTACTGTAACTTTTCTTAATGTGGTTTGGGAGAACTCCAGGTGGACTGTCATTGTGAGAATGCACAAGAGGCTATTAGTGCTGACAGTGGTCTGCTAATGCATATCAGAGCCTCATCACAGATTTCATTATGATTTTGGGCAGACAGAGCTGGGCAGATTAGACAGTGTGAGAAATTAGATACATAATCAGCTTCTCTTGCCAAGACGCAGAGACAAGCAGGACTAATATCCAATGCTTCTCGAGACAGGTGCAATTCAACATGCCATGCAGATCATCACAGAAATCCACTTGACACGTTGTCCCACTTTTGGAACAAGTCATGAGACCTCATGCACGATTCATGTTAGTTAGCATGTCTGTTTGTGTGTGTGCTGAATTGGTAGTTGGAATCAGTTTGTTTTAAGGTAGGAAAGTGTGCCGTCTTTGTTATATCGTAGAAGAACTGCTTGATGCAATCAAGTCAGATTCAGGTGCTTATACTGTCCCTGGGGAATCTTATAGCCTAGCCTCTATGGGCTGTTTAGAGGAAAGATTTACAGATTAAGTAATTGGAGATGTGGCATATAGTTAGGGTGATGAGTATTTGATTATAAAGGGGAAATGAGGCAGATGGTGCAGGTTATAGTGTATTTGACAAATAAAGAAAAGAAAAGAAAACAATTCTTTATGCATAATACTGTGTGGAGATCCTCATGAGCAAGAAAAGATTAGATATGCAGAATCTCCAATCTTTTTTATCCTCTTTAGGCCCCATGTAGAGAGACTGGGATTGTGTGCCAGTACTTACTGTAGCATGACATTGGTTGAATTTTTGCTTTGTAAAACCTATAAAACAGAAAATATGACTTAAAATAAAAATGGCTGTCAGTGCATAAAAATATTTTTTCACAAAAGAAAACTTTAATTAATGTCATATTTTTGTAGTTAACATGTAAACGCTTTCAGTTCCAGGGAAATACTACTACTACTACAACTACTACTAATAATAATAATAATAATAATAGGGTCTGTATTTGTGTGGTGCAATACACTTGCATAAAAAAGTAAAAAAGTGAATAATTGTAATATTAGCCAGCATACGTAAGACAAAAGGCTGGGAATCCGTAACATTTGCATTGTTAATACATTAAGCTTTAACAAAACATGCTTTAATATATCACTTTCTTAAGGCAGTATGCATTTCTTGATTTATTTACCTTCTAAATGTAAACATTTTCATTGCTCTAAAGTTCACTCAAGTCAGCTCCAGCTGCATGGGCTGTTTTATGAAAAGCTTTGGTGCTGCAGACAATGAGAGACATGGCTGCTATTCTCTTCTATCTTTTTCATGATAGGGTACAGCGGGGCTATAGGCCCTTTTGATGTTATTTTCTGCCAAAACACTCAATAGCAAAAAAAAAAAAAAAAAAAAAAAAAAAAAACCCTTTCCTAAACACCTGTTTGTTGCAATGTCTGATCTATGAGAGCATTGCAGACAATGTCTAAAGGCTAGTTTTGAGGTAATTTCAGCTAGAACATACGGTAATTATTTATAATAAACATTGTGGATTTATGTAGCTAATAAGAATTCCTGAAACTGTCACATATATTTGGAGACTTGAGATTTCCACTTTGTCATTGCACATCGATTACAGCCAAATACATGCATGGACAGTATTCGAGGTAAAAGTCCCCATATTGTTGGAACCCCAAGATGTAGCCTATAAAGTTCATTTTCAATGAGTTCTAATACAATAGTTTAGCTTGGAATGAGACAAGATAAAGTGGATGCTGTGCTAAACAAGCATCACATCCCCCACCTTCCTAAACCAACATTTGCTGAAGTGGTTATTTTGTGCTCAAAAGTCACCTAAAATATCTTGTTATATCAAGACATTTGCATTTCCCATATCAGTATTGCTCCTATGTTTACATCATATCACAACAGTCCCCTGTGGACCTTTAGACCCTCTGGCTCCCTTTGTAGTTACATGATTTGTTGTCAAAACAGACTTCTACAGTTCTTTTTACAATTATGCTGCTTCATCAATATTCAAAAGAAGTAAAATATTTAAGTTTTCAATATATTAAATATGTTTTGGGACCTGTATATACATTTTTTCATCCTATCCTACTTTTCGGTCAGTTAAACCTTACAGCAGCAACTGTCCGCTCTGGACCAATTAAAGGGCTTTCATTCAAAAAGTGGATCTGTTACTGGGTTGATAGTGACAATCTCTAACCTACAGACATGTTTTTTGGTAGATGTTGTGGGCTTTGTTTTTATTATTACACAATAACAGCCTGGAAATTCTGGTCTATTTATAGATTTATATGGAGGACTGGATAATCGACAGTGTCTGTGTCAGGCTTGCATTGAAAATGACTTAACGGCAGTCTGTGCAATGCAATGTGGTTTCTGTGGTCATTTGGCTGCAATGTTGTGTCAATATCAGTGAAAGCAAATTCTGCAGAGAATATATATATATATATATACTATGTGTGCTTAATTTATGCAACAGGCTATGTGTTTATTTCTAGTTCTTACACAAGCCCTGATCTCATTGGATTTGTGCTTAGGCAGAAGTAAACAAAGATAAGCATGTAGGTATTCTTATGTCCGTGATGAAAGAGAGGTACTTGCCGAGCTATCTAAATTATGCAAATGTTATTACAGATCTCATTTCAGTGCTATTTGTATGGAAATTTATTGTCTGGGAAAGAAATAGCCATGAGGCAATTTTCTCAAGGACTTTACTTTTGTGCAACATGATGTCAGAAACTTTATCTAGAAGATTCTTTTGTATTTGTAAAATGTTCTAAATGTTTTTTTCAGCGTAGATGAACGGGCCATGCGTGACTCACAGAATTTACTCACGCGTATGTAGGTAGTGTGGGAGCAAACGTAGGCTGTACTGTACGTCGATGTGGTGCGTGTGTTACCCAGGTGTAGGATGTTTGATGCTGGCCGGCACTCTCGCCCTCTCCAGCAGGGCTCCTGCCACTTCATCTCAACCGCCTCTTGGAGTTAAAGTCTTCATTGCCTAGGAAACGGTTTCATGAGTGGCCCATCTCTCGCTCTCCCTCTGCGTGTGTTTTGCTCTGTCTACATTTCACTCACGCTCTCCCCCGCAGCCCAGCCGAAGGGGTAGGAGGTGTTGTGGGGGTGACATCACTAACAGAGCCAAACTTCTGCTGATCACGATCTTGGTGGCATTTGGAGGCCTAAGGTCGGAGTCATAGACGAACACACAAACACATTTCTCAAAGATCACCCACTATTTGATCCCCTGTCTCTCAGACACCTCTTTATGTCTGCCTGTCTAAACAAGCCAATTAGGAGGGGCAATTTTGACATTTGCATTTTTTTATTTTGCATTTGCAATGGGGCTTATTTTTTCATATCATTGTGGAACAAATGCTGTGCTTTAGGGCTGCACAATTAATCGAAATACAACCCAAATTGGGATATGGCTTAGCGGCATTATCAAATTGCAAAGACTGCCATTTAATTTATGAATATATGTGCTGCGTGTTCAGTGTGAAGCAAGGCACTGTCCTCAGGTGTTTGCAGTATCAGGGCAGCTCGGTTCACAGTAAATGCTGCTCCACACAAACTCCATCTCTGCATCTGCTCTGAGTTTGGGTCGCTTTAACGTGCATTTGGGAACATGCACCAACCATCTTCACATACTTGTAATAAGAAGCGCTTATTCAAGTTTATTTATTTAAATAGCGCTTTTCACAATACATATTTGTTACAAAAAAAATGCTTGTTTCAATGTTCCAATTTATCAAAGCATGTCCATATGGCAGTAATATACAGCTATAACATAGTAACGTTACATGTGGTTAGTTAACTTCATGTATTCAGTTAAGCGAACACAATGAACTTGTTAGTCAGCAATTCTGAGTTGTGCTCATAATAATTACAATATAAGAGTAATATTAAGGATGTAAGGATAATACTACAATATTAGAATAATATAAGTTTTGTGTGTCGATCCAAAGATGCTGTCATCTGAAATCTTTGTCTTCATTGCATGAAAACATGGAAGGGAAGCAAGAGAAGAATTAGCATAGCTGCCGTTTAGCAAAAAAAATAATCACGTGGATTTGGTATATTTCATCAGATATAATTGTAGTACACTGTAGTACAAGTTTATGAGAAGCAATATGTGAATGCTTGGCTAAAGAGAAGTGTCTTTAATCTAGATTTAAACAGAGACTACACAAAGGCTATTCCAGAGTTTAGGAGCTTATCAACAAAAGAGAAGCTTTAAAGGCTCCCTGCGGTTTTCCGTCAAATTAAAGTTTGATGGTTCAACACATGAAAATAAAGAAATTACGACAGCCATAAATATTAGTATTGTAATTTTATTCAGTAAAATATTACAATTATAATATTTCGTTTGTTTTTATTTAGTCATTTTTATATTTTTATTTAGTATTGATTGATTGATTGATTGATTGCCATCTTGATATATAATCACAACATTTTGGCCAAATTATGTAGCCCTACAAACAAGCACAGCAAACCTGTTTTTTAAAATCACATTTTAAATTTCAATTTTTATCAGTGAAATCACAATTAGATTTTTTCACCTAATTATGCAGCCCTACCCTGCTGTATGTGCAATGTAGGCTGTGTGAGTTTGTGCATGTGACATGTGTTGTGTGGAGGTCGTGTATGTGTACATGCTGGACAGTTCAGAAGAGCGTGTTAATCATGAGGCAAAGGGAGCAGCGTAAACACCTTCAAGGAGGCTGTGCAGGGGTGAGATGAGGTGTGTGGTTGTACGTATGTCAGGGAGGGGAGTAAGTGAGGGAGTTTAAATGAAGGGATCTTGCTGTTGCCTGGCTACCGGCGGGAGCTGTTCCATCATTCTTGTCTCCAGCCACTTCTCCCACACGAGCAGCCTGCACCAGTCAATGAGCATGTTCTCTTTCTCTACCCCCATTTTTTTCACATACATACACTCGCACACTGGGCAACAGTCGCACACAGACTATTGAAACAGCTCTTTTTCTTGTAGTCGCTAACGCGGAGCCCTGTTTGGCTTTGCGTCTGTGAAGGCGAGAGGATAAAAGACATGGAAAGCCTGTGCTGGTTCAGCAAATATCACAATGAACCAAAGGTAGGAGCTGCGTGACAGTCTTTTAGCCATCTGGTGTAGCCTTATCTCTTCAAATGTAAAGAAGAGAGAGGGAGATGACACAGAGGGTTGTTTCTCGCTAGTGTCACCCTAAGGAGTCGCTCACACAGGACACGTTCTTGCGTTCAAAAACAGCTAGACGCAGTGCACGTGGAATGCAATAGAATGCAGGTGTCTTGAGACATGCATTTGAAAGTGTTTTTACTTCTCATGAATGGGCCCAAATAGTGCTTATATATGACAGAGTGAGAGAGAACATTGAGGTCTGGTATTATTAGATCTGAAGATTTAGTTACAATCTGTTTTGTTTTTTTATTATTATTATTATTTTCAGTCTTTACTCATAAAATTTAGCTTATTGTAAGATGCTAGTTATATATTATAGTCAGATTAATGCTAATTAGATGTATGTTAAAGTTGCAATGTAACAGAAGTAGGTCACTTGAAGATAAAATATATGCATGGATAAATCATTCACAATAAGATCAATAACAATAACATTTTTTTTTTCACCACCTCAACAACGTCTCTTTGTCCAGGTAAAGATGTCTCAGGTGAAGCAGGTTGGCCTGCTGGCCGCTGGATGTCAGCCTTGGAATAAAGACGTGTGTGCTGCCAGTGGGGATAGGTTTGCGTATTGTGCCACGCTCGCCATATATGTGTACCAAGTACGTTCAAACAGTTTGAATATGAATTATGGTAAACTATAGACTGTTGATAAATTGCTCTTTCTTTTTCTATTGACAAAATGAACTTAAAAGGATAGTTCATTTTTTTAAAATTTCGTTATTTACTCACCCTCATATCGTTCCAAACTCATAAAACTTTCGTTCATCTTCAAAACACAAATGAAGATATTTTTAATGCAACCTGGGAGTTTCAATAAGAGTAATAAACATTGATCAATGCATATACATAGAGCACAACAAATATGGTAAACGAAGCTCAAATATGCTTGTTTAATGCGCGAGAACCATTGAGGTTTGTTCTCGCACATCATGCAAGTATGGTCATGTTTCTGTTTACCATATTAAATGTGTTCTATGTATGCACATTGATTAATGTTTATTTGTGAATAAAAGCCTAAATTATATCTGTTCAGTATAAAGCAATTGTGTTTCTTCATTAAATCGCTTAATTCATTTGGATTATTTTTAGGATGTCTTTATGAACCCTCTGAATTGTCAAAGTTTTGGTTGAATGGACTTTCAATAGAGAGTTTCATTGAAAAATCCTAATTTTTGGGTAAACTAACACTTTTACAACCTACAAATGTAGTCTAATGTGACTTTTTTTTGAGTGTGATTGATTGAAGTGTGTCTTTTCAGCTTGATCACAGATACAATGAGTTTAAGCTGCGAGCAATCATGTCTGAACACAAGAAGACAATCACAGCTATATCGTGGTGTCCACACAACCCTGAAGTGTTTGCTAGTGCGAGTGCTGATAACCTGCTCATCATTTGGAACGTGGCCGAGCAGAAGGCCATTGCACGGCTAGATAACACCAAAGGTACCACTACCCACACACCTACTGTAGTGTCCAAAGAAATACACACCACCTCAGGACACATATTCCACCTGACAGCATGTGTCCTTCAAGATACCACTCAAATACAAGTTTGAACCTTTCTGAATAATTTTAACTCAATCCTAAGCAATTTTAATAACTGTTTTTGTTTATGTGAGGTCTTGAACTTGTATAAATGGATATTTCTCAGGTATCCCAGCTTCTCTAAGCTGGTGCTGGAATGCAGGTGACAGCGTTGCGTTCGTATCCCACCGGGGTCCTCTTTACATATGGACCATCTCTGGGCCTGACTCAGGAGTCACTGTGCACAAGGAGGCTCACAGTTTCCTCTCGGATATCTGCCTGTTTCGCTGGCATCCATTGAAGAAGGGAAAAGTGGTGTTTGGACACACTGATGGCAGTCTGTCCATCTTTCAGCCAGGTGCCGTAACTGCTTATGTTGGTACATATTAAGAACATCTCGTTCCAGACCTTTATGCATTTCTTTCTTCTGCTGAACATAGAAGATATTTTGAAGGATATGGGTAACCAAATAGTTGGTTGGAAAAAAAATACTATGGAAGTAATCAACTGTTTCATTACCCACATTCTTCAAAATATCTTATTTGTGTTCAGCATAAGAAAGAAATTCATACAGGTTTGGAACAACTTGAGGGTGAGAAAATTATGACAAGATTTTCTTTTTTCTTTTTTTTGAGTGACCTATCTCACTAACCTGCAAAATAGCCTGCATTTATTTTAATTATATAATTCTAGGCTCAAAGAATCAGAAGCACGTACTGCGGCCCGAGTCGTTAGAAGGCACAGATGAGGAGGACCCCGTCACAGCTCTAGAGTGGGACCCTCTCAGCACAGACTACCTACTGGTGGCCAACATGCACAATGGCATCCGACTGCTGGACTCTGAGTCTTTATCCTGCATCACTACCTTTAGTTTCCCCAGTGCTGCTGCCTCCGTGCAGTGTCTGGCATGGGTGCCCAGTGCCCCTGGCATGTTTATCACAGGGGGTAAGATAAACACACACAGAAGCGCCACTGGGAAATGGTAGTTTTTAGCTTAACAGGCCAGCTTTGATCTGATTTTAGAACTATCATTTAATTATTAATTACATTTACATTTTAACCTAAAACAGCTGGGGTGTAGATTGAAATGGAATGCTCAGTCATATTTGTGCATATTCGCATAACTAAAAAATGTTTATACTATTATATTGAATTCTCAAGATTCTCAAGTTGGCGTGCTAAGAATATGGAATGTATCAAGAGCGACACCTCTGGATAACTTTAAACTGAAGAAAACCGGCTTCCATGCACTTCATGTTTTAAATTCTCCACCAGCAAAGAAATGTATGTGTTTTTGTGTTTACTATTTAGCACTTATGTATATCTGTCTGGGTTTGTGTACTCCATCACAATGACTTGATTTTGGTGTTATCTCTCTCTTAGCATTTAGCTCAAATTCCCCTTCCAAGAATCACTACACCTCCTCCACTAGCGAGGCTGTGCCTCCACCTACTCTTTCACAGAACCAGGCCTTCTCTCTCCCACCCGGCCATGCTGTCTGCTGTTTCATGGATGGGGGTGTCGGACTGTATGACATGGGTGCCAAAAAGTGGGACTTCCTGCGGGATCTGGTAGGAAAACACTGAAATGATTTGAGCCAATGGATGCACCAATGGCTCAAAATTATGCATTAATATTAGTCATCCTGTTTTTGCTTGTGCCCTTCCGTCCTATTGCTGATCAATTCAACAAGAGTTCATGTTGTTTTCTTAGATAAACAGCTCTTGTAGTTCCCTTGATTGTTGTTAATGACAAAAAATGAAACATAACCTTTTCACCCCATGGTTAAGTAAGGAATAATTGACAACAGGCCACTGAATTATCATAAATTAATGCACACCTGATGTGACAACGCGCCCACAACACAAAGCAAAATATGCAGACCTCGGGTGTCTAATTTTCTGAAGTGGACCTGCATTCATTTTCAATAGTTCAACAGTCTGAACTACATTATTTTGTTTATAGCTTTAATACATTATGGTTATCTAAGGACATATGCAGAACTACTTCCTTTCACCACTGATTAAGCATCCTGTGTCAAACCTTTTAGCCACATACATTACCACATTTGTTTTACTGTATTTCATTCTCACCCAGCTATTGCAGCTGTTATGATTTGGTTGCGGACAGCACTGAGCACAACAATTGAAGATCCAAACGCAGTTTATTGAGACCACAATCCAAAGTCATAGTCCATTAAACAGGCAGAAGGTCAGAGCACAATAAATCAGTCCAAACAAACAAACAAGACCAGAGGGCAAGACGGGAAAAGGAAAACCAGGATACAGGCAGATATTAAAGACCAGGAACATAGAAACAGGGAAAACGCTCAGTAATGCTGTGCACCACAAGTCAAGACTTTGTGACAAACAACAGAGCAGGGTTATATAGGGAGAGAGACACAGGGATAACAAGGTAATGGGAAACAGCTGCACATGATTACACAGATGATAGACAAAGCATTGTGGGAAACTGAGTCCATGATGTGTGTACTGTCAGTGGTAAGAGTGCCCTCTGCTGCCATGCAAGGGCACTCACAGCTTGGCAAAGCAGACTGGGTAGAGGACCTGGGTGATGCAGGTTGGTCAGAAGGCCAGGATGGTGCAGACTGGGCAGATGACTAGAGTTGTGCAGACCATCAGGTAGCCAGGGTGGTGCAGGCCGGGCAGGTAGCCAGGGTGGTGCCCCCTCAGCAGAGCTTGAGACCCTCACGGCGGAGCAGACGAACACCACAGTGTAGACGAGTCTGAAGACCTCCACACGTGAGCAGACTACAACCACAGTGTAGGCGAGTCTGAAGACTCCCACAGCGGTGCAGACGGGGCTGAAGTCCACCAAGGCATTGCTAAGGGACACCAAGGTGGAGCCGAAGACACCCACAGTTGATCTGGTAGGATTAGAGACAGTTGATCAGGCAAAACTGAAACACAAAGCACAGAGAGTTTAGCATTGACCACAGGAGCCTTGTCAAAACAGGCAGGTGGCTTCAGGGTGTCCTCCATGGGCATAACTGCAATTGTTTCAGGTTGCCAAGAAGTTTGTGTACAACCTCTGTGGTTGTGTTGAGGCAGGCAGAGAGTTCAAATGCGACCTCTGTGGTCGCGTAGAGGCATGTAGGAAGTTCAGATACAACCTCTGTGGTCCTGTTGAGGCAGACAGGACTTTCAGATATGACCTCTGTGGTCGCGTTGAGACAGGCAGGAAGTTCAGATACAACCTCTGCGATCTCGTTGAGACTGGCAGGAACTTCAGATACAACCTCTGCGGTCGTGTTGAGGCAGACAAAACTTTCAGATATGACCTCTGCGGTAACATCAGAGACTAAAATTTCAGGAATGAGAATGGACTCTATAGCGGACTCATGGGTTGGAGCGGGCTCTGGAGCGGACTTATGGGCTGGAGCTGGTTCACGGGCTGAAGAGCAGTATGTGGCCCAAACACACAATGGCCATCACTGTAATGGAGAGTGCAGTCGACAGCGGAACCACTTCTGAGACCCCCAGGCTTGACACTACTGCAGAGATGCCAGCTGCTCACATTGATGTCAGCGGTGTGTCCTCCAAGCTAGATGACAATCTCAAACGCCTAGGGCTCACCTTAATGGCTTCATGTGTGACATTCATGACAACCGGGAAAACTGATGTGGCATCCATGACGGCTGAAGACTCTGGTGTGGCACCCATAACGGCTGGAGACTGTAGCGTAGCATTCATGACGGCTGGAGGCTCTGGTATGGCAGCCATGTTGGCTGTAGGTTCTGGCATGGTGGCCATGTTGACTGGAGGTTCTGGTATGGCAGCCATGTTGTGAAACGGCTCTGGTGTAGGAACCACAGGGCAGGAAGGTACATATACCGTAGGGCTAGCGATCATTAAAACAGGACATGCTGGTGATCGGTGCGGGCAAAGTTCCGTGGCCACTGGAACTTGGTGCTTGGTGCATGGTGCACCATGGAACGGGAGAACCAGGATACAGGCAGATATTAAAGACCAGGAACATAGAAACAGGGAAAACGCTCAGTAATGCTGTGAACCACGAGACAAGACTTAGCAAAGATACAAACAACAGAACAGGGTTATATAGGGAGAGAGATACAGGGATAATGGGGTAATGGGAAACAGCTGCACATGATTACACAGGTGACAGACAAAGCATTGTGGGAAACTGAATCCATGATGTTTGTAGTGTCAGTGGTAAGAGTGCCCTCTGCTGGCATGCAAAGTGCAAAGTGCACTTTCTGTAGGACTGTTAAAACCACAGAGAGGTCCCAAGAGGGGATGAGGGGGTGTGGTCCAGGAGGATTCAGTCTCCTCGTGCCTCTAAGGACCCTGATGACCAGGTTGTGCTTTCCCACGGACTTACCATCTACTGCATCGTGATGTATCCATAACTTTTAGGGTGTATCCATAACTTTTAGGGTGGAGGGAGACAGCCTTTGCTCCTACCTTCTTGCAGGAAAGAAAGCACAGCGCTGATCGTGCATTTACAGGGGCCTTCTCGGTGGGAAGAACACCACTCAGTGAACACATTCCACTTCAAAGCATAAATGCGCCTATTAGAGGGGGCTCTAGCTTGACTGAGAGTGTCTACCACCGCTGGTGGTAGGCCATTTAAGTCCTTGACGTCCTGCCAGAGACCACACATGGAGGTTCCAGAGGTCTGGACGAGGCTGCCATAGGGTGCCTGTCCCTGAGAATGTAGATCCTTCCACAGGGGAATCCGCCAGGAAGGGGCTGTCGCGAGGAGTATCAGATCTGAGAACCAGGTCTGGGTGAGCCAGTAAGACGCAACCATCAAGACCTGCAGCAATGGTCGGAACTGGCGCAGGGCCAGCGGTACTACTAGCGACTCGAGGCAATTGATATGCCACTGCTGTCAAGGTCCTGTCCAGGAGCCAGAGGCTGTGTGTCCATTGCACACAGCACCCCAGCCCATTCTGGAGGCATCTGTTGTGACAACAACATGCCTGGACACTTGTTGTAGGGGCACTCCGGTCCATAGAAAGGCAAGGTCTGACCACAGGCTGAAAGTACAGTGACAGAACGGTGTGATTATCACCCGATGTGTGCCACGGTGCCATGCCCATTTTGGGTCTCAGCCATGTAGCCAGTGCTGAAGTGATCTCATATGCAGTGGAGGAATGGGAGGCCCACTGGGACTGGTCCGGTGGGAGAGCTCCCACTATAACCCTCAGATCACCCTGAGTATTCACCGAAGTGGTCCTCTGCAGTGCTTCGCATATAGAAATACACGGGTGGAATGACATCTTGTAAAAGACGCAACGTCTCTTTTAGGGAAATACTGCTCTTTTAATGTTGAAGTGTCCAGGGGTGCAGTCACTGCACTTAGCTGTGCAAAACTCTCTTAGATCGCGACCACCGCTGATACGCCGTCACACCAACACAGAACTGGTTCCCTCTTTTCAGCTCACACGAACAGTGATTGATAGAGCAGAGTGATGATAACCGTTTGGCTCTGAAGCAAAAGCTTGAATGAGTGAGTGTTGCACGCTGCCTTATATACCCGAATGTACAGGGAGTGGCTTGCCATGCAAATCTCACTCACCAATGTGCATTGACTTGTTTTGTTACCACTCAAAGTTGATTGAGCTCTCAGGTGAGATCCCATTGCGTCAGTCAGTTCTGACGTAACGTTGAACGTGACTGACTGATAGGGAACTGTGTGTGTATACAAAGCAAGCAGTGCTTGCTTTTACCATTGCTTACACCAGTCTTGCTCATAATTGAAGGATTTGTGTAGCCTTTTCAAGTATGTCTGCTAAGCTGTCACTGGCATTGTCAACCCTTGGTTATTATTAAAATAATCCACTGTTCAAATGAGATGAAATTGCCCGATGGCCGACCATCGGCTTAGAGTACCCCGGGCTTAACACTGACTATTAGTAACTTTGCAAGTGCATGTTAACTTATTCTACTAACCCTAACCCTAACCTAACTTACTTACTTGCTTAATCATCTTCGTCCCGTGTGAGACATAAGGCCACAACCCTAACTTAACAGTCTACTAATACTCTGAGAGTTAGTTGACATGTAGTTGCAAAGTTACTTATAGTAAGTAGAATGTCTAAAGTGGGCTATCGAAATAAAGTGTAACCTTATATTTTATTTCGGCTTAATTTCAATTAACGTAGATCATTTTTAAGAGTTTAGTTTTGCCATCATAATGATTATATTATTATAATACAAACATGCATGACTTTGTGACATTCTTTTTGTCACAGGGTCATGTTGAAACTATCTTTGACTGCAAATTCAAGCCAGATGATCCAAACATTCTAGCTACAGCTTCATTTGATGGGACGATAAAAGTCTGGGATATAAACACCTTAACTGCTGTGTACACATCTCCGGGCAATGAGGGAGTGGTTTACTCTCTGTCCTGGGCCCCTGGTAAGAACGATACACAATATTAGTACAGTCCATATTACCACTGCAGTTTCAGACAGGTTTTGTTTTTGTGGCTATTTGTGAAACTCTTTTCTTCATTTCTCTTTTTTACCATAACCCAAAGGAGACTTGAACTGCATAGCAGGTGCTACGTCAAGAAATGGCGCCTTCATTTGGGATGTTAAAAAGGGGAAAATGATCACAAGATTTAATGAGGCAAGCATTGAACAAAATTTCCAAGGATACTAATTATTTAGAATTAATAACTCTAATTTATGAAATTTTAATTGCCATTGTTATTTTAGTTTTGATTGCACAATCGTAATCATTGTGAGTCTTTATTTTTTACTGGAATTGTGTTGCAGCATGGGAAGAATGGTATTTTTTGTGTTGCTTGGAGTCATAAGGATTCCAAAAGAATAGCCACATGCAGTGGAGATGGATTTTGGTAAGTCCATTTCGATTTTGGCTAACATTCCCACAAGACTTAGTCCATCCATATAATGAAGCCATATTATCCTCATAGACGACATTCTTAAATTTTTTTTGTGATTTCAGCATAATTCGAACCATTGACGGCAAAGTGTTGCACAAATACAAACATCCAGCAGCAGTGTTTGGCTGTGACTGGAGTCAAAATAACAAGTATGTGATCAGTGTAATCAAGATACACAAACAGACGACAGAATCTTTACCAGTATTATTTTCTCTTGTCACCACAATTATAATACATTGTCTCTCTCTCTCTCTCTCTCTCTCTCTCTCTCTCTCTCTCTCACTCATTCAGAGATATGATTGCCACAGGCTGTGAAGACAAGAATGTTCGAGTCTATTACCTGGCCACCAGTTCTGACCAGCCACTAAAAGTCTTTACAGGTCACACGGCCAAAGTATTCCATGTGCGCTGGTCACCTCTCAGAGAGGGCATACTGTGCAGTGGCTCAGATGATGGGTAATCATTCAATTAAAATCTCCATTTACACTCCTAATATACACTACTGTTTTGTTTGGGGCCAGTAAGATTTTTTTTTTTTTTTACATTATTACAAAAAATATATATTTTTCATATGAAATTATGAAATTAAATTATGTTCTTTTGAATTTTCTATTCTTTTTTGAACTTTCTATTCTTTTTTTGAACTGTCTTTCATTTCAAACATTTAAAAAATCTTACTAACCCCAAACAGTAGTGTACATGGTTTCAATAGTATTAAAAATGATCATTCTCAAATTTAACTTGCTCTAAAAATGAATAGTATAATTAATTAAAATTATAATAAAAATAGTATAAACTAAAATAAACGTTGAATCATTACAAAATCATCACAGCTTTTATTTACAGTTTTTTGAAGGAAAGTAAAAAAATTGAAAATATATCCTTTTTGTTGGTAAACATTAGTACTAATTAAAAAAACCTCACTATTTAATTTAAAGGTGCAATAAATACTCATATAATTAGCCTATAAACTCACCTCAAGGGAGCCTTTATATTGAGATCACATGATCAGCAAATCATCCAATTTATATAATCTTGTTCTTAGAAACTTTCACTCACAAATCATGGCTGACAGTGAATAGGGCATTTCTACAATGGCACTAATAATAATTTGTGCATTAATTTGTCTGTACGTGTAAGTGTCCAAAACAACATAAATATAACTGATTGCACCTTTAACTTCATAAACGGATGTGTATCTGTGTGTATGTTGACCAGGACTGTCCGTATCTGGGATTATACCCAAGATGCTTGCATTAACGTGCTGAGTGGTCACACTGCTCCAGTTCGGGGTCTCATGTGGAACACAGAGGTGCCATACCTTTTGACTTCAGGGAGCTGGGACTACACCATCCGTGTCTGGGACACTAGAGACGGCACATGTCTAGACACCGTATATGACCATGGAGCTGATGTCTATGGTAGTGTATTAAATGTATATGCTGCAGACAAAATTATGCTGTAATCCTTTATGCACTGTGGATTAATTTTTCCAAGGAATAGCTTATATAATTGATACATTTTATACATTGTGATTGCTAGAAACAGTTGATTCAAGTTTTGTAAATGAAGGCAGGAAAAGCAGAACATTGCATAGTTAAGAGACCTAAATACGTAATTGGAACACTTATTTTTGTCCAAGGACTGTCTTTTAGTAGAATTTATACATACAGTAGTAGGGACACTCATACATCATTTTGTGTCATTCCAAGGTAATTATACATTATTTATGCAGTCTTGCCAACCATATTAAATCCCCCAGGTCTGACATGTCACCCCAGCCGTCCATTCACCATGGCTTCCTGCTCCAGAGATTCTACGGTCAGACTTTGGTCACTTACTCCTCTAATTGCTCCCTTAGTGGTCAACATCCTTACTGACCACAGTTGGGATGACATCATTGGCAACACAGGTTAAAACACATGCACATATTATATGCTGTCTGCATGTATTGGTTTTGTAAAGACATTAAACCACATTTATTTCTTGAATGTAGATCGCGCTATGGTTCCTGGAGCCCCTCCCCTCCTGTGTGGAAAAGTTTCCAGAGATATCAAACAGGAGCTGGATAAACTCTCTAGCGATGTGCGCATGAAGAAGCTCAGATGGTTCTCTGAGTGTTTCTCAGTGAGTAAATCTCAACACAGAACTCTCACAGGAGTTCTGTGTTGAGAAGTCTAAATAAGGGGTTATGTGCTCTCTCTTTGTAGCCACCAGGAGGGAGTCATAACCTGTGGGATCTGGTTGCTGTTATCAACGGGCAGGATGATAGTCTTCTTCCTCAGAACTATGGGCAGGGCATCATGCATATGAAACACCTGGTCCGCTTCAAAACCGTGAGTGTATAAACTGTGATGTAATATTCTAATAGTGCAACAAATGAAGTGTCAAATAAGTGCTGCAAGCTTCTGGTGCATATTATGTTTTCAATAGTTCTACTGTAGTTGTAATTATCTACTTTTTGTAATTATTTTACTATGTGTCCCTTCCCTGTAGTCTGAAGCACAAGAGCTGACTATAGTAAAGATGTCAAAGTTTGGGGGTGGGATTGGAGCACCTAGTAAAGAGGAAAGGCTCAAGAATGCAGCAGAAATCCACATCAGACTGGGTCAAATCCAGAGATACTGTGAGCTTATGGTGGAACTGGGAGAGGTAAAGTCTAAAAGCTATATATATATATATGTGTGTCTACTGTAGTGTCTATATATATAATTTCTTGGATTGTCAATATTTTTGATATTGTTTTTATAATAATAAGTCAATTATATTATATGCTGATTAAGTAATCTAATCACATATCAGTATGCTGATAGGTTGGGGTTTGATTATTGATTAGTTGTGTTTAATGTTTTATTTCAGTGTTTTTTTTTTTATAATGAATCACACTAAAGTAACATGGTAAATTGACAGCTCTAATAATTTCATATTGATACACTTATGTTCAAAAGTGTGGTAAGAACTTTTAATGTTTTTGAAACAAGTCTCTTATGTTCACAACGGCTGCATTTATTTGATCAAAAATATAGTAAAATCAATGATATTGTGAAATACTATTAATATTTAAAATAAGCTGAATTTTCAGCAGTATTTTTTTTTTTTTTTCTTGTGAAAGAAATTAATACTTTTATTCTGCAAGAACACAGTTCTTGAACACAGCCAGTCCAGTCTTCGGTGTCACATGATTCTTTAGAAATCATTCTAATATGCTGATTTTGTGCTCAAAAAACATTTATTATTATTACCAAAAACAGTTGTGACGCTTAATAGTTAAGAAATAGCGATAGAGTATTTTCAGGATGCTTTGATGAATAGAAAGTTCAAAAGAACAGAATGTATTTGAAATGGAAATCTGTTATAACATTATAAATGTCTTTATTGTCACTTTTTTGATCAATTTAATTTTTTTTTTTTTTTTTTTTTAAGAGAAGAATATGAGAAAATAGAAGTTTTTTTTTCTTTTCAGAAATGTAATTTTTTGATGATTTTCTATGTTTATGTTGTTTGTTTTATGTGTTTAGTGGGAGAAGGCTCTTTCTGTGGCCCCTGGTGTCTCCATGAAATACTGGAAAAAGCTCATGCAAAGGTATCTCATACACTCCTCTGGATTTTGTTATTCAGTTATTGTGAGTGAATCACCATTCATTAACTACTTAATGCAGGAGAGCAGACCAGCTCATGCAAGAAGGCAATGATGATGTCATCCCATACTGCATCGCCACTGGTGAGGTGAAAAAGCTGGTGAATTTCTTCACCTCTAGAGGTCAGCTGAAAGAAGCTGTGCTGGTGGCTCAGGTACAGGGCACTGTTTTCTTTTTACCCATTTAGAGTTGTTGTAAGACTGTGAACCTCTGTGTTGAGTGTCATGATAAATGGCTCTATATTATAAATGAGAATGTACTTTGTTTCATCAGGGTGCTTGTGAGGGTAATATCCATGGCCCTCAGATCACATCAATAAACCATGCTGCAAACTCAGACAATGACAACATAGAAAAATACTGCGGGTAAGTTATACTTAGTTTAAGCTGCAATCAAATGTTTCACCTCTCTTTTTCTTACCCACTCTCCCCTCCTTTGTCTAGGATGTTGCACAGAGTATGTAAAGAGCTGGCAGAGTGGTATTTCCAAGATGGCCGTGCTGTGTTGGCAGCTTGCTGTCATCTAGCTGTAGACAACACAGAAGTAAGCTCACCAATAGCAACATTTAAAATCAGACAACCTCTAAAAATATCATGTCAATGTTTAGACAATTCAAGAACATGATAAAGCCTATTCTAAGACAATAT
This sequence comes from Mylopharyngodon piceus, assembly GCA_039654765.1. NCBI lineage: Eukaryota > Metazoa > Chordata > Actinopteri > Cypriniformes > Xenocyprididae > Mylopharyngodon > Mylopharyngodon piceus. The sequence continues at coordinate 27,230,368 of CM077440.1, forward strand.
AAGATAAATCATTATTTTCATTAATTTCAAAACAATTACACTGCTTTTTGTGGTAAGTAATATTGTGAAATATTACTATGATTTAAAATATTTTAATATATTTTAAAATGTAATTTATTTCTGTTATGGAAAAGCTGAATTTTCAACATCATTACTCCAATCATCAGTCACATGATCCTTAAGAAATCATTCTAATATGCTGATTTGCTGCTCAATATTTTTTGTGCAAAACAGTGATACATTTTTTCCAGGATTCTTTGATGAATAGAAAGTTCAGAAGAAAAGCATTTATTTAAAATAGTTTTTCTTTGTAACCATGTAAAAAAAAAAAAAAGTACCGACCCCAAACTTTTGAAATGTAAGACAGTATAAATTAAAATATAAATTTCACTTTCTATTTTCTTTATGAAAGGAATCTTAATGGCCATCATTAAATGTTAGGCCCGTGTTATATGATGTTATATGAGTATTTAGATAAGGGTTTTTTATCTCCTTGTGTCAGTTGGCTATGGCGTCTCTGATCAGAGGCAATGAGCTGGAGCTGGCAGTGTGTGTGGGCACAGTCCTGGGAGAATCAGCCAGTAAAGCCACCCACTACGTTCTGGAGCTCTTAGCCAGGAAATACATGACCACTGCCACCTGGTAAGTATAAAACCGATCAATGCATCTTTGTATTTTTTCTTTTCTTAAAGTCAAGTCTGAGAAGGGGAACCAGGTTTTTGTTCAGTATGACCAAATATGTTAAACTGAATCACATTTCCTCTTAAATAGTTTGCACACTTTCCTCTAAATGCAACCCATCTCTTATCATCAGTCATGCACAGAAGTGTTGACATGATCCTGATAGTCATCCTTACTGCCCACCTGTTTCATTTTTCATTTCCATTTCTCTTTAGCTTTCCATCTGTGGCATACAGGTATTTTCTCTGCCTCCCTTTTTCTGTCTTAAAACTATATATCATAACTGCAAGCCCCCCTCGGGATTTCATCTATTGACAATTGTAATCCATTCAGTCATCTTTAACTACCCATTTTAATATAACTAAGGTGATAATTGACATACAGTATTCTTAGGTACCACTTTAAAGGGATAGTTCTCACAGAAATTAAACTTGTCATCATTTACTCACCCTCATTTGTTTCATTTGTTTGACTTTTTTTCTTCTATGGAATGCAAAAGGTGAATTTTTCTGAAGAATATTCTGCTCACGATTTTCCATGTAAAAAATGTGCGTGAAAAAAAGTGAAAAAGGACTGTCAAGCATCAAAAGGGATGCAAAATTTATTTTTGTGATGGCAAAACTGCAAAACTGAATTTTCAGGAGTCTTCAATGTCACATGATCATTCAGAAATCATTCTAATATGCTGATTTAGTGCTCAAGTAACTAGTATTTTTATCACAGTTGAAAACAGTTGCGCTGCTTAATATTTTTGTGGAAACCAAGATACATTTGACAGAATTCTTTGATGCTGTTCAAAAGCATTTATTTAAAATATTCTTTGTAACAATGTAAAAGTTTTTGCTGTTAAGATACCTTTTGATATTTGCATTTAAAACACCCTTGCTGAATAAAAATATTAATTTCTTTTAAAAATATATATATTCAGAAAGACTTGGAATATAGAGCACAAGTCATGTAGACTACTGTTACAATATTTTTATGGTACTTTTTGACTCATTATTTTGTGGCTTAAATATTTAAAAACTCACTTTTCGCATATTTGTCCACTTTTCCCATTACTTTACTCATGCTGTATTGGATTTTCTACTCCCCAGGGATCTTGCAGCCAGATTACTTCAGATGATCCCTGATAACGAGATCTTGTTAGCCAAACTGTGTGCCTTCTACCCTGGCAGCTCAGCCGAAATCAACGACCTTCATGAAAAGGTGACTACCTCATTCATACGTCTCAATGCTTCACATTAGTCTCAAATCAATTTAGATGTTAGTTCAAGAAGGAATTGTGGCCATTTGCTTAACATTCAACAATCAAATAAAAAATAGCTCACACACTGAGTGTAAAGAACCAAACAACAACAACATATAGTGTGTATTATTTGATGTGAATATGGTATTTTTCTGCACAGGCAAAAATGTTTTTTTTTTTTTTTTTCTAAGTATAATAATTTATCTTTTTTTTTTTTTTTTCAGTGTGGTCTGCCGTCTTTAGAAGAATGTAAAGAGCTTGCTGAGAATGCACATGCTGAGGGAGAAATCTTCCAAGCAGTAAAGTATTACCTCCTGAGCCCAGAACCAGAAAAGGCTCTTCCCATCGGGATCACATATGTCAAAGGTGAGTCTCTGAGAGACTCAGTTTGTGTCTCGAAGCAGTGCCATTTCCAGCATGCCCACATTCTCCAGACTGTGCATGTATAGCACAGGCCTACTGCATACTTCAGTTTTGTCAGGCAAACGTTTAAAGATTGATTGAACGATTGAAAGTAGAAAAAGTTGACTATCACTAATGATGCACTTGAAAAATTTGTGTTTTTGGTCAAAGTATGGGGACTTGTGATGATAAATATTTGCTTTTTAGAATTAACTTTTGCTTTAGCTGAATTTTTGATTATATTTTGTTGTAAAAGTGTGTTATGTTTCAAGTCATCGTTAGAGTGATTAGTGTTTTCTTCTGTAAAGTTAATTCCATTTCAGTGAGTGTATACAATTTGTTTTAATGTATAGTAGTGACTGTATATTAGGGTGACAAGATTTCTCAGGGTGGAATATAGGACGAACAGGCACCCTCACCCCCATGGCGCACACATATCTTCACATGACAATAACGTTAGCTAGAGGATTTTGTAATAATATAGTTGTGCTTGGAGTGTAAATCTAATGTATATGCTTAGTTGTTTCATTTGTAATAACTCAATGAAACATGACAATGTGTCATACCAAAAGCAATTATGCACACCACATGTGCAAAACTTATTAAGGTACTGTGTGTTTTCTTCTTCCCAATATATTTTGATCTTGTAGAGTCATTAAAATCAAATACTGAGAAATATCCTCTCTAGACATCACTTTTGGCCACTACTGTATATAAGAAACTGATGTAGTCTTACAAAAACGAACAGAATTGCTTTCATTGCTGTTACACTGAGTTGAGATTTTTCAACTGTCCATGATGCATTCATTAATGTGAACACATGCTCCACTGATGTAGATGAACCAGGTAGGCATAAAACAAACTCCACGGCCAGAGATAAAACTCCGATGTTTAGTGACTTGCTCCCCATCAACATTTCAATTATATAATTATATTTCTACTCCATTCTGCTGCTGAAATATAAGCATTTAAATGGTGGCTGTCATAACTTGTTTTCAAGAGACATCAACAAATGAGACATCACTAACAAGTAAAAAATATATAATAGAATATATAGTGCAAATATTTATCAAAATGTTCCTCTCTAGAGTTATTTTCTCTTCTAACTAACGAGTTTATAAACACTGAATATCTTTCCTGAAGTAAATGTAATGCGTTACGTGACATTGTTTACAAGCTGTTTTATTGATGTCTTTTTGAGATTGAAACACTGATCCTTTTGAAAAGTGCAGTGTGCTCTGATTGGTCGGCTGGACCAGTGTTTTGTAATTGGTCAACCGCTTCCAGTTTCGGAAATGTCACACCCCTTGCCATAACCGCAAGTTTCAACACACTAATAAAGCAACTTAACTAGGTCTCACCACTTTATTCTGCATATGCCTTGGGCGGGAATTATTAAATGAGGGAAATTGTGATGTGTACGTTCCTGGAAGAAAACTCAAGACTACAATTGAGCCATATCAGGGAGTTCAGAAACAATGCTTACTAATAACTCCCTTTGGAGTGGACTTTGTGCTTTGTAACTTTGCAGACCTTTTTCATGCTCAAACAGCAACATTACACACTGAAGAAGTTGAAAATGTAAAAAAGCATAATAGGACCCCTTTAAAGGTCTTCATTTGACCAACAATTTATTACTGACTCTCTCTCTCCCCTCATAGAGCAGCTGAGCTCTCCTGACTGGGCGGTGGACTCTGTGTACCACATCCTAGACCTGCTGAGCTACATCAGAACAGACCGTCTTATTCTCCCAAAGTGTAGTGAGTAAGTCAATGACCTTCCCTCAAAAACACCTGTCAGTGATGTAATTTATTGTGGCTTGCATTATATGGTCATCTCATTATCTTCCTCTCTCTCTGTCTTTGGCTAGAGACCGCAATGAATTGCTTATTCTCTGTGGTTATATTGGTGCACTATTATCCATTGGGAGGCAGTATTCAAGTATAGTGCCAGCACTGTATGAATACACAAGGTATGTTAACTGTGTGATTTATATCAAGTAACTCAGTTGTTGGTGATCACAATTAAAGTCTCTCTCTCTCTCTCTCTCTCTCTATTTCCCTCCATCAGTCAGCTGCTGAAGAGAAGAGAGGTGTCTGTACCACTGCAGATAGAGCAGTTGTCTGTAGAGTTGGAGGCCTGGAGAGCCTGCACACAATCCCTCAAGTCTGTACCACAATACATTACTTTAATTCATAACAAACAACAGCTCTGTTTTAAAACCTAATTATTCAGTATTCAAAGCACCTTATAAAACAGATAGTTCTGGCCCTTGATTCTGATTGGTTGAGCCGCGTTCGAAGCTGTTGTAAAATTCCCGAAAACATACAGCTGACCACATTACATAAGTATCGATGTGCCACTGAGTGTGTATGTTGCTGTGCAACCACTCTTAGCAACGTAAACAAATGTTTGTTCTATATTGATTTTGTTCACTGAAGCTTACTGCATTATGCAGAAGAGTACTGAGAGATATTGAGTGACCGAGTGTATTACCTGCATTCAAAAAGAGGGATGTTGAGTGACCAGTGTATTACCTGCGTTCAGATTTAGCATTTTCCTTCAGGTCAGTCCTATGTTCATCTGTTTGAATGTCCGCTGCGATCTTGTCCTTTTAACATTTAATGGGTTTTCCCGTGCCCTGTTGACACTGACAGCGCTAGTCAAAGCATTTGTCATTTGCGTCTTGTTCCATGTTCACAACAAGTTTCAATATAAAAGTCTTTGCGACTGAGTGACTCGCTCATAAAGACAATCTTTACCGCCATCTAATGCCGTTATAATGTAACTTCTGTTGCTTTTCACGGTCAGGGACAATTTTTTCCAGCGGAAGGAAGCCTTTTAATGATTTTACTCCATGAAAGTTGCATTGATACATATTTTTTGGCTTTAATATTTTTATTGTGTGGTAACCGTTTTATAAAAGCAATAAGCCCCGTGAAGCCGTGGTTTACTCCGCTCCGCGTCGTGCCTAACAACACCCCTTAGCTGTTATAAATTCACTGTAAACCACAGCTTCTTGGGGCTTATTGCTTTAATAGGCTATTCCAAACAGTATGCAGCAAAATTATAAGATACCTTATTTTGAACAATTCCCATGCCAGCATTGTATTTATCCCTCATGGACAAGGCAATCCCAAAATGCACTGCAGTTAGGGTGCTAACTTAAAGGGTTAGTTCACCCCAAAATTGTCATTAATTACTCACCCTCATGTCGTTCCAAACTTGTAAGACTTTCATTCATCTTCGGAACACAAATGGAGATCTTTTTGATGAAATCTGAGAGATGTCTGTCTCTCCATTGACTGCCTTTGCAACGAACTCTTTGAAGCTTCAAAAAGATCATAAAGAGATTGTAAAACTAATCCATATGAATCGAGCGGTTTAGTCCAAATTTTCTGAAGAGACTCGACCTCTTTTTATGATGAAAAGATTTAATTTACTCACATGTAAACACTGATCAGCGAACATAAGCAGCAGCTCAACCGAACCTGAATAACGCACAAGAACAAACCTCTTCCTGAAGCTCAAACATGCTGCGTAACTAATGAGGTTCATTCCCATGTGTTACGCAGCATGTTTGAGCTTCCGGAAGAGGTTTGTGTATATGTTTCTTTTTATTTGACCAGTAATTTTTAATTTTTAACAAGGAGTAACAGTCAATTTTAAAATGGTTACTTTACTGAAATGAGACATTCTTAATGACATATGCGGCAGACAAATGCAACCTCTGGAGGTTGCACCCTTCAAAATGAGACACAGCTAAAGTATGGGCTTTAGTAGGAAGCTGCCCATGTACTGTAGGCAGAAGACAACAAGAAAGCCCACTAGGTTTTACAAAAGATCTAACATTTCTGCTGACAGTTGAAGATACTTGAAAAATAATCTATTGTGCACGCTCTCTTTATGTATACACAGAGTGGCAGACGACACCTCATACACGCCACCATCTGAGGCCCAGAAAACAGAATACAGTCAGCTGTTGAGTCGGATGAGAGACGAACCCATCAAAGGCCTAGAGGGTCCTGACTATGTCACTGGCTCCAACTTGCCCAGCCACTCTGACGTCCAGATTTCCTGCTTCACTGGCCTCAGGATACAGGTGGGTTTCTTGTGGGTAGACTTGCATTTTAGCATTATACCTCAAATGTTTTTGAACATACCACTGCACAACTGTTCCACTGCAAATAGAGCAGTTACATCTGCCCTTTTTTTGTCTGACAGGGTCCAGCATTCTTCCTGGAAGATGGCAAATCAGCCATTTCACTAAATGATGCCCTGATGTGGGCAAAAGTGAACCCTTTCTCTCCATTAGGGACGGGTATACGCCTCAACCCCTTCTGAGTACAAATACAACAAATGTGAGCAGTATTCTGGCTGGTCTGGCTCTGGAATGTCAGCGTTTGGAAAGGGGACAACATTCCCGTTTTTTTCTCAGAAAGTATGTCATAAAACAACAGAATGTCCAATTGTTCAAATCTACATTTTTTTGAAGTTTTGCCATTCCATGCTGTGCTTATTACATTCAGGATTGCAGTTTATATGCAAATAATCACAGCGAAAATGCTGCTGTAGTGAATATACAGTACACAAGGCCACAAGTAAGACCAACAGCACAAATGCATGTGTGATATTTGTTTTATACAACAGTTCCATAAGCTGAAGTTAATATCAAGTAACGCAAGTTGTTCAGACAGAATTTGCTCAGTTTTGTTCTGAAAAAGGCAAAGCACCAAGTTTTTCATGTCGATAAGAAATGCACAGACTGATGCACTACTAACATAGGCAATCAAAGTGAGATGGAAATCTTGGAATGCCGGCCAATCAAATTAGTGGACCAGAACTAACTGTTGTATAAAGAGAGTTATGCTGGATACAGTAATGAATGTTACATATGAAGCAGGATATTTAATGCCTTTCTTCCTCATCCTAAAACACAAGCGGGTTCAGGTTTTCGGGTTTAGGTGTTATGACAAGGTCTTAGGGTTGCGGTCTATAGCCCAAAGATTGTAATTCTAGTTACTGTTTAGTTGGTACTGTCAGTGATATTATGAAGTATAAGCATTTGCATTAAGCAGTCTGAAATTTTTTTAGATCTAACTTTTATTTCAAGACTTGAGTACAGGGTATTCATCTGTACGTTTTTGTTTGTTTGCACATTTCATGAAAAGAGACATTAGATTTTCTGCTTTGACACTGAAACCGTTTGTCATATCTGTTGTCTGTTATATATGGACTGAATATCTTCTATTGAATATACACCTTATTTTAGTAGAACCAAATAAGATAATTAAGAGTTATAACCTTATATTGAACCTTATATTGTAACAATGACTATTTAATGTTTCTTCATTTCATTCAGTAACTATTATGAATGGTTTTACAGAGCAGGTCTGGGGCCAGAGGTGTAATATTTATGTTCTTAAATTATGACATTATTTACGAAGCATTAATACACATTAAGTCTTGCTGTTACATCCAAAATATGTTTAGATGAACTTAGGCAATAAGTCTGAGAAAGTGCACATATGGAGTGAGGATGTAAGAAATATCTGCTGACACATAGCTATACATTTGAAGTGTATTTCTGAAGTTAGGAAATAAAAGACAAAAGTGTCATATGTATTGCTAAAATCATCAGTTGCAATGGAAACTTGTCACACATAGCCGAGTATATAAAATGGAATTATTTTATGAATGTTTTTGGTTTTATGTTAGAAAAAACAGATACAGAGACTATTTTCATCAAATGTGAAATGCACTGTGAAATGTATTTATTTGTATATAGTTTTGTTCTAGAATTTACATCTAAATATAAGCTCAAATGGGTGTACATAACATATTCATATGATCACTGTTCATACGCAACAGAGGACAGGTAAATGTTATATATTGATCCTGGAGTTGAGGCAAGCATCGGATTAAGCCAGGACCTTTTCAAATTCTGCATGTTCCAAGTGTCTCATCTATTTATTTTGACTGATGATATCATAAAAGCGCAAGGCGAGACATATACGAACTGGCAAATACCTTCTTTTCTGTGACTATGATTTCATAATTGCTATTAAAAAGATCAAGTGTACAGGAAATCTTAAGATTTTACTTTTGCTTATGGGAATTGCACCACATTGAACATGATTCAAATAATTGGTTCATGAATCATTATTCAAATAATGGAGTGTTAGGTATGTTTTTTAAATACATTTACATTACCAACTACAATGCAAAGAAAAGAGAGAATAATAAGACCATGTAAATATTTTTACATATTTTTCTTTATTTGTAAGTTTCATATCATCATGCTTTTTTTTTTTTTTTTTTGGCAACAAAATGATTAGCAAAAGTACTGCATTAGATTGAATCTTCCCAATGGTTTTCTTTTTTATTTTCTACACAGTTCATGATGCAGCTTGGGAAGCTGTGAAAATATTGATAGCATCTGAATACTGAACAGTTATCCTCTTCTTTTTTACATTAGTGTGATAAAAAATAGATAATTCACTATACTGACATGCACTTTAATAATTTCAACCTGACGTGATACATTTGTATCATATTAGGCATGCAGCTTATATTGTGCAGGTTACAAATGACAAATTTACACTAATGTTGTGAATATATTATTTACAAAAATTTAAATGATGTTCAGTAGTCGCACAAAAATATATAAGTATTTAAAAAATAAACATTTGAACTTAGAAGAAGTAAAATGAATGGCTAGCGTAATCATGCTTTCTGTGTGCTGGTGGTCACAAACAAGATTGGATGACCTTTTTGTATGTTAATGCACTTAACATAAGAAAATAAAAGGGGGAGGGGCTTTGTGGAGTTAGATAGTGAGCCTATCTGTACTGGAGGAAACTCTTGAGCAAAGTAGGCAGTTTGAGTTGAGGAATCAGGTGCAGTCTGGATCGGCCCATATAGTTTCGGATACTCAGTCTACACAGTTGACACAGAGACTGCGGCGTGGCTATCCAAGAAAAGACAGAGAAAGTTAACAATATAACCCTTTTTAAAAAAAAAAAAAAAAAATCTTCTGACAACTTAGTAGTTCATAAAGTGTATGGATAAGGTGACAAATGTTCAAATCCTAGCCTACATTGAAAACATCTTTTCAACACAAAGTTTGCAGTTTTAATTTGATTTATTTCTTTGTGGTCTTAAATATATGGAAGCTTGTTTCCGCCACGGAATAAATAAATAAAGGATAATTGCGACTTTTTATCTCACAATTCAGACTTTTTTCTCTCAATTCTGACTTTTTTCCACAGAATTCTGACTTTTTTTTCTCCGAATTTTGAGTTTACATCTCGCGATTCTGAATTTTTTCTCTGAATTTTGAGTTTACATCTCGCAATTCTGACTTTTTTCTCAGAATTGTAAGTTTACATCTCACAATTCTGACTTTTTTTTCTCCGAATTTTGAGTTTACATCTCACAATTCTGAATTTTTTTCTCGCAATTCTGAATTTTTTCTCTGAATTTTGAGTTTACATCTCGCAATTCTGACTTTTTTTCCTCCGAATTTTGAGTTTACATCTCGCAATTCGGAATTTTTTTCTCGCAATTCTTAATTTTTTCTCTGAATTTTGAGTTTACATCTCGCAATTCTGACTTTTTTTCTCGCAATTCTGACTTTTTTCTCACAATTACGAGTTTACATCCCGCAATTCTGACTTTTTTCTCACAATTCTGACTTTTTTTCTCCGAATTGCAAGTTTACATCTCGCAATTCTGACTTTTTTTCTCACAATTCTGACTTTTTTCTCACAATTGCGAGTTTACATCTCGCAATTCTGACTTTTTTCTCGCAATTCAGACATTTTTCTCAGAATTGTGTGTACATCTCGCAATTCTGAATTTTTTTTCTCGCAATTCTGAATTTTTTCTCAGAATTTTAAGTTTATATCTCGCAATTCTGAATTTTTTCTCGCAATTCTGACTTTTTTCACAATTGCGAGTTTACATCTCGCAATTTTGACTTTTTCCTCACAATTCTGACTTTTTTCTCAGAATTGTGATATAAACTCGCAATTGCGAGTTATAGAGACTTTTTCTCAGTTGTGTTATAAAGTCAGAATTGCGATTAATTGAAAGTTTATATCACGCAATTCTGAGAAATAAAGTCAGAATTGCAAGATATAAACTCACAATTGCAAGAAAAAAAGTCAGAATTGTGTGATAAAAAGTCACAATTACCTTTTTTATTTTTACTCAGTGGCGGAAACAAGCTTCCATATAAATATTCAATGAACCTATTACTGTAGAAATTAATTTTAGTGGTTTGAAACGTATAATGTCTGGAAGGTGCAACTTTGGACTGACTAAATTGATCATGTGAATGGGTTCTGCACCAAACAATCTTTTAGACAAACCTAATCATGCAACTTCATCAAACACACAATTTTTTTTTTTTTTTAAGTTGCATTCAAAATTCACAAAGGACCCATAGTTCAAGTGACCTGGATCATGTCCTGAACCCATTCCCTCTCTCTTTCCTTTTAAATCTACTTTCATAAAGCCAATAATGCATGATGCTTCTGAACTTCATGAAAATAACCAAAAGCTATCAAAACCAACTGAGCAGCATTACCTTCATACAGAAGGAGCGCAGACTCTGCCGTACTGCTGGGTGGCGCTGTCTCCACCGGTCTTTGCAGCTCCAGGTTGCGAGCGTTGATGTTAGCGCCAAACTCTAGTAGCAGTCTGATGATATCTGGACAGTCCTTCTGTGCTGCAGCGTGTAGTGGAGTGTCCAGGAAACGGCCCTTCTGTACATTGGCTCCTATGAAAAACAGATCCTTTTGTGATCAAATAAACAAGACCAGAAATAAAGGTGAGATGACCTGACCTTAGCACACCAAAATACACCAAATAATTCCATTTTTTTGTTTGGTTTGAACAGAAGTCTGATGAGCTCACCTCCATCCAGAAGTTTCTGTGTACACTGGAGCTGCTGGGAGGCACAGGCAATGTAGAGAGGTGTTCCTAGATGGGGGATGTCGTAATCTACATCTGCTCCCCACGAGATAAGAGACTCTATACATGCTGCCCTGCCTGAGACAGCAACACATCTATGTTTATATTTTTGTAAACCTGGCTATAAATGCTATACATTCAAATAAACTGATTTTTATGGTTAGACTAAAGCAGAACTACTTGATTACCTTTGCTAGAGGCCTCGTGAATGGGTGAAGGTTGGCACACTTCTGCCTGTGGTTTTGCTCCATGTTCCAAAAGAACCTCTGTACAGGTGAAACTTCCTGCCGAGCAGGCATTAAACAGCGGGGTCACGCCGTCAATGGTCGTGGCATTCACCTGCCATGCACAAGAACATGCTAACAGCACAATCCACACAAACGGATCAATCTGAGCAGAGTCTTCTTCTAAACATCTAATAAACAAAGAGCAAGAAAACATCTAAAAAAAACAATAAGGGGAGGCTGGGGTTAATTGTCAAACAGGAAATTATGACATATGCTATATCTCAGTAACTATGGTTGGGGGATAAAATTCCGATTCCATAATTTATTTTGTTTGTTTATTTTTTAATTTGTTCCAATTCTGATATAAATTTTGTGAAGTTTATCTTTAAAATAAATTAAAATTCTATTATCATCATATTTTTGCTATAGCTATAAACATTCAAGCAAGGATCATTATATAATGAAAATAAGATTAAGCAAAAGATTGAAGTGTGTAGCCAGGACAAGTGTATATTTCATAAATATAAAGTTAGGGCAAGCTGTGATTTTTATTGGGGCAAGTTGTCATGTGTTTTAAATTTTATAAATGTATGCAATTAATTACATATTAATTACTAAAAAAAATAATAAATGGATAAAACAATGCTTTCTGTTTTTTGCTGTTTCAGTAATTATGCTGTTTCATAATTGTTTTAATGTTGCTGAAAAGTCTTTAATATGCTGTTTAATAACTAACTCACATTGGCACCGGCCTCTATGAGAGCCCTGGCACATGCCACATGATCGCCCAGACACGCTTCATGTAGTGGAGTCACGTGATCAATAGTGATGATATTTGGATTGTAACCCTGGTAATATGGAGAAGAAAAACAGAGAAAAATAAAACAATGTATTATCTTTAAAAAGTTAAAAACGTACTAATTTGACTTTTTTTTTTAACAATTCTGTTCCATTTTTTTGTGTATATGTTTGTAAACCTGTGAGAGAAGAGTCTTAAGAGCCAGAAGTCGACCCTGGCACGCAGCTTCATGGAGTGGAGAACGATCCGCCCATGAACCTGTGAGACGGGAATGAATGAACACACGCCATATTATTTTATGTCACAGCCACCAGCTAGAGTGCCCGTGATTACCACCAGAGGGCACTCCACCCCAGACTATTGCCACACCAACTCAGACTTCATTACCCATAACCCACTGCCTGGACTAATCAGCCATGATTGCCTACAGCTGTGTCTTGTTACCTCTCAGTCTCACCCTATTTAAAGCCTGGTTTCTGTCTCATTTATTGCTCAGTCTCGCTAATGTTAACACTGCTTCCCTATCCTTGGTTTTCTAAGTTTCTTGGTTTTGCTGTGTTTTCCTTTGCCTGTTCGCTTTGCCTGTTCGCTTTGCCTGTTCGCTTTGCCTGTGTTCTGGATATCGTTGTATGGACTGCCCACTCTGTGTTTGACCATTTGCCTGTTTTTGGACTTGATTGTGGATTACCCCTTAATAAAACACTGCATTTGGATCCTCAACCTTCATGTCCCGGTGAAGGGCATAACAATTCTTATTAATAAACAAATATTTCCCATGACTGATAAATGCCCAAACCACAAAACAAGCCAAAAAAATGTTGAAGTAATAATTATTAAATGTTACATTAACATAATTTACAGCAACCATAATTTGCTGTAGTTAAAAGCTAACCAACAGTTACAAAAACACAACCATGTAATTCAAGAGCTTTAAAAACACCCACTCAGCCACAGTTGGACTTGATCTAATTTCCAGTACATTGTAAAGTGAGAGTGGTGTGATTTTGACACTGGCCATTGACAGCTGTTGAGAAGAGAGCCTGTGAGTGGAATTGCTACATTATGAACCACCATGAGAGAGGATCAGCTCTCTATATACAATAAAGGTGATTCATTTCAAAAGTTGAGCCATTTGAACAAATTATCCCGTGTTGCTGTAATACAAAATAAAACAAAAGGATTTACTATATAAAATGTGCAATTAAAATTGGACTTACTTTATCAGTATGTAGGAATAAAAGCAACATTCTTCTTCTGTAAAGGCAGCTATATTGTTTTATGTACTGTATGAAGATCCATTTATTTTTAAACAACTTGATTTAATTAATCTCGCATTTTTATGGAAATACAAGGCAAAAGGCCATTTACAAAAACCAAGTGCATATGGAGGCCTCTGCCTTCCAATCTTTAAACATTACAGGGCAGTAAATGCCAGGGCTCTGAAAAAAGGGGCATTTTGGATGTCTTTTCCATTATGTGTTCAAGCGGAAGCCATGTCAAAGACCTCTCTGTCAGTGTCTTCAAAAATGCAAAACTTTTAATAAATTGGGGGGCAGTAATTTTATGCTAAAAAACACCTTGAAGACTTTGAATCAGATAAAAAGTTTCAATAAATTACCAAAAGTCTCAATCAATTCATTGGTATCATGCAATCATTCATTTGAACCTTGGATAGATGGAGTTTTTTTCAGTATGGAGGGGGACGGGATTACTTTGTATATGAAGTCTTTATAGAGAGGATCAGTTTGCATCCTTTTTGCAACTTAAAAATAAGTTTAAACATCCTCAGTCACATTTTTAGTTATTTGCAAGTTAGAAATTATGTAAAATAAACTTTTTTTTTCTCCATATAGAGGATTTTCCACTATATCAAAGTGTTTGTGTTAACCAAATTTGATAAATGTTTTATTTAAATGTTAACATAGATATCCCTAAAACAAAACATTTTATAAAATATATATATATATTTTTCTCAAATTTTCCACTGGCCCCCTAACACATCCCTGTAACCCCCTGCGGGTCCCCTGACCACATTTAGAAAAATTCCTCAATTAAACAACTGCATCAACCAGCTGACCACAGTAGCAACAACACGGCCTTTGGACATTTTCCATTTAATCAGAACAATAATCGTGTATAACACAGAACAATTATTAATACCATAATACACTAGCAGCTCCTACCGGAGATATATCTACTCAGAGATCTATATTTAGCATGAGCTCAATCTAGCTACAGCAACATACGACAACTGCCCTCTGCAACTGTCATTCCTGGCACAGACCGAGGCCTAAGAGCAAGAGGTTCCGTTACGTACCCATGTCTCCGTCGCCCCACGGCACATCTAGCCATTGATACATATACGCCATAGCCTGTAAATGAAAGGACGGCTGTCATCTCGGGGTGCAAAAAAGTAGCCGTCTTCTCTTTTTAGCTTAGCTGAGCGAGGGCGATGGGTTACTGCCACTGAGATTCCACACTGACATGTGGAGCCTCAGGTCACAGCTGTGCTTTAGTCAGTTACAATCATACTAGACTACTACATGCTACTTTTTATGATGCAATGTTGTGTTTTCTTGTGTGTTTAAAGCATTCATGTCATATACGTAAAAATGAATGAGTTAAAACTACTTCATTGGTGACAATGTATGTCATAGCCCTGTTTCTTCTAATCAAGAAACACACTGGTTGTTGCCTGAAGGGCACTTCTCAGTACGAATGCAGTCTTTATTGTGAGATTCTGTGAGACCCTTCATGAATATTTCAGATCCTGTTCTGTTGATGTGACTACAGCTGAGCTCCACGGAGACTAGGACCACTTGTAACTTCCCTGTTTATAGACTCCCTAGTCAGGGAGACAGTCCAATTCAACTATTCTATGGTGTATTGTAATGATATAAAGGAATCCCACCTCCTTAATAAACAACTACACATTATAGCGTAAATGCCCATGTCTAATGCATAATGCAGAAGGAGTCCAAACAGTGTGCTGTATTTACTTGAACTCTGATGCCCTTATAAAGAGGGTTTAAATATCGCCAACTAGAAATGGCTCAACTTAGCGGTGTGCAGCAATAAAAACAATAATATCTTTACATAGAGTTTTAACTTTAACTAACAACTACTAGGCCAAGTACAGTAGTCCATGCTACATTACAGTAGTGCATGCTACTATTTGTATGTTCCAATACTTACTGTTGCCTAATCTGCAATGCTAGTCAGCATTGTATTTTGGGTTGTGGGAAATATGAGAAAGAATAATAACCCAGCTTTTGAAGAAAACGTTCTTTTTTCATCCAACACTGGAAATAATAAATTACTAATAACGTTAAAACAACAAGCACAGATCAGTTTTGCGTGAATAGCCGCAGCTATTGTGTATTGTGTTTGTGACTGACACTTTGTATCAATTATGTACGTGATATCTATTCTAAGTCTTATTTTGTTTGTTTAATAATGTTAATATATAATTAATGTATAGGCTATATATAAAATGTTCGTGATGATTTGATATTAACATTAACAATAATGAATAAGAATTTGTCATATTAATAATATTAATTCTTATAATAATAATAATAATAATATTCAAATTCTTATAATAACATTAATATTATTTATCTAATATTAACTTCGATATTATTTGCCATTTTATAGCTATGGAAGGTCCGCCCCCATACAAATGCATTACTGCAAGGTGACAGCAGGGCGCATATAAAGGCACATTTATTTACACGTGTCGATAACTCACCTTGACTAATCAAAATACCCCAGCGCGATTTCTTTTTCGCAGAAAAATCCTCGACGTCCTCTCGCTTTCTTTTCTTGGGAGTATTATCTGAATACTTGGGTTCACTGCAGGGAACTTCAGGCATGTTTGCATCAGGTCTGTGTCCTCCTCTTTACACAGGATAGAGCGAGACTATAGCGCTTCTCTCTGATTGGCTGCTCGGCTTGTTATTGTTTCAGATCTCGGTAGAGTCGTGTTGGCTACGGCAAAGATTTACCATATGAATATTAATAAGGTCACGCTGACGTTAGTTGGTAACCTTTCTCGAGCATCCAGTTACGTAACGTGATTAATATTCATAAGCCGAGCCTTTGCCATAGTAAAATGACGAGCGCACGCCTACTGGACGTACGTCACGAAACGTAATTTATATTCATGAGGTAAATCTTCAACATAGTACTGTAGGCTACCGTGTCTCTGCCAGTTAAACTATTTATATCGCAAGTTAAGATTAGAACGGTGCCACTGTTGTTCCGACACAAATAGCTAGTAATAGAGTCAGGATTTTTAATGAATTTACCCGCTTGTACATCCTTAACATTTATCAAAAAAAAAGATTGTAAAATGTTTGACGTTCATCTCAGTTAGGCTAGTTTGTATCTAGCATTTCAACTTCAAGTCAGGTAATTTGCATGTTATTGAGATCGTGATAAACAGGGCTGCAAAAATAGTGGGATAAAAAGGGACGAAACAGACAAAAATTAGTTCAGAGGAGCATTTCCGAACAGAATCACTACATTTTACCTGAATTCTTCAAAGAGTTCAGATAGCTATATATTACTGAATAAATGTGATTGGTGGGTTACTATTTCTGTAGTGTACTGCAGCAAACATTTTCATGTAAAACAATAAAAAAGTGTCTTTTTTACAAGTTTGTACTTAGTAATAACAGTCAATTATGCATAGGCCTAATTATGCAACTATCCTAAACCAAACCCTGATCCAATCCCTAACCCTATAAGTACATGTTGTTGTTGATAAATATTCCTCAGTAGGCTACTTAAATGTATAATAAATTTATAATTTTATAAATTTATAATTTAAAATGTACAAGGACACTTTAAAATAAAGTGTAACCAAAAGGGAACAAAAATAAAAGGCCATTGCTATACAATATATATCACAACTGTATCTAAAGTCTACCCAGCGATGTTTACCAAAGTGCCAAGAGAAAATGATTTTCCTAACTCATCATTAGATAAGAACACAGTGACCCAATTTTACAATGTTACAAACTGGGCCATGCAACAGAAGCTTTCTATTTACTCAACAAGTCAAATGTTTATGTTTACAAAGAGATATAAAGAGTTATAAACCCAATCTAACCCGATAGTGACTAATTTTAGAACATGCTCCAAAATATATAGCCCCAATATGCCTCAGTTTTGCCTACTTACTGTGCCCTTGGCCAAAATCATAGAACTCGGCTGCGATCCGGGCCGCCTCCTTACGGTTTCCTTTAACCACATAGAAGTGAGTCAGTATGTTTAAGCTGATCTTGACAAAAAGTTTGAAGCAAAAAAGGACGAAAATCGAGAGATAGACATTGGTATAATGCGAGCCGAATGGCCGCTCCTCCAAAATCCCAGTCATTGCTGCTGCTCAGTGAGTGTGAATGTTTTGGAATGGGATCCAGGGATGTGTTGATGGGGATCATATGCCAGACTGGCCCATTTATTCCCCAAGGCAGCTGGGCTCAGAGTAGGGATGAGATAAGGCAGCTGGACTTTTAGCTAGTGGAAAATGGGCCACTTGACTGAGGCATAACAATAGGTGCTGTCATTTGTTAGGATGTTTGTCTCATGATACTTTGTGACAGTTTTGTTTTCATTACATTATTTGTATTTTAACATATTGTTGCTAATACATATCAGTGACTTCAGATGATTTAAAGTAATTTTGTTTATGTCCCATTGGCATTGTAGAAATACCCTATTCACAATTGGCCATGATTAATCTAAAAACAGGGGAGTTACCAGGTTAAAGCTGGTAGTAGCTGGTATCATGTGATCCATGGGAGCTATTTCATATTTTGGCAGTAGAGATGATTGATATAGATTTCATGTGATTTTTCCCCAGAAAGGATTTTAAAACATTTAATTTTTTGTAAAATTTTTTTTTTTTTTTTTTTTTTTTTTTTTTGATGTATATGTAAACTTGTATTAGAAGGTAAACAATATATATGTTTTATTCCAAGGAAAATAATAATAATAAACATCCACAAACAGAAGAAGAAATGGTAAGGGTCCAAGTCAAATTTATTTTTTTTTCTTCCAGGAGACCAAGGACTACAGCATCTGTTTGGAGAACATTGTCAATTAAAAAAAAAAATGTGTTAAAAAACAAAGACGGGTTTTTTTTTTTTTTTTTTTTTTTTTTCAATAATATTGAGGTTTTGATTAATGAATGGTTGTTATGTACACTCTGGCATTTTTTTGTGTATAAATTCTTGGTAACTTTAGTTTAGGATCCAATTCCTCCCAGTTGCTTATTAACATGAATATTAATAGGATATTGGCTGTTTATTAGTACTTATGAAGGACACATTAATGCCTTATTCTGCATGACTATATTCTACATCCCTTAATCCTACCCAATAGTACCTAAACCTAACAACCTTACTAACTATTAATAAGCACTAATTATGAGTTTATTGAGGCAAAATTCGTAGTTAATAGCTAGTTAAAACAGACAATTTAACCCTAAACTAAAGTGTGACGAAATTCTTATATTTCTTATACTGTTGTATACTAGTTCGCTCAAATAATACAAAATTGCCTGTGTATTATTGCCCGTTGCTCTTTTACTATTGATGCAATGCCACTCCCTGACCACTGGGTGGCAATGTGTACTTTCAAAAAATGAAACAGGAAGTAGGTCTTGCTTCCGAATCATCTTTCAAACTGTCTCACTTCCTGCTTTGAACCTCCGCTCGGAGCGTTGCTTTATATCTTTGTTTTGCAATACATTGTTAGTTGTTAACTAGATTGAATCATGAATACAGTATTGTCGAGGGCGAACTCGCTCTTCGCCTTCTCTCTCAGTGTGATGGCCGCGCTCACATTCGGATGCTTCATTACTACAGCGTTCAAAGACAGAAGCGTACCGGTGGATATACACGTATCCAAAGTCATGCTGTAAGTTACCTGCACTGTTTCTGAGCCTGCGACCCAAGGTTCAATACAAAATCAATGTTAAGATCATTAAAAAAGGTATTTGATATACATCAGGCATTACCGACCATTTTGAATCATAATTTTGCAGCATATGGGATTTGTAGATGCTGAGCTTGTGGCCAATAGCAGTGCTGCACGTCAGCTATGCAAATTAAGTAAAGCACAAATATCTTATTTTTGTGCTTTTGTTCAACGGTATTTTAAAACGCTGGGGGGAAAATATGATTTTGTGTGGGTAACGTGTGCATTTTAAATGTGTATGTGCCATCAGGTTGCAGGATTGAATGTAGTTTCGTCTTTCACATCTATGTTTCACACACGTTTCACACATATGTAAACTGAGATCTTCTTTCTCATCATCTTATTCTCTCTCCAGTAAAAATGTAGACGACTTCACAGGACCACGAGAGAGGAGTGACTTGGGCTTTGTGACATTTGACCTTTCTGCTAATATCCTTTTGACAGAACAGACCACTGCTGTGCTACACAATTACCACCATGTAGATGAAAATTTAATCACTCTAAGCCATAGTTTTTCGGATTTTTATTTATAATTTCGTGTTTTCTGTGTTAATCATTACATATTTACCATTATTTCTGCAAATGTAATTCCTGTGTGAATGCATTTATGCCAGCTCGGTGCACAATGCAGCTTTGCAGTGCAGTTTACACCTAGAACTAGATTTACACTATTTGCCTTAACCGCTTTATTACATCTGCAGCCAATATTTGACTGGAATGTGAAGGAGCTCTTTCTTTACCTGACCGCTGAATATTCAACTAAAAGCAATGTAAGTCTTTAAAAGTTCAGCCTATCCAGAGAGTCAGTGGACATTATAAATCTATGTGAATGAGAGCTGGGTATTTGTTGTGTTGTAGATTTGAATATGTCAGACCTGTTTGTGTTTTTCACATCAATAAAGAGTCCCATGTTATCCCATGTATCCCATGTTAGGCACTGAACCAGGTGGTTCTATGGGACAAGATTGTCTTGAGAGGTGACAACACCAAACTAAACCTGAAGGAGGTTAAATCCAAGTACTTCTTCTTTGATGATGGGAATGGTTTAAGGTTAGTTCCTTTTATTTAGAGTATTTCATCTGTGCAGTTTAATTAACAGTTTAAAAATAATATATATACACTCTACCATTCAAAAAGTTTTAGATCTGTAAGATTTTTAATGTTTTTAAAAAAGTCTCTTCTGCTCACCAAAGGCTGTATTTATTTGATCCAAAATACAGCAAAAACCGTAATATTGTGAAATATTTTTACAATTTAAAATAACTGTTTTCTAATTGAATATATAGTAAAATGTAATTTATTTCTGTGATGCAAAGCTGAATTTTTAGCATCATTAGTCCAGTCTTCAGTGTCACATGATCCTTCAAAAATCATTCTAATAAGCTGATTTGGTGCTCAAGAAACATTTATTATCAATGTTAAACAGTTGTATACAATATTTTTTCAGGATTCTTTGATGAATAGAAAGTTTCAAAGAACAGCATGTATCTGAAATAGAATCTTTTGTAACATTATAAATGTCACTTTTGATCGATTTAATGCATGCTTGCTGAATAAAAGTATTAACTTTTGAACTGTAGTGTATAATGTTACAAAAGCTTTCTATTACAATTTTTATATATGATTTTCATATATAATTTTTCAATAAAAATGTTTTAATTTAAAATTTCATTTCATTTTAATTATTTCTAAATATCAGATCTTATTATAACTGAATTATGAGCCATACACTTAAGATCTGATACTTGGAAATTACAAAATGAAATTAATTTCAAATGACAATTTAATTTTAAAAAATCAATCAGATTTCTTATAAGTAAAACAATAAGAGAAACTTTACAACATCAAAAAGCACACATCTCAGTACCACTCAGTTGAACGAAACTCAAATAAATATTGATAAAGTGAACATTACTTGGAATAGATATTTGGGTAAACACTTTGCAATAAAGTCTCATTTAACATTAATGCATTAGTTAAAATAAACTATCAATTAGCAATATATTTTTTTCACAGAATTTATTAATGTTAGTAAAAAAAATGAAATTCTTTGTTCATGTTATTTCACAGTGCATTAACTAACGATAATCAATACTTTTCATTTTAAAGATGTGATGGTAAATAGTGAAATTAACATTAACAAAGATGAATAAATGCAGTAGAAGTATTGTTCGTTGCCTGAAGGAGGTTAAATCCAAGTACTTCTTCTTTGATGATGGGAATGGTTTAAGGTTAGTTCCTTTTATTTAGAGTATTTCATCTGTGCAGTTTAATTAACAGTTTAAAAATAATATATATACACTCTACCATTCAAAAAGTTTTAGATCTGTAAGATTTTTAATGTTTTTAAAAAAGTCTCTTCTGCTCACCAAAGGCTGTATTTATTTGATCCAAAATACAGCAAAAACCGTAATATTGTGAAATATTTTTACAATTTAAAATAACTGTTTTCTAATTGAATATATAGTAAAATGTAATTTATTTCTGTGATGCAAAGCTGAATTTTTAGCATCATTAGTCCAGTCTTCAGTGTCACATGATCCTTCAAAAATCATTCTAATAAGCTGATTTGGTGCTCAAGAAACATTTATTATCAATGTTAAACAGTTGTATACAATATTTTTTCAGGATTCTTTGATGAATAGAAAGTTTCAAAGAACAGCATGTATCTGAAATAGAATCTTTTGTAACATTATAAATGTCACTTTTGATCGATTTAATGCATGCTTGCTGAATAAAAGTATTAACTTTTGAACTGTAGTGTATAATGTTACAAAAGCTTTCTATTACAATTTTTATATATGATTTTCATATATAATTTTTCAATAAAAATGTTTTAATTTAAAATTTCATTTCATTTTAATTATTTCTAAATATCAGATCTTATTATAACTGAATTATGAGCCATACACTTAAGATCTGATACTTGGAAATTACAAAATGAAATTAATTTCAAATGACAATTTAATTTTAAAAAATCAATCAGATTTCTTATAAGTAAAACAATAAGAGAAACTTTACAACATCAAAAAGCACACATCTCAGTACCACTCAGTTGAACGAAACTCAAATAAATATTGATAAAGTGAACATTACTTGGAATAGATATTTGGGTAAACACTTTGCAATAAAGTCTCATTTAACATTAATGCATTAGTTAAAATAAACTATCAATTAGCAATATATTTTTTTCACAGAATTTATTAATGTTAGTAAAAAAAATGAAATTCTTTGTTCATGTTATTTCACAGTGCATTAACTAACGATAATCAATACTTTTCATTTTAAAGATGTGATGGTAAATAGTGAAATTAACATTAACAAAGATGAATAAATGCAGTAGAAGTATTGTTCGTTGCTGGTTTATGTTAACTAATGTAGTTAACAAATGAGATCTTATTGTAAAGTGTTACCGATATTTGACATATAGAACTGAAAAGTATAGAAATGGACATCTCTCTGATATCTCTGTTTTTTCCCAAACACAGGGCGAATAAGAACATCACTCTCACTCTCTCATGGAATGTGGTGCCAAATGCTGGAATCCTGCCACTGGTCATGGGATCAGGACACAAGAGTCTCGCCTTCCCTGAATCATATGAAACAGCAAAGAGCTACTGAACTGTTCCAGTCCATCCCAAACCATATTTGTAAATGTTGTGCTCTGTACGGGTTTTAATAAAAGTTAACACATTGTTTTAAGGAGTGACTGTTGTTTCTGGGGATTAAGAAAATTATTGCAACATACTAATATTTTAAGAGTTGGATAGTCATATTTAGTTCTATGACCATTACAGTTCTAGTTCCAAAAAAGGGATACTGATAATATTTTTCATCAGGAAAATAATTCTCTGGTGTTTCATATTTGTCTTGTGTGGATAAGAATATTTTTGTTAATAATAATCTGTTTTGGTCAGTATTAAAACATCAATTTGTTATTATTAAAACTAAAGAGCTCACAAAGCAAGATTAAGAGTACATGTAATAACAAATTAAAGGAAGCGCAATCATTCACTTTTAGAAAAAAAAAAGTTCATTTGGGCTCAATATAGAACCCTAGGGTGCTTGACAAAAATGCATTTCTGCAAAAAAAAAAAAAAAAATGAAATTACAACTAGGTTTGTGGAATGCGTTTGCTGCTAAACTGCTTCGCAAAGTGTCTCTCCAACAGTTTTTACATTGGAATTAAATTCCACTTAAATAACTGTTATTACTTGAATAATTGAAACTCTGTAAATAATGCAGGTATGTTGCAATCCCTTAGAATAGTAGTGTAAAATACTACACAAACTCACTAGTTTTTGGGAGAGACCAGACATATTTTTTATGAACAGTTCCCAGATTCAATCACCAGATGGCAGCACTTGAACACTTCATTATGCTAGTTACAGTATTTTAATTGGAGACACACTATGACTAAATCAATACACCAAGGCATAAATTGCTTGTGCTAATGTGCCAGAAACATATACAGTTTCTGCAAAACTGCAAACACACTCTGGTGCAAAAACTCCATGCATGATAACTTTCTTATTTGTGAACTTAATTCTCCTCAATCTAAAATCAAAAGAGTCACTTGGACAAAAATTCAATGAGCTAATGTGGAAAAAAAATCTCTCATCAGTCCAAACACAAAAACTCCTCTTAATTGTCTCAAATATATCAGTAACACAATAGCTTTCTAAAATACCAGGAAGAGAAGGAGAATATGCAAGAAATGGAATACTATGCAATGTATATACATACTGATTATGATTGAAACCCGTATTAATAAGTAACACCAACTGCCAGTCCACACAGACTAATAAGGTCATTAATTACTTGGCTAAGGAACCAGAACCAGAAAGTTGTCATATAGATGAAGTTATGTGCTCACACCCAAATGGCGTGAAAACACTTGTTCTGCTGTTGGTGTGTAGCAGGGGTGCTCCATCCTGCTCCTAAAGGGCCACTGTCCTGCAGATTTTAGCTCCAATCCCAATTAAACACACCTGAACCAACTAATCAACGCCTTACTAGAAAGAAAGAAAGAAAGAAAGAAAGAACCCTTTGTGCAATTTCACTCCTGCGTGAGGGCAACATTGTATCACACAAAAGAAACATAAGATCAAGGTTTCTCATTCAGTAAGAGCATGTGAAAGGAAATAGGCCAAACATTTGCACTCAAAATTCAATTTCTCAACATAAGTAATAGAAATCATTTTAGCAGTTCAAGCTGTTCTGCTATAGTACACATGGAGTTAATAACAAGAGGAAATTCACCCTCATTTGTGTGAGCTATTTGGACCAAAAGAGAATGTTCTGGACATTTTTACTAAAATAAGAAACAAACCAAGGTTTGAAATGAGGTGATTGTGGTGAATAAGAGGGATTTTATACTACAACAAAACCGGATGATCACATAGCTGGAACTTCTCCCTGTCTCTTAAGGAACTATATGTGACCAACACATCAAAAAGTGGGGCTAAAATAGAGGACAATCACAGGGCTTGTTTATGGAAAAAACTGTGATTCAGTATACATAAGAAAACTATCAAATGGCTTCAGAAGGCATGAAATATAGCACACAAGTAGTGTGAACTGCTTCTTTGATGCTTTTCGTTATTTTGAAGCATGACAACCCCTAGTCACTTTCATTATCAGCCTTTTCTCTGTTTTTGTTCCATGAAAACAAAAGAAAAGAAAATCAGGTTTGGAATAACACAAGGGTGAGCTGACAGATTGACAGAATTTACAAAATATTCCTTTAACATGTATGTTTATGTTGATTCACATTAAAGGTTTAGCTCACCAAAAAATGAAAAGTCTGTCATTAATTATTCACTCTCATGTCGTTCCAAACCTGTAAGACTT
Organism: Mylopharyngodon piceus; assembly: GCA_039654765.1. Lineage (NCBI taxonomy): Eukaryota > Metazoa > Chordata > Actinopteri > Cypriniformes > Xenocyprididae > Mylopharyngodon > Mylopharyngodon piceus. The sequence goes on from CM077440.1 coordinate 27,255,545, forward strand.
TTGTTTATCTTCGGAACACAAATTAAGATTTTTTTGATGAAGTCTGAAAACTTTCTGTCCCTCCATAGACAGCTATGCAATTGAAACTTTGATGTTTCAAAAAGTTCATAAAGAGATTGTAAAACTAATCTATTTGAATTGAGTGGTTTAGTCCAAATTTTCTGAAGAAACTTGATCGCTTTATATGATGAACAGTTTGAATTTAGGATTTTACTCACATATAAACATTCATCATCTCACACATCAGTTATGGTAAACGGAAGGTTAAGCATGTTTGCTTGACATGCGAGAACCAATGAGGTTCATTCTCGTGTGTTAAGCAGCATTTCTGAGTTTCCACAAGAGTTTGTTCTCGCACATCAAGCAGGTTCTGTTGAGCTTCTGTTTATGTTTGCTGATCAATGTTTATATGTGAATAAAAGCCTAAATTAAATCTGTTCATCATAAAAAGTTATCAAGTCTCTTCAGAAAATGTTTACGATCTCTTTATGAACTTTTTGAAGCGTCCAGTTGCGTGGAGGGACAGAAAGCTCTCAGATTTCAGCAAAAAGATCTTCATTTGTGTTCCAAAGATGAACAAAAGTCTTACGGGTTTGAAACAACATGAGGGTGAGTAATTAATGACAGAATTTTCATTTTTGGGTGAACTAACCCTTTAATAGAGAAGTTGGGGTTGAGCTTTGATTGTCAAATACATTGACTTTTTTTTTTTTTTTTTTTTTTTTTGACAATCTTCTAATGATCAAATTGTTTGCTTAAAAATGCTGTTCATGCAATCTCCAGAGAAATGAAAAACAAAAGGTATGAAACTACACTCTTAACTTAAACCAAATGTACTATTTCATGCGTTTTCATGTATTAATGTTGAGCATGCTGTTTGAAATGTTAAGATGGGAGTTATTATTTGTTTTCCAAGAAATGCAGGTATGTCCTCTGCACTATAGGGATTAAGGAAAGAATTTTGTTGACAAATCACCCAGAATTACTTTATTGCTTAGGGAGTTAAGAAGGCTAAAATAATGTCATTTAATAAAGATCCCACTAGCAAAAACATTGGGAGAACTTAATAAATTAAATAAATACTTTGTTAGTCATACTAAGTTTTTCATCATTTGCTTGGTCTCCCACTCCTATAACTCCTATAAACAGTTTCTTTCCAACATAAACTATTCACAATGCAAAAACACAGTTCATGTATTTATGGAAGTGGACTGCGTAAACAGGAATTAATAACCTATTCAATGACTATTCATTCCTGTTCTGAAGTCAGGTGGCGGGCAGCGGAGCACAGGGACTTGAATAAGCAGGGACGCATTGTGTTAAAGTCCTTCAAACAGAATGCCGCAGATGCTGTTTGTGTGAATTGTGCTTTGTCTCCATATGCTCTAATTCCCAGTGCAATTCATTGTAATATTCGCCATTATTGTGGGTTGATGTCCGTCTGTGGCATTTAAGGAATTCTGCTTTGAGCCATTTCCTAGAGAGATAGAATAGAGATTCATGCCACACTGATGTACTGTTGTGGTTTGTTTAATTGACTCATATTTTTCTAGCCTCTGTGCTACACATTCCACTTGTCTGATTCATTTAACCTTGAATCAAAAGCATGCAGGTATAGACATTGTAAATTAAATAACAAATTCCTCGCTTAGAATAGATTATTGTGTGTTCTTCCTGCAGATTCCACTGCTGTTTGTTTCAGATTATACTGTGTCTGTTTTCTCTGTACAACATTTTGGCTGTTTGTCAATTGGCAATTTGTGTTTTGCCTTCTTCTCTGAAACAAAAATGGTCAGTCTCAACAACAATCACTTGATATTTCCTTTCCAGCCCCAGTTGTTCAGTGTATGTGCTTGTTTGTCTTGAGGGGAGAGTATGGCGTGAAAAGGATCTTCAGGAAAACACATTTGAGGAGCAGGGCTATCTGAATCACTGGAGTTCAAAGGTGTCTGTTTTCCTTGCTAAGACTCCAACAAGTTTCAGAAGGCTTTACATCTTAAGTGTACTTCAGCAGTGTCTCAGGAGAACAATGCTATTTGCTAAACTCAAACCTTTAGTTTCCTACACGAAAATGCCAAAACTCATGTTACTGCAGTTGTCAGACTGATTCTGGCTTTTTTATGGAAAAAAATGGAAGAAATATATATATATATAAAACCCTATAACGGTTACCTCTGGTCCTTGAATCTGATTGGTTGAGCAGCATTCCAAGAGCGCTTTCACTGTTGGTATGTCATTGTCTGTTCCAGTTATTTTCTCCATTAATGGTGGGGATTTTCCAGTAGGTGGTGACAATAAGGTCATTCGCTCAACCGATTAGTTAAAAAATGCTGATTCATTCAGGAACCATCTGTATGAGTGAGTCATTGAATCATTCTTTCAACCGATTTTTTTCAAAAACTCTGATTCATTCAGGAACAAAACAATTGGGTACTTCTTTTGAATAAGTATATGTTCTATATAGTATGAATGTGTGTAGTGTAAATGTAATCCTGACATATAACATTCATCATGTTGTCATTTGACCAACCAGCGTCAGTTGCGTCACTTCACGCTCTCTTGTGGCCTCATGGGAGTCCATTGGATGCGAAATTCAGATTTTCGCCGGAAGTAATATGTCATCCGGTAATTTTGCATACTGATTTATGAACACTGTAAATTTGGACGTTCTCCAATAATATATAATAAACTCAAACCATACACAAAGACAAAATGATGTAGACATAATGTATTTACATAATGAGAGGGCTGTGAATTCACACACTTTCTGCATTAAAAACTCTTCCTCCTTCATTGTTATACGCCCAATCCTGCACACACTCAATCGAGTGAAACACAAGCTAACAAATATAATAGGATTCTCAGTGGCTCCTGCCTCGCCCCTTAAAAAGGTCATAAGTCATGTACAATTTCTATAGCAGGAAGAGTGCATGATAGTAAATAATGGGCACTCTGATGTAATATATGGTGTGAACTGGTCGCAGCGGCATGAAGATTATCTGACAATCTGGAAAGCAGGGCAATTGACACCGTTTCCTTCCCTCCTCTTAGGATATTGGCCATCCTTGAAAGAGTTTCTTGGACCCAGTCAAGACACTTGTTATTGTCTTAACGTATCTAGGAGACAGTCTGACAACAAACTTTTTTTTTTTTTTTTTTTGCGCAAAGAAAGTGATTCGTGAAATCGTGAAATTATGAAATTGAACTTTAAGCAACAGTGTTTGGAAGAACGTCAAGGTAATAACAAACTTGTACGATAAAAAATGATTGCCTGGAAAAGGACGAAATACGAGAGAGGAATTTTCATTTCACCTTAGAGCCTGGATTTAATTTTAGTACATTCAATGCTGTACTACTAGACTTTGATTGAACTGAAACAGAAATTGATGTTGACACGTCAGATTATTATGGCCAGTGTGGCTCAGCCTATATTTAAAACATTCAAAGACAGTTTCAGTTTTGTCATTATGTCTTCACATAAGAAGGTGATGTTCGCTATAAATCTAAAATCCCCTGAACTGCTTGGTGAATATGGGGTGTAAAAATCACTATCCCCTCTTGAATTTGATAAGAAAACATATTCCTGCATTTGGTTAGAGCTGAAATATTACATAGACAACATTACTTGTGTGCTTTGACAACACAACAAAGGTTTCCCTGTTTTGCAATATTAGTGATCTGTGTCCTCTGAGGTCACTGGCAACAGATCTAATACTATTCAAGGAGTCTGACACAGTGTCTCACATACATGGGTCTTGAAAAACAAGAGTAAAAATGGTAAAGAAAAGGAAAGATCTTTTAAAAATCTAAAACACATGTGCCAAGATCTTAGAAATGTACTCTTTGTATTAATTTTGATTTCTTATGGTTTTGGAAAAAAAAAAAAAAAATGTATACCATTTTCAAAAACAGTTTAAATTTAAATCATTTTAAAAATATAATGTAGTGTAACCATCAAGTAAAAGAAATAGTAGGCTATATATTTATTTACACCTTCAAAAAATGGCAATCCTAATCATTATTTTCCAAAAAAAAAAAAAGTTTTTTAAAATCGTTTTTTATTAATAAATTATATATAATTATAAATACAAAATCATGGATTATTAATTCAAGAATAATATTCAAATAATAATAAAATATTATGGCAACCTACTTAAGTTTTATTTTCAAGAATTTCATTTTTTAAAAGATTTTTTAATGATATAAAGACAGTTTTATCACCCTGACATTTTTTGACATTATGTCAACGTAATTTTTTGAATTGACTATCCCTTTAAACCAAAATGATTAATTGAAAGTGATGGGCTTTTTGCTACCTGTACTTTAGTACAAAATGTACTAAAGATAAAGCAGGTGGGCTGAGGCGGTCTGGGTTAACTCAGTTCTTAACAAAAAAAAAAAAAAAACTTTCAATAAACCTCTCCTCTTGGCTAGTTTTGTTTCATTAAGCCACACAGGGGCTTGTCTACCACATGGAGCTTGGTTGTGAAAATGTGTTGCAAAATGGCTTTCTCCAAGAGTAGTAAAGTTGCGAAAAGCAAGTCTGTGTATTTGTGTGCGGGTATTGTTGGGCACCACGGGCTGTTTTTAGATGGATTCAGAAATTCATGAACTACACCTGGAGTGTACCAATTACATTTACATGCTATAGTAGCCCCAAACAGCCTGAAGCCATACATTTATAGATCCTGCCTGACTTAGCTCATTCTCAAAGTTTTAACAACCATTGTAGACTCCAATATAGTTGTGAACCTCAGTGGAGAGCAATGGTAAATCTCCTCTTGTTTGTGCAAGTGAGAAGAAAAAAAAGAAAAAAAAAAAAACTTCAAAATGTCAGTATCCAACTAAATAGACAGCATAAGCCTAATATAATCAAACGGTTCCCAGATGACACAAAGCAATTCCAGAAGTAAGGGTGCAGCTTTTTCTTTTGTGTTTATGGCTTGAAGAATGCTTACTTATAAAAGCAGTGCATGCAGTTGGTTCTATTTGAAATTGGTTCCAAGTAGCACACATAGTCCTCTATAGACAAATACACTGGTGGCTGAGAACAGATGGAAATTATCAGATAGATTTAGAAACAATGGAACATTTTCATAAAGGCTCCAGATACTTCTACTGGGATGATGCAGAATGTCTGATTGTATAATAGACTTTGCATTGTGTATGATCATGTAAACACACTGACTTTGGTTATGACCTTTAAAATGGCATAAAATACTTTAATTGTACAGACTGAGCTCATTTATTTTTAAGTTTATTCACAAGTTTATTTGGGGCTGATCACAATCAAGAGTGAATCTGGTGCATATTGTATCGCACAATGATGTGACGTCTTGTAATTTTCATGCTGAATTGGACAAAAGATGAAGTATTAATATCATAAAATGAAATCTCAAATGGGAAATGATTCTCTGACTTGAACAATTAAAGGATTGTTTTTAGTAAATATTAAAGGGTTAGTTCACCCAAACATGAAATTTCACATCGTCAATATCATCTTTGTCGCAAGATTCAATGAGCTCAAGGACAAATACACTGAATCTGACAGTGCTGGACTTGGTTTGTATTGACTAAATATGTTATTTCCACCAACTGTAAGCCTGCCTGAACCAGCAAAAAACTATATACTGAAAAAATGCATGCCATAATTTTTTTACAAACACCACTTTAAGGGTAAATCTCCAGAAAAGGGAATGAAATCAACTGGATAGCATATCTGTGAATGAGAACTACACTGCTTGAACTAATTATAAGATAATATGAAATAATAATAACCATTAGTAAGTGAGCTATTCTCAGAGAATGGTTCACAGTGGGGAAAAAGGAGAATTTATTTTTTCAAATGTTACTCAGTCTTTATCCATGGGAGAGCAAATGTTGTAAAATTAAAAATTGATCAAACTAAAACATCCTAATGCAGCCAAGGAAATAAACAGCATGACTGTAAAAATAAGACAACACCAAATTGAGGCTTGAGCTATCAAAGTGTGAAATTAGATCAATTTGAAATTTACTTTACCTCTGATTGTCAAAATATCGTATTGTAGATCTTGTTGCAGGTTGAACTGGTCACTGATATTTCTGTCCAAAACCATTGTTTTTATTTTGACTGTAATCTGAAGATTGGATTGGTTTAGGCCACCAATGTGAAGTGCGATTAGTCTCCTTGACATGAACGAAGATGTGCTAAAAAAAAAGTGAATGTGAAAAAATCCATATCTGCTAAAAGCTTAATATATCTGCTGGATCCTAATGCACAGTTGTTTATTCTGGGCCATATTTTCCAAAGTATCACAGACCTAATGGCCTGAAATGGCATCCGCTTTGAAAGCTTATCTTGATAAATTATAACTATTTAAGGCTCTACAAAAAGAAGGAATGTCATGTTTAAGTTTAAATGACATGTACTATAGAGAAAGTTCTGAGACAGATAGATGGATTCTGAGAAGTATATGTCTATAGCAGGGCGTCTGTTGACCCCTGGCTTTTTCTTCACAGACGTACATAGGGTGGCTTTAATTGTTGAAAGGAAAACACCCTCCCAACTTGCCAATATCCACATCCTCTCTTTCTTGCCCTTTCGATTAATTTTTCATAATCACTTAATGGTTTCCTTTTCCCACACGCTAAAAAAAAAAATAGGCCCATCAGGGCACACTGATGCTTATTCTGGCCTCTCTTGACAGCAAGGCCTCACTGGAATTCATGCCGGACCAACTCGCTGATGAGATTAAGTTGGCTGCTGTTTAGTGCAGACAGCTCATTTTTCAGCACCCTTGAATCATTTTCAAGAGATGAACATTTAGACCTCTTCTGACACAGGCCCCAGCCATCATCCTGAGACCTTTGTGGGATACCGTGTGTTGGAGTAGACGTGTGACTGATTGATTTGCTGAAAGGCGGAGACGTGGGAAATAAGGCGACGTCCTCCTTTTTCCTTCGCGAGCTACTCCAGCAGTGGGTGTAATTTAGAGGAAGTCTTAATCTCTCAGCGGAGGAGTGGTCGGGAGGTGTTTACCTTCTTACACTTGTGTGTTTATTGTGGCGGTTTGGTGGTTTCAGGCCAGGAGGAAAATGTAGGAGGGGGCGCTCTGGCTCGACTAGCTGGGCAGGAAGAGGGTGAGGTGCTATGGAGGGTTTTGCATCCTGTAGGTCAGGTTGACCAGCCTTATTGTACTGTAACATAGACTGTTTCATATGACTAAACTTACTAACATGAAACTTTGAGTGACAGTAGGACAACCATGACTCCCAGTGCTGCCGGATCCATAAAAGCAGCAAAGAGGCCAAAATCTGTGACCTCTCAGGAACTGAAATATCCGTGATTTATGGCCTTTGAGAGAAGAGAAAGAAATGGGGTCTGTTTTCCAGGCCAATCAGTCAGTCATTCCACATTCTGCCTCTGCGTATTTACTCTCGGGTCTGTCAGGGACACTGAGAGGGAGTCATTCCATGTCTCAATCATTTGAAGAACATACCCAGCAAATACAGAACGTTCCTCTAATTATAGTATGTGGTTCCATTTTAATTACATTTTTGGAACACTTCTACGTTTACATTTGATTTAGCAGATTTACAAACGAGGAATACAACAAGCAACTAACATTCCAGGAATGTCATTTGTAGGTTATTTGTAGGTTTGTAGGTTTTACTTTTTTATAACCATAAATAAAACTTGCATATATGTTTTATTTATTTATTTATTTATTTGGTATAGAACAGTGTTTACTAAAGTTTATTTTTAGGTTTCAATTTTAATACCAAAAAAGTAACATTTCAAAAAGTAAAAGTTGCAGAGACATTTTTGGTACCTACACATTTGAGTAAGTACAATGTAACTATGTCACCTTGAAATAAAGGGTTACACTTTATTTTAAGGTGTCAGTATTACAGTGTAATTATACATTTAAGTACTGAGTAATAACAAAGTCCCTTTAAGACAAGTCATTTCACTCAGCGGCCATCTTTGAAACGCCTCTCGGGCATTCAAGTGCAGCTCCTATCTCTTTGAATGGGGAAACATCAAATTCTCCAAAGCTGTTTGCCAAGCTTTCGATTAAATTTCATATTTGAGATCACCAATGAAATCTGACAACAACTGTCTCATAAATTATGTTTCTAAACACTCAAATCATGACAAAAAACTGTATTTTTCAGGCTGGATCAAGCTAATGAGCATGTGCAGTCCCAAATGCACGTCTCTTGTGCCTCATTTCAGAGGCGCGCGTCTGACTGTTTCTATAGAAACCAGAGCTTCTAACCAGAGATTGTATATTTTAGGGAGATAAGAGGGTCTGTATCTCTTACCATTGGAGAAAGCATAACGGCTAGCTTAATCACGTGCGGCACCTCTCAGCCTATTGTGTAATGGCAGTGACATCAGTGCCCGCCATTCAAAACTCCTTCACTGCGTACCGCCACAGTCGGAGCGTTAGCATTAGCCGTTACGCTTTTTTGGCTAAAGGCTGCAGGCTTGCCTTCCAGTGGCTTTTACACAACATCTATTGTTCTATCTGTTAAACAGTAATGCGGCACATTTGCTGTTGGTAATGCCGTAAATAAGTCCTACCTGTCGCAACATTCCCTAGTCTGCCTTCTCTTAAAAAAATACATTTTTATCAAGCTAAAATCTACATATAGTTCCCATGAAAGTATTGTTTAGTGTAAAACATGCTGAAGATTAGCAAACAGGCTGTCGATTAATTAAATGATTAGCTATTTCCCCACAAAAGCTGTTTAATCAGCATAGTGAAGCCTCTCATCCATTGACATCCATTCAAAAAACGGCCTCTGGTCTCCTTCCCTGCGTACCGCCAGAGGTGGAGCGTTAGCATTAGCCGTTACGCGTTTTTGGCTAAAGGTTGCAGGCTTGCCTTCCAGTGGCTTTGTTCCAACTGCTGCAATGACACAATGACTTCACAAATCGGCGATAGGCTCTTATTTAGAAGGCGGGACTTATTCCGCCATATTGCGCATTGCACTTTCTCCCATTCAAAACAATACGAGTGACGCATCTTGTGTTATTCTATAGTCTTTAGTAATAATAATTAACTACATGTACTTACTATAGGGTTAGGGTTAGGATGAGGGTTTGGTTTAGGGTTAACTGCATGTAATTATGCATAATTTATAGTTATTACTACATTAGTCTAGTCTTGTGTAGCCAGACCTTCATACTGACGGCAGAAGGTCTGGACTCTATGGCAGCTTTCATTGGCCAAGGACCGCCCAAACGGACGTTTGACTGACATGTAACGCAACCAATCACAGTTCATTTTGTTCCATGTCATGTTTAGGGCATGAAATGGAAAGTCAATATCCCTACAATAACAGACCGGCATGCATCTTATAAATTATTAATTTAAGAACGTTGTACAAGTTTACTACAACAATGGAGCCGCGAACTTCACCTACTTTTGAAAATCCAGCGTTTAGTTGATACTGGAACGAGCTCAACATCACAGTTGTAAACATGAAGGCGTTCTTCTTTCACGAGGGGTTTTGGTGTCACATTTGTTTCCAGGCGGACCGTTAAAGAATGCGACACACACATCTCCTGGACATCCTGTAGAATTCAACCAACCAACTTCGAAAATCCTGAAGTGTTTCCAGTTAAGTGTGCCAAATGCATCAGACATTCAGCCAACGGTCCGTGGACGTGACATCTAAGGCTGAGACTATTACTACAGTAACTACATGTAACATGTGTAACAATGACACTAAAATAAAGTGTTACCTTATTATTTAGTATAAATATTATAAACATATTCTTTTTTTAGAAACAAGTAGTTTACAAGTGCAAGGTATTTAAAATCGATAGACAGAATATATGCTCATAAATTATAAAATATACAACATATTTATACGAGTAAAACAAAACTTTTTCTTTCACTCATACACCATCCACATCACAAGAATAGAAACATGACTTTTTAAAATTAAACTTAAAATTATTATTGATTATTTTATTTTATTTTTTCAAATTAAAGTATACTAAACATAAACTTGTCAACTGGAGTGCTTGGAAGAATAAACACACAGGCTGGAAGTTCAGACGTATGCCTGAGGACAGGACTTGATTGCCAGCACCTTAGTAATGCCACAAACAGATTCCACAATCAGCTATGAAAACAAACACTCCTGCATTTCCCCTAAAGGTACATGCATATAATGCAGACCTGTTGGTGTGATGTGTGGATAATGTACATGAAGGTAATAATAACCCTCTAACCAATTGCAACTTCATTTTGTACATCTGAATCCATATTAAAATCATGCACAGGTGACTTAAGTTACATATTATCCAGTTTGTGATAAAACAGCACATAATGGAGAAAGTAATCTCAACTGCAATGAAAAGCCTAGCAATGCAGCAGATACCTAACCAATGCCAGGTGTATGATACTGGAGCCCATTCAGGTGAAAAATACAGGCAGAAATTATAGTTTTTATGGACTTGAGGATTTATTTGATGACCTCTAGCTGAGGTTCCCAGGACCACACACAGGGACAGATATTTCTTCAGCAGCGTAACATATTTCTGCTTATTGACATATTCTGGCTACCACAAGTTCTTTTATGCATAATCAAATTTACGTTACTCCAAATTTCTCCGTAAATTCATTGTTGTGTTGCGTTTCGGTCATTGCTTATTTTTGTTTACATTGTATAAACATGCTAGCTGGGACGTCTGAAACTCTAGTCCTTTAAATTAACAGAACAAACCACTCATTTATTTACATGTCTGTACTTGTTTTCGTTTCTAGTTCATTGGAATATACAAGCACCAGATGAAAACCCAATGTCGGCTACATGTTGAAATGTAAACCTCATCTTCATTCACCACTACGAACTAGGTAAGCAAGCCAAGGAAGAGGGGAAAATCAGGCTAGACATGGCTTTCCCCCCCCATTCTCAAATACTCATATCCACTGACCGGATGGCTGTTTCTAGTTATTTCACGGTGATTCACTGTGAGTCCACACATGTTATTTTTATCAGGTCTCTCCTGGGATTGTGCAGCGGATGCAGATGGCTATGGTACAATCTGTTGCAAACCAGGTTACAGGGAAACCCTTGTTTCAGATAAATGGTGCACAATTTTACAGCATAAAGTCCATGCGACTAGATCTGAAGAGCCCTGCAGAATAGAAGCAGGAACGTGTGTGCATTTAGACAAAGTCTATGCAATGTGCTGGGGTTAAAACACATGGGAAAGAGGCCACCTGCTGTACGAATATGCTAGAAGACAAAAGACATGCTGGATTTTGCTCCAGAGCTTGTTTCTGATCCTTCCCATCTGATGGCTGAAGATTATGGTTCCATTACGAATCTACAGGGGGTTTCTATGGAATGAGAAACAGTGAAAAATCATACGCACACTTTTGGCAGACACAGACGCAAGGACTGGGATGGAAGCAGAGGTGATTTATTATATTTACAGTGTCAAGCTGAAACAATGGGCTGATATCAAGTGGAGTTGGGCCAATCACATTGCTCCTATTTACAAATCCATTGAGGTTAAAAGTCCTAATAGACCACTGATCTCCAAACTTAGAAGTCGTTCCACACACCACTTGCTCACTTTATACTGCTTTTACTTAAGGAGGCAGGTTGGATGTGACGTAAGTGGAATCCGTTCATCCAAGTGTACACTGTCACTCATGTAACTCTTATAGAACTGCATACATGTAGCACCAGTTTTCAGCTGTTAATAGTTCATATCCAGGGTTTTTTCCTGTTCATATGCTGTATTTCCCTGTTTAGAATCTTCGATATTGTAGGTGACTTGCGTGATGGTTTTAGATTGTCAACAAGCATTTCTTTGCCAGCTTGCACTGTCAGTTTGATAGAGTTTATCTGGAATGATAGGTGCATATATTTGGTAGGCAAAACTGAATACATCTGAATCATGTGCAGTATTATTTCCATAAGATAGTCTAGCTTATAAATAAGTTAACAATATATAATACAACTTTATACTTTATTTTACGGGACTTAACATGATACAAAAATATTGATCACAGTGTTTTTTTTTTTTCCTTTGCAGAGATTCGAAATGAATGCTATGAACAAGGGAGATTCAAAACATTTCATGGCAATAAATTATATAATCATTATCTGACAAATAAAGAATAGACAATTCAATTAAAACAATGAAAAAACATGGCTCCAGCCTTAGGAAATTTCTCTCTCAGTCCTTAATAGCTCACCCCATACTTGATATGTGGGGTTGAATGTGGACATTTCTTGTCTCCCACTTACTCCACGCTAGTCCACATGACTAGCACATGTGAGTCAGATAAGCAGCAGCCGAACATTAGCACTGCTCCAAATGCCAGCGTGTCCGTAAGCATTCAGCGCTACCTGCACTGTTGGTTGTATTTAGTCCAGTCTCCCCCAGTATGTGGGTATACAGTGACACAGTTCCTCACTGAAATACTCATTATCCTTACATCTCCTTTTCCTGGAGTCTGCGTTACATGGCGGCCGGACACAACTAGCAATAAGAGAGGAAAAAAACTGTATTACTATTTTATATCATCACTGTAGCATGTAAGTACAGCAGTATTAGTTTGTAAAGGTTATTAAAATAATAAAAATAAACAAAAGTCACAGAATTACTTGAATTATTTGATAAGATAATATGAAAATAAAACTGAAAAAAATAATAAAGGTATGAAATTGAAGAAAATATACTGTAAATATTTGACAAAATAAAGGCAGTAAGCTAAACATAAAAATAAACTGCATTGTAAGACAATATGGAATTATACACATTCCTAAAACATTTCGGTAACACTTTAGTATAGGGAACATGTATTCACTATTAACTATAACTTTTCCCTCAATAAACTCCTAATTTACTGCTTATTAATAGTTAGTAAGGTAGTTGTTAAGTTTAGGTATTGGGTAGGATTAAGGGATGTAGAATAAGGTCATGCAGAATAAGGCAACAATATGTGCTTAATAAGTACTAATAAACAGCCAATATTCTAGTAATATGCATGCTAATAAGCAACTAGTTAAAAGACCCTAAAATAAAGTGTTACCAACATTTCCACAAACGGTAACACTTTACTAAAAGGTTGATGAACAATACTTCTACATAATTTAATAATCTTAGTTAATGTTAAATTCAACATTAATAATACAGTGTACTAACATGAACCGACATTGAACAACTGTATTTTTTTAAAATAGCATTAACAAAGATTAATAAAAGCAGAAAAACATTGCTTATTGTTAGTTCATGTTAGCCAACAGTGCATTAAATAATGTTAATAAATGTGACCTTATTGTAAAGCACAACCCCACAACCTTTAGGCCCCCGACAATAGACATTTGATTCCTACTCTCACATATACAGCATAAATCAACTTAAATGAGGTAATGGTACAAGAGCCTTGGGTTTGGGAAATGTTCTGTATCAGTTACACAGGTCAGAGAGGGAAAGAGCATGAAAAACCACATTATACTAAACAATTAGGTATTTATCTTGGAACTGTCTCTCTCTCTCTCTCTCTCTCTCTCTCTCTCTCTATATATATATATATATATATATGCAGATCTTATCAAATAATGATGTAAAATTATTTAAATATCAAACAGAGTATTAAAAAAAAAAAAAAAAAAAAAAAAAATGTAATAACTGCCCTGCCATCATAATTCATATAGCAAAGTGTGGCAGTTTCATGCAGGGGTGATGTGATGAAAGGCCTTAATTACCCTTAATTCGGCAAAGTATTTACTGTACATACATTAAATCCATCAAGATTTTTGCTATTCCACTTTGCATAAAGCGATAACAACATTTAATATTTTATCTTTACACATGCTGACATAATTAAACTTCAATTAATCATGGATGTCACATAATTATGGACAAACACAAATGCTTTTAAGGCCCCAATATACTTCAAGCGACATTTTAGAAAGAACTGGTGTGAATAAAATCAGGCCAAAACAAGGTTTGTCTGGAGTTTGTTTCTGTAATTCAAAACAGCTTGCCAAAGCGAATTTTACAGAAAAGTTTTCTCCAGTTGGTAAACACCTTTGAACTACTATTGGTCCTAGGTGATTACGTAATAGGTGGTTGTGGCTCTGATTCTCCGCCTTCTTTGAAGTGGAAATATTCTACGGTTTATTTTTGCTGTTCAGTCCATAAAAACATGAACACACTGGAGAGCTGCTTTATAGTAGAAATTGAAGTTTTAATTCTAATTGAAAGCTGATTTTTCATGTATAATGCTGTAAAGCTGCTTGCTTTAAAGTAATTTATTGTATAAAGTGGTATATAAATAAACGTGACGTGGCTGCTGAATTGCAGAGCTTGTGCAAACATATGCACATAGCTATAATCAGATGCTCTCTTGACTGCTTTGTTGTGTAGAGGAAAGTCCACAGCACATATTTACATATTCTTCTAAATGCCGCTCTCAACAGCGTAGGTGGCGTCGGGATATTCGCAAACAGTATATTGCTGCAAAGATTTTTCAAACTTCTTTTCACCCCTAAGCGAAGAATGGAAAAGAACTTCACAAGTTTATCTGGGCATTTAGGGAGAACCAGCAACACAGCAACATGGGCTCAACCAATGGTGCGAGTTCAGAGTTGGACTTTCTGTCTTTCCAATGGGAGATTAGTATGATGGAAAAGGCAACCATTTTACATTTGATAAATAACAGAAAACTTTTCTCACCTGCATGTGGCTGGTTGGAACCGCCTCCCTTTTAAGAAGCACTTGTTAGGAGACTCTGTGCATTCACATACACATTTGGTGCGGTTGAGAGGCTGACTCCTAGGACACACCTTGGCACAGGTGCACTGGCAGGTGTCCTTGTTGAAGCTCTGCTGAGGCCCGCAGGAGGAGGGCTGCGCTTTACATGCACACTGACAGGTATTCTTGTCCAGGTAGCGGAGTGGTCCACAGCCTGCCATTCTCAGCTCTTTTCGGCATACACACTGACAGGTCTCCTCATCCAGCTCTTTGTCAGGGCCGCAAAAGTCCTGCTCAATGTCTGCAGATGGAGAGAAGAGAAATAGAAGAAGTTCTGTCATGACAACTCTCAGAAGATTTTTAGCATGGTAATGGATATGACAATATTAATGTATTTGGTCTTGGCGGAATAGATCTGCTACTCTGCTGCTGCTACTGATTATTGCTTTTGTCATGGGCGACATTTGACTCGAGAGTTCTGCTGGTGAAGAAGTATCAAACGCCAGTCAATTATTCACTACAAAAACTGAAGGTAAAAACTGACCGAGCTTTTGTCATCTGACACTGCATTAATGGCGCACATTCTCTTAGAGACGATGAGAGACGAATCTAATAAATTTTTTTAAATAATTCTCTTGTGGCCCATAGTGAAAAAAAAATAGTATTTTTCGTGAATCGATTCGAAATCGGTTATGCGGTGAAGCGCTATGAAATTATTGTAATATTATTGAATTGTAATATTAATTTAATAATAAAAGTAGTCTAATAATAATAATAATAATAATAATAATAATAATAATAATGATAATTTAATATGCCATGCGTGAAGGGCTACATGGCATCCACTAGGTACGGCATCAAAGTGTTTTATCCAAATCCACATGAATGGCCCGGGGGGCATCTTCCCCCAAATGTTAAGCAGCAAGTTCATTGGCTGCAGATGCAACAAAGTCCAATCAGTTTGTGCCATGCAGTTTACGATGTAAATATCATCAGTTGTGTTAAGGCCCCATCAGTCTGCTCCATCTAGAGTTTCATGACAGAACTAGGTATTTCTTGTTTTACATTACAACTTATTTTTACATTTGTGAGGAAATCTTTGGTCAATGTTATGGAATGCCTGGCCAATTCCCAGAGCGTTACGCAAGTAAAGAACAATGTCCAGCATGCGCATTTGTCAGACATGATAAACTGTTTAGCAATACAGTGTTTCTACCCAGCATTCCTTATGCTACCCCCAAAGGCCTAAACAGATGTTTTTCTTTACAACTCGAAGAAAACAAATTCGGTGGCTAATTCAACTCTGCTACAGTATATTCCTTTCTTTCTTTTGGAGTATACAAAATGGCCTAAAAACATGACTGACGAGAAAGTGAATTCCTGTCACTAGTGTTTGTGTTTTTCTAATGATTAAACACATAATGGCCACATTACAAAGAATCAACCTTATGTGAAAAGAGTTTATAAATTGCCTAATAAACTTTTTGTTAGCAGAGAATCTTGCAAAATGGACAAAATGTTATATCATTTAAACTAGAATGATTTTGAGTTGTCAAATTCATGGCATGTCAATGGTATTTTTGTAGTGTGGTTTGCTGTTGCAGTTTCAAGACATTTCTCTTGGGAAACTGCTGAGTTACGGTAAATAAAAATTATTTGGTTTTCACTGGAAAGGTACCATACTAGTCTGGTTTAGTTGCAGTGACCACATTTTAAAAACTCACAACACAGAGGGATTTTTTTTTAAAAATATGTCACTGTGGATTCAACTCACATATATGATTTCAGAGAATGTATTCCCTTTGAGAGATATGGGGTTTACCTCATTTACCATACTTGAGATTCGAGTCAGCATCCATATTGGTTAAAATAACATGGAGAGCACATTTATGCAGGTGTTGGATTTACACAGCTGTTTTGAAACACTGTTAGGGTATTATTAGATGGGCTAAATGAGGTTGGATATATAATTTGGTTTATTGGACTTGAGCAGCCCAGATGCATTCACCTAGTAATGCATTCAAAATTACAACAAAAACTGAAATTCATAATAGCAATTAATTGCTACCTGTTCGAACCTCTTGTATAATGAACATGGTTTTTTGTTTCTGAATAAAAATGCATTTTTGGGGGGGCAAAAAGTTTTAAATGTCTGGGTGATAAGAAAAAGAAAGAAAGAAAGAAAGAAAGAAAGAAAGAAAGAAAGAAAGAAAGAAAGAAAGAAAGAAAGAAAGAAAGAAAGAAAGAAAAAGAAAGAAAGAAAGAAAGAAAGAAAGAAAGAAAGAAAGAAAGTATATTTTTAAAACATTTGTTGAAAATGTTTTTATGGTGGTTTCATATGAAAGAAAAAATATTGTTTTCTGCAAAAGGCTGCTCCACAAGCATCAAACAAATCCAGCCAAAGTTGCACGCTCTGACAGCAATCAGTGTTTTTGCAATGGTGCTCTGTCATGGTCAAGCCACATAACTGCTCTCAAAGCATTTCAGCTATGTTTATGTGCCTCAAAGGACATACAGAACAGACTCGGGGAGGAGATGGAAGAGAGAGAGAGAGATTACTGGAGACAAAATGACCTCTACACTTTATATCAGTATAGCATCAGTTCCTCTTATGTAACCTGCCACTGCAGCTGAGGAAGATCTTGCTACCTTTGAAGTGAGCATTTATATGTTCGAACATATGAAATTACACAACTGGAAAGAGGTAAATCCGTAGTGCTTAGCTATTAGTAGTTAAAGTAATCTGATCTGCAAGATAATGTGCTTGCAGGGTGTACTATAAAGCTTTTCTGTCAAGGACTGAGCCAAGTAAAAGGTGATGTGGGACATTTCCATGAAGCAAGCAAAAAGAATAACAATCCCGACACATTCCTCTTAGTGTGTCTGCTTTAAAAAAGATCCATTTCACCTGTGGTTCACTCCCTAACTGCTACAGTGGAGCTAAATGCAAATCTATTATTCCACTTCAGTATGACAGTCAACAAAATTGGCCAATGTGCTATATAGCAACATAACCATCTACACCAAATCAGCCTGTCTTTTCAAATTTAACATAGTGCCCCAATATGTGTGCAGTGGTTTGCACTCACACATGCAATATATATTTATGTCTATTTTGGAAACTGCTATCTGCTCCTCTTAAGACTCAAGACTACATATTAGCCTTAGGGTCTTCTGACTGCATAGCTTATGCATTCTTATGCTGTGTGCATAAACCGACCGACTGCTATATCCACCTCAGGTTTGACCTGTCACATTTACTAAGCGTAAAGAAGACAAGTATGTCACTACCATTGCATTGAACCTGAATTACATCATGCTCCACTTGAACTAATACTCTGGTTTGAGATTGATTAGAAGTGTGAGATTGAGAAATTATTCCATTTTAACTGAGCACACTTTTCTGGGGATGTTTTTGTTTGGTTTAAATGATTGCAACAAAGACAAGCACCTATTATGGCAGTTTTCCCTTCTACAGAAACTCAACCTTGTTTTTGTAGGCCTTGTTTTGTTGACACGTAGTCAAGGGTGTTGATTGCTGAGTTTTGCTTTTCTGGCAACAATTTAGAGGTTTATGCTGTGATTGTGATCTGCTTTCATGACAAACTATTTCCTATATTCCATAATGGCACTGGCACCACACGTTCATTTGTTTGTTCGTTTATGTTTTTGTTTGAATGAATAAATAAATACATTACATATTAATACATATTAATGCATACATATTCATTTTTAAGTTTTTTCATTCATTTGAATAAATGAAGGAATGAATAAATACATGAAATAATTAAGTTACTGCATAAAAGTCCAAAGAAATGTGATAAATGAGCTGGTTTGCATTAGATATATACAATTTCTTTGTAAAGAATCCCACAGTAAACACTGAAGGGGTCTGGTATACTTGGGATTTGCCCAGTAGAAATAGGTTTTACTCAGCAAGAACACAAATTTGAGGGAACTCTATGGAAGTTTGTTTCCACCACTGAATAAAAAATAAAAAAGGTAAGTGTGACTTTTTATCTCAAAATTCTGACTTTTTTCTCGCAATTGCATGTTTACATCTTGCAATTCTGACTTTTTTTTCCCTCAGAATTGCATGATATAAACTCACAATTGTGGGTTATGAAGTCAAAATTGCATGATATAAACTCACAATTCTGACTTTTTTTCTCATGCAATTGTGAGTTACAAAGTCAAAATTGTGAGTTATAAAGTCAGAAAGAGATAAAAACTCGCAATTCTGAGAAAAAAAAAGTTTTTTTCCCTCAGAATTAGACTTTATAACTCGCAATTGCGAGTTTATGTCTGACAATTCAGAGAAAAGAAATCAGAATTTCGAGATATTAACTCACAATTACGAGAAAAAAGTCAGAATTGTGAGTTTATATCCCACAATATACTCACAATTCTGACTTTTTTTCTCGCAATTGTTTATATCTTGCAATTCTGACATTATAACTCGAAATTGTGAGTTTATATCTCAAGAGATGACAGAATTGAGAGATGTAAACTCGCAATTGAGAGACAAAAGTCAGAATTGTGAGATTAAAAGAAGAAAAAAAAAAAAAATATTGCAATTATCTTGTTTTTATTCAATGGTGATATGCTCACCAGCCATTTTATTAGGCACACCTTACTAGTACCGGGTTGGACCCCCTTTTGCCTTCAGAATTGCCTTTGTGACAGAATTCTTTGTGGCATAGATTCAGAGATTTAGAGATTTAGAGATTTGGAGATTTTGGTCCATATTGACATGATAGTATCACGCATTTGCTGCAGACTTGTCGGCTGCACATCCATGATGCGAATCTTCCGTTCCACCACATCCCAAAGGTGCTCTGTTGGATTGAGATCTGGTGACTGTGGAGGCCATTTGAGTATAGTTAACCCATTGTCATGTTCAAGAAAACAGTTTGAGATAATTTGAGCTTTGTGAAATGGTGCGTTATCCTGCTGGAAGTAACCATCAGAAGATGGGTACACTGTGGTCATAAAGGGATGGACATGGTCAGCAACAATACTTAGGTAGGCTGTGATGTTTAAACAATGCTCAATTGGTATTAAGGGGCCCAAAATGTGCCAAGAAAATATCCTCCACACCGTTACACCACCGGCAGCTGTCTGAACCGTTGATCCAAATTCTGACACTACCATCTGAATGTCGCAGCAGAAATCGAGACTCATCAGACCAGGCATTGTTTTTCCAATCTTCTATTCTTTTGGTGAGTCTGTGTGAATTGTAGGTTCAGTTTCCTGTTCTTAGCTGACAGGACTGGCACCCAGTGTGGTCTTCTGCTGCTGTAGCCCATCTGCTTCATGGTTCAACATTCAGAGATGATCTTCTGCATACCTCGGTTGTAACAAGTGGTTATTTGAGTTACTGTTGCCTTTCTGTCAGCTCAAACCAGTCTGGCCATTCTCCTCTGATCTCTGGCATCAACAAGGGATTTTTGCCCACAAAACTGCTTCTCGCTGAATATTTTCTCTTTTTCGCACCATTATCTGCAAACCCTAGATATGGTTGTGCATGAAAATCTCAGCAGATTAGCAGTTTCTGAAATACTCATTCCAGCCCGTGTGGCAACAACAACTATGCAATTTACAAAGTCACTTAATTCAACTTTCTTGCCTATTCTCATGCTCACTTTGAACTTTATCAGATCATCTTGACCATGTCTACATGCCTAAATGCATTGAGTTGCTGCTATGTGATTGGCTGATTAGATATTTGCATTAACAAGCAGTTGAACAGGTGTATCTAATAAAATGACTGCTGAGGGTGATAAGGTGCTCTGCGGCATAAAGTCAACAAAAATTCTCTAAAGAAGAGAAGTTCTGTCATCAGTTCTTTCTCTTTTTGGGTCCCCTTTTTTTTGTTTCCCTTTCATACAGTCACATTTAGACACACATGCAAAATACAGCATTCATTATAAGGCTGTAAACGTGCATTAGCACTTACCAGAATGTGGTTTTGAAAGAAGGGTGTCGGGCAGCGGCACACATCTGCATAAGCGATTACTCCAGCTGTGATTTTTTGGGCATGTTTTATTTGCCACATGACATCTGTGGAGGAAATAAGTGATTAGCAAGGAGACAGACGGTAGCGTGGGATTTAAAAAAAAAAAAAAATCCACAATAAAAGACAAAGTAACAGTTTCAATTCAACAAGCGCTAACTCACATAAACACACAAAAAATGTAGATGTTGACTTAACTTTTATAACTCAGAAACTGATATTTCATAGACACATCTCTTTTGATCACAGGGTGTGTGTCTTAACCTTGCTGCAAATTAGCCTGTTTGCTTTCGTTGATTCAATAATAAAAAAAGACCTACTTTCAAAGAGGACATGGAAGATGACCTCACTGTCTACAAATATATTTCATTCAGTAAATATGTTTTATTCACTCACTTCATTTCTTAACTAAACACACCTCAAAGGAACTTTAATTTTCTGGAAGGAAAAAAAAAACATTTTATTCTGTGTTCTTGGCTTGGCATAACTGAAGGAAGAAGGGAGTGATGCTATCAGAGTCCCTTGCTGTCCTGCTAACCAGTAGCACATGGTGAAGTTGGCATGGAGGTCATGTTGAATGAAGTAGAAGCACACTACAATCCTTTAAATCATGAACAGAACTGGTCAGATTCTTTCAAATAGCTTATTCAGATGCCACAATACTGCAATAAAGAACTCTAAATATTTTTGTTTTCCTTCAAAATGCAATATATAATATGTTCATAAGTAATAAATAAAACGTATACCATGGTCTGTCTGAATACTCCATTCTGATTGCCAACTACATGAAATTGCTATCAGGCAACGGAAACAAATGAACCAATATTATTTCCAGCAGGATGTTTTCATAAAACCCAGTGCAATATCAATAACAAGACATGGCTGAATGACTCTCACATGATGTCTTTTACTGCATCTCATATTTTTGCCATGTCAAGTCATAGATGTGCCAGGATCTACTGCATGTAGGAGTGGGATTTGCCAGCAACTGGATACTTTCCAATACACAGTTCCCAATATAGCTATTGTAATTCTTTTAGTCTTGTGCAACACACTAAGTATTGCAGATCATTTCTGCAATTCAATGTGATTTCTTAATTTTTTAACCGCAAAAAGAATATGGAGTACGTGACTTTCGTTTGACACTTATTAAAAAGACATTTTACATCGAGCTTTTTCTTTTTAAACACTTTCCCCAAATTGAACAACCTTTAGAGTTTTGTAATTAACATTTTGTAATAAATAAATAAGTACTGTCTATTAGGAGGATTCAAACTGAAGTCACAGACTCGCACAAGCCCATCTTCTTGTCTGCTCCATTATCCATCTATCTTATCATGGCCTCAGATTTTAAGTCCAGGCTGCAGCTACTGGGCAGTGAAATCATAGGCTTCGCCCAAGATAAACTTTACTCTGGCTTCTCTTTTTTGAAGTGATATGAATCTACAAAATTGGAAAGAGAGTGTTACGCTAAGAGTGGATCAACACTGGTGTGAAGAGTTGCTTTGCTTTTCCATTAAGTGTGGACTGCAAATCGTCTGGGATTTGAAATTGCCTGCAGGCAAGAAAAATGATATGGAGCAACCCATCGAGGAGAGTCCTGTTCTATTAAATTGTGTGAGGAGGTCATTTCTAAAGCCTCTTTGAATTTCAAGGCATCTTTGCCATTTGCATTGAGAGTAATCAGTGTATATGCATATGGTTATTAACATCTGCAATGCATTTACATATATCCATAGCTGTAAGGCATCTATAAACGTCCATACTGTGGGGCCTAAAGAGATTTATTTTTAATTACAACTCCATCTGTAGATTATTTGACTATCAATGTTGGGAGTCAAGCCATAAAACATAGATTCTAGCATGCAATATTTTTTTTATTTATTATTAGCATATCAATGCATCTCAGAAACTGAAGCAAAAAGTAATACTCTGTAGTAAAACTGCCACAATCCATACAGTCCAATGAAACTGCAAGGCCAAGAGCAATGCTTTTCCTGTCCCCTAGAAAGACTCCATCCACTAAAAATGTCATGTAGTGGCTCACTATGAAGAGAAGATGGTCAAAATTCCTGAAAAACTACAAACAAAGAATGGTGTGTTTTAAATGGCTTTTCATCATACTCGAAATATAGTCTGTGAACATTTTCGGTATAGGGGACAGCAATGATAACTCACACTTGTTTTGCTTTGTGCCCACATTTTAAGAAAACATTTAACCTAAAGCTTTTTACCTCAGACATCTTTGATGTGTCAGTTTCTTATGTCAGTTAAGTGATTAAATTCATTGAGTTGGATAAAATTAAGATAGAAGCACACAAAGGTTAAGGTTACATTCAGTGGAATATGTGATTAAATATAACAGTATAGGTGATACAGCAAATGTAACACTAGTGAGAAGAGATAACTGTTTCAGTTTAAAATCATCATCGATATCCAAAATTGCTAAAGACAAATAAGCTCCTGACTAATATTACTGAAACTGTCCATATTTTGAGAGGAGGTGAATAATTGAATTGTGTGCACAACCAAATGTAGCTGTATTGCACGTTAACACTGAACTTAGCCAATCACAAGTCAAATTTAGACCTACAGACCCTCCTCTCTCTAAGTCTAACCTGAGGAAATACCAATCATGAACCAGTCCTCAGAGAGCACACATTTTTTTCTGAAAAAAAAAAAAAAAAAAAAAAAAAAAGTGGATGTGAACGATCAGGTTGGGGCCATTCTGTTTTGTATTTTCAAACCCACTCTATTACTTTGTCACTTCCCTCTCTCCCTCCTCTTCCCTTAACCACTCTCTCTCTTCTCTCTGTTTTTGTGAGTTTAAGTGGCTCAGGCGTAATGTCAGGTCCCCAGGCAGATTTGGTCTCAGATTTATCCAGCGAAAAACCAGGCTCAGATGTGGGTTTCCTCTGTAGAACAGAGAGACACGAGACTTCACGGTCTGCCCTCAACCTTTGCACTAGAAGATATGTGTGTCTGTATGCAAGCGTGTGTGTGTGTGTGTGTGTGTGTGTTCAATGTTACACCCTGCTGAGAACTGACTCGGATGTAACAGCTCCAGTTACAGGTCCACTATCATTAACCTCCCTTGGCTAAAAGGTGAGAGGTCAGGACCAGTTAGCATGACCCAAGGCTGGATCAGGTCCAGAGAAGGACTATTCTCATGCATAGATCATCCCTCCTGTCTGGCTGTCCATGAAATCACAGCTTTTCCATCTAGACAGCATGGGTGATATATTACCCATGTAGAACTGCATGTCACTAAGGGTTTATTCACCCTGCACACAAATCTGATTTGGGTTTCAGATCTGATCTTTAGGACTGACTGTCCACACTTTTAATTTTGAAAATGATGAAATCTGATCTGTTTGTTTGTAGTCAATATGCAGTGTATGTGTCTCAGTTGTTATAGTAATGATGTAAGCATCAACACAGAAAATAACCATTATTTGGGGTTGCACCAATTTCTGGCCAATACTGATAAACTGATTTTCATGTTATGGCTGTTAACAATAAATGGCCAATATTAAAATTCTACACTATTTTGTCAGTATAAATTAAAAATAAAACACTAGAAAATATCCATCATCTTAAATGTTAAAGGCACAATATGTAATTTTCACCGATAGAGGTCGCTTATTCAAAACAAAGGCGTGGAACGATGACGCCGTGAATGAGCGTGGAATCGTGGGAGTTGCCTAAATGGCATGCAATTCATTTTAAAATATATGATGGAGAACATGCTGTATTACTGTTAGCCACTTGACAAAATAGCATTGTTTCTGAGGCATGTACAAAGATGTTATACCCGCCGTAAATCAAGAAAACAAGAGATTCAAACAATAAGACTAACCATGTTGAGCAATATAACAATGATTAGTTTTCTGACGATAAATGTATCCAAACAGTTGCTCACCTGTCTAATAAAACGCATTATATATTTAAGCGTTTTTGATGTTTTCATGGTTTCTATGGAAGTAAAACTGAAAATTGAGGGTAATGCGGATATGACATCATTGACAGGCGACGCAATAAAATGGTCCGTGTCCTGGTTAAAATAGCTGATTACTCTGGATTTAAACATTGTTGGAAACATTTGAGGTAATGTAAGTGCACAAGTCAACAAAATATATAGGCCTAATATTGTTCTAATGGTTTTTTTTTTTTTTTTAGATATTTTAAATCCAAAAATCTTACATATTGTGCCTTTAAAAATGAATTTAAGCATCACAGCTCTAAAATATACAGTATGAAAATGAAAAATGGATATTCATTTTGAAATTTGCTAAATATTTAACAGTGCTATAAAATTTTGAAATTAAATGAAAATTAGATGATATAAAATATTATTGAAAACGTAAAAATAAGGGAAATGAGCATGTACATTTAAATATCCAATATTGACTGATATATCAGTAATTAATTAATTACTAATATACAGTGCATGCATGTGGAAAGAGAACAGAGAATGGAAAACTGAAAACTAGCCTCTTGTGACCATCCCACGAGATGCATGAGACACAATTGGCAACATGCAAAGATTTCAACAAATGTGGTTTGGACCTGGTGTGTAAAAATCTAAGTTTGTTTGCTTTTCTGACTGCAAACAAGTAAATGAATTTGAGTCGAATACTCCAGAATATCTGAATATTGCTGCCTGCCTGAAGGCATCTAATGAAAACTGGAGTAACCATTTAATACGCATGTTTATGGTAACAAAAGCAACAGTAGATGTAACTGACTAGGGATGTAACGATGCATCCGCAACCAGTTGAAAATCGATTAAAACATGTGACGATTTAAGTCGGTTGAGATGCTAAATCGTGATACATTTGGGGGCGGGGTTTATATGAATGTATAGCTGAGGGGAACTGACTGTGTTCAGAAAAGTTTAGATGGTATTTTCTTTTCATCTTAGTTCTGTACAATGCATTTTAAAGTAGTTTTAGCGCAAAGCGCTGCCTTGTTTACAGTGGTAACCATGGAAGCGCTGTATTGCCGCTGTTCCGTAAGCGCCACCTACTGTCAAGACAGTGAATTTGCGTTCTCATGCAGCCCGTCTGCTTTTATGAAGTTTTATGTTAAATAATTTCACAAAGCTAAAGTCTGAACATTCTGTTTTTGCTTCAAATGTAAAAAAATATACAATCTAATTTAAATTAAAAACTGCTCATGCTGCATGTATGTAGCATCTTTGTTGGGATCGTGATTAAAATGCAGTGGTTGCCTCTAATTTTAAATGGCTACAGATAGTTCAGCCTGTAATAGAGCAAATAAACATCTTGTTCATGTACTCATATTAAGATATTTCTTTTATTTGTATTATTTATTTATTTATTTGATTTAGGATTTGTTTTAAAATTTCAATTTAGTTTTGTTATAAAGCTATTTCAATTTCACAAAGAAATATGCAACATTTTGTCTGAGAAATAATAAAAAGACACTTTCTCATTTAAATCTCATTTTGTTAAAAAAATCGTGAGAAAATTGAATCGTGAAACCAGTATCGTGAATCGCATCGAATCGTGAGTTGAGTGAATCGTTACATCCCTATAACTGACACAAGTGTTAATATTGCCTATTGTGACAGAACAACAAGCTTTATGACGCAACACATCAAAACACCATTACATATTAGGCCAGTAAGAATTCTAAACTTCAAACATACCATGCACACTATTCAAACAGATGTTGGCATGATTAGCATTGTGAGTTGTTTACTTAGAAAAAGAGAAACATGTTATTGAATATCAGAACCGTGAAATAAAGCAAATTGCCGACTAGCCCTGAAATGGTTCAGTGGTAAACTACACATGTACAAGGTTCTCAATGTGTTTTCAATTACCATATGCTCAGTGGCATAAGACAACACATTCCTGAGAACAGAGGGGGGGAGATAAAAAGGACTGGTCCACGCGAGGTGGTGCACTTGCACCTTGCGTAACGCAAAACAGACGAGTCCATTTAGTCTAGCAAGGTGTCAGGAAGATAATATATAAGCTAGGATAACTTAGAGAGCATGTTTCTAATACGACAACACTGTCGTACACGTCCCTAGGCCGCATTGAGACAAATCCGCATTCCCACCTCTACAGTAATTCAAGTGCCTGGTCAGTAAAGCACATATGTTGTTTGTTACACAGAGCTGATACTTTCTTTGCTGGGGGCTGTCTAAAGAGGTCTGCAGCTCAACTGATTTACATTTAAAAGGCTAAAGAGGTTATAAATATCCATTTTCCATATGTTAATGTAAACTGCGCTACAAGGGATAGTCAGCCTGCCCTTTGAATCACGTTAAGATACCAAAATCAAGGTCGGCTGTTCAAACAAACACATATTTCACAACCTCTTCACTCTGTTTCTCAGTGCTAAAAACACTACTTATCATACCTACAATAATGGACTGCTAAACATTCCAGTAATACAAACTTTGCAAAAGATTGAAATCAGTGGTGTAATCAAGAGATATTTACAACAGTATAAAGCAGTAAGTGGTGTGTAAGTGATTTTATAAAGGTATAGGCATTAATATGTGTTATTTTTTTTTCTGGAAAATAATGTTTTACACGACATAACCATGGTGTAATTAGTATTTTTGATACTCCAGTGAATTCAATACTTTAAAAATGAATCTCTCTTTTTTTATGCACTTAGACATAATGCACAAAGATTATTCACAACAAATGAAGTCAGTTCTTGAATCATTATGCAACATTTAGCTAAAACAAACTGAAAACAGTAATACATTACATGATTGGACGAGCCACATTAGAAGCCTTAACGTGACTGAAATACGTACATCTAAATTAATGCGCTAAGATGCGGCATTGCTTGCTTGGCAACTGTAAACAGCCTACAGTTGAGTCAGGTTACACCGTATCAAAACTAAATAACTTCCTTTGTAATTGATGGAGTGGTTGCAAGAGCTTTTCTACAACGCAGTATAGAAGGTATAGAAGACTACAGGGATTGAAGTTGTATACTATACACATTAACAGAATAATGGAATAATTGGATGGTGTTTCGCAGTTCCCTCCAAACTGACTACGTATGAACAACAACTACGTATTCATTCATTCTTTGTGTGTTAAGTTATTTCTAGAGAAGTTGTTAAATAAGAACTAAGCAGTTTACGAGAAAGACTGGAAAAACAATAGTAAAATATTGATGAACTGATGAAAAACACATATACACAGACATATTGGCATGTAAAGAGCATCTGGGGGTCAAAAGTCATTAGGTAACAGTCTGAGATGTGATGTCTGAATGTTTCTCCTCATGGCGAATCTCTACTTTCCTACCATAGTGAGTCATCACCTCCCAAACAATGCAGAGTGAGAGAAAGTGAAACGCAACAACGAGCCAACTGCTGATAATCACTACCAGCCCTCTGCCATTTCATTGCACAAGCGTTGATAACACCAATAGCGTTTATATGCTATGTTACACTCTAGACCACACATCTGAGGTTAAACGTGCA
This sequence comes from Mylopharyngodon piceus, assembly GCA_039654765.1. Taxonomy (NCBI): domain Eukaryota; kingdom Metazoa; phylum Chordata; class Actinopteri; order Cypriniformes; family Xenocyprididae; genus Mylopharyngodon; species Mylopharyngodon piceus. Next base: position 27,283,769 of record CM077440.1, read on the forward strand.
TGTTTTCTCCTTCACAACAAACAGCGGGAACGGTGAGACTTTGTTAACACCTTGAGGTCCAAAGCCGGGTGCTTTAAGCGGACCACCCTGCGTTAACCCTCCTGGCGGCACAGACTGCCCTTGTCTTTATCAGAAGGCACAAGTTTGGGCAGGATTTTTCCAAATATAAGATTAGAATCAAGCTAAAAGCATTCAAAGCTGACCTGGAGTGATCTTGAATTAATCTGGCCTTGGAGTCAGATTAAATGAAAAACTTCTCTTATTCACGAAGAATTCAGAAAGCACACTATGAAACACGGACCAAAGCAAGTCCCAAACATGGGTGTTGACCTTTAAAGCTGTAAACAATTAAAAACAGTGTATAAGACAGATTGTGTACAAATGACGTCAGCTGAAGGTAAAGCTAAACTCTCAGTCTCTAAAAAGCGACATCCTCACATGTGCAGATGTTATGCTGTCCCCACTTGCGTGAAAGCACGAGAGGAATGAGGAGATGAAGCCTCAGTGTGTCCAGGAAACCAAAACAACATATAACACACTTCCACATTGCAGGTCGCCCTAGGAACACATCTGCTTTTTCTTAAGCAAGGCCTGGCTGTGCAGGACCTTGTGGGGGGATGATGCCTCTTTCCTTTTCACTCCCCTACCGCAAATCACTTTGACAGGGGATGGCTTAAGAAAAAAAGCGCTGAAACACATAACAATAAACAGTTCTTTTCTCCAGTTCTTCACTGAGGGACTCATGAGTTGCTTTTTATCATTTAACATGGTTTGATTTGACATGCAAACATTTTAGATGAATAATTAAAGGTTTAGTTCAACCAAAAATGAAAATCCTGTCATTAATTAGTCACCCTCCTGCCATTCCAAACTCTTGATATTTTACACAGAGCACATCAGATATGGTAAACGGAAGATCAAACGTGCTTGGTTGATGTGCGAGAATCAATAGGTTTGTTCTTGCAAGTCAAGCATGGTTGAGCTTCCTATCCATGTTTGATGTGCATTGATCAATGTTGATCAATGTGAATAAAAGCCTAAATTAAATCTTTTCATTGTATAAAGTGATTGTGTCTCTCCAGAAGTCTTAGATTAAGATCGCATGATTCATTGAAAAAAATCTTAATTTGTATTTCGAAGATGAACAAAAGACTCATGGCTTTGAAATCACATGAGGTTGAGTATGTGACGACAGAATTTTCAATTTTAGGTGAACTATTCCTTTTAACACTTTGATTTATGGAAGCAGTTTGGTGTTAACCAAAACGCTTTAAATTCTCAAGACATCTGTAGACACCACACTGTAAAACCGAACAGTGTAATTAATTAAATGAAATGAGTTCATTTCACTCAAATAATAATGAAAGTTCATTGTACTTAAAGGATTAGTCCACTTTCAAATAAAAATTTCCTGATAATTTACTCACCCCCATGTCATCCAAGATGTCCATGTCCTTCTTTCTTCATTCGAAAAGGAATTAAGGTTTTGGATGAAAACATTCCAGGATTATTCTCCTTATAGTGGACTTCAATTGGCCCCAAACGGTTGAAGGTCAAAATTACAGTTTTTAGTGCAGCTTCAAAGGGCTTTAAACGATACCAGATGAGGAATAAGGGTCTTATCTAGCGAAACGATCTGTAATTAAAAAAAAAAAAAAAAAAAAAAATTGTACGTTTTAACCATAGACACTCATCTAGCTCTCTTCTTCTTCTTCTCTATTAGAATTCCGGCAGTGTAGACGCTGCTAAGTGTATTACTGCCCTCCACAGGTCAAAGTTTGAACTAATTGTTATATACTTGCACTAGCATATTGTATATGACAATCTAGTTCAAACTTTGACCTGTGGAGGGCAGTAATACACTTAGCAGCATCTACACTGCCGGAATTCTAATAGAGAGAAAGAAGACAAGAGCTAGTTCAAGACGAGCGTGTATGGTTAAAACACATTTAATTTTTTATTTTTTTTTAGAAAATGACCAATCGTTTCGCTAGATAAGACCCTTATTCCTCGTCTGGTATCGTTTAAAGCCCTTATAAGCTGCACTGAAACTAATTTTGACCTTCAACCATTTGGGGCCAATTGAAGTCCACTATAAGGAAAATAATACTGGAATGTTTTCATCCAAAACCTTAATTTTTTTTTGACTGAAGAAAGAAGGACATGGACATCTTGGATGACATGGGGGTGAGTAAATTATCTGGAAATTTTTATTTGAAAGTGGACTAATGCTTTAATATGAAAAAGTTGCATGAAATCAAAATTTGATTGTAGTAAGCTGAACTTAATATGATTGAGTTGAGTTGCAGCAGATTTCTAATTATCAGCATGCTTTGCTTCAGGCTGTATAAGGAAAATATATGTTGAAATTAAGTGTTATTTTGTGTGTTTTTGCACAAGATTAGCATAGGGAGACATAAGTTAATGTTTAATGTTGTGTTATGTTGGGATTTACAGGGGGTTTGTTATTTTAGTTTTGTAGGGTTACCATTGTGGTGAAGAGTAGAGCCTGTGGTTAGGTTGAGGATGGCTGCAAAACTTTTAAGACCATATATACTATATGTTGTTTGATTATATACATGCAAGTATATAATGACAGTCTTTTTGATTGTTATAATAGCATATGTTATTTGGTATCTAACCTTTATCCAAGATCTGAATGTGATGTTTATGTAAATAAACTGTATGTAATTAACATTATGATGAGTTGGGCGAGGCTGAGAAGGGTGAGTGAAGGGATGCCGGTGACGTGATTGTTAATGAGAAACACGTGTGCACCACACTGGCCTTGCTCTGCTTCCATGGCTCTCGGCCCCGCCCCACTTGTCACAAAAATTTTAAGTTATATTAACTTAAAAAAAAATTTGTTAGTTTACTTAAATGTTTTGAGGTAATAAGTTTCCTCAAATGTTTTGAACTTATTGAGTTTTACAGTGCATGATGTTAGTTATAATGAAGTTACTGTAGCTCAACTGGTATAACAGTGCTAGAAATGCAAATTTTTGCCTTGAATACACTATACAGCACCAAATATACAATGCAAATGACTAACCAGCATTAAAAGATAACAAGTAAAAGTTGTTGACTAGTTCATCTAGTTTCATTACTGACATAATGCCGTTCTTGTTCGATCTGACAGGGAGTGTTTTGCAAAACAAAGTCAATAAATGTTCAACGCGGCACCGCACTGTATGTGTAAAGGCCGATTTCCGAAGATTATCACTCTCTCTGCCTTTCCCAAAACAGCCAACATCTCTGTGATGCTTCCCCTCCTGTTTGCAAACAGATCTCTGAGCAATGGCGTAACGTACTGGCTTCCAATGCCACACATGTGGGATCGATACGTTTCCTCCACACAGAAAGAGCAGGAGCTGTTTTTGCACACAAAGCGTACATTACTAATAAGTCTTTTTCACTCTTTTCTCTCTTTCCTCTGAGTACACGAGCCAATGAGTCACTGTTTAGCACGTTGACTTCTGTCACGAACAGGCGAATGGGCTAATCCTTCGTTCTGTGAGGGGATAAAATGATAAACATTTACACAAAGTATGCGAGGGAACAACGCAGGGTTGAAAATGGGCTGTGCTTCATTCTAAAAAAAATACTGAATGATAGAAAACAGACTCAGGGTTCCCATTCTATTCAAGACAGTATTTTGCAACTCATTTCCAGGATGTTTTATGAGATCAACACCTGTAATGTTTATGCAAAAACACACTAGATGTCGAGCTACATTATGGTTACTGGCATGCAAAAACATGACACCACAGCACAGCCATGTCAATGACCACAATGTAGCACAAACTACAGTGTGTTATTGCTTTTGTACAGCAGCATTAAAGGGATAGTTCACCCAAAAATGAAAATTACCCCATGATTTACTCACCCTCAAGCCATCCTAGGTGTATATGACTTTCTTCTTTCTACAATCGGAGTTACATTAAATAATGTCCTGGCTCCTCCAAGCTTTATATTTTTATTTATTTTTATATATTTTTTTATTTCCATTTTTGGGTGAACTAACCCTTTAAATTCATTGGCGCTAAGAAAAAAGTGATAGTTTAGTAGTGTGTAATTGGAATTCACATTTCATGATCTAAAACTGGGTTTCCCAGGTCTAGGGAGCTCTCAGCCCATTTTAGTCAAGAAAATTTATGCCACTGATATCATAAGAAATATTTACTAAATATTCAATCACATAATCAGATTTAAAACAGCAGTTAGATATGTATATAATACTTAAATGATCAGTTTATACACATTCAGTTATGAATATACAGTGTATGTAAATATATGAGGTTCATGAAATTCAGAACTGAATGTACATTAAATAATGAATAAGTATTGCATAATATAAAAATGCTGAATATGCTAAGCTTAGCATTACAGAAAACTTCAGCTCAGCTGAACATTCAAACTGATTTGGCAAGAAATTTGAAGAAAGTTTCAGAGTTGATTCATCATTTTTCTCAGTTCGCGGTTCTCGCTGTGTGTCTCCGCTCCACCCTACTCTCATTAGAATGACTCCTCTAACCTTCACTGTCACGGCAAGGGAAGAGGCGAAGGTATCAGAGAAAAAGAAATTGGGTTTGGGACTAGAGAAAAAAATATGTTTAGGCTTATAACTTGTCTCTCTCTTTATCTCTGGTGGCTAAAACTCAAAGCCATCAGTGTTGCTCTGTGTATCACATTAAGCATTTAGATACGCTTAAGATGATACAGTGTGATCTATAATGGGCAATATTGGTTTGAGTTTAAGCAAGAAATAAATACTCCCTCAGCCCTGCAGAACTACTGTAAGCCTTTTAATGTACATGCGGTATGAGTCAAGGGGGTCATTACAACCTAATTAGTAACCCTAAAATGGTTAAATCTGAATATCTAGTTTTTCATCCATATTGTAATTAATATGCATTGTATAATGCATAAAATGCAAGTTCTATTAACCGTTTCCTTATCGTTTAGCTAATGCTTTGATCCAAAGCAGCTTATAATATATTAAAAGCAGAGATAAACCTTTGGTCAAAACTGCAAGTTAGGATTCATGGTCTAAGTCAAAAATACCTGGAATCAAACCCATAAATTGGGTGCTATCAGCATTAACAATTAGGTACCACCAGCTTAAAATTAATTTAACTTTTTTTTTTTTTTGAACACCTGTTACAAATAACATAAATATAGGCTTTTTGTCATTAGGCAACAAAATAATATACATGTGTGTGCTTTGTAGCTCAAATGTCGGTGCTGATTAGTTAATCAAGTCTGTACACTGCACGGTAAGTTCATTAAGATTCTCTACAGGGATTTTCCTGACGAAATTCCTACAAAAACAGACGAACAGGAAGTTCTCTGTCAGCCTTAACAATAGGTGGCCACACCATACTGCCAATATGAAAATCAATTTGATGAGCTACTGTACGTCATTGGGTGTGCAGTTACATCCAAAATACACACATTAGTGCAGCCACATATCCGCTGATGAGATGCTACACAAGGCCAAAGCACATTTGGTATACAATATAAAGTCAATATCTTGAATGTCTTGGAGTGATACTTCATTTCTCATATAAGTTACCCTATCATAATATTATTGTAAACAAACTTTTTAATTCAAATAATTATATTATAAATAAGTGTTAATAAAAAAGTTCAGAGGGATTAAAAAGGTCAATATTTGTATGTGCTACTGTGTTTGTTTTAATATTAATTAGATTATTAGCTCATACAGGCTTAAGGTGAAGTCACTTTAGCGCAAATTAGGACCAGTGTCTATGTCGATAGTGTAGTGATGTATGATGCACACACAGAAGTCATTTTAAAATCAAGCAACACTGGGAAACGACGTAACCAGCTTGAACCCCTTGCGAAATCGACTTTTTTCTCCCTTACTCAAAATTCCCTATTGCATGGATTCCTACTGAAATAAAAAAAAATGTGAAAATTTGACGAACAATGGGAAATGTGACCGCATCTTTAGCAGCATTCTCCAAAAGCAACTTTATTTTAAGGTTTACTTGTTTCAGTGTAATTATATACATTTAAGTACTGAGTAATATCAACTACATGTACTTACTTACTTAAGGGATAGGGTTAGATTAGGGTTTGGTTTAGGGTTAGTTACATGTAATTATGCATCATTTATAGTATTCACTATAGTAACTACGTGTAACAAGGACACTTTAAAATAAAGTGTCACCCAACATTCTAATTTTGTCTAGTCTCTTATGTGGTGTGCAGCATTGCTACCAAGAGGGCTCCAAATTGATCACTTATGAGGTTCCATGATGTTTAGGAGCTGCCTATTTAGGTGACTGACTAGACAATGGAATGTAACTAAAATGTTCCCAGCCTTCAAAGGAAATATCTATAGTTTCATACTGATACTCAAAATGCCACTCTTATACCCATTATAATCAGTGATACTGTCTACAACATGGATGTGACAATAAACTGATTCACTGTTCTAGTTCTAACTTAACTCCATTCGCTTGTGCTTCTTCCGACAAAAGTACAAATGGATTTGGAACGATGATTTGTCACGTTCAGTGTAGACAGCCTTAAGCTGTTACGGCGTTGTGCCCCGTGTAGATACAGTGTTAGTCTAACAGTGACATTCTATTCTAACCCCTCAAACATTCAAAAGAACAGAGAAATGAGAGAATACTGTAAAATTAAAGTATATAGCATGTTAAACTCTTGACAAAACATTTGGGTGTACACACTTCAAAAATAGTGCTTAGGGAGATTTAAAGGAGTGTGAACACTTACTCTGGTAGGGCCCTTCGTATGATTGAGTGTCGCTGTCGGTACACATCCAGTTTTGACAAACAGCTGCAGGAAGTGTGGTTGGCGAAGCTTATGGTAACTGGCTTGGTCCCTTGCTTGATAGGAACTGTGATTTCAAACAACTGCAGAATAAAAATAGAAGAAAGGTCACATTTTCAATAAACTCAGACTAACGCAGACGACCTGACGTAAGATGTGAAACCGCATGAAAGGTTACTTCAACTTTAAGGAGTTTGCTAGATGTCAAAATGAATTGTGGGCAGTCAGTTATATCTAAATCAAGATTAATGAATGGGTTTATGTCTAAAGGAGTTGTGCAACTGTGATTGCACAGCCTTTCTGTGAAATCCGTGTACAGACACAACCACAACTACAGTCTGATCAAACAAACTGGTAAGGGGAAATGGGTAATGGGGAACTCGTGCAAGATAATATGCAAGGCAGGCAAATACTGTTAGACCAATAAATCAAAACTTCCTCCAGCTATGAGGAAACATTCCAAGGAATTTATGTTGAATGTGCAATCATAAGGGGTAGTAACGGGAATGTGCTGCTAAAATGGCCAAGTACATATAGTTTTATTTTTATGTCATAAAATAATTATCATAAATGACAATGAGTTGTTTCTTTTTATGAGAATTATTTTTTCTAACTGTCCAACATTAGGAGAGAACTTGTGCTTTCAAAAAACTAATTTGCCTAAAAGCATCATTGGATCTGATTAATCTACACGATTCAATGAATTCCTTAACGGGGCAGTTAACCCAGAAATGAAAATTCTGTCCTCATTTACTCACCCTTATGTTGCTCCAAATGCATATGACTTTCTTTCTTCTGTGGAACATAAAAGGAGAATTTCTGAAGAATGGGCTTGTCGCTTTGAAGCACCATATGACTTGTGTGATATAAGTGTTCTGATCCTATACAATAGCATCAGTGAATTTCAAAACCGAAATTCACTGATAAACTTTCTCTTCAGTGAGCTGCGAGTGGTAACTCACCACCTTTAGGATACTTTTATGGGGAATTTTTGTCTTTTTTTCTGAAGTCTGAAAGCTTCAGTGGAAAGCTTCAGAATTGTAATTGCATGGAAAAGAACATAGAAAGAAAGTCAGACAGGCCTGGAACGATATGAGGCTGAGTCATAGATGACATAAATTTCGTTTTTGGTCTGTATTGTCTTGCCTACTTATCAAACTCTTATTTATACTTAGTGCAGTCTCTTTGACATTAATATGGCTGCTATAGAAACCTTCATGAACCAAGGCAGCAAATTCTTTTAGCAGAATAAACAAACAAACAATCTTGCAAACATTCTGGAATGTTAAACCTCCCATTTCAGCTCCTGTTGGATTAACAAATCACTCTCAAGGCACACATAAAAGAATTATGTCTGATGAGGAAGAGATTTATGGGATATTCCAGTCTCATCCCCGAACCCACTGGCTGGCTCACTTCACTCGGCTGAGATTTTCTGCCTCCCCTTGGACTCATCTTCTTCTATGCCTCTTAGGTACACTGAATCATCATATAGCCACTTTCTAATTGCATAACTACAGGACATCTGAAGATATCTGCTTTAGCATTCAAAATTTGTGTAAATGTACTGTATCAGACATCAATCCAGAATACACAGACAATACAAAAGGAACAATGCAAGTATAAGAAAGCTATTTTTACTTTATTTAAAGGGCCATTAACACCTAATGTTAATCAAGAGCAATGGAATGACTAACAACCCAGCTCTCACCAGCATACAGAAGTTTGAACTGGCTAAATGGAGTAGCGTCAAAAGCTTGTGAAATACCCTCTCTCTTTGATGTTTGCAGAACTCCATTATTTAGTTGTTAACTGCCTTTACCAGGACAAGTAATCCCAAATGCTTCACTTGATCTCTCTGTAAATCTGTCAGCCCACCAGTCTTGATGATAAAATGACTTTACTGCAGTATTAACAGTCTACTAGGCATGAATATTACGTATGTGCAGGTGAGACAAGGGTCAGACGAAACCAAAAGTCCATTTAATGCTTTTTTTTTAGATGACAAGCTAACAGGTTCCCTTGTCACAGTTACATCACCAATATAAACTTGTTGTCATTACATTATATTGTGCTAATGTCAATATCTTTTCAATACTAATACCATTAATTCAAAACACAACCATGTTCATCCGATGCATATTTTACTCTTGAAAATTATTTCATATTATTTCATTTCGTCAATGAAACCTAGAGCTTGTAATTTCATAATCCAAATCTTACTAAAAAATTTTGAAACATCTTCACATTGCATCTGTTTTTCAGGCTTTGTGCCCAGAATGGGAGGGGTACGTCTCTAGTGCAGTAGCGTGGACATGGAGACCTTGACCTGCTCAGATGCTCAACTGGTGGGAGGGCGTCATGGTTTAAATCACAAGAGGAGAACCCATTGCCTGCTAAGGTCAGCCCACCCAAAATAAGTGGGCAATTAAAGGAGGCCTTCTTGCAAATAATTCACAGCCATGACCTCCCAACCAAACCCCTGCCTTGTCCACAACTCTCTAAATCAAAGCTTAACAGATCAGTTCTCTCTGCACTGGGGACTAGGCTTTAAAACAAAATCAGACACTTTTATTCAAAGCAGTAATGAACATTTTGATTGAAGATTATTCAAGTTTACAATTTTAATATATAGAGGGAGAAATGGATTTAAATATAAGGTGTTAGTTAAGGGTTTTCAGCGAAGCAGTTGCCTGCATACGTATCTGTATTTGATGCAATGAAAAAATAATCTGCATCTGTATTCAGACTTAAACCGAAAGTGTGTCAAATTTAAATAGAAAACCCGTTTATAGAAATAACTGCACTTCATTTACAGTATATTTTTAGTTTCCATAAATTAACTTTATATATCCTTGTGTTTTTGGAAAATGAATCTAATGAATATTTATCATTCAACAGAATTTATTATTCATTTTAAAGTCATTATTCCTGCATTCCCAAGTGTTAGTATTAAAGAGGTACTTCACCGCTGACAAAATGGACTTTCAATAAAACTTGGCTGCATATGTAGTAGAAAGGCAAAATAAATTGAAATCGATGCTACCTTACTAGAGAAAACATAGAAAAAAGGCTGTTGTCTGCCCTTTTGCCAAATAGGTAGGAAAACTTCAACACCCATAATGCACTGGGCATGTTGCCATCCAACGCCACTCTCACCAGTCTGCTATGGATTTCCCTTTCCAGAGTCAAATACCACCTTGCTTTAGTAGGAAATACTTCTTAGCAAACTTTTAGTTATATTTCATATTATTTCCGAGTGAAATTCAAAGAGTAAACTTTTAGCGGGATTGTGTTACTTTTGGTTTCCAGTGAAGGATCCAGCTTGTTGTAGGCAGTGATTAAAGGCTGCAGAGAATCATAAATACGGAGAGAACACTGCAATGGAAAATCTGAAAAACATCCATGTTTGTAGTCAACATTTCAGAATGGATGACCACGAAAACAGTGTTTTATGCCAAGGTAAGAAAGGTAAGAAAGTTGCTGCCATAGTGTTACATTTTACCATAGTGCTGCTTAAAAAGTTGACAAAGTATGATACAATTATAATTGTTTTGTTAATAACCCTCTGTCGATCCGATTGTCCGTGGGCGGAGATACAAAAATGTGGAAGTATAATCTGTAGTTTTCACAAAAGTCCTGGAGCTGTCAAAAGTCCTTCGGATGACTTTTGCTGACAATTAAATATGAATTTCTCAGTCCAGGTAACACAGTGAATGAGTATACCTTGTTCATTTACATATACTACCGACAGCGTAACAATACAAATCGGGTTGAAAATCAGCAAAGTTATACTTTAAGGTCAGTACTGTTCATCATTGGTTCAATCCTCCTTCACACAAACAGATTTGTGGACACAGGCACATGCTGAAAGAATCACTCACCGTCTTGCTGATGTATGAAGTGCTGATGTTCACACACTGATGCTCCTCACTGTTACAGCAGCCCCCACATCTGTAGACAGACACGCAGGGTGGTTTATAGAAGGTGTTTGTAGCTGCCCCAAACTCTTTCCCCACATCTAAACAAACTTGGCGTGGCATGCACAGGGTCTTTCTCCACTCTGTCTCAATACCTGGAGGAAGCGCAGCGAGACAGGAAGAAGAGGCACATTAAAAAAAGGCCAGCAGTGAAATGCATGGATTTGTAAGCACTGCAATTATTGCAGATCAGGGTCTGACACATTCTTGGCATCCTAAAGAAACTTTGTGTCAGGACTGTCAAAAAACATAAAAAAATCTTGGCTCTAAGACAATAATGACAAAAAAAAACAAAAAAACACTGCCAGCACAATCTGTGCTGGTCTTAAATTAATAGTCACTCACTTTTAATAATTTCAAGATTGATGAAAGCAGCCGCAAAGGAGGCCTCCTCCGACCTTGTTTCTGTGGAGCTGTATTCTCTGTGAGGCAAGCGCGATCCCGCCTTGGAACGACACTTCAGCATGCTCCAGTAGCTGGGGTAAACTATCCTCATAAGTTCATCCACGCTACCCGCTGAACGTAACTGCTCCACCAGGTCTGGCTCTGAATGCTCCTGATAAGACACAGAGAAACAGAATAGAAGCCTGTCAGTTTACGCTACAGAGAATTCTTCAGTTACATGCTTTATATTTATTTTGTCAGTGAACTTTTTCAAAGGGAAAGACACAATACCACATACCTGAACTTTTTTTTTGGTACATTTTTCCTTAAAGGATTAGTTCACTTCATAATTAAAATTTCCTGATAATTTACTCACCCCTATGTCATCAAAGATGTTTATGTCTTTCTTTCTTAAGTCGAAAAAAAAATATTGTTTTTGAGGAAAACATTCCAGGATTTCTCTCCATATAGTGGATTTCAACGACTTGGTAGTCCACTTGGTAGTCCGTTGAAGTGTAGAACCCTTTGAAGCTGCATTGAAACTGCAATTTGGACCTTCAACCTGTTGGTAGCCCTTGAAGTTCACTATATGGAGAAAAAATCCTGGAATGTTTTCCTCAAAAACCATAATTTCTTTTCGAATGAAGAAATACATAAACATCTTGGATAACATGGGGGTGAGTAAATTATCAGGAAATTTTAATTCTAAAGTGAACTAATCCTTTAAAGGGATAGTCCAGGGATAGTTCCTTAAAATGACAATTCTGTCAACATTTACTCACCCTCATGTCTTTCTTTGTTCTGTGGAATATAAAAAGATAGTTTGAAGAATGCTGGTGACCAAACATATTCCCATTAAGTTCAACTGTATGGACAAAAAATACAGTGGAAGTCAATGGGAACCGAAACTGTTTGGTTAACAACTTTCTTCAAAATATCTTCTTTTGCATTCCGCAGAAGAAAGAAAGTCATACAGATTTGAAACAATAGGAGTAAATGATAACAGAATTTTCATTTTTGGGTAGACTATTACTTTAAGAGAGATATACCAGAATAAATTTTACAGAAGAGAGTTACACCAGAGCTACATATACTGAAGAGGGTTTGGTCAGTTGCTGGACAGACAGTTCCTACTGCAACAATGAAGCATGCCAAATTGTATAAATCCCAGAGTGACTAAGAGAAATATAAATTGTTTTTATGTTAATTTTTGTTGATGTGTCAATCGCTCATTGGCTTAGAGACTGAATCAGTATTTGGAGATCTAATCAGTAATCATAAACACAAGTGATTAACTTTTCCATTGTTTTATCATGTTCTTATGACTAGAAAGTTAGAAAGTTAGAACTGTATGCCAATAGCATTGTATGTTGTATTTAATCATGCTGACACTATTTACTCATCAGAAGGGGTTTTAAAATGAACAGTTACACAATCAACTCAACAGATATACTGTAGGTAAAGGTTTCTCATGTCAAAATTTGTGAAACTGAGACTTAATCATGCCTTAATGAATGGAATGGTCAGAACTCAATGGTCTTGACCCAGCCAACTGACAGTATTGCTTACTCAGTAAGCTGAAGGGTTGCCTGTTAAAATGAAGCCATGTCTGTCTGCAGCAAGAGACACCCCAGCACACGTAATCAAACCCCCAAAGTCTTGACCTCCCCGCAATCCGCAGCGGAATGAAAGTTTGGAAGAAGTGTGAAAACACCAACAGCGTCTGAAACAGCCTGAAATCCCTGATGGAAAGTGATACTGCTGTCTGGGACATTCCAGGAAACATGCCCAGTTTACCCACATAGCTGATCATGGCTGTCGATAAAAAAAGCACCCTCCCCACTTGTAGAGGTGTTAAAAAAAAAAAAAAAAAAAAAAAAAAAGAGCCTCAACAGAATTCCCCTTTCCTCTTTACGAAGGCCAGACTTTGGTATTGGCTCAGCCACATTTGACTGGTGGACACATTTACAGCAGATGATTTATCTCAAACGGTAGGAAATAAGCTTTCTCTAACTCTTGCATTTTGCTGTAAAACTTATTTACATAAAATAAGTTTTATTGAGCCAGATAATACAAAAGCAATGCTTTTCTAGGCCTCCCTACTTATCTCACTTTCAAAGCAGATCCTCAGAACAAACAAGAGCTTTACAATTTGACCATTTTTGAAAGTATAAACTTGAAGGCCATTTTTCATGATACAAGACACTTCGCTGTGTCAGAATCCCACCCTCAACAAAAAAATGTAACCAATTATGTGAAATATGACTTCAAGATTGCATAGTTTCAAATGTTATCATAAAACCTTTGACATAGTAGCTGAACAAGATTCTAAACCCACATTGTTACCTGCAAACATTCAGTTGTTCTGCACACCGAGGAAAATAGCTCTAATCGTGGAAAAAGGAAAAATATAATCCTTGTAGGAAATGACCGCTTCTGCATTGACTCCCTTCTGTTTATTCAGGAAACTCAAATACCACAAAAAGAGTATGAACAAGACTATTGTATGTGGCCTCTTCCATGCCTTTGTTTACAGTGATTCCTGAGATAACACACTGGTCTGTTTCCTACCAGAAACAATGGAGACTGAGAAAATGATGTGTGGTGCACAGAATACAGACACATTCACACGTGAGTCAGGCTCAAACTTCAGGTTTGGTAACTGTAAAGATGCTGATACAATGCCCTATTTTTATGTTTTAATGGCAACTAAAAAAAGACACAGATGGAAGAATGATACAAATGGGAACCATGAAGTCTGAAAGAACTTGACCCAGAAATGCATTCATTGTTTCACTCTTGTGATCTAATTCATAGTATTAAGTAACATTATATAACATTACTTAATTTGAATATTACAAAAAAAAACAAAAACAAACAAACATCGATTTCAATGCATAATAATAAAGAATAACCAATTATTATTAATTAATTGCCGTGCACAGAAGACCAACAGCCGAGGTCAGGATTTTCATTAAATAATACATTCAACTTCGGTTTGTTTTACACCAATTGTTATACCCCCAGAACACTTTGAATATATGACGTGTCGCATGGGACCATTCTGTGATATATTTGCGTCTTTTTTTAAAAGCTTGATGCTGGTCGCTAATTCACTGCCATTCCATGGACGAGTGCGAGCCGGACATTTTTAAAATTTCTCCTTTTTTGGTCTGAAAAATAAATGCCATACTGCATTCAAGCAACACCAAAGTACAGCATACTGCATTAGACACCAGGCTGAGTAAATGATGACTTCATTTTCATTTTAGGGTGAACTATCCCTTTAAATAAAAAAAGGTTTGACATTTTAAGGAAAGAAACTAAATAGCACATCTGATTAATCAAGTTGAAGGGAGAATGGCCTCAATAAGAGATTGCATTTGGCCCCGAAGAGCAGTGATTCATGAGATGTAATGAAATGATGAGCTGATGATAGATGTATTCAACATCAGTGGCCAGACATGAGGCTCACAGTGCTGTTAACCAATAAAAAATACATCACCATGCTAGAAAGTATGTCTCATTGAATGAACCACAAACTACAAAGTTTAACACTTAGGACAGGATGACATCTCGACTTTAACAAAATCAGAATCGGATGCCACACATGCATGGGATCCCAATAATGACGTTGACGCCATCATGACTACCATTATTTTAAAGTTCAAATGTGAGTCAACAGTTTGATGCCAATTATAAAATGTGCATCATTAGACAGAAGGCTCATTTCACACACCCTGAAGCAACACGCAGTCTCTTGATGGCTTAGTGTTTCCTGAAGCAAACCGCAAAACTGACACAATGACAAAAACAACTAGATCCTTTTTTGGCAATGAGGTTAGAGTTTATCCTCTTAGCTGATACCAGCATCCGGAGCTATTTTGGATGAGGTTTCTGGAAGGCACCCTCAACGAATGAATTCCTTTAGCCTGAGTCAAAATGCTGCATATTTAGGCCAGGTTTATACAGTTCCATTTCCATTACAGTCACCCCATACTTCTACACTAAAACATAATCAAAACTTCAGCCTTCACAACTTCAATATTTAAGAGTTCACATTTTGAGCCATTGTAATGCTACAAAGGCCTCTCAAGCAGTCACTTGGGGTTTATTATCTATACTGGACAGTTATGCAACTGTGAAAAGAGGACCAGACAGTACAAGAGATTAATAACAGGGATTATCCAAATTGTTTCTGCACACTTACAATAGGTTATATTTTCAAGTAAATAAAAGGCAAAGTCGAAGCCATTATTGTACTAATTTCTACTTTCAACACAGTGGGAAAAACCAAATGCTGTCACTGGGGAGTATTATAGACATCATCACAGAGCATCACACATGCTCACTGAACTCAGGTGGAACATGGCCCCCATCATGGACATTATAGCAGTGGTGCATATGCACAAGAACACATGTTATATCTGTTCCAGACATACCTTTCATCCTCAATATTGGACTCCAGAGAGCAGGCTTGAGAATAGTGCTGTGCTCACTGAACTTGAATGAAGTCTGCTGGGGGCATGTCTGGGTCTACGTTTGCCAACACTCAGGAGGAGAGGCAGAGGATCTGAGATATCATTAACCCCCTAATGATCCTCCTAGAAACCCTAGAACTGACTGTGAGCTTTGAGCCTTTGACCTAGGGGAGAACTAATTCCTTGGAGAATAAGTCTGGCCACGAGTCTGAAGATTAACTGAGACCCCTCTTCAACATCCAAGCTTCCCACATTTCAGACAAACAATCCTAATCTGTCACGTTTTCCTAAAGCAATTGAGATGCTCCCCAAGGTAGAGGACTCCATTCTATATTACGGCCTATCGTATGATTCTAAACCAACCGCTGGATTCAGTACACACGCTAATGCACACATGAATGCGCTCTTGAGACCAGACCATCTGCATGGAAATAATTTTTCCAGTCTTTAGTGTAGTATCTGCTAGATCCATTAAAATGACCGAACAGCACTGGATACAACATAGAGCACGTAACAACATAGAGCACGTAACAACAGAGAGCGCTGTCTATGTCTGAATCAGTACATTCAAAAACAATGCTTTCTACGTCCAATTTGCAGTATAAACAGCTAATAAGCTCCAGATTGCCTTGGGTTGCATTACAGTGTTTACACTTTGTTTTGCGCCATTGCTAACTACGCCGACACTAGAACTAAAAAAAAAAAAAAAAAAGTTTTTGATTGAATTGATATCAGTTTTCACATTCATTTGGCTCTGAATCTCAGCCAAAATGGAAAGTCGTTTCAGGCGCAATGCAAGTCATTGTATTTTGATAAAAGATTATGAAGGCAAACAATTTGTTTTTGGAAAATTTGAAGCAACATGCAGTGATGAATCATGCACAATAAGAACAGGAATGTACCATTTTGATTTCATGTTGACTTTAAGTAATAATCTAGAGATTGGTCTGAGTCCCATAAAAACCTCTCTTCCTTTTTTAGAAAGACTTGCTTTCTTGTTCTGATCCGTTTCACGTGTAGAGGCGGGCGTGTGTCAGGATGCAATTACTGTGCACTTCTGATGCGTACTTGGTTAAGGTTTCTGTGGTGCAATAAAGCTATTAGCCTGGAGGGTTGCCCACTACTCAATAAGACCACAGGGATATTAGATCTAATGTTCTGTAACCCAATTCTTGAGCTCTCAAAAACATAATAGTGAATTCCCATTGAAACTCCCTGTAGATATATTTTAAAAAAGCTAGATACAGTGGGGGTAGGAGGGGTTCTTGTTTTGGCATACTTAAAGCATTAAATGAAGCAAATATCCTGCCAGGACAGAAACTGTCAAGAGCGATATTAGTAAGGTTTAAGCAGCAACCACTGTGAGTATTCATAGGTCTTGGCATGTGGATTGCACATCTCTTCTTAAGCCTTAAGAAAGCTTTAAAAGATTAGTTTGTCTAAAAAATGAAAACTCTATCATCATTTACTCACCCTTATGTCGTTCCAAACCTGTATGACTTTCTTTTCTGTGTGAAATACATAGGCTAAGCAATTAAGTAGATGAACTTTCTAAGCTGCTCTTTTCCGTGCTACACTGTTTCTGCTCCTTTCACTAAATGGAAAAGAGCAGCTTGGGTTTTTAGCTAAAATATCTTTTGTGTTCCACAAAAGAAATAACACATTTTTGGAATTGCATGAGGGTGAGTAAATGAAAAACATTGCCAAATAATAAGGACTCCATGCATTTGATGTATAATAAAACTACATGAATAATCTGTAGACTAATGGACTACTCTCTTGACTCCATTTCCAGAATTGATAACACTTGTCCACTCATTAAGTTGCCTGATATATTGGTTTCAGAACAGACTTTTTAGTGCCGGTTTCCAGGTCTCCAGAGCAGTATACAAGTATGAATTGACACTATAATGAAAATAAGCAATTAAAAAAGCAGGAGATGTTACACAGCACTGTACATTTCTTAAAGTGCCCCTATTATGGATTTTTGAAAATTACCTTTCATGTAGTGTGTAACATAGCTCTAAGTGAATGGAAACATCCTGCAAAGTTTTAAATCTGAAAGTGCACCGTATATAAAGTTATTGTCTCTCAAAAGTAAGAGTCGATTCTGAATGAATTGAGTCGTTTGTAAATGAATCCCAAGCTGTTTCGTTGTGACGTCACAACGAAACATTAGCATATTGTCCGCCCACTTATTGTGCGCACAGATGCCAGGGAAAATTCATTTTTTCAACAATACCACAGCAATGCAATCTTTTGTTGTGTTCCCGTCATTTTACTGACGACTGCTTTTCAAACCTCAGGGAGTTTAACACAGGATTCACAAAATGCTTGGTCTTAAAATATGGATCATTGCCCAGTTTATTTGGACCAGCTTGCTCCTCTGAATCTCAACCTATAAGAATGATTAATAATTGATGTTTATATTTTCTACCGATCGTTCAAAATTCATAGTTTTGTATGTTATGTTGTGTAACGTACACCCTAGTCTGTCTCCAACTAACCGGCTAACTCACATTTCTGTAGTTCTGCTATTCAGATGTGGGTCCAGTATTATCTAAAAATGTGTCAATTAATGCAGCTTGTCTGTCTTATTACTTGGAGTAATGATCATGGATGGAGCACGACTTTTGTTCACAAAGTGTAATGCATTATCAGCTATTCACGTTTGCGCTCGGCTAACATGGGAGTTTACAACATACAAAACAAACAGTTTTTTTCCTCTGTGTTTTTATTATTACAATAGATTGGAGCTCTATCTGTATTGTAATCGGATGTTAAGATGCTAGTCTGTGCTAACTAGTTGAAGTATTCTCTCTGTAATCAGTAAACACCCATTGTAATGTCAAACAATGGTATAGTCATTTTTCTTTGTTAATAGTTATGACAAAAAAGTCTGTACACATCTGGCCTAAATGTTTATCTTATGTTAGAGGTTTTCAGCTTCGCTTGGCATTCTGTTCCCACAGGTGCACCTACATAAAGTATAAAAGTGACGCTGCTATCACGTCTTATAAATAACTAAGGTGACACTTACCATATAGAAACGTCCTACTCCAGTCGTGATTGCGAATCAGTTTCTGGTTGATCGACTACTTCAGACATTTCATCGTCGGACTCGGGCTCGAATTGATACGGTAAAAATCGATGCTATGTTCTCTGTCCATACATTGTATACAATGTCTTGCGAACTGATAGCTGTCATTCATTCAATTATGGCAATGGGTGCGTGGTGCGCGCAGTAGACCAATCACAAAGGATTGGGCCATCTGACCAGAGCAGTGTAAGCTCACGTAAAGGAGGAGTTTAGAGAGACTGATTCATTGAACTGCTTCTAACGAATCATTTACAAAACATAGAAAACTTAGGTGAAATGAAATGTATATTATGAGAAAACGAAAGTGTTTTTTGACCTTGCATGCATGTAAGCGTGTTGTAGGAAACTCCCAAAACAATATTAGGAACCTTAAAAAAGGCATAATAGGGGCACTTTAAGATTATCATTCTGGCCTTAGCGTACATGCGCACTACCTGTTCCTTTCGCTGTCTCACTCTGACTAAATGAACGAGTCACTGCACAAAACCAGTTTTATCCTTTAGAGCAGTGATTCCAGTGGTTTAGAAAGATTTCCATTTCCTTTGTAAGTCTCTGTAAGTCTTTGTTAATCTTTAAGTCTTTGCTACACTTCAAGTCCTGACTTCTCATTAAGATCTGTACAAATGATTGCATATCCACTATTGCAAGAGCACTAATGACTTTATTTTTGTCAAATGCCATATCTAAATTTGATTTATAAATAAATCTGCCATTTGGTCTTAAGGAAAGTTTCTGGATGATTGCTCACTAAACAGTCCAACAAGTTCAGGTGTTTCATTAAAGAGAGAGGAATGACAAGTTTTTTTCACCTACATTATCTACTGTTTTTAGCTTAAACTAATCACTGTAAAGGTGACTCATTTAATGATAATGTTAAATGATATTCTGTATAATGAGTAAAAAGAAACATTTTTTATTTAGTGTCAATGAAGGAGTACTTAAGTCTTACTGATGGGGACAAAAGCTGGAAAATATTGCCTTACAGTCTACTTCCAAGGGTCTAGTCTCCATGCTTGTCTCCATACTACTCAATACTAACAGTTTACACTCCCACACACTGGCTATAATGTCAGTGATAACGTTCCTTGAAGGAGGCAGGTAAAAACAAAAAAAAGTTTACTCATTTTTAGTGATCTGGAATTTTATGCTCTAACACACATTCCAGTGCTTCTCCTAGCAGAGGAAATTGCTCGGATCTGAAAAAAAGCACAAAACACAAAAAAATCTCAGTGCCCCAGCTGCTTCAGGCACACTGCTGGGCCACAGTCAGGGCTGAATTCCTCTGCTGAAGGGAACTGAGATCTACAGCCAGTTTATAGACAGCGCAAAAAGAAAGAGACAGATCCAGCTACTCAAATTGAACATGCAATTACTACAGATTAAAGAGAGAGATTTTTACAGATGTCCAAACCAAAAAGCATTGTGTGTGTGTGTGTGTGTGTGTGTGTGTGTCTGTCCTTGACAGTGAATGACTGTATGAAGAGAGAAATTTTTGATTGGCTCTATACCAAGATTATCGTTAACGAAAACTATTACAAAAACCTGAAATCAAAGACAACAATAAAAAAGATTGTCAAAAGACTCAAAACTAAACTAGGCCCTGTCCACACGGAGATGCATTTAGGTGTATACGCAAAAATTTTGTATCGGATAGGCGTTTCGTCCAGACGAATCCGGCATTTTCAGAAGGTGAATCCGATATTTTTTGAAACCGGGTCCCAGAGTGGATAAATCTGAAAACAATGCCCTTGCGTTTTCGTGTGTACAGCCTATCCGTATATTTTGTGAAACGATGATGTCATTACCCCACTTACAGCACAAAACAGCAACAACAACAACAATAGCAGACTCTAGATGCTTGTGTTCTTGCTGCAGAAGCTACTGAGCCAAAATAAAGTGTTATTTCTAAGCTTTACTAAAGTTTGTATACAGCGCGCAAGGTTTATGCGCATGCTCCAAGTCTTATTCTCTGTTTTAAGTGTATCTCTGTGGCAGAATTACAGCGCCACATACTGGTCTGGCATGTATACTACATCGTTTTGAGCCGGTTTCAGCAGTTTCGTGTGTACGCAGATATTTCTTGAGACGAGGGGGGACAAAAAGGGGGAAAGATCGGATAGGGAAAGATCTGGCTTCGTGTGGACAGGGCCTAATATACTTGCAATAAAATTTCAGTGAAAAAGACTTTCATATTTTCAGTCAACATTAAAAAAAAAAAATCTCTCAAGCCGACTCAAACCAATTAGACAAGTGGCCACATAAAATAAGTCAGCTTGTCAGATTTTTAGGAACAGTTTTGTGGTGCTGTTTAAGAGATGAAAAGTCTAACTAATATTGAAACAAAATAAAATACAAAAAAAATAAAAAAATAAAAAAAATAACTAAACTGACATTGAAAACCAAAACACAAACTATAACCCTTTTATATATATTTACAGTAACTGTTGCCACTGCAGCCTTATCCAAAGAGAACCAAGAACTAACCACTAACATCACTGAACTAAACTAACTAAACTGAACTAAACATCACTTCAAATCACCTACTCCATTTTTTAATTCAAGAAGGTATGATACACCCCCCCCCCCCAAAAAAAAAAAAAAAAAAAAAAAAAAAATTTTTAAAGCCCTTCAAACACGTCAGTCCTTTACTATGAAAATAATTGTTCTTAGAAGTAACAGCTACTGAAACACCCCATTTGCAGAAGTTGTCTAATTCAAAGAACGGTTGAACTGCTGACCTCCCCAAAGACGTGAAGTCTTCTTGCTTATGTCATCACAACGTCTGAGTCCCCGCGACCCCCTCCCTCTCTCCCTCTAAAGTTGTGAAAGTGTTGAAAGGTGGTTGTGCTAAATCTGAAGTTAAAGGATGAGCAGATCTGGCAGGTGGATTGGCTGTTGGAGAAGATAAGAGACGCAGATGTGAGTAATCTGTTCCACCTGTGCTAACTTTCCTACCTGGGAAGTACACATGACCACACACTCACACTGGAGAAGACGTCCCTGGGGAATCCCTTGGTTATCACCAAAGGGCAGAAATAAACAAGCATGGTTTAAAAGAGGGGGAAAAAAAAAAAAAATCTCTTTTCCTTCTAGCTAGAGGTGCTTTATCATGGGTGGTTTATTCTCAGGCATTCATCACTAGCCATAAGACACACTCATAGTGGCTGAAATGCTTACTTAAACCAGAGTGTCTCAAGAGACTTGCAACATAGTGGCTAATAATACAAAATAGACGTTCCCAAAGCAGTCAACATCCCAGTTAAACTGATGGAGTTTTTGTAAAGCCACATGACAAAACCATTCGTCAGTCCCAATGAATGAGGTCAAGACTGCAGCTGAGCCTTTAAGACTACAAATCAGTGGGTCCCCGCACCTCATGTGTACTCACCAAGCACCCACATTTCCCAGGTGACCCCTTCAGAAAGATAGTCTTACTAGACAATAACTCTCTCTACATGCACAGTCTGCGTGATTTACAATTACAATCACAATTACTCATGATTTACAGGACAGCTTTGCCAAACAGATGAGAGATGGCCATGATGGAAAAGTCAGGGAGAGAAATAAGGTCAGTATATTAGCCGAGCGCTGACTGATGCCCAATGAATTATTGAGTCACCCATCCCATACATTCATATGGCATACAGCCACATGTGCAATTATGGAACAATTATTCAATTCCATGGCATAAGTGCAAGACAAATATCCCCCAAGTGGACTGAAAATAAACCATTAGAAATTCAACAGCTTTTTATGTTGTTGCTGTCGCACTTACTTTTTCTTCTCTCTGTGAATTCCAGTTAAATGAATCTTAATAACCATCAAATTTCACAGCGACCCAGAGGAGTTTAAGAGAGAGAGCAGTGAAAACAAAGCAAGTCTAATTTTAGGCAATCGTGATTAGTGTATGGCCCATGTCGCACATTACCAATGGGAAGCATTTCAAGACCTTGTCAAGATGTCCACATTGCTGTGCGTAGCATATGGTATCATTTATACACCACACATAGTAAAATTCTTCTGCTGCTGTATACGAAAAGAGAGAATGTTGTGTCAAAGTAATCATGTGTAATAGCAATGTGGCTGGGTGTGTGAGCCAAATAATTAACAGACATCTCTCTTGTTTTCAGACAGATCACTTTGGAGCTCCTGAGGTAAGAAGAGATATTCAAATTAATTGCACCCATTGAGTACATTTATAATCATATACATGATCAAAGAAACTTTCTCCCTTCTTTATTTCTCAGTGGGGAGATGAGAGAGATTAGTTTAGAGACTACTTGTAAAGTTGCTGACCCAATGACACCTGCTTCCACTTCTTATGGCAGTATAATCGTGCTCTCAAATATTTCCCTTACAAACCACAGATGTGTGAATGAAGTTCTCAAAATAACGTCCATATGATAAATAGATGAAAATGGTAAATTCCAGAGGTACTGTGCTTTTTTAACAATTTGTTTAACTTATATTGTAATAAATAAAAGCAAAACAGTGATATATAATTACAAGTAAGGTCAAAGGTAATCACCATGGTTGTTTGAATGTAACATCACACCCTAAATGGTTAAAAAGTGGCTTTTAAAGATCTGTCCAAGCTTTAGGGATTTTAATACCTTTTTGGATTATGCAAGTTCCATTCATGTGTTCTTGCAAAACAGACCTTAAAAATTAATCGGAATTCTATCTAAAATCTAGGCTAAGTACAATCATAGTCACCAGTGCCAGTGATGTTGGCTGTTGATATGTTGCATCTCAAAGCTCCAAGCAGTACAACTAAGTTTTAAAATAACTGAAGCGATATTTTATTTGAGTTTCCTTCATGCTGACTTTAGGGCAACAGACCATAGCTAATAAATGATGCATTAAACCAATTTCTCTACTTTTAAAACTTAAAACTTGAAAATGAGCTTGCCGGTGCTTACCATAGCATCTCCTTGATCTTGGTCATAATCATAGTAGTCGTGACTTGACTCCAAAGCAAGGTTTGCATAAAACAATGCGAGACAGAAGACAGAAATTCCAAATAAGTGCATTTTAGAAAAGAAAACAAAATCTCTGAAGCCTGAGCAGAGTCTGTTAAAAGTTCCTCTTTTTCAGCTTTCAGCAGCAGGTTTCTAGAAAACTCTGTCCTTAAACTAAAATAATACCCATGTATACATCCAACATTTTAAGAAGACACTTCGAGACTGGTCCATGGAATGCACTTTGAGCTCGTCCCTTCACAAGCGCCTGTGAACATCCACTCCGTGCGGAGAGATCAGTGTGGAAGTGCGCTGAGCGCTCTGTGGCATGTTTTATGCAATTTCACGCTGTTACTTTGACTCCTTCTCCTCCCCCTCTACGTTTTTTCCCCAGCCTGCCTCTCCGGTCGCTGTTAGACACATTCCGAGACATCAAGAGAGGAATATGAGTCACGGCACGCGCGCTTTTCTCAGGTGTCGACTACAGCACGTCAAACACATTGTGAGCAATTCACGCACGAGCGCACTGAATGAACCTCTTCAGTTGCCGTTTTTTTGTGTAAGGTGAAAGGGCAGTGCTTAAAGGAATAGTTCGTTCCAGCATGAAAACTGTTCTTACTTACCCATTCATTTACTTATCCTCATATTTTTTGAAGAATATGCACGTCGGGCTTTTTTATTTTTATTTTTTATAGGCCTACTATTACCATAAACATGGACAAGCTTCAAAAATGGACCTAAAAGCAAGATAAAAGTAGTTCATGGGACTACTTACTATATATTAAGATACAAACCTAAATTCAAATGTTTAAAAAAGTAGGGGGAGATCTGATTTGTCTCAGTTTCTTCATGTAATCATTCGATGATGGTGAGATCAGATCTCCGTGTGGAGCACCAGCTGTTGTCAGCCCTTGTGTATTCAAAAATCTCACTGGATTATTACAATTAATGGCAAAATGAATGTTTAGAAATGTGAACTGATATTTCCTACTGACACACTACAGCAAAATATATAAATAAATATAAATAGACTTTTGCACAATACTGTATATAAAAACAATAAAGTAAGAGCAGTATAAACATTGTAAACCAGACACTAAACTGTATTAATAATAATAAAACACATATAGGGTGAGTTCTGGTTAATTGGGCCACCTTGATTAAGGCTGGGTAAATTCGGGTGACTGTCAAAAAGTGGAACAATTTACCTGAATTCACCCTACTCACAGTGAGCTTCTTTGGGGAAGTTTTAATTCCGTTGGAGGGTTTTTCTTCATAGGGGGTCTTAGTCCTCAAGTTCACTGAGTGCTCTTCTAATGCTGTGGAATGCAAGTCCCACTTGAGTCATTGTGTTCCATTCACTGCTGTCAAATGGTTGCATTTAATTTTGTGATCTTCTCAAATACTACTTTAAGTAGCAGGCTAAACATGCACTGTCAAACGCATTCAGTGTTAACACTAAAGGTCTAGTTTGAATAGGCTCAGGGGCTAAGGGTTTGTAAATGATAACCTAATTAGCCATGACAGTGTTGAATACTTCATTATGAAAATACCCAACAATTCACATTTAAATTGCTGGTAAACTGTTTTCCCAGGGCAATTGAGAGAAAAGTTTTGCCTTTGTTTTCTATTAAATAAAAAATTATAAAGATAAATGATTGTACCAAATTAGCGGTGACAATACAAATATGGTTGTTGTTGTCGTTAAAGCCAGACAATTCCACAAGCAGAAGATGTTGTATTTCCAATCTAATGCAAGTTACTTGCGGAACTTATTGCAAATTTGAAGCAAAACAAAAGGCTTGTCAGTCATACTTGGCAGTGGCCAGTAACTTTGCCTACTTATTTGACTTCTCTTTGCTCATTCTGCTTCACTGAATGCTTTGATTGGTCTAATTCTAAAAGGTCAAAGTTCAGACTGGTTTTATAAGGATTAACAGGAGTTACTTTTGCTTTGACGTTACTAAACACATTACTTCATGGGAGAAGTTATAACAATGTCAGCCAGACGTCTGGTGCTGCTTTAAATGTTTTGCCACAACTGATATAATCTTATTTAGAAGGCATTTGATTTCCTCAGTGGGACTTTTGACATACTTAGCTTTAGTCTCAAAGAGTTTCAGAAGCTGACTGTAAGTTCCATGCTTTTGTTCTACATAACCATTTACATCCTTTTACATTTTTCCCTCATTTGGCCCTCACATTACCAAGTAATCTGGAATCTGTGTCCTTATTTGAACTCTCTGTGCTTTGTGCTCCAGAACTCTTTTCAAATGAAAGCAGCTTTGTGTATGATTTGTTTAATGCCTTCATTATAAGAAGTTACTGACTTTTACAAATTAAAGCTGACTGGTCTGACATTATTTGTTTCTTTTTTCAGTGCTTTATTAATGCACATTAAACTGATTAATTAAAAAAGAAATTAATGATGAACAGATATGCTTTAGTTACATCACGGCCATGAATCATGTTGTGCTTTCCAGTCATTTGCAGGTGGAATTAAGGGAGGGAAATTTCCATTCTTTCGTCAATGTTTAGAAGAGTACATTGGCTTCAAACTAACATGGATGAAATAAAAGCCACATAACGTATTTGACATTTATTCCTGTAGTGTATGGTTCCCTTGAGATGCACTTTTATATTGTTCAATAAAATACTATTATAGTATGAAACTAGCACAGTTCTGTATTACACCTGGTCCAAGCACAGGTCCACTGACTTCATTCTATGCCATCAGCTATAAGCACTTGAGTCAGTCTGTGGCCTGAAAAGGAAGGCACCACCATAGGAATTTATGAGGTTCCTCATGGCACAGTGACCCAGCACTGTCTAACACTTTTGCTTGCTTGCTCATGTGTGCACAGCTTGTTCCCACACACTGGGAATTGCTCCTGCCGGAACTGGGAAACAATGGGTGTGGGAGTCCTGTGACTGGAGCTGCTGCTTTTGGAAGCGCTGGACCCTGTTAATGCTGGAATTTGCGGTGTCCCTTACGTTTCAAACAACGGCAGTGTTGGGTAGGGTAGATCGATGAGGATAAGATGGTGAGGTCATGGGGGGTAGGCCTAATCTTGCACTCTCCAGCATTCCTTGGCATCCTTATTGGTTTGTTTTTTTGTAATAAATTATATAGTATTTTGACACTGAAGGCCTATGAATATGAACATACATACTTCTACATTGTGTTTAATGTATACAAAGATTAAAATGATTGAAAAATCCAAATCTTCACCTATATAAATAATGCAGAAGGACTATTTTTGAGCAGATATTTCCATGTCAAAAACGACCCCATAGAATTGAAAACCAAATGGAGGGCCCGTGTTTCAGTGATTAAGAAGGGAAACGTGCTGTGACTGAGATAAGGAGTGGTTTTAAAGCTTCTTTGTTTCACAGTTGACAGCTGACACAATTAATTAACTGACAAATAAGGAAAATGGCCATGCAAGAGCATGTTGTGTGTGGTCTAGTATATAATATTATTATATTTGAAAGCAAATTTATACTTATTATTGATGTGATTAGTGACTTTATACAGTATAAAGCCATTCAAATGTTTTTGGTCAGTAAGATTGTTTTGAAAAATTAATACTTAATTTTTATTCAGCAAGAATGAATTAAATTGATTAAAAGTAACCATAGAGAATTGTTGCAAAAACTGTTTTCAATGTTGATTATAATAAGAAATGTTTATTGAGCACCAAATCAGCATTTTAGAATGATTTCTGAAGGACCATGTGACACTGAAGACTGGAGTAATGATGCTGAAAATGTGTGGCCTTGCCATTACTGAAAATAAATAACATTTTAACATAAAACTGATATTTTAGATTGCAATAATATTTCACAATATTACTTTATACTGTATATATATAGTTGTATAGTTGGTTGGTTCTACATACATATGTAATACATATGTAATAACAGAAATTAAACTGTAAAACAGCATCAAACTACCTAAGAAAATGAACAGATATGGTGATCAACACTTGCTTTGAGAGATGAAATAGTAAATGATCCAAGACACCTGTTATCTTACCTTCCCTGTGGGGTATCTTGAGAGAGTACGTACTACAATCCTGACTTCAACAACATACACTTAATGTAAATTTATGGTCAAAACATTCAGTTCTAGAATAAAAATAAAATGTAGACAAAAACCCCAACTTCTACTAGTCCTGTTAGGAAAAGTTTGACGACTTGACAGCACTTCATAAAAAGTGTGCAAACCACTGGTTAGACTGTCACGGGTGCTAGAGGCATTTGACCCTCAGCTCATTGACATATTTGCCTAGCAAATTACCCTCACTGAGAAGGTTTTCAAAGTAAGGGACCAGTGAAGTGACCTCTTAAAAGCGATCTTTTACACATGTAAAAACATTCTTGCTCACACACATACTGACACACACACTCTGGCATTCGAGAGACGCTAAAGAGTGAGAGAATGGGGAGGGCTAAGATAGAAAGAAAGAGAGAGAGAGAGACCTTCCACCTCTGGCCTGCTTGCATTCGTATGGAAATAAGTCTTCTTGAGAAGTTTACGTTAAACTCTGAATGAGGATTAACATGGCTCCCGCTTCACTAAACAAAGCAATTACTGAGCACACATCTCCGTCAGCCTGACCGGCTGTATAAATATTGCCTATCCTGCTACAAACAAATTGTAAAGTCACAAACAAATTGTAATTCTTGGTACAGAGTAAATGAATTTAGTACTAAATGTTCTAAACAGGTTTTTCTCACATCCTTCATGATGACTTGAGATGTGTGCTTTGAATATAGGCTAATATAATTCAAGGCCACAAGTGAGACCACTGTCTCCCACCTATGTTTACTTCTTCTGAATGATAATGAGTGCAAGGAGATGTTTGACAAAGACTGATAGCCTGCATTTTATCTCACAAATTCGAAAAACTTAAAAATGTAGTATCTCAGGTTTGCCTAAATGTTTATATACTAACATTTACATAGATCACACTGTGTGTGGAGAAATGACGCCTCAGACTTTCACAAAAGATAATCTGTAATCTGTCTAACAGACAGATTTGTCCAAACTGGCCCTAAGCTTCACTGGTCATATACAGTGGGCCATTTCTCTCAGTGTTAACATATATTGAGATTTAATCTGTTTTCTTAAGGATATAATCAAGCAAGCCTTACTAGTTCTTATGTAGCAGAAGAGGTTCCCATGGTAATTATTCATGACCTCATCTCAAACTTGTTCTTTTACAGCTTGTACCATGCATGCTCATTTCTTTTGTATATATATATATATTTTATTATTATTTCAAAAGTAATTGTTAAGAGCTCAGTTTAATCATTTGATCTTTAGAGGACTGTGGATGAAATGTCTATTTGCATTAAGGATAACAGTCTTTGACAAGATTTTTCTAGAGAATGTTCTCTTCTTTTAAATATGACTCACAGGAAACAAGTTTGACAGGCCGTCAGAGGGATAAGACTTTTGGGCAAAAATAGTGGTGAGTGTGTAATTTGATAACATATTAATATTCTTAGCCACATGAAGACTTATACAAGGTCATATAGAGATTACAAAGTTTAGTGAAGTCATAAGAGTCTTATTGGCATTTGGAGTTTGACCTTTACAAAATTAGCATAGTTCTCTAATGTCTTTCAAATTGTCTCCATAATTGACTTTATAGAGAACTAACAGAGTTTCAGCAGTTTAGAAACAAAGTTACAATAGGTCGAAGAAGATAACAGAAGTCACTGATAGAGTGATTCATTTTTTCGAATAATTTTCTTCCCCTTAACTTCATATAAAAGTTGTGTAACCGCAGTGTAGAAATATGAGGGGAATATTTTATGAAATCAAACGCAGTGCTGCCAAAGAAAACTATTTGAAACAGCAAAAAAAGTGTACAGGACAGAAATGCCAGTAAAACTGATGACAGACTACATGATTTTGGCAACAGTTTCCTTGAATTGAAGTCTTTTAGGACCTCGCTTTTTACTACAGATATGCCTGGCATATTACTGTGGGGTCAAGATGTACATCGAAATGTACACTAATAAACCACAGTTGGTCTGAAGGTCACCCAGTACAACTAATATAACTTCCAACCCATGTGTGTTTTCTCATGAGCCCAAGCCTCATGAGCCAAATGTGTAAAATAAGTGGGTTTGTTCCCATATCAGGGAATGGGTATATAGGATGTTCATAGAGGGTGTATGAGTTTTAAGGACATAGAATCCATGTCGTGGGAGTGGTAGCAACACATTTGCAGTATTAAGGCTTCATGGACTAAATATTATCATATGGGAACTGAGTATAGAGCACTTGCCAGTCAAACAACAAAACCAACTGTTACTCTTCAAAAGGCTGAGGTCAGATCACTTTGAATCAGAATTAGGAATTAGTGAATTAGGAAAATGACCCCTCCAGACTAGCTGATGAGAGTGAGAGAGAGAGAGATAGAGATAGAAAGAGGAGGTATGTTTCCCATGAACATTTGCCAGGTTCTGTCGGACTAATCCGCAGGGAAAAACAAACCCAGTGTCTTTCAAGGCTTTGGTTAAGTAATGAGGAATTCTTGCCTCAGTCTCTAATAGGAGAAAATGGGCTTTTTTTCTTGTCCTCAGGACTGCACAGACTGATGTCTCAACCTGCTTAGTT
Organism: Mylopharyngodon piceus; assembly: GCA_039654765.1. Taxonomy (NCBI): domain Eukaryota; kingdom Metazoa; phylum Chordata; class Actinopteri; order Cypriniformes; family Xenocyprididae; genus Mylopharyngodon; species Mylopharyngodon piceus. The sequence goes on from CM077440.1 coordinate 27,314,137, forward strand.
ATCCGAGAAGCAAGCTTTTCAGACATCGAAGAGCTTGTTTATTTCACATTAACACAGATAAGTCTTTGTCAAATAACAAGCCTTAGATTGGCACATGTAAGTAATAGCCAAATTCAGGCGTGTAAATCTGCATGTGAGCCACACAAAGACTAAACAGTGAGCAACTAGAGGCTTGAGGCCCACTCAGCCTCAATTTGTCTTCTCTTTACTCACATATCTGCTGTTAGTCTGGAATAAAGTGTTCATCCTTCATCAAACTGTCACTTTTGTGTTTTGTGAGAGCAGAGCACAATGATTACAAGGCAGTATTTTCAACTATTAAATCAATCATTCATATCTGTGTGGGTTTTATGACTGTTTATGACATTTTATTATGTTATTCAAATACAGTGATGGTATTACACTGGTACTTGGTCTGACAAAACCTCTGGCTTGTATTTATCCACTCGGCCAGGGTAGATCCATCATTTGACCGCCTAATGAACTTAATGAAATCTTAAGAATTCTAATCTCTGAAATGCATACAAAGACATGAAAGTCAAACAAAACTACTACCTGTCAAAACAGACGTTGCGCTCTTCATTACTGTGATAGCACTCAATGATAACATGACCTCATTACCTTGGTTTGGTAAACTACAGGAATACAGCACCCCACTTGGGCAATTTTTTCTTTTAGGGAGATATAAAGCATCAAAATACAATTTTAAGTATAGTAAAAGTATGCTTTGATTGTGTTTCAGTCTATCATTTTATTTTAGACTGTGTCAGTATATGTGTGTGACGCGTGAAATAGGATTATCTAGGTTTTATGTTGGATCTGATTCTGTTGCGTAGGAGACAGTCATCTAGACGTTCAGTGCAGAGCCACTATTATTATTCCAAACCAATGAAATCATCCTTGCTGGCGCGTTTTTATTTACTCTGCAGCATACCATATGTTTCATGGTTGTCTATTTAGCTTTTGCAGGAGTAGTGTTATTCTATAAAGGGTCTGTGTGAGTGACAGAGTGAGTGTACATGAAACATATAGCTGTATCAGAATCATGCTGAGTTCAAGTCCTCCTGAGAAGTTCCTACTTATGAGTTTGGAAATCACAATTACAACATGATGTGCTTTAAATAAAATGGACTTACTGGAAAATTACACATTTTCTCTATTTTTCACTTCCAGACAAAGACATTTTTTGTGATAAAGCAATGTAAAGAAGAGCATTGGATGTACATTAGCTGTGTAGGATCTATTTTACTTTAACTGTACTTTAACGTGTACAAACTAAATTGTAGCTACTGTCAAAATTCACAATTTAAAATTCATTATGATCAATACAAATTTGCTTCTGCAATAAGTCTTTAAGTGGGAAAAAAAAAATAGCTTTTTTACATGCAGACATATGCCACTTTCTGTTCTGGAATTCACAGTTATGATCCACATCCTTATTGTAAATAATGCTACAACTTGGAATCCTCTCAGATCCATGTAAAAGTTAATTTTAGATCTTTTTCTCTCTACAAATCCTAACTTTCACAATGATCACATATAAGCCTACTGTATAGTGTGACACTGTTCTCAGACGTGTAAACTTTCAACGGAGGTCTTGCAGGAGTGGTGTATGTTTTTAACATAAACGTCCTCTGAAGAAGGTCCTCTGTTTGCTAACTCTGCTCCAGTGTTTTGGGAGAGTTGAGTGATTTATCATCACTTCTTGGTGACAGCAAGGAGGTACACTTGTGTAAAGGTTTTCAGATTTTAATTCTCATAAATTGGTAGTGATGCAATGTCAGCATGCTGCACAGAAAAGCTGTCAAGGCCTGGATTTTACGGGAAGCCACTGAACGGAAAATTCAGGCCTCAGGTAGACTCGGGTTAATACACAAAGAGACTATTCTGTTGCGCAAGTCTTCATCGACAGTCAATCATCAATGCATACTTTCATCAATTTCCAGCTGTAAACTGGTAAATACAAATAAATTTATGTTCAATACAAAAGTCTTAAGTTTGGCATTTGTAGACATGTTGTGCAATATTAGCCACAGGTATTTTGATCAGCTGCAATAATTTCAGAAGGATCTACTGTCACGTTACATATATACACTGTTTTCCAAATTATTATGCAAGTGACATATCAGTAGGATTTCAGTACAAAACATTCAGATTTTAGTTTTTCAAAGAAAGTGTTTGTTTGTTTGTTTGTTTTTCTCCAAATCTTTTTAGATAACTGGTATCAATCTTCAGGGTTGTTAAATAGTTTGCCAGGTCTACTTGGGTAAATAAAAACCCTACTTAAAGAGGTTGTTCCACTTTATTAAGCAAGTCACAGTTCTCATGCAATATAGGGAGGAGGAAAGATTTTTCTGAAGATGAAAAGCATAACATGGTGCAATGTTATGCAAAAGGGATGAACAACTAATAGTGTGTGAAAACTGAATGGAGATCATTGAACTTTTATAAGATTTGTGAGTGCTCGCTCAGATAAAGGCTTAGTAAGGAAAGTTTCTGTCCAAAAAAAATGTATTGTATTAAAAGGACAGCTACAAAAAAGCCACTGTTGAGCAGAAAACAGGTAACTGAAGCTGCTGGTGTCTTTGAAGTCTCAAAAACCTTTCCATGCAGGCTGGCAGTTGTGCGTAAAGTTGGATATCAGCCACCTCTATCTCCATAACCATCAAAGCTCACAAAGAGAAATATTTACAGTGGGTCTAGAAATAGATGAAGACTAATTTTTATATAGTTTCACTGATGAATGCCGCACTACAAAATGTATGGTCTAGATAGATTGATTTCTGGATGTTTGGTGAGTGGCCACCACGTTCCAACAAGACTGCAACGTCAGCAAAGAACCTAGTGGGTGATTATTTTGGCTGGAATATTGGGAAGTGATATGGATGGTCCCTTTAGGGTCTCTGAGGGTGTCAAAATGACTTCTGCAAGATATGTGGAGTTTATAACTGACCATTTTCTGCTATGGTATAAAAAGAAGGATAGTGCCTTCTGAAATAAAAGGATTTTCATTCAGGACAATGCACTATTTCATGCTGCAAAAAACATCACAGCAATAAAACTGTTTGAAAATGTATTTCTAAACACATTGTAAACGTTTCTCTTTGTGAGCTTTGGTTAGGGGTGGCTGAAATGCAACTTTACGCACAACTGCCACTCTGCATATAGAGGTTCTTGAGATGCCAAAGACACCAGCAGCTTCAAATACCTGTTTGCTGCTCAACAGGGGTTTTTTTTATAGCTGTCCTTTTAAAAATGTAAGCATTTTTTTCTATACAAATTATATTCTATGCAAATTATATCAATATGACTGAAAGGTTTTATATTCAATACTCAATCAAATATTTTAAAGTATATATTAAAACCTAACCACACATAAATAAAAATAACAAAAGTAATTTTTAAAGGTCAGGTACTGCATTATAGAAACATCTTAATTCTTAAAATGAAATTACCATGGTGACTAAAACAGGATTTATGGTAACAACTGCAGTTCACAGGGTTACATTTTGCTTGCAGTGTTTATATGTTGTAAACATTATTTTTAATAGTAAAAAGAGGTCTCTGCAGAACATAAAGGGTGGATTAACAAGCATTTAGCTAATAGGTTTGATCCTTGTAGCAAATTTTCTTTAGTTCTTGGAAAACACTCAGCAGTAAAGTCAATCCTAGTACATAACACAGCCTGCATCATTTTACTTAGAGTAGGTATATTTTTTGGCATAAGATTCAGTGGTGCCTTTGCTCCAACAAGGCTGAACATTCCTTTTGATTTGAGTTCTGCATGGTACTGCTATATTTGAGTTTTATATTGCCTCATGTAGAGAGACTATATTACTCCAGTAAAGTAGGGGGGATGAGGCGAGGGGGAGGGTTGAGATTTAATGTTCCTGTAGTCACAGACCATTTAAAACACATTGAGACACAAATACAAAGTCAGCCTTTTCATGTGCTTAAGGCTCTTGACCCTCCAGGATTGTCTGGAATCCTCTGGTGGTTTTGCTCTGTGATTTTAATAAAAAATTGTGGATATGTTTGATGGAATGTATCATTTTAATAGAATTCTGGAATTGCCTCTTTAAAAAGGCATTGAAAATTGAATTTTTTTGAGCTGTGTTTTGGTCAATATGAAAGGGGACCTTAACAGCATTTGTGTTCAGCTCAGATTTTGTGGCCGCTTTTGCATAATTCCTTGTGAATTAAGTACTAAATACTCATGTGCAAATAACCACTGTTATAAGCAGATGCATTTATAGTGAATTCCCATGTCTGTTTTAAGGCAGAATCCTTTTTTGCTTTCATTTAGTCTGAATTTATTAATATTCATTCTTAATAGTTTAGAAAAAATCCCACGAATATGATAAATACATAAACAATAGATTTGCTAGTTAAGTTTTTACATAAATGTGTCAGTCTAATAAACTAATTTTGATGTGGCTGTCATAGAATCAGCCAACGCCAACAACACCAGATCCCATCACTCCGACCACACGATCTCAATCACTGGAATTCTAATCACACACACCTGCAAGCACTTATCATGGACTCCATATAACCCAGCACTTCACTAGCACTCACTGTCTGGTCTCGTCAATTATATGTTGCATTGCAACCCGACCACTTACCTTCTTGGACTCTGTTGATCTCTTTATCTTCTCCTGTGGCTTGCTCAACCTGCAAAACACCTGCACAAGAATTCCATTCAAGCAAGTGTCTTACCTGTTGCTGATTATGAATTCCTGGCAATAAATCCCTTTGAACTCCATTCTCTGAGTCTCCTCTTCTGTGGTGTGACAGAAGACTAGACCATGAACATTATGGAGAGTGGCTCTACAGCTAATCCATCTTCTGATCTCTTTGCAGAATTTGTTCAAACATTACGGCAATCAATCTTACCACTCACCACTGCACCTTTGACGCTGGATGGTGCTGCAAATCCCATGGCCCAACCAGCAACAGTCTCTGGCACAGTGGAGGATTGCAGCGGATTCCTACTGCAGTGTTCATTATTTTTTTGAGATGCAGCCACAGCGATTTCCAACAGAGCAGTCCAAAATCACATACAGTATCTCACAGAAGGGAGTACACCCCTCACATTTTTGTAAATATTTTATTATATCTTTTCATGTGACAACACTCAAGAAATGACACTTTGCTACAATGTAAATTAGTGAGTGTACAGCTTGTATAACAGTGTAAATTTGCTGTCCCCTCAAAATAACTCAACACACAGCCATTAATGTCTAAACCGCTGGCCACAAAAGTGAGTACACCCCTAAGTGAAAATGTTCAAATTGGGCCCAAAGTGTCAATATTTTGTGTGGCCACCATTATTTTCCAGCACTGCCTTAACCCTCTTGGGCATGGAGTTCACCAGAGCTTCACAGGTTGCCACTGGAGTCCTCTTCCACTCCTCCATGATGACATCACGGAGCTGGTGGATGTTAGAGACCTTGCGCTCCTCCACCTTCCGTTTGAGGATGCCCCACAGATGCTCAATAGGGTTTAGGTCTGGAGACCTCTGGCTTTCTTGTGCATCATCTTTAGAAGAGGCTTCCTTCTGGGACGACAGCCATGCAGACCAATTTGATGCAGTGTGCGGCGTATGGTCTGAGCACTGACAGGCTGACCCCCCACCCCTTCAACCTCTGCAGCAATGCTGGCAGCACTCATACGTCTATTTCCCAAACACAACCTCTGGATATGATGCTGAGCATGTGCACTCAACTTCTTTAGTCGACCATGGCGAGGCCTGTTCTGAGTGGAACCTGTCCTGTTAAACCGCTGTATGGTCTTGGCCACCGTGCTGCAGCTAAGTTTCAGGGTCTTGGCAATCTTCTTATAGCCTACGCCGTCTTTATGTAGAGCAACAATTCTTTTTTTCAGATCCTCAGAGAGTTCTTTGCCATGAGGTGCCATGTTGAACTTCCAGTGACCGGTATGAGAGAATGAGAGCGATAACACCAAATTTAACACACCTGCTCCCCATTCACACCTGAGACCTTGTAACACTAAAGAGTCACATGACACCGGGGAGAGAAAATGGCTAATTGGGCCCAATTTGGACATTTTTGCTTAGGGGTGTACTCACTTTTGTGGCCAGTGGTTTAGACATTAATGGCTGTGTGTTGAGTTATTTTGAGGGGACAGCAAATTTACACTGTTATACAAGCTGTACACTCACTCTTTAGTGACTTTTACATTTTAGCAAAGTGTCATTTCTTCAGTGTTGTCACATGAAAAGATATAATAAAATATTTACAAAAATGTGAGGGGTGTACTCACTTCTGTGAGATACTGTATATAATTTCTCTAGTGTCTGGCAGAGCTCTACAGTGGGCAAGAATATTATGGGAATCAGATGCACCTGTTACACACTCTCTGGGATCTTTCACTACTCACATTAAGGAAGTGTTCGGTCAAGCTGCCAATGCACTGTCGGTGAACTATGAACTTTATAACCTCCGTCAAGGACGCTCCACTATAGCCGATTATGCCCTGCATTTTAGGACCCTCACTGCAGCTTGCGGCTGGAATGAAACTGCTTTGCTCACCGCTTATCGTCAAGGGTTATCACCATCCATTCAGGCTCAAATGGCTATCTACAACAATAACTTTGGACTGGAGAGTTTCATTTCCTGATCCGTATGGATCACTCAACATCTCACTGCAGTTGAACTGAACGCAGCATCCTCCAGCCTCAACATCAGCTGCTTCCCCTCCAGCACCAGCTCATGAGCACATGCAAGTGGATTCATATCACCTCACTTGTATGGAATGTCAAAGATGCATTAATCAACATCTATGTCTCTACTGTGGAGCTGATGGCCATCTCATGTCGGAGTGCCCAGTACGACCCCCTTGCCCAGCGGTGAGTACCATAACCATTAACCCTGAGATTTCTCATCTGAATCGTCCCAAGATCACACTCAATACAACTCGTTACTGTTTTAGCGGAGACCCTCATCGATTCCGATTCCACTGCCTCAAACGTCTTCACCTCAGAAAAATCCCCTGCTCGCACCCACTAAACATCAATACCATTCTGGGAAAACCACTGGGCAGAGGTATTATCACACATTGCACTCCGACCATCACTCTGCAAATAGGATGTCTCCACATTAAAAAAATCTCATTCATGGTGGAGGAGGGTTCTACAGCAGAGGTCATCCTGGGATGCCCGTGGATGGAACAACATCAACCCATCATCTCCTGGGCCAATGGGGACATCATACAATGGAGTGACTGATGTTTTCAGAAATGCCTTCATAAGGTGCCAGCTCCAGTTATCTTTCCACGGACCCAAACATCCATCAATGTGAACTCCACATCCATCAAGAGCCCAGAATCCCATCAGGAGGTTGAAGTTCCCCATGAATATTGGGCATTCCAGGATGTCTTTAGCAAGCAGACTGCCCCAAAACTTTTATCACACCGGCCATGGGACTGCGCCATTGACCTGCTGCCTGGGGCGGTTCTACCTAAAGGAAGGAATTATTCTCTGTCCATCCTGGAGCAAAAGGCTATGGAGGAGTATATTGAGGAAACACTCACTCAGGGCTTCATCCATCCATCGACTTCCCCTGCTGCATCCAGCTTCTTTGTAGCTAAGAAGGATGGAGGCTTGAGGCCATGTATCGATTATCGAGCATTGAACTCCCAGATGGTGAAGTATTGATATCCACTTCCCCTGGTCCCATCGGCCCTGGTACACCTGCAAGGTGCTCACATTTTCTCCAAGTTGGACCTGCATAGTGCCTACAACCTCATCCGGATATGTGAGAGTGATGAATGGAAGACGGCATTCATCACTCCTGCGGGCCACTATGAATATCTGGATATGCCATATGGCCTGTTCAACTCACCCTCCATATTTTAGGACTTTATGAATGTAGTGTTCCGGGAGTACCTCCATCGATTTGTCATTGTGTATATTGATGACATCTTAATCTACTCCCGGACCATGGCCGACCACCACCAGCACGTTACACAGGTCCTACAAAAACTGAGAAAGTACCATCTATACCTCAAATTGGAAAAATGTGAATTCCATAAGTCCACCATCTCATTCCTGGGATATCTCATCAACGAACAAGGGATTGAAATGGACCAGGGGAAGGTGAAAGCCATCCACAACTGGCCAATCCCAACCACCGGGATTAGGGACAGTGCTATCCCAACAGCAGGGGAATCTGCCTAAACTCCATCCATGTGTCTTTTTCTCCAAGAAACTGTCCCCGGCTGAGCAGAACTATGATATTGGTAATTGTGAACTGTTGGCCATTTAAATTAGCTCTTGAGGAATGGAGACACTGGCTGAAGGGAGCTAAACATCCATTCGAGGTGATAACAGACTACCGAAATCTGGAATAACTTTGTGAAGCTTGCCAACTCAACCCCAGACAAGCACGATGGGCTCTATTCTTCACATGGTTCAACTTCAAGGTAATTTACCGACCAGGTAAAAAAAAACTTCAAAGCAGATGCCCTGTCAAGAGTCTACTCACCTGAAGAATGTTCCACACCTCCAGAACCAATTCTCCCTCCAGCCATCATCGCCAGTCCCATCCAACGGTCTCTGGATGACCAAATCAACAAAGCCCTCCAAACTGAACCAGGTCCGCTGGGAGGTCCTGAGGGGAGATCTTATATACCTACTGCCCTGCGCATCCACTTCGTGCACTCCTCTCCAGGCTCTGGACACCCAGGCAGCCAACAAACCCTCTTGCTCCTCCGGCAACGCTATTGTATGACCCAGAACATCGCTCAGTTTGTGAAAGGCTGCCTCATTTGTGCCATCACCAAGAACCCCTATCATTTACCTGAAGGTAAATTGGTATCATTACCTATTCCGAGACGACCGTGGTCTCATATAGGAGTCAATTTTTATGACTGACCTACTGCCATCAGACCACCATACCTGCATACTCATCATTGTGGACAGATTCTCCAAAGCCTACCGTCTTATTCCCCTTAAGGGCCTTCCCTCTGCCATGGAAACTGCTGAAGCCTTGTTTCAACACGTATTCCATAACTTTGGAATACCAGAAGACATTATCTCCGATTGGGGTCCACAGTTCATCTCACATGTCTGGAAGTCTTTTTTCCAGCTGCTGGGGTCTTGGTCAGCCTTTCTTCAGGATACCATCCACAAACCAATGGCCAAACTGTTCATGTGAGCCTTCTGAAGTCCTGTGAACCACTGGTTTGAGGTAAGCAAGAGGGTTTAGGACTCGGCACACATCCACCTACAGAGGGCAGTTCTGAGACATACGAGCCAGGTCGACGCAAGAAGATCTGCCACACCCACTTACCATCCGGGACAGAAGGTCTGGCTCTCTACCAGGGACATCCGTCTCCTACTCCCCTGTCGCAAGCTGAATTCCTGTCACATCGGTCCCTTCACCATCCAGCGTCAAGTCAACAAAGTCACTTACCATCTCATCCTACCAGCACAGTACTGTATATCACCCACATTCCACATATCACTACTCAAACCTTATACTAACCCTCTGTTTCCTCCCTCCATAAGATCTGGTGTTGCTGACAAACCTCTTCCAGTAGAATCCGAAGAAGGGTCCATCTACAAGGTGAACATCATCCTGGACTTTCATAGATGAGCCGGCCGCCTCGAGTACCTGGTCTACTCGAGGGGTATGGTCTAGAGGAATGCTTTGGGTATCTCGTGATAATATTCTGGATCCCACCTTGCTCACAGAGTTCCATCAGAACCACCCGAATCGTCCTGCACCCAGGGGCCGAGGTCGCCCACGCCGCCATCCTCTGAGTGTTCAGGAGCAGCCCCTGGAGGAGGGGGTACTGTCATAGAATCAACCAACATCACAACACCAGATCCCATCACTACGCTCACATGAACTCAATCGCCGGAATTGTCTGTAAATATTCATCCAAAACATAGACCTCTATACTGAATCAATAATAAATTTTAAACTTGTTCAGCATTCTGCAACAAATTTTTCGGATTTAAGTCAGAAAGCAAGCAGGATATATTAAAATTTAACGCATGGCTTAGGCAGGTGTTTATTATGATACTAAGTGGGATAGTGGGTGCCTGAGGGTGCCTGAGCCCTCCCCATGGGCTCTAAAGCCCCACAGATTTACATTGGAAATCTAAAACTTTATTTCAGTTGAAAATGGAACTTTATTTTCACATTACCTTACATAAACCTTGCTCCAGACCAAGAGGGCATCAATCCGCTTTAGCTGTGTATATTAGTCTGCATCAGGTCAGTAACTAGTTAACATATCTGTTCTTCCTATGTGGAGTAGCATATCAAATTAATGAAAGTAGCCTAAAATCCTTTAGTTTAAATGTGCTTGTGTGAATATCCTTTTTATAGTTATGTTGTGTTTGTTTTGTTTGAGAAATGGCTTTATTTCCTCACTGGAATTCCTCCACAACTTATTGTAAAACAACGTTCATAGGCAATGAATACTACATTAAGGCAATTCTACGATAGCGTTCTATGCATGTGTCTTGTGTACTTAAAGCCTGTCAATCAACAATGGAGTGCCACTCTCAGGCTGAATAACGCAAAGTCTGACAAAAGTGTTTCGTGTGTACAGCGATTAGAATATACAGAAAGGTTAATAATAAACTTATAAAATGTTAATAAATGTTAATAATAATAACCAGCGCTAAGGAGCCACTACTGAATTGAATGCCGTTTCTCATCTCGTGACGCTTTGCAGACTCTGCTGTGTGCATGTGTTTTGGAGGAAGCGTGGCTTTGGAGAGCGCTTTGAAGGGAGGGTGGAATATTATACTTTCAAAGTTATAGCTTATATTGTACGGAGCCCCGGACATGACATGCAGGAAAAAATATAGTAGGCTAAATCGTGAGCACGATTTACTAATCCGTTCCCCCGATTTACTAAATCGTGCGCACGATTTACTATTTCGTTCCCTCGATTTATAACTCATGCGCATGTTTTAGTAAATCGAGGGAACAAAATAGTAAATCGTGCACACGTTTTAGTAAATCGAGGGAACGAAACAGTAAATTGTGCGCACGTTTTAGTAAATCGAGGTAACGAATTAGTAAATCGTGCGCACGATTTAGTAAATCGAGGGAACGAATTAGTAAATCGTGCGCACGATTTAGCCTACTATTTTTTTTTTTTTTTTTCCCCTGCATGTCATGTCCGGGGATCGGTAGAAATTGCCTACCCTACGTTTAATTTGCAACCTCAAAATAGCGTCGCTGAGCACTGCGTCTCATTCAAAATGATCGCTTCGACGCTACACAGCTTAGCAATCTTACTGCGTAATTTATGTAAACAAACAGCGTGCTCGCTTGCGCGCCAAATCCGAACGCGTGTTGGTTTTGGGGTCAATAACGATTAAATTTCAGTCTGTTTTTGACTAAAAAATTTGGAATAACTTAAGAAGAATGTAGCGCTTGACTTCTATGGATTATTTTTTGGGCTTGTCATCTTGCTTTCGTCCCACACATCTCACTGATGAAACGTCATTCGGGTTGAAGCAACAGGGTGAGTAAATTACATCATTTTCTTTTTGTGTGAACTATTCTAAATATGTTGCTCCTGCAAAGCAATCCACTTTTTATTTCTTTAATTATTTTGTGATTTTTGCAAGACTTTTTATTTTTTTCATTTATTTAAGTGTTTATCTTTGCAACACACAAAGTTCAAATAAAATAACAGAACAAAAAAAAAAAAACGTTATTTTTTTCATAATTAAAAAAATTAACAGACATTCATCAGATAATGAGTTTTTCTACTTTAACGGGGCGTCACCAAAACGCCCAAGTCTGCATTAATTTCAGCAAAAGTGGACGAGTTCCTGTTCAGATGATTGCATTTTTCCACAAACGCTGTAGTTAATGTTTTTGTTGTTAATATTTATAAGACAGGTAAGCATAAGGACTGTTAACTGACAAAGGCCATGGGCTAGAAGTTGCTGAAGTTGATGCGTATTGTATTCATTGAAACAAAAATGTAGCACAGGTTATTAAACGTCCCTAATAATTCATACAGTTTTATAAGTCATTGGGTGAAAACAGTTCATTTCAGACTGCCTTGAAACACTGAGACTTTTTTTTTTTTTTTTTCTGTTTTTTTTTCTGTTTTTTTTTTTCTTGTTCTTGTTCTGTTTGGTCTTTAGTGTCATTGTGCATGGGCACAGTTCATGAGACACAGCTGTTTGTAAACAAGCTGATGAACATATGTTCCAGGAGGAATATTTTATTTTTCCTTCAAGGCACGGCATGTTCCACAGCTGTAGTATCTTCATTCTATTTACAAGCAACATAATGCCTCTTGATAGAGGGTTTTATTGCTCACTTTTATTGTTTTCCTTTTGTTTTGTTTTGTTTGAGTGATCTGTGAATTGAATGAAATAATTATTTGTGGCTAGGACATAATCCATGCCATGTCCCTCTGTGGATCTCTGTGGTGCTGTATGCAACACACTTTAGTTTTTGTTAATGTCCTTTTTTTTTCTGGAATCAACTTAGTATTTTTCTTGGAGTAGCATTTCCATATTTTGTTTTTCAGTGGTTTCTCTACACTATGTGCTGTTGGGGTCGGGCCCCACCAGATGGTGCTATGGCACAAAATGCATTATTTGAGCATCAGTTTCTGTAAACTAAACTTCTGTTATGTTCCAGCAAAATTCTAGTTGTGAAAGTCTACGAGTTAAAGGGATATTTCACCCAAAAATGAAAATTCTGTCATCATTTACTCACCCTCAAGTTGTTCCAAACCTGTATGAATTTCTTTCTTCTGCTGAACACAAAAGAAGATAGTCGGTAACCAACAGTTGATGGATCCCATTGACTTACATAGTATTTTTTTTTTTCCATACTATGGAAGTTAATGGGGCGCATCAAATGTTCGGTTACCTATATTCTTCAAAATATCATCTTTTGTGTTCATCAGAAGAAAGAAATTCATACAGTTTTGGAACAACTTGAGGGTGAGTAAATGATAACAGAATTTTCATTTTTGGGTAAACTATCCCTTTATGTTAAGCCATTTTGTAAAGGTGCACTGACTAATTTTTTGGCTTTGAATTTGCCATTCATAATTATTTGGCAATTTCTATTCACATAATAGAAATGTATACGTTTTAATGACATTAGAAATGATTCTGTGAATATTATTTCATAAAAAATTAAAAATGGGGTAATACTAAAAGATATGTTTTTATAGTTTCTGAGAAACATTATTATAAATTCTTTGGAAGTCAACCACAGGTTGGATATTACAATATCAAATTTGTCAAATTTTGGCTGTTCACATAGCTCAAAGCAGAATACTGACTAGCAGCCCATCCTTCAGGATCTCTATCATAGAATTCTTTTCAGATCTGACAAACTGTGGTAGTGCTCTCCATGGCAACAGCAGCCTCAATAGACCCAATTCACCTCTTTTTTTCTAACACAAGCCAGACCCCCAGCAGAGAACTTACACTCTTATCCTTACATTTTTGCATGAAGTCCAAATAAATCAGCTCTGTGGATATTGGCCAGGGAGAGAGTCCTGTCTTGCATTATAAACCATGTCCACAAAACACATCTCTTACAGGGTGCAGTTTGTAACAGGACATTTTTTAAAGTGAGCTTTAGTTATTTATGAAAAGCTATATTAATTGAGTGCAAGGTCTGCTTGGTCATCCAAAACTTGTTTTGAATACAGAACAAACAATTTTTTTCCCTCTAACTCAAATCAGTGTTTAATGAAAGCATTGTTGCTAGTCAAGGTCAACAAACTAAAGTAGTTTCCACCCCTAAATGCCTAGGATTTTTAAATGATGACCAGACTTCCTTTAGGTCCCATATTCAGAATTTGTGTGTTTTGTTGTTTCTGAAACATACTTCAGTGCTGCCCATCTTAGCCTGATTTGAGATTTTAAATCTCAGTGTGGGATATCTGTGGTGAACATTAGATCATAAAACAACCATCATGAACCTAGGAATTTGCAATGGTATAATGACAAAGATAATAATAATAATAATTTTTAAGTAGGCTCTTTTACTGTGCTGTCACTGAAGTGTGTCATTTATGTGCCACTAATATTACCAAATGGTAATACATATACACTATATTGCCAAAAATATTGGGACACCCCTCCAAATCATTGAATTCAGGTGTTCAAATCACTTCCATGGCCACAGGTGTATAAAATCAAGCACCTAAGCATGCAGACTGCTTCTGCAAACATTTGTGAAAGAATGGGTCGCTCTCAGGAGCTCAATGAATTCACGAGTGGTACCGTGATAGGTTGCCACCTGTGCAATATGTCCATTCGTGAAATTTCCTCACTACTAAATATTCCACGGTCAACTGTTGTATCATAACAAAAAGTGGAAGCAATTGGGAACAACAGCAACTCAGCCACGAAGTGGTAGGCCACCTAAAATCACAGAGCGGGGTCAGCGCATGCTGAGGCGCACTGTGCGCGGAAGTCACCAACTTTCTGCAAAGTCAATAGCTACAGACCTCCAAACTTCGTGTGGCCTTCAGATTAGCTCAAGAACAGTACGTAGAGAGCTTCATGGAATGGGTTTCCATGGCCAAGCAGCTGCATCCAAGCCTTACATCACCAAGTGCAATGCAAAGCGTCGGATGCAGTGGTGTAAAGCACGCCGCCACTGGACTCTAGAGCAGTAGAGACGTGTTCTCTGGAGTGACGAATCACGCTTCTCTGTCTGGCAATCCGATGGACAAATCTGGGTTTGGTGGTTGCCAGGAGAACGGTACTTGCCTGACTGCATTGTGCCAAGTGTAAAGTTTGGTGGAGGGGGGATTATGGTGTGGGGTTGTTTTTCAGGGGTTGGGCTTGGCCCCTTAGTTCCAGTGAAAAGAACACTTAATGCTTCAGCATACCAAGACATTTTGGACAATTTCATGCTCCCAACTTTGTGGGAACAGTTTGGGGATGGCCCCTTCCTGTTCCAACATGACTGCGCACCAGTGCACAAAGCAAGGTCCATAAAGACATGGATGAGCGAGTTTGGAGTGGAGGAACTTGACTGGCCTGCACAGAGTCCTGACATTAACCCGATAGAACAACTTTGGGATGAATTAGAGCGGAGACTGTGAGCCAGGCCTTCTCATCCAACATCAGTGCCTGACCTCACAAATGCGCTTCAAGAAGAATGGTCAAAAATTCCCATAAACACACTCCTAAACCTTGTGGAAAGCCTTCCCAAAAGAGTTGAAGCTGTAATAGCTGCAAAGGGTGGGCCAACTCCATATTAAACCCTACGGATTAAGAATGGGATGTCATTAAAGTTCATGTGCACGTAAAGGCAGGCATCCCAAAACTTTTGGCAATATAGTGTATATGTTGTCACAATATTAAGATGAGATAAGAAAAAGTACTTGGCAGTATTGTCAAAAGTACTGACTTCGGTACCAAGTCGATACTGAAATTTTAAAAATGTGACGATACCAGCATTTCCCTCTAGCTTTTTCAGAGTTTTTCAAAGTCTGCTTTTTGAGCGGATTCTGACTAACTTAAGGCGAGACACCCCAGGTGAATAGGGTAAAAAAATTAACTAATAGATATCACCATACTACCCCAGCTGATTGATTACATTAAAAATTGCAAACATTTTTTGTATTACATGTTTTCTAAAATGTTATGTTTAAATATGCAAATGAGGCATTGTCTAATTAAATATGCGCTAATTTGCATATATTTCTAGAACAAAAATCTGAATATTGGATGACGTCAGGTTCAAAATTCTCATTTAATTTTTTGGACATGTTAAATTCAAAGGTTTTTACAGAGGGAATTTTGGATATCTCTTTTTATCACTCCATAAATCAGAAAATACTATCAACAGCCAGAAAAAAAAATATTTCACCATTTTTTTAGGAATAAAATGTTGTATAAAATCAAATTAAATATCAACAAATCCCTCTGTAAAAACCTTCAGAATATAGATAGGAATAAAACTGTAAAGTTTGGTGTATATAAGTTCTGCTGAAGTGGAGATTTCTGACTCAGAGCAGGAGAAAAAACTCATTTTGAGAAAACGGCCTTTAAAGATATTTACTGTAACTGAAATCTATAGGCGCAAATAGATAAAGTCCTATAAAATATACACTTAAAAGTGTATTTTGGATGTTTTCTTTCCACCAGTCTGAAAAAACACTTCATGAAAAGCCAAAAAGTGCAAAATCTCAAAATTGACAGGTGCCTGAAAAAACAGTTTTTTTGCCTGTAGTGTCTCCCCTTAACCTCCTCTGATTGGCCATTGTGTTCATGCGCTCAACAGATATGTCTGTGATTGGCTACAATAAACAGCGCTTCAAAAAATGTTGTAAATAGATACCTTTGATGCTCTTCTTAACCGAGCACTTACACAGATACACACAGCAGCGTTTGAAAGCAGTCATCTATCAGTAGATATATTAGGGATCCGCTGATAGACGCCTGCTTTCAAACGCTCCCGTGTGTATCTGTAAAAGCGCTCGGTGAAGATGTCTATGTTAATAAAGGCTTTCTTAAGTGAAGCGATGTGTTTGTGTAAAAAAAAAATCCATATTTAACAAGTTATGAAGTAAAATATCTAGCTTCCGCCAGACCGCCTTCCGTATTCAAATTACAAAGAAAGTGTAAAACGCAGTTCAAAAAGCTTATGCTATGTCCTACACCTTCTCTATTCAGCTTACGGAAAAAAATTAACTGACGCGACGCCAGTTCGGTTTTTTTTTTTTTTTTTTTTTGTAATTTGAATATGGAAGGTGGTCTGGCGGAAGCTAGATATTTTACTTTATAACTTGTTAAATATGGATATGTTTTTTACACAAACGCATCGCTTCGCTTCAGAAGGCCTTTATTAACCCCCGGAGCTGTGTGAAGAATGTTTATGATGGATGGATGTGGATGGAGGCACTTTCTTCAGCTCATACTCAATGATCCCGCTTACTGCCATTATAGAGCTCAGGTGCGTCAGGATATTTATTAATATATCTCCGATTGTGTTCATCAGAAAGTAGAAAGTCATATACACCTAGGATGGCTTGAGGGTGAGTAAAGCTTGGGGTAATGTTCATTTGAAAGCGAACTAATCCTTTAACTCTAGTACTTGGTGTCTTGATTCTTTAAGCCAGGGGTGTCCAAACCTGTTCCTGGAGAGCCACTGGCTGCATCCGAAAAGGCAGCTGACTTGTTGCCTCGCTGCCCTATCAGGCAATGACTTGTAAGGCAGCGTTTGTGCATGAAGGCACCTCACAAAACTGATTACGGACAGACTTCTGTGGCAGCGTATCATCTACCGCAAAATAGCGCGAACTTTGGTGAGAACTAAACAAATATTTAATTACTACAGTAGTAATTTCTCGCTAGAAATGACATCAAAAGTGGAAAATGTTGGTCAAAAACATACATTTACATACAAACATCAGCAAACGCAACTTTCAGACGCCATCTTTATTTTTCTAGCTCAACTGTCCGAGAATGGAAAGCAGAGGATTGTGGGATAGCGAAGGATGAAGATATCTCAGGAGACAGGAAGTGAAGCTAACTTTGGATTCGGACGTGCCTTGATGCCTTCCTACCTTGAAATGTGTCCTCCGAAGGCAGCATTTTTGCAGAGTTTAGCTCCAACCCCAATTAAACACACCTGAACGAGGTAATCGAGGTAATCGAGGTCTCACTTGGCATTCTAGACACTTCCAGACAGGTGGTTTAGGCAAGTTGGAGCTAAACTCCGCAGGACAGTGGCCCTCCAGGACCGAGTTTGGGTACCTTGGCTTTAAACTGTAATACATACGTCTCAGTATATATTGGCTAAGCTTTTTAGTTGTGATCTGGCCCACACAGAACTCTAGACCCTCTTGCTCTATTGTGAAATTCAACTTGTTCTTTTTTTTTTTGCTCTGGGGTACAGTCTAGTAGAAAAAAGGGCAGGAATGCCATTTCTCACAAGTCATTTGGAGAGGCTTCCTCAAGGACCCTTTGGGGAGTCATACCACTCTCATGACCTACCATGACTTTCTTTGGACCTGATTGTTTCTCAAGAAAAATGTCAGTTGTTTGGCTACAGCATCCTGCTCCTCAAATATAAAGCCGTTGTTTTTTTTCTCAATCATAAGGACTAATGCACTCTGAGGTTATGCAGCTGATGCTGTTTATAATTATAATATAGTGTTTAATATTATTTGTAGGTCATATGGGTCTATCCAGACATTATAAATACTTTTTAATTGACATATTTAGTCTAAATAGATCCATCAAGACATCAGTGTTTGCAGTGCAACCTAATATTACCATTTTAATTCAAAACCTGCTGCAGAAAATTTCTGTTTGTGTTAATGACCTGCAATATCATGTCTGTATCTCATAGTTCGAAAATTGATTGGATCCGCTTTTGCTCTGAGAGAACAGAACTCCAGAACCTGGTGAAAAGCCTCTTATTAGTCACAAAAGTATATTTTGAAATTGAGCGCAGGCTGCGAAAGAAAAAAGGGCCTTTAGGATGAATTCTGTACTGCTTGAGTTATGAGTGTGGATGAAAGATGGGCATAGGTGGTGATGTCGGCATCCCACATATGGAGGCCGGTCACGAGTCACTGGTGCCTCTTTGCGGTTACTACTTGGGTCAAATGCCAGACAGTGTGTCATGCATAATGATGTCGGTGTATGATGGATAGTAACCCTCACTTACATCTAAAGTGCAATTGCCCATGATAAACCGCAGTTAAATATGTTTTTATGCTAGCCATTTGTGAACTGGAAAATGAACAATGACATTCCGTATGTCATAAGTATACAATAAATTGTTCCCTACCATTATACATTTGTTTTCGAGGCATCCATGTATGCGGATACAGGGAACATCTCTTTTTTCATCTGTCTTCTTATTGTCACTCTCCAAAATTACAGAGTTAAAACATTAAATCAGTATTTTTGTCAGTATTTTTTTGTTATAAAAATATATTGACATCCATAGAACGATACATTTACTTGTGAAGCAAAATTGTTTCAAGATTAAGATTATGTGCAATATTTTTTTTATTTATTTTTTATTTAATTATTACATTTCTTATGTTTGGAGTACCCTGCATATGAAGCATGAATAAATTAATAATTATTACAGTCTTTTTTTTTTATTATTATTTTATCTGGGGTCAAATTTACCCCAAACAGAAGGAACATTTCTGAAAAGTGCCAGCCTATTGGTATCTAAACATAAAAGCAGAACATGAGGGTTAATGATAAATAGCAGTCCACTGCTTAATGATCTCTGAAAAGACATCCTTGACTCCCACTTCCCACAGAAGTTAAATAAAGTGCTCTGCTGTTGACATGTCTCAGTATGGGGTTGTGAGGTCCACATTAGAGGATATCTCACTGATAGCAGCCTCAAAAGCCCTGGTCTCTGTCACTGTTGTTTCTGGGGACAACGCTCTGACCCGCTGAGAACTGAGAATGGAATCTGTGAGACAGAGGATTGATGTGTTTTTTTCAGGGCTATTATGTCCTCTCTGAGTTTTTTTTAATGGATTGTTTTTCTTCCATGATATTAATTGCATTTCACATGTTCTTTGATGGGGGAAAAAAACAAAACAAAACAAGAAAACTGTGAACGATCCCATAATCATTAAGGAATTATTCATAATTAGAGCTCATATCAGCAGGGTCCCCTAAAGGACTATTAGGGACTGGTATTCGCTCGCACACATGCTGGTAGTCTACCACCATGACATTTCCCATACATTCAATCCTGTTCAGCGGTGCCAACAAAAACTTTGCCTATCTTCCACAGACAACACATAACAGTGGAAATTGTACTGATTTAGAGCTAAATGGCACTGGCCATAGGTCTATGGTGAGATTTTTTGTGTGCGTGACCATGCCACTGAGCCCGGGAGTGCACATTGAGTTCCTCTGGGAAACCTCCTGCATGAATTTCTCAAATCATCAGAAGCACTTCCTGGACAGTATCAAGAGAGAACAGTTTAAAATTATGCTTAATGTTTTAAGGCCAGTTTTTGCTTGTCTGACTGATCTAGAGTGTGTGGGCAGGATTTGTCAAGCCATATCAAATGGCATTTATTTAAAGAACCCACATGATCATTAAAAATGCCATTAGAAAATGACATTTTCAGTTTCCAGTGCCAAAAATGCTTTTCCTTAGATCTGATTAAAGAAGCTGTGGAAAAGCAGCATTACACTTTCTGGAGCAAGTATATTGTAGTAAATACACACACTCAGTTGTTTTTCTTGTGGTAGTTATGATATTCTGGCACGGACTCTACAAGACCCCTTAAGGTGTTCTGTGGTATCTGGCACCAAGACGTTGGCAGCAGATCCTTCAAGTCCTGTAGGATGCATCACACTCCCTGTTGCCATCACTTCCCGAGCTAAATGGCACACACGTACACGGCCATCCATGTGATGTAAAAGTAAATGGGACTCATCGGACCAGGGTACCTTCCTCCACTGCTCCAAGGTCCACTTCCGATGCCTTTGTGCCCATTGTAGCCTGCACTTTCGACAGTAGACAGAGATCCTCATAGGCACTCTGATTGGTCTGTGGCTTCGCAGCGCCATACAGAGTGTGATGCACTGTGTGTTGTGACACATTTCTCCCATAACAACCATTAAAATTTTCTGTGACTTATGCCACAGTAGACCTTCTGTTGGCTCAGACCAGATGGGATAGCCTTCGTTGCCCTCGTTCATCGATGAGTTTTGGGCGTCCAACACCCTGTCACCGGTTTGTGGTTTGTCCGTCCTCGCACCAAGCCTTGCCGTTTCAGAGATACTCTGACCCAGTCCCCTTACCATAACAATTTGGCCTTTGATAAAGTAGCTCAGATCATTATTCTTGACCATTTCTCCTGCATCCAACACGTTGATGACGAGATCTGATAGTTTGCTTTACCATCTAATATACCCAGTCTTTAAAATGTGATGCAGTGATATTCGCTTCACCTGTGATTGGTTATAATGTTTTGGCTCATCAATAGGCATAATGTAAAATGTAAGAAAAATATAAATTAAATATGTTATATTCTATGAAATAATAAACAAATAAAAGATATGTCATAGTTGCCATAGTGAGCTATTCATTTCTAAAGGGAAAATGAAAAGAAATATCCAGACTTTACTTTTTTTTGCAATAATGGGGGTAATGTCTTGTAAGTTTTATCAGAGGGGAGGTCCACAGCCTGAGACTTTAAAAACCCCGGTTAAGGGGCCGTTTACATGACATGGTTTTCAACTAAAAACGGAAAACTTTTTATGTGCTTTAGCTGTTCATTTACACAACAACACTGTTTTGGGGGCCTAAAAATTAGGGCTGTAGCTAACGATTATTTTGGTAATCGAGTAATCTTTCGATTATTCTAACGATTCCTCGAGTAATCACGTTGTACAACTAATGTTCTTTATTTATTATAACAAATGCCTGCAGAGGGCACCAGTGGCCTGACGATTGTTTTTACACTCTAAACGCGATCTAATCCTTGTTTAATATTGGCTTACAACATTTATTTCAACTGTCCAATTAATCTTTAATATTTGGCCATTTCTTTACGACAGAAATGCTACAACCACTGTAATTTCTTGAACAAGAACATGTGGACTTAAACGAGGGCTTAAACTTATATTTTGAAATCGCGACGAGCAGTTAGCACAGTAGAAACATACTGTATAATGTATTCTCCTGCGTTTGCTAAGGTTTATAGATGACTTACCTTACAAATCTGATTAAATGTCGTATACATTGCGTTTCCAGATGAACATTAAAAGCAATCCAAACTGACAGCATATGCAGAGATGGAGTTTGAGACGCGCCACTCATGTAAATAACAGTTCACGTGAAGCAGCATTTACTGTGAATGGAGCCGCATGAGACGCACGTGGATAACCTACACATATGTAAATAATTACAGCGCATATTAAACCTGCAGCACATACATTTATTTAATTAATTCACAGCCTTTGTAAAGTCACAATAGCATTATGCTTTATTATGATTTTTAAACGGGTTTAATATCGTGCAGCCTTAGAAAACGGTCTAATAATGCGTTTCATGGATTCTCGTCCGTGAAAAGCGCCACTTCCGGTATTTTACCGGTTACTCGACACGGGAAAAATTGAAATCGAGGATTTTTTAAAATCGAGTATTCGAATTTAATCGAGGAATCGTTACAGCTCTACTGAAAATGCAAACTTTTGAAAACGAGCTTCAAAGCGTACGTTCTTATCTCGGTGTAAACTACAAAAACGTGAATTTGTGAAAGCGGTGACGTCATGCTCATGCGTATTACGTGTTCATTCTATAGGCGCATAGTGTTTCTTTACAAAGTGAAATTGCCACTTACTGGCATGTCATGCATGATACAGCGTTTTTAATTGTTTTTGCGGATCCGTGTGAATGAGGATTGTTCTGACAACGTAGTCGTCTGTATGTGGAAAACGCAAAGAAAAAACGTTTTTTTTGTTTTTAGTACATCATTGTCATGTAAACATACCTTTAGGCTGAACTGTCAGGCCTTAAGCCGGGTGCAAATTTATACAATACAATTTATAATAGTCCTTTAATAGACTGTTGCTTGTCAGACTGTACAAACATGATCTCCTCTGTAAGCCATGTTACACTGTGGGATATCAGTTGTTATTAATGTCAGACTGTATGCAGTCAAGATGCGTTAAAAACTTAAACACGCAAGAAGACTCGTCCAAGTTTTACATCATCAATCCATGACACGTTTACATGTGGGATAGAAATGGTGGCTAGCAAACAAAACAATCTCTAGTGTTCATTTTGATCATGGCTTCTCTTGAAAAGAAAACTGTAAAAAATGACGATGTGTGTGGAGCAAGTGGTGGTTTGTTGTCGTCTCAGTAATTGTGTCATCAGGTTCGGCACTTCTATTGGTTTTTGATTTAATGGTCATTGTAGGAGAAGTCACACTGCAGGACTGTGTGTCAAATTTTGTCACTGCCAGAATTTTGTAAAATTTGATCGCAATGGTCATTAATTGGCTCTCTGTGAACATGTCAAACTAACAATCAAAGACTTAATATTTTGGCCTAGGATTCTAGGATTTTGGATCATACAGTGTGAACCCGGCTTTAGTCAAATTGATGGCGATGGAAAGCAGTGGCATGCAGACCTCTCTGAAAGATAACAGCCGATAGGTACTAATTTGCCAGGTGATGAATGAATCATCTGTAAATCCTGAATACAAGTAGAAAGGTTAATACAGCTGTACTGCATAGCATTAATCAGATGCTGTCACTAAAAAATGCTTTCCAGACCTATGTGAGAAAGAAGGAATGGCTATTTAAGGTATGCAGCTTCATAGAAGTCTTCAACCAGTAAATAAGATGCTAACTATTTGATCCTCTTGAACTATCATTCAGTGAATGTGGTTTGAATTATTTTGTTATGCTTAAAGTAACTATGGTTGCGCACACAGCTTTTGGCAGCTTTTCATATCTGTCAAATAATCTAAGCAAAACTTGACAGCCACCTCAGGGCAATGACAGCTGAAATGGATAAATCAGATTTTCGTATGCAAAAATTAAAAAGTGCAAGCTATTGTGCTTACAAGAACGTATTGACATCTTTTGTCAGAGCTGTGATGTAACCAGGATTTTTATGAGCTGCTGTCAGTGTTTAGCTTTTTTTAATTGTTAAGCCACATTTAACTACAACTTTAAGCTGTAACATATTTCACATTTTATTTTTTTAGCTTGAGTTCCACTTATGATATTTTGTTTATTCCAAAACAGTCATAATTTAGGTTTTTCATGATCGCCTAGGGTGGCAGGGTTTTCTAGGCTGTCACATGGTGCGGCCTCTGTACACATCAGGGGCCAGTTGCATAAATATAGCCGTTATGTTAAGACAGTGTCTTAAGATCTAGTATGACCCACTAGCAGTTAGTCAAGAGACAGTCAGTCTTACTTTTTGGTATCAAATTAGGCCAATCTACGTTTTTATGTGACTGACTTTTAATAAAGTTATGAACAATCTTTAAAGACAAAAATTTGATGACAAACTTGTAAGACTAGTCTTAGCGGTTTATGCCACAGATGCACATTTCTCTATCATTCTGTGGCAGTTTTACAGGCTTGTGCCCGTTTTATGGTTTGCTTGCCTCTTTCATTTAAGCTGAGTTGTGACAAAGTGGGTAACATTTTCCTGAGCAGCTTATGATGTTTGAGCTCTTTTAGTGCACCATGTGAGCCAGGACTGTCACTGCTTAGCCATTTGGAAATTTAAAAGATAAAGGATAAATGATACTTTGATACTTTTTTTTTTTTTTTTTTTTTTTTAAATATTACCCTTTAATTAGTTGAAACATTAGGAAATAACTGAGATGAGAAGGCAGATGTTATGACACAAAAACATGAGGCTAAAAAGGGAAAGCCCTATTAACTTAGGTTGTTTTTCTGTCTGCTATAACAGCCACTTCAGTTCTGTTTACATTGTTTCAATCTGTTAAGAATAGTATCATAGTAAGTCATGTTAAAAACTAAAAAAAAAAAGGGATAAAGGGGAAAAAAAAGGATAAAAAAAAAGGATAAAGGGAACCTTTGCCCACATGTTCTCAGCTCCTGAAGGGAACCATCTGTTATTAACTCATTAAAGTCTATCAACGGTAATATTCCAGATTGAGAAAAGTGACCAGTGTGTATTTGAGGGAGGTTAAGAGGTTCAATTTCTTGAATAAACCAGGAAGAGATTAGTGATTGTATTAAAGTCAGAGTTACATGGTGTGAAGCATCCACATGTAGTATGGAGAAAAGACAGGGATGTATGATTGCTTAGATCAGATGTGTTCATTGCAAGATTATACTGCCATAGTGAAAGCAGTGGTGGTCAGCATTGGTCTGGGAGTTCTGTTTGTTCATAGGGCTCTAAAAACATAAACTATGCTGCCATCTCCTGGTGTAAGTAGGTTGTAATTTTGTTGATGCAATTGCATGTACAGTATATGGCTGTAACAACAATACCTTTACATTTGCCATTATAGTTCCATTTATTGAGTTTGATGCAGAAGTTAGAAGGTGACAGGGAAAATGTGGGCAATTTTAAATCACTTAAATAAACTTAAATCATAAAATCCACTGTTTATGAAAAAAGAACACACACATAATGTTGCTGCTGTTATACTAAGTAATAGTTTTAATAATTAATAATTGTTTTCTTTCACATTATGAATAATGTGCATTAAAGCAGATTGATCAGCGGTAAGTCAATAATAGTTTGCAATCCAATTCTTCAATGATACTTTTCATTACATACAGTATATTAAAGATGCTGTTATGTTATAAATTGTTATAATTTGGCCTGCCTTGTTGCAGCCATGATAAAAATCATGCATAAGCACTGCTTGAACCTATGTATATAGATTAATTTAATAATTTTGAAGTAGGTCTGGACGATTAATTGAAAAGTAATTGAAACCGAAATTAAGAACCTCTAACTGACGTAATTTTCCCATGTCGGTTATTTAGTTTTTTTTAATCCTGATAACACTTTCCCCTTAAAAACATACTACCGCGTGTGTAGTCACGTGACTCTGCCCTGTCCAGTCAGCAGCATGGAAGCAACATGGATGCAAACTCAAATGTCGAGTCAACACACACAGACATAGATCACTTTAGCTGGTGTCCTCGTGAAAGTTTGTCAATTGTATGTGTTTGAAGGCTTGCCAGTTTGAACATTCAAGTGATTTTGCACCATTCAAGAACAACAATATGGAAAACAGCTCACTTCAGTGTTCGCATGCCGTTTTCTGTCTCTCTGACAATGCGCGAGCCCTAAAGCCAGATCACTTTTCACTTGCGTCTTCTCTAAACTTTGTCAACTGTATGTGTTTTAAGTCTTGCCAATTTAGACAAGCGATCAAGCTATTTTAGACCATCAGATGTGTATCATTATATTGAGCTACTGCGCTGATGCATTGTGGCACACGAACATCTCGTGAAGATCGCGTGCACAGAGAGGAGTGCAGAAATTCGTTGTCAATTACATTTATCACTATCAGTATCTTTGAAACGCAAAAGTTATAGCATATATTTTACTTTTGAAGTTACTACTTACAACCCACAGCTTCACAATTAATAGAGAGACGGTATGACTAATTCACACACGCAATCGCTCTCTCATTAACGCATTCAAATAAATGTACTGGTACTGTGCTAATTTATCTGTGTCTGATTTACAACAAGCAGAAATCTGTAAGAAATGTTACGAACCATACATAAAATAACTGCTGAAAGGTGCTGAATATCCTATCTTTAACAGTCAAGCATATTTACAGTACAACCCTTGTCAGTGAACTATGAGGGTAAAAAAAAAAAAATAAAGCAAAAAAAAACCCAGAAAAAACAATATCAAAATAATCATTCATTAATCATAATCGAGGTAAAATGTTCAATTAATCGAGATTTTGATTTTAGGTCATATCATCCAGCCCTATTTTGAAGTCAGTTTGCACAAATTTAATGTGTTTGATACTTTCCTTTGATCTCGACAATATGCATCATGAAATCCTAAAACACATTCGAGGTGTTAACGTCTCACATTATTCAAGAGAGGGGGAACGTTCTCCTAATTTCCTTCAATTGTTATACCACACTGCCTGATACAGCACGCACACACATCGGAGAGTTAAAAAACAAAATAAATCACTCACAGAAGTCTGGAGAGCAGTTTGTAAGTTAAGCATCATTCACTGTGCGAATCACAGTCCAAATCCTGACCATTTTTTTTTTTTTTATCTAACACAGCATAGTTTTGGTGCAATAGTACACACATTCAGTCACTAAATAAAATATATTTATGGAAATAACAGCTTTGTTACAGCGGTATGCCTGATCATGGACATAATGGTTTATTCATTAACAGAAGACAATGAAACTGTCATGCTACAAGTTGTTTAATCAATGTGTCATCCGTTCGACCTTTTAAACCCTTTTCATCAGTTGTCCTTTCTTTTAGAGGCCAATAGCTCTAAAATGTTAAAATACTAATTTGTTGATATTTGTGCCATTTATCTAATATTTGTCCATGATAGTTGTTAGTATTATGCCTCTTATGATAAAGCAGATATTTTGTTGAGAGTTTAGTCATATTTTAAAAAAAAAAAAAATACAGAAACACGTTCACACATGTGCTATGACTGATACACAGCAAAGTCTCCACTCACGCTGTAGTGTCCATCTCTGAATGTGTTGTTGCTCTGGAAGTGAGTGAGTTGTTGGTCTCCTTCCCTCTTCCCATTCTCTGCCCTCCCACCTTTTCACAGCTTTTCACACTCATTTCTTGAATATTTTTCGAAATTGAGTCGTGATAGACTTCTGCTGGAATAGGGATGTTTCACAACCATGGCTTAATTTCTCAGTTTTATTTTACTTTATTTTAATTCCACCCTTGTATGTTACTCTACAGATTTCTGTAGTTTTTATTACCTGAGACAATGTTTTCTATCATCTTCATTTACAGTCATCTCTACTCTGAGAAGAGAGCTACTGCTTTGTGTCTTGAGGGTTAGTATAGTGCATGTACATGCTTATGAATGCTTATGACTTTCTCATTTTCCTCCCCTTCTGCACCATTTGCTTCATAATTTCTGCAGCAAGTGAAAGGGATTGCTTATTAGACGCCTCCACTAATCAGACCCTAATGGACACAAAGACACTTTGCCAGCAAGTCACAACTTCAGGAAAGGGACATTGATTTTAATTGAATGCAGAAACCTTCCATTTGATTCTGCAGTTAATTTTCACAGTGGGAAACACAGAAGGGCATACACAGTGCTTGGTTAATTCAATTTGCTTCATAGATTCAAGATTCCACTTTTTGGGCACGTGCAAGAAGGACACATAAAGTCATTCTTTTGTTCAACTCAGTCTTTTGTAAATTTTTAAAAAGGCATATGTGAAAATGTATGTAGTGACAAACGGTTTCATTTATTGGCTGATATTTAAGGTGTGTGTGTTGTTGCTGTTTTTTGTTTTTTTTAATAGTGCTTGGTCATCTCACCTATTTTTCTACCTATTTTTACATTTAAACTAAGTACTGTGATCTAACATTCACTTCAAGTTAACCTTTAAAACACTAATCTTTATCTAAAAAAAAAAAAAGTATTTATTTTTAATAATGTACATTTATAATGTAATGTGCAATATTTTGATTGCTAAATATGCATTTAGTGTTTAAAATGATTGATTTCAGTTTTTAGTGTTTCATTTTTAGTTTTAGATAAAATTAAATTAAATTAAATAATTAAATTTATTGATTATTGACCGTAACAAAAAAATATTTAAATTATGAAATTGGTCAGAATTTAATATCTGTAACAATGCTGTCATTGTTGCTATACATGTGATGAGAACTTGTTTTATTCAAAAAGTCACTTACAAACAGATTCATAATGTAAACTAATGTTCGACATGCCCATTAAACAGAACAGACCTTGTCTGATTTATAGTATTTATTCCAGAATCCTTTGTGTGATGCATCTAAAGCTAATGTAGAGATGACACTGAATAAATACATTTCTTCTTTCTTTCATTATTTTTTATTAGGTTTCCTCACCCCAAATGTATCTTACTGGTGGTGCTGTCATAGCAGCAGTTGTTTGAATTAGGCAATAATGTTGTCCAAAGATAAATTCTCATCTCGGGTGGGCGGCAACCCAGGAATCGTGATGTACCAGTGTGCCCTGATGCCAGAAGAGCAGGAGGAGAGCTCAGCGCCCTGCTGCTCACTCTTAGGACCGGGCTTTGGTGCTGTACCATCGAAAAGCTACGGTTGGCTTACCACCCTGTTTTTCCGGGGTTAAGGATTTGTCCACTAACTCGTTGGCTCATGCTGCCTTGTGTTTAATCATCAATAGTCTGTGCCCAGTCATATTCAGGATTATTTTGTTCCAATGCATTATCATCATAAGCATTAGAGCTTTTGTACTGTATGTTATCTAGTTATTATGAAAGTGGGCCAGCAATCAGAAATCTTTTTGTGTTCGAAGAATAAGCTGTAGTTTGAAACAAGGCTTGTAGTTTGAACACTTTATTCAGCAAATTTGATGGCGGCAACACAACACGCAGCAAAAAATGCTTATTGCCTTTTTACAATTTCAATTGTTCAAATTGTTACCTTGCTAAAGTTATTGCCATTATGCCTGTACTGTCATTCTTAGAGCTCACAATAATTAAATTCAAAATAACAGACTGAGAGAGAGAAATAGCACCTTGTTTCATTCATGAAGGGCATTTGCAGTTTACTGAACTGATTGTTCACGAAAAAATGGCGAGGTTGATTGAAAAATACTTATCTGCCGAGTCCAATAGCACTTGTTTACCTGCCAATTTGCATTCGCGCAAGCTGTGATGGGAGTTGTTAAATGTCCCTCTTGTGCAGTAATTTGTCTGTCATTTAGTATTAGTTCATTTGTCAGATTTGACCATGGTGGACATTTTCAGGAGCTTTTGTGCAGCACACATTTATTTCACTTTTTATTTAGCGAGTTATATTTGTGTGT
The DNA here is from genome assembly GCA_039654765.1 of Mylopharyngodon piceus. NCBI lineage: Eukaryota > Metazoa > Chordata > Actinopteri > Cypriniformes > Xenocyprididae > Mylopharyngodon > Mylopharyngodon piceus. The sequence goes on from CM077440.1 coordinate 27,343,654, forward strand.
CAGAATGGATGTCAGACTAGTAGTTGTTTAAAAGAAGCGTTTCATTTTGCATTGTAATTGCAATATAGTTCTTTGAATCATGATGTTGTGCACTGTTTTCTTTTCATATTTTTTTTTTTGGTTATTTCAAACATACATCTACAAACACACCTGCAGTCTTCTGTATAAAGGAATGTATGTATTGAGCTGCTTCAACGTTTGCTCTCTTAATTTTTTTTTTTTTTTCCCTCACTGCAATTGATCTTGTGTACTCTCTGCATCTTGAGTTTCTACATGCGTGACGGATCAATCTGGTCACGCCTGTCAGTTTGCAGCTTAGCAAAATCATGAAACCTTTCACTGAAGATGAAGGCGGATTGAATATTCACTCGACGGGCACGGTATCAACGGCTCTTCCTCTTCCTCTTATTGCTAGGAAATACTCGCATGAAAACCGGAACGGCCTGACAAGAACACACGTTCTACCCTTTGAGCAGCCTCCTCCCGTGTCATGCCAGTCAAGCCGTGAGAGTTGAGATGGAGAGTGGGGCCTGATCAGACCTGTTTTACAAGTCTTATGGCAGTGCTGGCGGATCCGCACCGCAGCACCATTCTCTGCTCCCACAGCGCCCGTCAGGATGGACCGATGCTGGAGAGAGCCATCTTTTCTCCACTGTTCAGGCATTTAACAAACAGGCTCCAGAGACTTGCATCATAGCTCTGCTTTTGAAAGCGCTCTCCTAGTTTCACCTCTGGAGAGGCACTTGCTTTAAGTTTTTGAAGAAGTCTGTTTGAAAATTCGAAAAGACGTAAAAACAGCTCACTGCATGAATGTATTAAGACAGGTTTAATTTATTTTTGTGTATATTTTAAGAGGTTACTGGTACTGCTTACAGAGGCATAGTAGAATGTCAGTGCTGAGCCTATTTTTTTCCCCTGTGTGTAGCGCAGAGAACACATTAAAATTCACTATAAACCTATTTATCAACACAGTCTGTTACAATATAGACTTCCATGAAGTCATAAATGCTGAAATGAACTACATATATATATTTATTCATTTACCAGATGCTCAAATAATATGTCTGGAGTGATGTATACATATTCCTTTTGATGAAGATTAAATTACCATGTTATATTTCTTGGCAGTCAAGTTTGTTGTAGGACTCTCACTTTTACTAAATCACACTTCCAATAACCATTTAATTTAAAAATATTCTAATATAAATTAATACTCCACATTGAATGTTTAATACTTTACACTGAATGTTTACATGTTTTTTTTAGTATAAAGGAACTAAATTAGGTATTAAAAAAAATTCTCATATAAATGTACTGTATGCTCCATTTACATTTAATGTTTACGTTTTTTTTTTTGTTTTTTTTTTTTTGTTTTTTTAGGATAAAGGAACTAAATTAGGAATAAAAGAATGCACTTATATAAATGTATGCTCCATTTACACTCAAAAAAATAGCTCTTTGGCTGAACATGATTCAGTCATGGACAGTGGTTCCACATGATTGAAACAAGTAAAACCAAACAGAATCAACCATGTACAACTAACTAGAATCAATTGTGTTCATTTAACTTGAATGAATGGTTTTAGTTTAACTTAAATAAATGGTTTTCATTTAAATTGACATTCAAATAATCATACATTTAATGCTTCCTGTGACGTAACAAACTATAATGAACTTTTCTTTACACATGTGATGTTTGGTGTTGGCAGTTCAGAAGTGATACTGGTTTCATTCAGAGCTCTACCATAACAGTTGCTTTATTATTAAAGCAATTTGAATTTTTGTTAGCAAGTCCTCAACCCAATCACAAGCCCCACACTTCATGGTAACCCCTAAAACCACTAACATAACAGAAACTTTTAAATAAAAAGTCTCTCCATTTTCTCATCTTGTTTAAAAATGCATACAAAAAACACTATTTCTCAATTCAGCCCCTTTGCAAAGCATGATGGGAAGTGAAAGTCCTGTTTGATTGGGTTACTTGATTTAAACATGTTATTTCAAAATGAAAACATCAAGTTAAGTCAAAGAGTAACCGTTTCAAATTAATTTAACATGAAGCAATCATATTTGAACCAGAAACCTGATAAAATGGTTAAATCAAAATGAATTGTTTAAATAAAGTGAACAGCATCAAAAAATCATTTTTTTTTTTGAGTGTACATTTAATGTTTACATAGTTTTTAGAACAGAATTTTTGATGTTAGTTGGTTTTAATAATTAGTATCTTAAGATGAAATTTAGTATGCATTTAATTTAAGCAATTTAATTGCTTAGAAAATACTACTATAATACACTAAGCATTTAAGTTGTTTTTTTTTTTTGTTTGTTTTTTTGTTTTTTGATGAGAACAAGATCAAGGGAGTGAAGAGATGCTGCCTCACTCTGAAACTTTGTCATCTGATGTCACAGTTAAACAGTATTACATTAGAAAAACAAATCGTGTTTTGTTTTATTATTGTGCTGTAGATTTTCTCTTCTGAATTTTGAGGCACCATTGCCTTCTTGGACAAAACAACCTATAGGCTAAATACTGCAGTAGGGTGTCTGCAAAACCTGTGCTGTAATCCTCAGAAAATTATGTGACCCACAGTTCAAGCCCATAGGGCTTGTGCAGGTGAATCTAAAAGCATCAAATCACTGTATAAGAACTTTGCTGGCACAAACATTAAACATCATCCCATTACAGCAAAGGTCACCGGGTGTGAAACAAGACAAATAAACAGAATGGGGCTGTTGACAAAAGCTGACCATAGACTATAGTTTACTAGTTTTTACAGACTTCTCATAAAATCCACCACATGCTCCCGTCTACGGGGGAAAGGCCTGGTGTAATATGCATTATGCATGAGTGGCGCCTCTAAAGACAGCTCATTGTGTTCTGAGGGGAGTGGTGGTCCTGTGCTTTACTGTATGTTTATTGTACAGACAGATTTGAGTGTAGTAAAATAAAATATGTGGGCAGGTGAAGGTGATGAAATATGCAGATTAAATGTTCGTTTTAACAGCATGTACTCGGATATCACAATATTATTAAAGCATTTCAGAATATTGAATCAATGCCGTTTATATCCTGCTGTTGCTTTATTTTTATGCTTGCTTTTACCTTTCTTTTTCATATTTCACTGTTATTTGCTAAAATAATCAGAGGAGAATCAAGACCTTGGTAAATAACAGCGGAAGCTTTGTGAATTTACATTTAATTGCAGATAATTATGATAAGTGCGAACGAAGAGACGTTTTTCGCTTGACTCTTCCTTTTGACGCCTGTAGTAGGTGGTAATAAGTGGCTGAAGACTGTAGCCCGTGGACCATGTCTTCTCTGTCTTGTTATCCCAGCTCTAAATCTCTAGTATGTTGGCAGTCCAGGAGATGTGTATTCCCAAACACGCTCCCTAACTACCTCCCCCAATGGTAACCATCATCATGGCACACTCTCTCAAGTACTCCTACACACTCACGCTCGCACACACACAGCCTGTCGGCTATATTTAGTAAGACTAATTGGGTATGTTGGAAATCACCGTCGACCACGAGTGACACCGATGAAGTTGAAATGATTCTCGGGTGCATTGTTTTATTTTTGTTTTATTATTATGTTTTTTTTTTTTCTTTCTCATTCTTTGTTGTGGATGTTTTGCTGCATGGGAAAGTTAGAGCAAATGCAGCGGTGGTTTATGTGACAGCTCATTTGAAGAAAAAAGGTGTGAGAAACTGAAGAAGAGATGAAACGATGTTTCTATAAATGACTTGCTTGTCCTTTTTTATCAAGAGGGCCCTGGGCAGCTTCAGTCCCATAAGGTGTCAGACAGGAGCGTCTCGCTCTTCATGTCGGAAATAAGTGACTTGTCACCAGGGAGGTAAACAAGCACAGCATCTCTCATGTGTGCGAGCCGCTGATTGTGTTGCGGGTCAACAGGCCGAGACGAAAGCGACTCTGATTGTGAGACCGTGATGTGTCATTGACAGCCATTTGCATGCAGGTCATCCCATTTATTGAGTTGCCCGTTTATCAAATAACTAAAGCGGGCATTGTTATGCCTGTAAAAAACAGATTAGGTTGCTTTATGGTGAATAAATTCTTTTTAGTGATTTGTTCTCTAGGTGTACACAGGCAGCTGCTGTCTTTTAAATCATGTTTTCTTATTCTGGCTAAGCAGTGCAGCGATATGCCCGTACAAACTAATGGGATTTTTAGCTTAATGAAATTTGGTAAAGAGTTACACGTGCACTGTAAAAAAAAGTTGCTGATTTAAATTTTTAAGTACAATCAACTTGGATGTTTAAGTCATTTCAACTTAAATTACATTAAACTGACTTTAAAAAATTGTATAACATAAAAAAAAGTTGAAAATTCGTTTAACTTATTTTGATGAGTTAAAGCAATGTAAAAACATATGTTGTCATAACTTATTGATCATATAATTTTTTACAGTGTGTTAAAATGCTTCTATTCTATTTTTTTCACAACTTATATGTTTAACAAAAATATTTCTGTTAGTTAAAGGGTTAGTTCACCCAAAAATGAAATTTCTGTGATTATGTACTCACCCTCATGTCGTTCCAAACCCTTAAGACCTTCGCTATTTATGTTGTAGCGCTTCCAGGTTCTACGTCAGAACGCCAGCTCAGTATTGGCCGACGCTGTTCACGTGAGCAGTAGGAGAATGACTGGGGAGAGATGAATTTGTCGAATAAAGTCGTTATTTTTGTTTTGTTTTTGCGTACAAAAAGTATTCCCGTCGCTTCATAACGTTAAGGTTGAACCACTGTAGTCACGTTGACTATTTTAACAATGTTTTTACCACTTTTAAGGACCTTGAATGTGGTAATTTCGTTGCTTTCTATAGAGGATAAAAAATAAACTCTCGGATTTCATCAAAAAAAATCTTAATTTGTGTTCCGAAGATGAATGATGGTCTTACGGGTGTGGAACAACATGAGGGTGAGTAATTAATAACAGAAATTTCATTTTTGGGTGAACTAACCCTTTACATTGGAAAAATAGGGGGAAAAAAAACATAAATTTCAGACTATTATTAATAATACATAGCAACTCCACAAATTTGTATAAAACCTGCTCATGTTTTCTAGTATATTTGAGATTTGAGAATGTTCACATTTATTTTTTTTTATTTTAATATTTATTTTTCACTTTGTCATATTGTTTATTTTCTTTTACATTTTTCTTAAATTCTAAAATTAAAATGTATTAAATTAAATTAAATGTAAATGATTCTTTTGAGCCTGGCTCCATCTTTTTGGAATCATTTTTTTTAAATTATTTAAATCAAGTTGCAGCGTTTGAACCATGCCTGCAGTGAGCTGTTCCATTCATAAGGCCTAGTGATACAGTCAGGATTAGTGAGCGTATGTGTTCATACATGTTCACCTTAGCATGCATTTGATTGTATGTGGGTGCTCAGTAAACACTCTTTTCTCCATGTGTTAATTTCACAATCCCCCCCTGCAGTTTACATGCTGAGGTGTATGTAACCTTTCTCTATCCGGTCATGTGTCTGAGTCTCGTAATAAGTGCTGAGAGGCCTCTCTCCAGTCATCATGGTGCCAAGAGCAAACTTTACCTGTCCACAGACACTTACTCACACACTCTTTACCTGTCGTAATACCCACGACCTTTTCTGCAATAAGAGCAGGTTTGGAATATGGTTTGCTGATTAGATGAGAGTCTGTTCCTCCAGGCTCCAGGAGAGGGCACGAGAGGACATTCAAAAGTTTGATAAGCATCAGTGGACTCAAGGAATAAAAAAATGTGCCTCGCATTACAATTCATGCACACTCTTTGTTTGGCTTTTAAAAGTAGTTTTAATGATTTTGCATTTGTGTGGTGTTGCTTTACCCAATTATTTTATTACTTAAAAAAAAAAAAAAAAAACTATTATTTGTTTAATCTTTGCTTTTTGCCTTTCAATTAAGATAAACATCCTTAAAGTCTTAACATCCTTAAAAAAGATAGATTTACTTGGAGTAAAATTGCATAAGATATTGAAAATTGTTTTATTTTTTAAGCAATACCCTCACAATTTTATTACATTTGTTCAAACCTAGAAAAAAAGATGCATAAAGATCTCTTTGACTTACTGTCAAAGAGACTTGACTTGGGTGAGTTGGCTGTTTTTTGGAAACGGGTACTTTGTAATCGTACTTTGAAAAATTCTATGATGTACTCTGTCAAAGTCAGCTTTTTTTTTTTTTTTTTACCATATGTCAAACAACAAATATCAGTGAGAGTGTCCATCAATACAGAAAGAGATATATGATGGGCGACGCATCCTTTCCCAACGCAGAAGCTAATGTCAGCAGAGCAGAGATAGCTCATCTTGTCAGCCACTGAATCATAACAGAAAAAAAAGAAGAAGAATATTTCTATTTTTTACCTGTCCGTGCATTTCACTAAATAAGATCTTCTCGTTTGGGAGGCAGAGTTGGTGAAAACCAGGCCAAAAAACATTTTGTGGTTTATTGAATGTTCCGTAAAAGGGTATTGCTTGTAATCAGCAGTATCAGAGAACAAGAATGTCATTGACTCTTCCCTCATTTCCTGTCTGGTTCAGATGGTCAAAGTCAGGCAAACATTAGATCAACAAGATGTATGGAAATATATAATTACAAAGAGAAGCTGTTACACCGTGGATACCTCCGTAAGTCAGGGCTGATGTTAGTTCTCCTGTTTCATTATTCATCTCACAAATACAATTTTACATCATATTTTATTCACAAGTTCCTCTGCGCTTAAAAACGACACCGTAAAAGTTAATTGCAGTGAAGTTTTTGAAGAACGCTCACAAGGGCAAATGTGTGTTTATGGAAAACGTCTTTGGTCTATTTTTTGCCTATTTTGTCTTTTTTGCAATATTGATCGGAATGAAAGATTATCAATGAAATGAGCGTGCCCTTTTAAAATATAGTCTCATCCATCATAAATGCCCTTTATAAGACATTCACAGTGTTTCTCTTTCCTTTGTTCTTTGTGCGTCTCTCTTTCTTTGCTCTTCTTTTGAAAGTGTCTATTTTATCATCATTTGCCCCCCCACCACCGACCCCCCACCCCCCTCTTTTTTTTAATGCCCCTCCTCACCATTAGCAATACACTTGACACATCCTGCGTTTGTTATAAGACTGTCTGCAGGCTGTGAAAATGCTAAAGACAATTTTGTTTCTAGTCCTGTGAGATTTGTGAACCGCTGCTGCAAAGAAAAGGACCTCTGGGGTCGAGGCGGACTAATATGTTAACTTATTTGGAGCAATAAATTTATTGCACGTATAACTTTGAATTAGGTGAGCACATGTCTCTTTCTCTCTCTCTCTCTCTCTCTTTCCCTCTCTCACATACACAGGTGGCTGTACATTCACATCAGGGCATGTTTAATAACATCGGGAGACACGCAACTTCTGCCGCTCTCTGCCGTCCTAATTACATTCGTCTTTCTGACTTCTATGAAAGCCTCTCTGAAACTCATTTCACTGGAGACAAGGAAACACGAGCTGGCAGCTTTGACGGAGCTCTCATTTTGTCTGTCTATAAAGGGCCGAGGGGCCTCTTGTTTGAAACAAAGAGCACTAAATTACAGCGTGTCATCACCTCTCTCCAGAAATTCTTGATTGTAGCCAGGGCGGCTGTGAACGTCCAAGGCATTAATGGCAAAAATATATGCCATCAGCTCCCACTGACGAAGCACGGAAGCTACCTGAATACCCATTTATTGGAATGAAAGGAACTCCATGCCAATGAGTTGTGATTGCTTCCATAATAATGGAATGTTCCTGAATTGTTCTGATTGGCACAGCTATTGGATGCTCATTTAAGTGTGACCAATTACACCCATCATCCTGTCACATTATTTTTTATTTATTTATTTTCACATTTTTCTACCCCAAACTGCCAAATTAATTGGAAAGTTGAGTCCCCTTTTCAAAGTTTCCAAACTTGTTGCAACTTGTAACAATAGCGGGAGTACTTTTGCAGACTTTGATAGCGGCACGCTTCTGCATGACGGCCGATATGGAGAAGTCATCATCCGTCCACTTTGACACTCCACACTATGGCATTAACAGCCACCTAAGCGTGGAAAGAGCCATGCGCTTTGTGTAGGTTTCCTGTGTGGACAATTGCAGGTCACGGCTCAAAGCTCTTGCGGCCTGACGGTCTGATGAGCGGGGAGTATGCGGTTCTTGTGCACCGTTTACAGAGCATTAGAACTGCTGGGCACTCGCCCGCTTACCTGACAACACCGACTGAGTCTCAAACACTGGGGCGGTGGCTCTGCTGTGCTCAGTAGTACGGAATAAAATTTTTGCAGCTTACGGCTTGTGTTAGCAGTGCCGAAGTTGCTTCGCTTTGTGTTTCTGAATTTTTTTTCTTTCTTTCTTTCTTTAAAAAAAAAAAAAAAAAATCAATAATGTGTTTTTGCTGTAGTGACATGAATGTTTATTAGATTTGATATCTAATAGAGTGAGGAGAGTGTGACTCCTTATCTCAAGTAAGTGAGAAGGATTATTTATCCCCTTCTCTTTACCTTTTATTCACCCAACTATTCACAATTGTAAAGTAATTTGGATTCTTTGCAGCTTATTGTCAACTGTTTTCCCCCTGCACTTGAATTCGTCTTTAATTAAGAAAAAATGTTGAGGCTGAAGGTGAATTGCAGATAATGAGCGGCAAGGTTGGCCTGTTTTTTCCCCTTTCCCTCCGTGCGCCCTGTAAACCGCTCTTTATTTTCGCTGTCAACGGTGGCTGCTCCTCCAGGACAGCTAGAAGCCTAATGAGCTACAGGGGAGACAATAAAAGACTTTCCTTCCTCTCTCTCTCTCTCCTTTTTTTCTTACTGTTTCTCTAGGTGTGACAGTGGGCCTTTGCCAGTCACTGGCTAGGAACCTGCTCCTGTAAGGGGAAGTTAAGACTAGTTATGAATTTAATCAAACCCTGATTAGATGAGGATTCAACTTCCGTTCTTGGAGAAAATTTTATTTAGGTGGGTACAAGAGTTATCAAAAGGGGCAATGATTTTATTATTTTTCTGAGAAAAAGTTACATGTTGTAAAGTTGAGATTAAAGGGTTAATTCAACCAAAAATGAAAATTCTGTCATTAACACCCGTAAGACCTTCGTTCATCTTCGGAACACAAATTAAGATATTTTTCATAAAATCCGATGGCTCAGGGAGGCCTCTATTGCTAGCAAGACAATTAACATTTTCAGTGCCCAGAAAGCTACTAAAGACATATTTAAAACAGTTCGTGTGACTACAGTGGTTCAACCTTAATGTTATGAAGCGACAAGAATACTTTTTGTGCGCCAAAAAAACTAATAACGACTTTATTCAACAATATCTAGTGATGGGCGATTTCAAAACACTGCTTCATGAAGCTTCGAAGCTTTACGACTATTTTGTTTCGAATCAGTGGTTCCGAGCGTGTATCAAACTGCCAAAGTCACGCCCCCCAGTGGTGAACCATTGAAATTTCGAAACACTTATGACATAACGAAGCCTCGTTTACTAAAATCACGTGACTTTGGCAGTTTGATACAAGCTCCAAACCACTGATTCGAAACAAAAGATTTGTAAAGCTTCGAAGCTTCATGAAGCAGTGATTTGAAATCGTCCTTTAGTAGCTTTCTGGGCATTGAAAGTGTTAATTGTCTTGCTGGCAATGCAGGCCTCACTGAGCCATCGGATTTTAACAAAAATATCTTAATTTGTGTTCCGAAGATGAATGAAGGTCTTACAGGTGTGGAACGACATGAGGGTGAGTAATTAATGACAGAATTTTCATTTTTGGGTGAACTAACCCTTTAAGGGTAGCAGCTGGTTTCTGAGCTGGTAATTAGTTGGTCCAAACTATATTTTTAACTGGTGCAAGCATGTCATCGAGTTGTTGACCAGTACCCATGTTCCAAAATCCAGCTTGCCCAAGCACCTAAAGCTGGTAAGATCAGCTAGTAGCTTGGATTGGTCCTGGTCCAAGACACAGCTAGCAGGTTAAGATGGATTTTCTGGTGAGGTTAGGCATAGAAACGTGACTTTGATTTCATTTTTTTTTTTAAAGAATGAATCTTTCTTTACATTTAAGGACAATGTCTTTGATAAGTTAAAAAATAGCATCATCAAGGTCTGGGGAACATGATTTCTCTCTTTTGGGAACTGTAGTTGCTAGATACATTGACCTTGTTGTGGTGGTAGCATAATGCCAGTTAATAGTTACATTCAGCCTTCAAAAATGAACTATAGTGTTTAACAGCAAAGTTTAATTGTATAGGCCTCTGTATCTAGGTGTCCTTTGACTTTCCGATTACTGACTTGTTACCCCTGCCCTTTATCTTAACAGGGTGAAAATCTCAGATCTTGCTTTTTTCACAAGAAAGTGGGTACTTTAGATATCCTTGTGTTTGATACCTCAGAGCATGCTCCAGGCAAGGTTAGCATCTTATAAACCTGAATAAAGGGACTAAACGCAGCCTCAAGACTCAATGCCATTGTTGTGTTTTTTTTTTGTTTGTTTTTTTGGGGTTTTTTTGGGTTTTTTTTAAAGCAAACCATTTTCAGAGATGTTCTCTTGCCCTTTCTACTCATATTGTCTCATATTTACACTCAAGCCTGCTCTTCACTGACATGGTTGTATATAGTAACCAAGTACACTAACTTTTAGTAGAAATGATGCCATAACTGTGGGAGAGCTGTAATAAAAAAAAAGTATAAATCACTGTCACATAATAAATTTTTAAATATTTCATGTTTATTTCACCATTTAAATCATCATAGTTTCTATATTGTTATGTAATCGTTTTTGTAATATATTTTTTTCTTAACAGTAGCCAAACTCAAGTTTGGTTGTCACACTTGGATTCACTTAATTTGATTTCACTGACAGTAAAAATATAGGATCCTATGAAATCTGTTTCATTTCTTTTATTTCTTCATTTGTATACAATCCAGTTTTTATTTTATTTGTAATTATTATATCTGAAAATAAATTGCAGTTGAATATAATAGTTTAGGCTCTGTTGTTAATTTTAACCTCTATAGTAATGTACCAAATGAAAGGGTTCCCTGTATAGTTTACAGCATTAGTTGGGAGAGATTTTTGCTGATACTATCGGTATCGGCAGATGTCATTCTGAATAATTTTGCTATCAGTATATATAAAAAAATGAATTAATAAAACTTTAACAACTGAATTATTTTCGATCTATGTTTTAATACAAATACTAATTAAAAAAATAAAAAATATATAAAAAAAAAAACAGTGGTAGTCAAGTGAATGCATAATATGTAATCAAATAAAATGTGAACAGTTTCTTTCAATTTTGGCAAACAAAGTGCCACACAACATAGATTTTCACTTTTTCAAAACGTGGATAAAAAATTGTGATGTGTGATATTCCTTAAACTAAACTGTATTATTATTATTATTATTATTATTATTATTACTTTGAGAAGTACTGTACAATATTCTGCCATAATTTCCAGACTTTTATTTTAGTGTGTTGTAGTGAAGACCTTTGAGTGTTTTTGTGTGTATCTGACAATAGTTTTATCAAATGAAATGGTGAAATGCTAATGAAGTGAACTTATGACTGGACTGGGCAATTCAGTCTACGTTTTTCATAGTGCGCAAATCATATGGCCCTAAAAATGTGCACAAATTCTCATTCTGTTCCTGCTCTTGAGGAGACTTTGAAGCCAATCACTAACTGAATTGCTAACTGCAGGATCAGGGAGGTTGTGGCAGTCTTGACCTTTTTGGCGATTCAGGTGTCATTCACACAGTAGGAGTTAGAGCAGTCAGGCTTGCCATGTCTGTACGGGAGAGAGAGATGTATGACAAGCTGGAGCCAACGGTGTTAATAAGTGTACGGACGTGGAGATGAGGCTGGGCTTAAACCAGGATGAGTCCTTTGTCTTGCTCTTTCTTTCACTCTGATTGATTACTGGTAGATCTGGCAGGAGAGATGTGGCTGATTGGCTATGTTTATCTGCCTTTGATAAGGACTAGCCGTTTCATTGCCCTGCATATGGAAACTGTTCCTCCAGCCACAATGATTTCGCTCATCTGCCATGTGGGATGCTTGCATAACACAACATTTAAAAAAAAAAAAAAAAAAATGCATATTTAGTTAAAGTTAGTCATTTCACTTTCATCCAAGTGAAATGACTAAATTCATATGATATACACAACTCTTAATCTGTTATTTACTCATCACAAAACAAAATTGTGTTTTTATGTTCCACATAATAAATAAATAAATAAATAAATAAATACAAGTGTGTTAAGTGATGGATACAGATTAATTTGGGAACCTGAACTCCATTAAATTGTCCTTGGATAATGGTTGTATAAAATTACCATCTTATGCACAAATGCCAATAAGTTCACTTCACACCATATTACAATTATATATTATACCATATTGTCACAGCAAATTATCAGAATGTTGTTGGTTGCTTGTGAATGTACAAATGAGGACAGACTGTACAAATGCTGATCAGTTGAGATAATCATGCTGTGGGTGATTTTAAAGCTCTAAAGCAGGGGTTTTCAACAGGGGGTCTGTGGCAGTGCTGCATGGGGTCCACCAATTATTGTTTGATCTCATACTAATTTTTGTGATAAATTGAAAAAATTCAAAACTACTATATTAAGACAGCTTTAACCAAAACTACAGTTAAGGAACTAAAATTTAGTTAAATGTTTCATTTGACCCCCCCATGTTAAAATGTATAATGAAATTATATTTGACTCTGTACATAAATATTGATTAATCACTTAGCAATGTAAGCATCATTTATGTAAATATATTAATGTAGTACTGTATGTATTCATTTACTATAAACCAGACTTACAATTCAATGCTCAGTGCCTAATAGGGGCTCCCTGCAATAATCGTTTAGTTGGTTTAGTCTACTGGGATCTGGAGAACATGTAATAAATATATTATTGATTAATATTTGGAAAGCAAATGAGCGAAACAATTGTTTTGAGAACAAGTCTTCAAACTCAAGCAGTGATATAATTATTTGGCTGAATTTGTGCCGAAGCCGTGGGGACGTTGCATAAACAGCTATTTATTACAAAGTACCCAGCACTGAATAGTTGTAAATAATATAAATGATAATCAGTTCATGCATAGAACAATTGATGACTGTAACTACTACAGATTTATTACATTCTAAAGAACCTGTCATACAGTAAATGTTGTTTTAATCTTTAATATAAGAAACAAAATCAATGGCATTCAGTACTGTCCTAAAAATATTAAGCAGTTACAAGGTCTTCCACATATTAACCTGAATCAAATATAGGTGAAAAAAACCATAATTCTCTCTCTGTGCTGCTCAATGAATATTTATATTATTGTTCTATATTCTTGTCCAGATAGCACATACTTCCAGCTGTTGAGAATGATTTTTATTTTTTTTTCTCTTTACCTGAGCTTAAGGCAGAAAGAGGCTCTGACTGCATTTTATCTATATTCATTCTTTTTCTTTTTTTTCCGTAGAGCCTGTGCTAATGTTTATCCTCAGCTTAACGGCACGGTAATGCCGTGCTGTCAGAAAAGGAGGGTGTGAAAGGGCTCCTTCTCAATGATTTGCTAGAAGAGAAATGCAATTAGCCTACCAGATCCACCACTAACTGCTTCCATCCAAATCTGCAATCCACGGCACACTATGACAACAGCATTATATGCCATGACTACAAATGTGTCCCATGCTCTTCTCCCAGGCTCCATTAGTAATTGTAATGAATGTAATGTATCACAAGTAAGTGCTGGAGGTTAAGACATAAATCCACAAGCTGAAAAAAGAAAGGGAAAAAAAAAAAAAAAAAGAACAGTAAACATATCGAAGAGAGTGTTGCATGAATAATGCAGCTGCCTGCACTGAAATCAAAGCAATATCCAGTTTGTAAATTTGTGTCAGTGCAAGTCCTTTTAGCCAAAGTCTAGAAATCTGACATGCCACTCCATTTCTGCCTCCTTCACTTCTGAATAAGAAATACTCTCAGAAAGGATAAAAAAAAAAAAAAAAAAAAAAAAAATCATAAATGTTAATGAAACTTCTTGAGTGGAAACTTTTTGTACATTTGGTTTGTCTCATACCCTGCCTGCAGGCAGACAGCTTATTAAAATGACCCCCCACCTTCGCTTGTGACTTTTCCTGACTTGGTCATTGTGTGTGACTTTTCCTCCCCGACTTCATGCCTGTGGCAGTGTCATTAATGAAAAGACAGACTTCGGAGAAGAAGAATTTTTTATTCATGTGTGTTGTTTACCAGAAGTTGAAAGGACATAAACTGTGGTTTGTGTAGTGGTGACCGTCAGGCACTCTTTTGTAACTCCTTTTGGCTGGTATGAGGTTTAATATCATTGCAGAGATGTTGTTCATAAACAGTGGCTTAGTGTTTTCGTTTATACCAATATTCAAATCAAACTGTGCCGCCCGGAGGCATACACAGTATCATAATGTGCACCCCAGGGCAACTTTGCTTCTCCTACAAGGAAAAATCCATCAATAATTCATAAAATCACCAAAATGACCTTAACAGAAGTGTAGTTATTGGATAGGGATGCAGTTTGTGACGCTAGACCTTCTAAGATTTGACGATAGCGAGGAGTTTGCAGGGATGTTGACATAGCATTGAGCATCTCAGGCATGTTCTTTCTCCAGTTCCAAATTTCTGACCATAATTTTTTTCCACTGCTCAGCATGTAGTTAATGGGTATTTGTTTTTCTCTTCAGCATGCGTGGCATGCTTTTTTTCTGTAAACCTTGGTGCTTGAGATCAGAAAAGAACACTGGAGAACATGCGTAATCCTTTCAGAAGTCAGTGTTTGCAGGTTTTCAGGACAACCAACCAATGATACCATAATCACTCCCCTCTGTGCGAGATAAGAGATCTTATATGACGACATAATGAGCATGGAACATCACACTGGTTGAGTAAACACTATTCCCAGACCTTGTCAAGCAGTGCAGATGTTTCTGGAACATCCATGTGGCTGCTGATTTAATGACTGGACTTGTTCTAGAGGAGAGGCCTCAGTGTGGCATCTCAGAACTCAGCTTTGGTGACATTTAAGAAAGGTTGAAATAATTACTGGCATGAAAGCCTCCAAATCAGACAAATTTAACCCAGATGTTATGGAAAGGCTAAGTGGGAAATGCCAGCCCCTAATTAAGTGCTTAATCGAAGAGGTGTTGAAACAGATAGGCTAGTTTGATGTCTAAGCTGAAAAGCTCATTAAAGATGTGTTATTTGACCCTTGTTCCTTAATCTCCCTCAAGAATTACACCCCACTGTCCAATGAGGGAAGTAATAAGGCGTCCAGTCAGATAAAAGGTACATCAAAATACCACCTCAGTTTACCACTGCTCATCAAATTAAGCTTCAAATTCTGTACATGGCACTCAGGAACAAAATGTGTGTGTATGAGAGAACTTGAGATGTATCCTTACATCCATACCATTGGTTCCTTCGCTGAACAAGAATGAGCATTAACTCGACCAGTCTGAAGTCGTTCGTTCGTTTGTTCATTCATTCATGAATGACCACTCTCTGAGAGATTGGCGTGGTAATAGATATGGTAATGTTAATGTATTTGGTCTTGGCAGAATAGATCTGCTATGCTGCTGCTGCTGCTGCAGAGCAAGTACCAAGACTTTCTATTGCCAGCACATTCACAGACATGCTGCTATGAGCATGTAAGACATGCTGCTGCTGCACATATAACATACATGAAATAACCCCTGTAGCAGATCTATACAGGTGGAGCTGGGGAAGGTGGAGGGTTTCTGAAAGCACTCTGCAGACTGCTAACAGCAATCACTACCAGTATTTGAATGTTGAGCCACAGCTCATTGGCCGCTGATGCAACAGTAACCAATCAGCTGTGCTGATAACTGTGTGATTGCTACCAAATTGATTTAAGGACCTATCAGACCGCACCATCTAGAGTTTCATGACAGAACTTTGTATTCATGCATGCATGTAATTTGAAACATTATTTCAGCAAACACAGTAGTAGATGGTAGTAGTAGTAGTTGGACTTGCATGGCTAGTAATTTTGGTAAAAGGTCAAGATTAGGGATGCACCGATCATGAATTTTCAAGTCCGATTCCATTTTTTTTTACAAGCAAATTGGCTGATTCTGATATCGGTTGCCAATTTTTTTTCTTTAAGTAAAATAATTTGCTGTTTATGTGCTCTATTACAGGCCAAACTGGCCTTAAACAACAACAAAAAATATATGTAGCTATTTGAAATAAGGCAACCACTGCATTCACAATAAATAAATAAATAAATAAATTTGGATAATTTCAATATTTAAAGCAAAAACAGAATGGTCTGACTTTAGCTTTGTGAAATAATGCTTCATACATAAAATCAGGGCTGCTCAATTATGGCAAAAATCATAATCATGATTATTTTTGGTCAATATCGAATCACAATTATTTAACACTATTATTGGTGGGCGATATAATCGAAGTGCGCTGGACGGAATGCAGCAGTGGCACAATAATCGTTTTACCTTGATTATCGTTTTACCTCGTTTTAATTTGATCTTGTTTCCATAAATGTTGGAAGCCAAAATTGAAGTAAAAAATCAATTACAATTAATTGCACAGCCCTACATAAAATATACCTGCACAAAACAAAAACCACTTGCTCATATTTTTTCTCTTTCTTTGAAAACAGGCATTGTACCAGAAGATTTAAAAATAGCAAAAGTTATTCCTCTGTTTAAAGCAGATGATCTTCAATGTTTTAACAACTATTGCAACCCGATCAAATGCATATACTGTTTCTCTATTTCAGAAACTTCAGGTTCTTACCGTTTATGATATTAACATTTCTCAAATTTGTGTCTTTATTTATAAGATATATTCAGGTGAAGGTAACATTCCAGAGCAATTTAAGATTTATTTTAAAGTAAATTCACAGGTTCACTGTCACTTAACTCGTCAATGTTCAGATTTTCATCTTCCTAAAATTCTCACTTGTAGAGGTCAATACTCTATACGATTTAGGGGTATTAAATTATGGAATGGTTTATCCCATCTAGCAGAAAAAATGTTCTTCTTTAAAATGTTACAAAAGATGTATAAAGAATCATTTTATTGCTGCTTTGTAACTGTGCTTTTTTGTTTATTGATGTTTCATGTATTTTATGCACCCTATATGGTTTGTTTTTGGAGTATATTATTATTATTATTATTATTATATACATGCTGTAATTAACTTGTTACAGTTATATACATTTATATATTTATAATTTTTTTTTTCTTTCTTTAATTTCACATTTAGTTTTTTTGTTGTTGTTTAGGTGGAGGCTTTAAATAAGCCCTTTGGGTTTTCTGCCTCTCCCTGCACAGTATATGGATTGTACTTTTGTTTTTATTGTATATATTTTATATTTGTGCAAATAAAACTAAACCAAACTAAACCAAAACCAAACCAAACCAAACCAAACTTGTGGAACAGATTTAGGCCTGGTTTCACAGACAGGGCTTAGCCTAAGCCAGGATTAGGTCTTAGTTCAATTAGGATATTTAAATAGCTTTTATAAATGTACACTAGAAAAAACTACTTGTGTGCATCTTGAGACAAAACAGTGGCACTGACATATTTTAAGATATGTCAGTACAAGTTGCTTTCAGTTAAAACAGCTCAAACATGCATTTTAGTCTGGGACTAGCTTAAGCCTTGTCTGTGAACCTGGGGGATAGCATTTCCAGTGCTGCGCTTACTTTATATAGAGGTAAGAGGACAGTGGCGTAAATTTGTTTTAAAAAGTGGGTGGGACAGGAATGTGTGTTGTGGGGTAGGGGTGTATTGTAATTGTATTATTATAATAATAAATGCACAAAATTTATTGACATAGACCTCATGTTTAATATAATAGTTTCATCCTTACATCTACTATAATAAAATATATTGTTAGTCTTGAGAGTATTTACATTAGTCAATAAATATGTAGATCCGTATTTAATATTTGATTGTCCTGATGGACTAGTGGTCGAATTTTTGTTTAGCATGCAAGAGGTTCTAGGTTCTAATCCGCCCTATGATTTATTTTATTTTTCTTCTCAATAAAACCAAAGATGTTCATCAGTGATTGTATATCAAGAGCAGGGACACATTTATGTGCATTTTGTTTTGTGATTTCACCAGAACGAATAGAGAGTCTCCGCAACAGCGTTAAGCAAAAGAGTGAAGCGCTCGTCCATGTGAAGACTGCGCAGTGTGCACGAGCGCCAAGAGATTGTTGTGCCACTGATAACAGCGGCAACGAGCACTCAACATGATTTCAAAAACAACACGTCCCAGTGCCAGATCGCCTATTATTTGACACAAACGAACGGATTGCTAATCAACTAGAGATGTTTCTTTTGTATTAGATACATCCATGCTGCGAGATGTTTCAAAAAGTGGTGGGGACAATATCGACCCTGGCAAAAAGTGGTGGGGACATGTCCCACCCGTCCCACCCGCAAATTACGCCTATGTAAAAGGAAAAGAAAATGCCATCGAAACTTTTCTTGAAGACAGCCAGTTGCCTTTAGAGAAACATTCATATAAACCCCAACACCAATTCAATATTTATATTTTTGGTATATTTTGGTATAGTATTTCTTTGCTGGTGCGTCTCTGTTCTCTTCTTTGCGTCCGTCTTCGGCATGTCCCATCTCTGGCCTGTGTTAATGTCCTGTTTATAGACTTTGTAATTTTTCCACACAAATTACTTTTTGGGAAATTATTCCAATGTAGTTTGTGTGCAAGTCCGGAATAGATAGTATAATACAACTAAAAACGGTTCTGATTTATGGATGGTCGACCTGTGCATCTCTAGTCAAGTTATTGAAGTAAAATCATTAAATAAGCAAAATCAAATGCACCCTCTATTCAGTTTTTTGAAAAGTGGTTTAGTCATTTGAGACATTTGATAAAATACCTGATTAAGTTAAAATAGAAGGGTGTGTTATATGTAGTGTCATACTACGAGTATGATGAGTAGAAATGAGATGTGACATCCATCAAACAATTTTATAAACTTGTCTGCTTATCCTATGTAGGGTCAGGGATGCCGGAGCCTATCCCATCATCTTGGGCTGTAGAGGTGCCATTTATGCCATATATGACATTCTGTACTGTAGTTTGAAGTGTGGCATCCAGGATGTTTTCTTTACCATGGTCACAGTGACCATCTAGTATTCAGCCTGGAGGCAAGTTTAACCATGTATTTGTCTCCAACATCATTTCCCCTTTCTCATTCTGTTTCCACCTCTCTGTCTTTTCTCTTTCCTCTGAGCATGTATTGTTTCCCATATGCCATCCACATGCCCCTGCTGGGCACGGAGCAACTTTCCCTCTCAGCACATTCAGCGCAATCAGTTGCATTTTCACCGCGCCACATGCAGCAAAACACACAAGCAAGACAATGAAGAAGAGAGAGGGGAATGGGGGCCATAAATGGGACCAATTTGCCTTCTCCTTCTGTCTTTGTTTTTTAATGAGCACATTTTCCCACCAGCAGGTTAAAAATATCAAGCCATCCCTAAATGATCATATTCACCATTGCCTTGCATTTCCAGCCCACTTTGCCAGGCTGGTGACATTTTCTCTTGACGCAAGGAGTGCTGCTGCCTTCCATACACACACATGCAGAGACGCGAGCATGTAAAATGCTTATAAATGAGACATGTGTGCTGGCAGCTGTGTGCAGCTTTTCCTGTTTTGGAGAGGAGAAACTCTAGGATTGCTCCAATGGCTCTGCCCACCTGCTCCTCTGTGTTGATTTGTCCTTCCACATTCCCAGTCTCTCTATTTCCTATTTACCACTTTTTTTTTTATCATAACTTCTCACTCCTCCTTTTCTAAGTATTTTTTTGTTCTGTTCTTAACTTCTGTTCTCCCTAACTGTCATTTGCAATGTGGCAGGGCAGTAACCACCATAGACATTGAGGGGGACAAATCCCCCCCCCCCCAAAAAAAAAATAAATAAATAAATAAAAAATTGATATGGTCAAGTTGCCACACCATATTTGACATTCTTGATGCTGCACGCCAATATATATGACTCAGTTTGTTGTTAAGTTATAAAACAGTTAGTTCCTGTCCTTGATTCTGATTGGTCAATAGCTGTGTTTTATTCATAATAAAACACGGCTATGACCGCTTCACCCAACGGTTCTGTGTATCACTACACAACACCCTTAGCAACCACTCTTATCAACGTAAACTGTATGTTCTCAATTGATATTGTTCATTGAAGCTTACTGTAAATAGAAGAGTGTTGTGAGAAAAAGATTGAGTGAGAGAGTTTATTACCTGCATTCAGATTTAGCATTTTCCTTCAGGTCAGTCCTATGTTCATAATAAAAAATCTGTTTAAATGTCCACTGCGATATCTTGTCCTTTTAACAGTCAAGTGGTTTTCCCGTGACTCACAGCGCTAGTCAAAGCATTTGTCAATTGTGTCTTGTTCCGTCGTCACAACAATTCAGTTTTTTCAATATAAAAGTCTTCGCTACTGACTGACACACTCATAAAGACAGTCTTTGCCGCCATCTAATTGCGTGAAAATGTAACTTCTGTTGCTGTTCACGGTCAGGGACTATTTTTTCCGGCGGAAGGAAGGCTTTTAGAAAAAGTTTACTTCATGAAAGTTGCATTGATACATATTTCTGGCTTTAATATTTGTACTGTGTGGTAACTGTTTTATAAAAGCAAAGGTACTCAAGGCTAGTGCTGTATCATGAATAAGTCACGGCTGAAGGGCGTTGTTAGACACGACGCAAAGCAGAGTTATTCACGATACAGCACAGCTTCTCGTACCTTATTGCTTACATAAAAAGTTTTTAGGTTAGTCTGCCTCAGCAGTCTAACAGCGTGTGTCAATGTCAAAATAATTAAAATAGCAAATCAAGTAAAATAATCTTTACTGTACACAGAAGCCTTGAATTAGAGTGCACAGCATCACTTTTAAAAATGAAAGAGTGAGAGGTAAAATGTGAGCAGATAAGCATTTAATATTGGACAACTGTTTTACAATAGAAACATTAAACTGCCGACAGTAATATCCAGTGATGCAAAGAACTTGACTTTTTTTGTTAAATTTCATTCTGAATTGAAGATATAGGCTATAATTTATGTAATTCATGTAATTCATGTAATTCATAATTAAATGTGATGAGACAAGAAAAATTAACAGAATGGTTTTCAGCATATGGATATGACATATTGATAACTTTACAATAAATTCTAGTTCTTTTAGTGTCCCCCCCCCCCCTTTATTTCCTTAAATCCCTTTAAATCCTTTAAATATTTAATTCCTGTAAATGAAAAGGACTGTTACTACATTACTACCTCTCTCAAAAAAATTGGTTTGATCAGTGTTCAAGACTTGTTTATGGCCTTGGAATGTGGTAGTTGTTTTCTAGCTGGTCCAAGCTAGCAGACCATTTTGGACCAGCAACAAACCATGTATCAGATGATTTATATTAGCTGGATTTTCCAACAGGCTTCGTCAACCACAATTGTTCCACATTACTTTTTCACCCTCTTTCATTCTTTCATTCTCTCTCTGCTTATATTTCCTCTTATCGGAACAACAGTGAAGATGCGCAGTAAATTGTGAGGAACTGTCCTCTCGCTGAAGTGCATCTGACAGCCCATGATCACATACAAAGCCTGTGAATAATTCTGTTTGTCCTGATGCTCAGACATGATAATGCAGCCCTGATGTCTTTGCCCAGCTATTGGATTACTTAACAAGCAGATAGGATTTCTGACACGCAGGTTATAAAACAACACAATAAGAGACATGGTGCGGATAATTGATCTTGTTAAACCATTTGTTCCAGATGTCAAAAGTCTTGGGTGGACTTGTGCTGAAGAATACATCTTAATACTCCAAAGTAGATCTGGCTCAGACATTACACAATAAAAGCAATATAAACTGAGTAAATGCCTTGTAAACTCTGTCTGACTGAGCTACTCATATCAGGGTCATTACAGGGTATGAATGAGGTGCTGAATAGGTGCCTGTGCTGTTCTGCCACACGTCAGCAGCACTTATTTTTCCCTCGAGGCAGCAATATGACTCCTCTAAATCTATTCGCAACATCTGTTTTGATCAGCTTAAGAAATTTCACTGTAGCTCGCACTGAATATATCACAGCCTTCTATGAGGCAGCGTCATGGTTACAAGAAGCCCAATTAGAGTCACTAAAAGCCTTTTATGCCTTACGTAGACGAGTGAGATAAATGACGCTGTGCATTTTTGATTTCTTTTATCACTATATCCATTCTGGAGTCACTCTCTGTCTCACAGCAGGATGCTGTGGTTCAGCAGCAGGGTCGAGTCATGTTGTCAGTCTGTGAAACAGCTATCTGCTCAGGTGTGTCTCATATATGCATTCTCACGCAGAGGTTGGCGTTATATCAACAGAGTAGGACTTTTTTCTCTCTATCTGCCCGCGTCGTTGTGAAGCTCCAAGGTTGGCGAGAAACGGCTTAGAGCCTTGTTACGTTGAGCAAATAGTCATTAAAAGCAAATGAAAAACAACCGTAGATGCCAGACATGGACCTGTGCATCACAGGGTGGTGAAGAATATCTTGTACAAATACACAGGATGAATTGAGGAACTACAGTATGTTCATGAAAGATGTCTTTTCAGTCTTTCAGTCAAACTTGTCTGAGGCACAAACCAAGTCAGATATACTGGCAAAATGCAGCATTTTGGTGTGCCGAATATGAGCTTTATGGTTTCCATTAGCTCATGATGAATTAAAGCAATAAGCCCTAAGAAGCCGTGGTTTACAGTGAATTTATAACAGCTAAGGGGCGTTGTTGTTGCCTAAAACCCCCTTAGCTGTTATAAATTCACTGTAAACCACGGCTTCACAGGACTTATTGCTTTTATAAAACAGTTACCACACAATACAAATATTAAAGCTAAAAAATATGTATCAATGCAACTATTAATGCAACTTTCATGAAGTACAATCATTAAAAGCCTTCCTTCCGCTGGAAAAAATAGTCCCTGACCGTGAACAGCAACAGAAGTTACATTTATTACACCATTAGATGGCGGCAAGGATTGTTTTAATGAGCGAGTCACTCAGTCGCAAAGACTTTTATAATGAAACAAGAACAAGACGCAAATGCTTTGACTAGCGCTGTCAGTGTCAGCAGGGCACGGGAAAACCCATTAAATGTTAAAAGGACAAGATCGCAGCAGACATTCAAACGGATTTTTATTATGGACATAGGACTCGGTCACTTGATATCTCTCTCAGTACTCTTCAACATAATGCAGTAAGCTTCAATGAACAAAATCAATAGAGAACAAACATTTGTTTACGTTGCTAAGAGTGGTCGCTAAGACAGACGCAGCAACATCAGTGGCGCAGCGATACTTATGTAATGCGGTCAGCTGTATGTTTTTTAGGAATTTTACAACGGCTTCAAACGCGGCTCAACCAATCAGAATCGAGGGCCGGAACTATCCGTTTTATAAGTTTCTTTATTCTCACTATAATGAATTGTGCTGTTTATTGTACCTGATTCTTTCTCCCCTAATTTATTGGTATTGACTGATACTGGATATTTGAATTGTGCATACTAATTTCCCCTTTACATTTAGATTACTGTTGTCATCATCTAACACTCACTTCAATTTAATCTATAAAAAACAATAATATGTTACAATACAATAATAATTTAATAATATGGTTAATGAAATCAAAAAAAGGAAATTGAAAATCTGTTTTTCGTACTGTACATTGTAATAGTGTGATGCCTAAACTTGTAGCATTTAAAACAGTTGATTTTAGTATTTTAATTTATGAAAACTAAATAGTATACATTTTTATAGGCTGTTACTGACCAGAATCATAATATTCTGTTCTTTTTTCTTTTTTCAGTAATTTAGCATCCATTGCCTGGTTAAACTGAATTATGAGTAGTTGGTGAATATCATGCAGTGTTTTTGCGATTGAAATTGAGTGAATTCTCCCCTCGTGCTGTATGTTTGCTTTGTAAATAAATAATGCTATTGGCAGAGGACTATGTAAGAATTCCAGAGACAGGGCTTTTTGTATTGATTTCTTCTCGAAAGAGTAGCCACGTGCTTTTGATTACAGGTGCAAAGTGAGAAAGGTGTGTGTGTGTGTGTGTGTGTGTGTGTGTGTGTGTGTGTGTGTGTGTGTGTGTGTGCATGAGAGAGGAGAGTCTGAAGACACTCCATCCCTACGGGTTGTGGTTTCACCCCGTTCTGGAGTTAATAGCGGTCACTGCAGTGTGGTCAGGAGACTAAGCCTCTATTTTCTCCACCCACTGAGGAGAAATGATAGCTGAAGCTCAAGTCACTACCCTTCTGGATATGAGCTCAGTCTCACCCACACATGCTTCAACATCATTATCCTCATCCTCTTCACTGAGTAGTTATTAATTTGTATTTCCCATTAAGAGTCATTAAAAGAATTCTGGGTACCACTTTATATTAGGTGGCCTTAAAGACCCCCTGTGGTGAAAATCAAGTGTTTAATGTTGTTTATGTGGTGTTTTTAATATGCTTTAAGACAAACCATGTGCAAATTTATATGTCAATACCATTGAGTATTTTCTCCTTAAAACTGCAGTGAAAAAACCCGCTGTTTGAAATTGCTGGTGTCTGTGACGTCACAAACTACCTTGTAACGTCAACATGCCGGTGGGCTTTAGCATATCATTAACAGCGAACTAGCAGGGGATTTTATTGATTCACCCTTATGAATTTTCAAACCCATATGGTGACCATGTCTATAAAATGACAGAAAAACACTATAAACACATCAGCAGTCCATACCCACCTTATTTTTAACGTAAAAGCGGGCACAGCCATTTGTAAATCGATATGTCTGGCTTCTGGTGTGATCCACTTGCAGTGATTTTTAGCTGTACAAAACAGTTCTTTATGTTGGTTGATATTGCAAACTGGTATTTCTTACATAACATACTTAATTAGGAACACTTTGTGTGCAAATATTTTTACCCTTTACTGCACTTTGTTTTTCATCAACAGTGGCTAACGAATCATAAGTCTCACATAATCACAGAAAATAGCTTACTTCTGTGCTGCTAAATAAGGTGGATAACTAATGCAAATAGTATAGCGAAGTCACTTTATGGCAAGTCATTTAATTTGGCATCCAACTTTGAAATGCCTCTTGGGCAGCTATTTCAGTAATGCAAGTATCTCTTTGAATGGGAAAGCATCAAATTCTGAAAAGCCATTTGCCAACTTTACAGTTAAATTTCATATTTGAAATCACCAATGAAATCTGACAACAACTGTCTCATTCATTTTGTTTCTAAACACTCGAATTATGACAAAAAAATAAATAAAAAATGCATTTTTCAGGCTGGTCCAGCCAAAGCGCATTTGCAGTCATAAGTGTGCATCTCAAAGCACTGACTGTTTCTACAGCAACCATAGCTTCTAAAGGCTGCTGCAGTGATGCAATGAATTTACCAATTAGATATTGGCTCTTTTATTTAGAAGTCGAGACTTATTCTGTATTATTGTGCGTTGCATTTTCTCCCATTTATATTAATATGAGTGCACCGTCTTTGTAGTATAGGCTTCTAAATCTAAAGCCTTATGAACAGACCAAAATTTAGGTTGATATTTGTTAAATCGTTCTCCAGCTGTTGACTCAAGAACAGTTGTGGCATTAAGTCTGTTAATTCTAGAACTAGATCAGTCCGATTTGTGAATGAATCATCACTTTTGAGCTGGTTCTTCAGTATTTCATCTGAGTCATAAATTTTTCTTTTTTGGTGTCTGATAGACTCTATGAAGTGTTTTGAAAGAAAAGTTTAATGTCTCTTTAAAGTTCTCCATTTGTGAAAAAATAAAAAAATAAATAAAAATAACAGCATACTACACAAGGGTGAGGACATAATGACAGTATGTTTAGTTATAGTTTATAAACTATAAGGTAAATTAAAATACACTGCATAAAAAATACACACCAAACTTTTTAAGTCCTATTTAGCTAAAAATTGTGAAATAATTATTGTCTTTGCATGAGAATTGATCTCCAGCACTTTCTCAGGAGGTAATGAAATAATTGGCTATGTCTCACCACACTGCTCCCGCTTCGTCCCTGAATGAACTATAATTCAGAAAGTGTTTGTGGAGTATGTCTGTTATCTCGATTGCAGCCCCCTACCTTGAGGGACTCACTGAGAGTGCATTTGTAAGTCTGGATATTTGGTAATAGCACATTTCCTCTCCTTTGTTTTTCTTTTTTAAAATAATTCACATACACTTTGCAAATGAACTGTGGCGAAGTCTCAGTTGTCTGGCATAATTAGTCCTGAATAGCCCTGCTGACATCAACTCATAATTAGTTTGAAACCATAGAACCAATTGGTCACCCATTTCATTAGTTACAGTATGATTTTCAAGCTCTTATTGTTTAAGAAAAACAGCTACAATGGTGATAGAGAGCCATTTAAAATCAATGCATATTAATCTAATCAGTTATTTAAATACTATAAAATTGATGTTGATAACAAAGGATTGAGTCATGCTAACACGATGTGGGGAAAAAAAAAATGTTCCAGACTTCATAAGTTACAGCCAATTTTTAAACTTTGCAGTTTCTTTTGCAGATGGAAGAGTTTTTAAAGACTTAAATAAACCGTCTTCACCCCGTAGCGTCGCCTGCCCTCATTAAACACAACAATTACATTTGTGTATCAAATCAACACCCAATTCATGCAGTGTGACATTATCATCTGTATGAGGCTCAGCGCTTTTACCGAGCAGGAAGCGAGTTAAAGAACAATTAGTGGCATGATGGGAGGAGATATTTAATGCCTAATCTTCCTTTTTTGCAAAACACAAAGAGATAACAGGGCCACCGATGGCAGCTGTGACTGCAGTTCTGCTGAGCTCGTAAAGTGATCACAGAGAAAAGGAAGGGGGTCGAGAATAAAAGATTAGCGTGCAAAACCATGAAGCCCGCCGACTTGGGCTGAAATATATCAGTGTGTCTGACACAGATTTTGTTTACGGTAATTAACATTATTTCCTTTTCCCTTACAATTTCTTTTTGGGCATGAATGTGGGCCGCCATCTGGGGAGTTCATTCAGCCTGTTGTATCTGCCCATGCTTTCCCCATGTGAGCAGTACATGCATTTATGACTGTACAATATGGCCTGATTGAATGAAGGTGTATGAATGTGGTACAATGTCTATTATGAGTGATTACACCTGCCAGCTCTTACAATGGCAGCTTTGGAAAGTGCTGGATATTACAGGAGAGACTTGGTGTGGAAGAATAAAACTGATGGTTTCTAAGAAACCATACACATCTGTTTCTGATTTCTAAACTGTGGTGTAGACAAATGTTAGTTATAGAATTTATTTTAATACTTTTAAAGCTGCAGTCCGTAACTTTTTTTGGATAAAATTGAAATGAATTTTTGAGCAAGTACATAAACAGCCAGTGTTCAAAACGATCTACTTACCTTAGCCTGATTCACAACGGTAAGCTTGTAATAATGTTTTTTAATTCAAATGGTACTGGTGAGTTTCCGTGGGAAATTCGAGCATGCAGCCGTTCGTCTTTGCGTCATTATGTCACGTCTGTATACATAAAGAAGGAGTCCCAGCTAGTAGGCTATATGGCATGTGGAGGATCCTTTATAGCCTTTTCTCACAGCAGCTGCAATAATTAAACTTATTTTGATGGCGGATTGTAATCCAGAAAGGTTCAAATGACAATCATCAGTGACAACTGGAGATTCACCCGTAGTCAAAAGCGAAAGATTTCAGACTGCGGAGTGGCTACAGAAATTGAAATCTACAGGTAACGCTAATACACACTAAATACACAGTCTCGCAATGCTGATGTTGTTAACATTAACAATTTGAGAACAAAGAATTGCAACTGCAATTGCAGGTTTCAAACAGAGATGGCGACAAAGAGGCAAAACTTACGGACTGCAGCTTTAAAAAATGTTTCATCAGCAGTTACGAACATGCCATATTATTCTGAATTATTTAGTCCATCTAAACTTTAATTGGATATTGTCTTTATTTATACTCATGAATATTCCCATTATGACTCATTCAAAGTTAATAGGTGGTTAGCGTAGACAAACACAGTGATCTCCCTCAAGGACACAGCAAAGAGTCTGGCACAGGTAAAAGAGCAGCTTCCTCTGTTTAAGGTGTGCCATTGAATCACGCTTTCAAAGGATGAAGCTAGACTTACTGCAGATGAGAGAACTGCATAACAACTGTCTTCAAAACAGAGTGGCCTCTTCGGAGGATTCTCTGGAAAATGCGTATTTGAATATCGACTTTGAGACAGAGGCCCTCATACAGAACAATGAAAATGAAGCTTAACTTTCATTGCAATTTTGATGTTATTGTGGCCTCCCCAAACAATAAATTTTTTGCTAACTAGGTTTGTGCACCATTCATAAGTCACCACTGAATTGAAAATGTATTTTTAAATTCCAGTTCAGCTTGCAAATTTGAATTGAGGTAGCAAACTGGGTTCAGAATTTTACATTTTCATGGAAGGAAGTTATAACTGTACATTTTAGTTAGAAAAGCAGAGTTTGTTGAGATAGAAAAGCTACCCTGGAATTTTAACGTTCATTCAGTGGCTTCATAAAGCAAAATATTTGTTGTGAAATATTGTTTATAGTTGTTTTGATTGAAAAAAACCTGACATTGTAAATTAAAAATAGAAATTCTGTCATCGGTTCCACACCTCATGTCATTCCAATTGTTTACGGTGCCAAAAAGTTGCAGAAAGGACCAAAAAGCACTATAAAAACACAAGAAGTCTTTTGAAGCCAGACTGAATTCATGTGGTTATTTGCTTAAAATCGTTCCTTCCAACATAGACATCAAATCTTATTCAAAACATGGCACCTGAAACACGTTGGGACAGATTTGATGTGAGTAATGTAAAAACATCACATGAAAAGAGCAACTTTCAGTTCTAAAAAAAAAAAAAAAAAAAAAAAAAAAAAACATGTCCTTTTTTGTGGTTAATGGAAGGAAGAAAATCATATGAGTGTGGAAATGATGACTGAATTTTCAGTTTTGATTGAACTATTCCTATAATGAAGCTATTGATCCTTTGACCCTTATGTTTGGCCTGTCAAATTCCCAAGAGTAAAGAACATGACCTTCAAAGTAATGTCATTTTGCTTCTGTCCTGTAGATATGAGTTTCAGCCATATGTCATGGACAGAATGCTTAAAGATGTAGGTAATATTCTCTAGGGTGGTATAACTGGTTTATGTTGGTGGTGAATTATTATTTGTGCGATAAGAATTTTTCTTTAAATGTTTCTTTTGTTTTTGTTTTTTCTTTGAAAGACACCCAGCTTTTTGAAGTAACATTATCTCACTGACATTTACAGACATTTGTCCTACAATTTCAGGTGTCAAAAAAACA
Organism: Mylopharyngodon piceus; assembly: GCA_039654765.1. Taxonomy (NCBI): domain Eukaryota; kingdom Metazoa; phylum Chordata; class Actinopteri; order Cypriniformes; family Xenocyprididae; genus Mylopharyngodon; species Mylopharyngodon piceus. The sequence goes on from CM077440.1 coordinate 27,373,154, forward strand.
TCTCTAACATAAAATTAGAAGATGCCGTCAGCCCTCGTGACTTCCCAGATGTTCTTATAGTGCCCTTGGTATTTCGGTAAAAACTTTCTCTGTGTATTTTTAAACCTTCTTGTCAGGTTGCTCACCATTAAGCGATTTTCAAGTTCATCCCAAGAATACTCGGGCAACACCCCTCTGTGCTTTTATGCTGTGATAAATATACCTCTTTCACTTAAATGAATTGTTGTGCCTTTTCCCAAGCAATTCCAAGTAAATTCAACATGTTTTGGTTCTGATGCCATCTGTTCCTTAAAGACCGCAGAGATGTTACTTTTTTGTAACTCTTTGGTTTTGTCTCAGGTGTGTGCTTTAAAGAGGAACATTTTGTCCTTTCTCCTCAAGTTTCCAGAAAATAATGTTCCAACAGGATGTTCTTGATGGCATTTGCGCACTGATTAAGGTCACTGAGGACACTGAAGTTTAAAGTGGCAAATTGCAATTAAGAATCTTTTTTGTGTGTGTGTGTGTGTGTGTGTGTGTGTGACAGTTTCCCAAGTGGTTGTCCCTTTGAATATAAGTATGTGTGTGGGTGTATACCTACTTAAAGGGATAGTTCACCCAAAAATCAAAATACTGTCATCATTTAGTCACCCCAATGTCATTGCAAACCCATAAGACTTTTATTAATCTTCGAAACACAGGTTAAGATAATAGTTTCTGTCCCTCCATTGAAAGTCCAGGTAACCAAAACTTAGAAGATCCAAAAAGGTCATAAAGTCTTGTGAAGAGATATGATCGTTATGAGAGAAATATGACAGAATTTTAATTTTTGGGTGAACCATAAAATTTTTGTTTTCTGTTTAACCATATTTGGTAGACGATTACTTTTTTTGGCCAAAAATGAGCTAAACCTGACAGAACCTCCTTTTAGGGACTTTTGAGGACGTCCTCATTTGTAAAAATGGTACAAAAACAAAGTATAGTAAAACATTTTTTGTTAAATTTTTCTCTGAGGGTTAGGGTTACAATGTGTTTGCTAAGCTAGCTCAGTCAGTATAAAACAATAATTTATGGAATGTCCCTTTTAAATATCTAAGTATGTGTGTATTGGCATTATGTCAGTGTTGTAATGTTGATGAAGGATATCAATGACATTTCTGATTTAAAAGTCCATTTAAACATATATTATATGGCCAAAGTATGTGTTATGTGAACGCGACGGTGAGTGAGTTGTACCTCTTGTTTTTGCTATCCAACTTTCCTGAACACAAAAGTTCATACAGTTTCATTTTCCAGAAAAAAAAAAAAAAAAAAGAGTTTTATTGAGACCAGACATGGTAAAACGAAAATAGTCAGTCATAACACCGACATTCATTGGTTGTTCAGAAAAAAAGGTCCATTCTTCTGTAAAGACTTTCCACTAGATGTTGGAACATGACTGTGGGGATTTGCTCCCATTCAGACACAGGAATCAGTGAGGTCAGGCACTAATGTTGGCAAAATGGGATCTGGCTTGCAGTCAGTGTTCTCTTCATTCCAAAGGTGTTTAGAGGTGATCAGTTTTAGGTTTGGTGCAGGCCAGTCTAGTTCTTCCAAACCAGACTCAGTAAATAATTTCATTCAGCACTGTTGAAAGTTTTAGGCACTTGTGAAAAAAATGCAGTAAGCTAGGGATGTTTCGAAAAATAATGTCATAGTTTTTTAATTTATCAGTTAACTTATATTAATGAAATCAAATGGATATTTGGTGTGATATTTAGTCACCCTTTACCTTTAAAGCAGCTTTATCATTGGCACATTTGCTCACAGTTATTTTGCAGGTAGGTAATTCCAAGCATCTTGGGGAGAAGTTGCCACAGGTCTGCATTTTGGGAGAAGTTGCTTTTGTCTTTTCATGTAATCCCAGACTGAATCAATGATTCTGAGATCAGATCTCTGTGTGCGCCATACCATCTGTTGTAGCATGGTCATAGAAAAATCGTCGCCAATAGCCTTGTGGGAAAGATATGTCCCAAATATTATAGAGAAAAATATCACTACCGTATGTATTACCTGTTATTACTTTTGCCCACAGTGTGTGTAGTCATGGTGTGTAGCATCTACATCAACTGAATTCTACAGTGGCATCGGTAGCTGAAACATTTTGCATTCCACTATAAGTTTTAGTATAAGTTCAAAACAACATCCATAATGGCAAAGCAACATGTGCACACAGTAATGATTTGTTTATTTAAGATTTGTCTGCACTGAAATTAAGGGGCTTAGAAATTGAGATATTTGATCTGCCTGTATGCTGACAAGACTGTAGCAACTCTTTAGAAAATGAACTCTGTATAGTCTCAGAGTTGGTTCTTCCACAGTGATCCCCTCCTCTCCCTCCTCTGTTAAAGGTGCTGTGGGTGATTACAGCTCCTGGGGGTCTACTGCTGGATGTTCCCCTGGGGACAGCTGTCCACAAGGGAGCAGCCTCTCTAGAGAGCCCAAATTAGAGGGTGTGTGACAGGTGCGGCGAGGGGGGCATGACGGCCGCCAAATTCCTCTGTGCATTAGATGGATACAGAGAGAGAGAGGGAGAGAGAAAGTGAGTGTGAGAGAGGGCTGAAATATTTATGATCAACCACTTCACAGGGCAGTGCAGGGCTTCAGCACTGTCCCCCTGGGGAGCAAGTGGACTCAGTCAGTGTGCCCGCCGGTCCAAGCTGACAGCCCCCCGATGGGTCATTAGTGAGCATTACCTGAATGTGCACACACACTCTTACACATTCTATATATATGCTGTATATATATCTTGTTCACTCTCTCTCTCGTCTGCGGTAATGCCGTTTTGCCCTCCGCTGGCATGAGCAGTGTGGATGGACTTTTATAAATGCTGTTTGATTTTTATTGTGTCTGTCACATTGTGATGTTGATAAGTGCACGGTCCAGTGCCCTGAATGGCCAGAGGAGAAAGCGACAGCAACCTTATCTGAAACGATTTAGTTGTACATTGCAAGATGGCTGGTGCCAGAGATAAAAGAACGGCCATGTTTATCCCATTAACCAGCTTGGATTTGTATTGAATAGACCTTTAATTTGTGTCCCCTCTCGACATGCTTTGATCCAGGTATCTTTGCAATGTGGCGTTGTGACCAGGTTCCAAGAAATCCATTTACTCTTTTAAAATTGACACTGAAAAGGCTTGTTCACGCTAAACAACACATTCTTTGGACCGCTCTAAAGATGAGGTGTGTGATCAGTCTTACGAAAAACACACATGCCCGCACATTCAAGCACAGATTTTGTCCCTGCTGCCTGAGACTCCCTGCCAGCACTTGGCTGCATACTGCACCATGCCATTTCCATCCAAAAGCTCATTCTCTTGCTGTGCATCAAACAACTTGGTGTGCAATTACACACAATTAAGTTCAAGATGCACTTGAGACCATTATGACGCCTAGCTGAACACATTTGAATCGCCGGGTTGCGCCCACAACACCCGTTCAGCTCTGGATCCAATTAAATTTTTAATATGCCCCAAAACAATGGAACGGTGACCTTGGGTCAAAAAGAAGCAGTTGTCCATGAAGGGTGTCCCAGATGTAGGGTGAGATGCCCCACCTCCCATCATGAATTTTACTGTTGACCACTGAACACCATCTGAACACATTTATCGAAGTGTTTTCTTTTATTAATCTTGGCTTTTTATCTGAACGTCAACATTTGTGAGCTTTATTGCAGCAGTTTTCAGGCTAAAATATCGCCTTTTTTTTGGCATTGGATGATGGTGATCTGTGATGTTTAATGTCTATATGTTCTAAAATTGTTTTTATTTTGAAGTGAACAGTTGGCTTGAATTGAGACAGAAGGCCCCAAGTGGCGTGATGTTACTGGTGTTTTTTTATTATTATTATTTGATTGAGTTATTATTCAGTGATTCCATTAGATTTCAAACATAATTTGTCATGACCTATAGTACAGCTGTTGTTGTGTAATTGTTCTGGTGCAACTTCACACGATCAACAAGGTGTGTGGAAAGAAAAAACTAAAGTTATTTTTGGACATTTCCAGCAACACTTGTGACATCAATGGGTCAGAACAAACAAAAGCTGAAAGGGTGATTTCGAACACGGCAATTGTTTTATTTTGCCAACGCGTTTCGGCGCACAGGCCTTCGTTAGGGCTAGAAGGTTACAGGTGTACATAGGTTCCTTTAAATACAAACAAGGCAAAATTTAAACTTGCAAAAAGCCAATGAAAAAATTAGATAAAAATTAGGTAAGCTGAGCAGAATCATTCAATCTGAATTTATATGTCTATTGAAAATATCTTATTTTATTTGTCTGTCATTATTCATTCAAACTAAACTATCAAAATGACAGTAGGACAAGTAGGACAAGATACTTGATTTTCAGTTATAAGAACTATACATGCTAAACTCGTTTAAATATGTTAGAATTTAGTAGTTAATACACACGTCGTACTCTACTTACCCTGCTTGACAATAAATCCGGCATCCTTAATCTCTGTCTCAAAACAGGTATTACTTGTTCAATGCGGCGCATGGGGATTTATTTATTTTGAATATTAGATGTCTCTGGGCTGTGAGGGCCACTGAATCCCTCTCCCCCTGGCCATGCGTGTGCGCCAGTTGCACTCTTTAGCAAGTGACCCATAAGTGTGCCAATCCCCATCAAATGCCCAGTCTCTCTCAGTGCTGTGCTGCCAGTTGGCACGCCTGGATGGAGGCAACATATTGTAGCACTGAATGTCCTCAAGTAGACTACGGTACATTGGACATTAATCAGACGGCTCTCTGCTTCCCTGTCCGTATTTGGACGCCGAAGTGCCAAAAATCACAGCCAGACAGTTTAAAGTGAGAAGAATTGCTCTTCGGGGAGCCAAGAGCCAAGCGTATTTCATCCTGGCGGGAACTTGGTCCTATTGTGTCTTGATTGAGTAGTCGCTGTCCTCTCCCTAAATGTCCCTTAAGTAGGCAAAGGTTACAATAATGTGAGCTTGTACATCTGAATGATTGATTCTTCTGATTGATGGCTCAAATTTGATTTTCTGTTTTTGTGTGTTGGATTTTTTGAGAGCAAAACAATCAAGTTAAGCAGGATGAGAGGAAACATCCATATTAATATTTCAACTTAAAACGCTCGTAATGCGCTCTCCAAACACACCCCATTCAGTAATGTCAAATCGGAGGCGATCGCTAGCTCATTTCTTTGTTGCTTGTGGGAGGAGGGAGGAGCGACCACTGTATGTACATGGATAATATGATTGATTCGCATCGTCTACACCAATTTCCCCTTCAGTCCACAGTGCAATTCGTTCAGTGTGACCCCCCCATCCTCCCCACTGCCAAATGATAAGTGAAGCCATTAGAGTAAGGAAGGCAATCTACGCACAGAGTTCGGTTAGCAGGGTCAAGTCGTCTTCCAACTCATTTATCAGCTTTTTTCTGCTTATTTCTTAGTTAAAAAATGAAAGAGGTCTCTATTTTTTTTTTTTTTTTTTTTTGGTACATCTGTAGACTTTTTGTGAGATTTTGTGCACTATTTTCTTGCTTTGCCCTTGGATAGCCTATAGACATCTTAAAAATTTGATCTGAAAAACATATATTCTCTGCGGGCCTGTCTTTATTGAAACCCCACTGAAATTAATCAGAAGCCGAAGATGAAATTGCAGCTGTCTTTGTTTAATGTTTTTCTAAAACATTAATGTGTTTTGAACCCTTCAACTTTTGAAAGACTTAGTCTGTACTATGCAAATCAAACAGAAACGCATGAAAACTGAGACAATAAACCCATCAAATTCCGTCCAATGCCACATGGCTGTGTGTGTGTCCATGAAAGCACTTGGCTTATTCTTGCGCGGGTTTTGTGCCGGGCCTCTCTAATCTAAGATTTATTGACCATTAGTGAACTCAGAAAGTCATTACAGTTCATTCTGCTTGGGGCCTGACGTTTTATTAGAACAAATTTCCCCGCTGAGAACGCGCACCAGCGCTGAACTGCTCACGCTTCCCACCGCGCGAGGTCACGTGACCCCGGCTCTCCTTTCCTCTCCCCCCCCCCTCGCACACTAAAAGCACAATGTTACTGAACACCAGTCCATTACCAGGGTGCAGGACCCACCATCGAGAGGGATGGTGGGAAGAGATGCCATCTCACGCCCCATGACTAATTATGTGAGGATGCAAATCGTTTTGCCACGCTCCCTTTCTCCCCAATCATTATGTACAGGGTTTGATTTGTGTTTTTCAACCAGAGAGGTGACACAAAAGTTGTGGAGTGTGCAAGACTGAAGTTCACTAAAAGAGATGAATAAATGAGTGTGAAGTGTTTTATCCTTTTTATAATACATCAGTGTGTGAATATGATTACAGAGATACTGTTTTTGTTTTTACTTTGATTTAGCATTATTTAGTTAATCTAGCAAAGCTTGTTTTTTATACTGGGCTTAATGACAAAAGTGACATATTGGAGAGAATTTTGTTTGGACTGACTCACACAGTTTCTTTGTTCAAAAGTTTTTCTTTTTTTTTAATTGCATCTAAGTGTTTCACAACTAGGGATGTGCAATGTATCTGTGCCATACTGAGAGAATACATTTTTTATTACATTTGCTGTCATATAATGGCCTCTTAAAGTTGATTTTGAAAAATAATAACACTGTTAAATCTCATTTTCATATATATATATACATATATATAAATAAACATATATATATATATATATATATATATAGTCAAACCAAAATTTATTCAGACACCTTGAACATTTCATTCATTAATACAGTTTATTCACTATAGTTTAAAAAAATGGTAATAAAACATGACAAGATCTCAGAGTTAAACTGTGTCAAAAAAATAATCTTAATTATGTCAGATAACACTTAAGCAAAACATGGTCAGGTCAAAGTGTCTGAATAATTTTTGGTTCCAAATTTTATTGGTAGTCCACTGTATGAAGAATTTTTGGGTATAATATGTCACAGTTTACTTTATTTTGCTATCCTCACTTACATAAATGAACTATAGTGCCCTGCTAGTAAAAATATATCAAAAATGTCTGAATAATTTTTGGTTTGAGTGTGTGTGTGTGTGTGTGTGTGTGTGTGTGTGTGTGTGTGTGTGTATACATATAATATTTGGTTATCAGCCATAACATGGAAGTAATTATTGGCTTATCAGTATTGACTACAATTTTAAAATTGGCGCATCACTATTCGCAACATTTTTTCCCCCATCAACTTGTTTCAGCTTTTTGAAAGCGTTTTGAAAGCGTTTTGCTTTATAGATTTTCCTCAGACACTGAACAACCCAAATGGTCAGAGCAAGTGCATTACAGTCATATATTTATATTCATACAATTATATTTAGACTCTTTTGCATCTCTTTTTATTTTTCATATGTGGTTTCATGGCTTTTTTCATTGAAGTCTGTTTGCAGAACTATTATTAGAATAGGTACTAGGTCAGTCTTTTATGTTTGACGTTTACATACTGTATGTAAGAGGGAAGCTTTAGTATAAATCAGGCTCTGTAAATTTACAATGTAACCAATACGCATTGAGGCTCTCTGGTCTGTTACCGGCATTGTTCGGGCAACATTGCTAAATCACAATCTGCGCTTTCATGTACAGAGAACAGACATGAAAGAGACAGACAGGGTAACAGTGTTAAGAGTGTTCCGTTCAACGATCACAAACGAGGTCCTGCACCGTTAATGAAAATAGATGCCGAGGGGATTGGGCCCAATAGGGCTAAATGAGCAGCAGTGTAGAGTATTATTTTTTTTCCCTTTCTTTTTTGCGTGTGCGTGTGAGGGGTGGATTGAGTTACTGTCAGTGTCAGCTTGACTTTATGCCATCCTTCCTCTCCATTTGGGCAGACAGTTCACTTTATGAAACCATCATTCTGCCTCCTACCCTCTGTGTCTTTAGTGCCATAGGGGGAAAAGGGAGAATTCCATTTTACTCGTGTCACCCATTCCTCTTAGTGAAAGTGAGCGGGAGCGAGAGAGGATATGGAAGCTCTAAATGGGACTCTTTTTCATTTGGAGCAATGCAGGGATGTTCTGGAAATATTACATGTGCATCTACACTTTTATTTAGATGTTTGCATGCACAGCACACGGCCTCTCATCGACCCTTTGCATGCGGTCATACACGTCTGAGCCTTTGACGGCCCCTTGCCTACTTTTTGTTTTTATGCTCAGTTTCCAGTAGCATCTTTGGGCCAATAATTGGGATTTCCCTCCAATTAAAGGCCATCTGCCTGTGTGCCTCTGTAGAGGCATGGTGTGCCGTATCCTTCCACCCAGGGGCTAGTGTAACTGTCTTTTTTCCTTCTCCCACCCTGTCACCATCAGTCTGCTGTTTGCTGTGTTATCCCAACATTTTGCCAGCATCCCCCTGATGTCCCCCACTCTCTCGTTTCCTGTTCACCACGCTTGGTTACTCTGGCCGTGCCCTCTGTTACAAGTCTGACCTTGCTAATTGCTCTGGACCCTAGTGTGTGTGTGTGTGTGTGTGTGTGTGTGAGTGTGTGTGTGTGTGTGTGTGTGTGTGTGTGTGTGTGCATGCGTGTGGTCACTGTCAGAGCCATGACTAATAAGAGAGAGCAGATCGGAGCTGGGGAGATGGGCCAACAGCATGATGTGTGCCTGTTATGGGGGCAGAAAAGAAAAAAAAAAAAAAACATGGAAGGGAGGCTGAACTTGAAAGGCCACCAACTGCTCTTTTAGCCACATGCAAACTTCCAAAAAAGACTTTGTTCAATTACATTGTCTTGCAAATTCTGTCATCATTTACACAACATAATGCATGTCATTACAAACCTGTATGCTTTCCTTTTTTTATGCAACTGGAGTATATGTGATTGGATTCTATGCTCTTTTTTTTGCTTGCAATTACAATAATCAGAGACTGAATCTTTGAAATTTCAAAAAGGAAGCAAAGGCACCAACTGTAGTCCATGCACTATATTCTCTAGGTTGTTTAAAGTCATGAGACAGCTTTATGTGAGAAACAGTTGGGAATTTGTTTTTTAAAAGAAAATCTTAGTTCATAAGAATTCGTTACAGATGTAGTGATCTCCTGTTTGTATTGATCCAATTCACAAAACCATTCTGAGTAATTCATACATGAATCTGACTGATCTGGGCTGCATTTTCCAAAAGCATCATAAGCCTAAAGGCAGGAACACACCAAGCTGAAGGTCGGCCGTCGGGCAGTTTTTGTTTGTCGGCCGACCTAGTTTTCTCAGTGTGTTCCGCACCGTTGGCTGAAGTTGGTCCTCGTCGGGTTTTTTCCGGCTGATTCGACATGTTGAATCGGCGTCGGAGCTCGTCGGTCAGTCGGGCCATCTGATCATTCTGATTGGCTGTTCAGCTACTGCCACCTGCTGGTACGGAAAGGCATTTCTTCTTACGCAGGCGCAGAACGGACATGCTACTTGGCCGTCGGATGTTGAGCGTCGGTTTGGTGTGTCAGGGCAACTTTGGACCCAGGCGCTGCCGACGTGAGCCAACCCCGCAGTCTGCTTTCGTCGCCACTAGTTCGTCGGCGTCGGCTTGGTGTGTTCCGGGCTTAAGTCGATCATAGAACAATTGGCACCAATGGTCTCTACGATCAACTTATGCTTATGATGCTTTTGGGAAACGCAGCTCAGGTTCTGTTTAACTCTGACTATTCAATGATCTGACCTATTAGTGAATAATCTATTTCAGTCTATTCCTCACACAAAGCTACCATATCGAGCTTCATTCGCATCGACCATTTTTACGTTTTTGGTTCTTTTGAGTCCTTTATTGAATCTTGAAACATTCAGTTCCTTTCATTGTTATTGCATAGAAAAATGTCTTTAGAATTGCTCCTTTCAACATGAGGGTAAATAACGAATAATTTTTTGCATGAATGTTTGTTGACACATGTTTTGGTCATTTTAAATGTCAGACCAGGTTTCTTTAAGGATTTCCATACATTTTGCATTGTTATGTTTATATCTATTCCTGCTTCCCATAATGGCTTTACACAGGTTTAATGATTACACAGATGGACTGGGATTGACAAATCTAAATGTGTTTCGTGGTTTGCACCTCACACAGCTAGAGTGGGAAACACTGTTCTGGTGTTTGTCATCACACGTTATGCTCAGCTTCTCCTCTGATGCTTAGTAATCGAGCATAAATCAGACTTGCAGCAGTTTGAACTCAACCTGTGCACTGTAAACAACTTCCTCAGCTCATTTTCCTTCCCTCTCAGCCCACACCGTTCAGAAAAAGAGTTTTTAAAGCCTCAGAAATGCACCACTTTAGATATCTCGCCATCTCATGTGGCCTTGCTCTCATTAACATCGATATGCAGAATGCGCGGAAGTGAAAGAGTTGAGAAAATGTTGAGAAAAAAACAATCCAGACATGGAAGGATAACTTGTTTTGCTTTGGTTTTCAATTTTCTCATTATATGCAAGATAAATCAATGGCGACTTTGCAAGTTTGGAGACTGTAACGAGGAGGATAAGCCACCATCTGCGTTTCATCTCCAACGGCCACTTTTTCGATAATGAGCCACCCAGTATGTGTACCTCTGCTGCCAAGTGACGGTATGTGGACGTCTTTTAGTAAGGCTACTGCTTTTTGGGTGGGCGAAACCATACCCGAGTTTCTCCAATTACTGAGACCCTCCAGCACCAGTGGATTCACTGCCATACTGGAGCAGCTCTTATGACAGCATGTCAGTTATAATGCCACCCCATGTCACTGTCATTCCCATAACTAGGCCTGACATGCTCGCCTCGCCAAAATGGTTCTCGAATGTTCTCATCATCTAACATTCACCACAGCGGAAGCCTCAAATTGAACAGGTATATTCCATGCCTTTATGGAGCAAGCCTACCTGATTGGAGCATGGCAGCATGCAGTGACATAGGTATAATTGGCCGTATCTGTTCAGATAATGTTTTTACCCTCAGGCAGCATTCATATCGATTCAGATTGATTGAGCCATAGATTAACTTGTTATGACTCTTCGCCTATTACTGCAAATTGATTGCTAGCCCAGGTCGTAACCGGTCGGAAAAGTGTAATTGCGGAAGATGTGCATGGTGTAATTGTGCCTCAGATTCCTTGAATTTTTTGCAAGGTGTTATTTTTGCCGTCTCCTTGGTTCCGAAAAGTACGTTTGGGTGCGTTTGCATGTATATGTGTCAGAAGTTCTGACTTGTCAGACATTAGAGCCCAACAACATTGAATATGGAATAAGCTCATAAGCTGATGGGCGGACATACTCGCCGATGTTGACTTGTGCATTGTCCGTTTCAAAAGCCGTGCTATTATGTGTAATCCCCCTCGCTCCGCCGCCATTGATCTAACCCACCCACTTGCTCGGTGGGCATGACAATGTGACGAGAAGGTTTGCTCTCCCAGACGGTGTGGCTCTGATCCTGAGGAAACAATTCCATCTATCTTCAGTAAAACACAAATCCCCCATCACACACCAGTCAAATTATCATCCATATCAAGAGGCTTTCTGTCAGATAATGTCATTTTGTGAGGCCAGACGCTAGTGAGTGAAAAGACATGAAAGGCTTCTGGTCCCTGCAGACAAGGGCAGCAAAGGATGACTCTTTCTGATATCTTTAGATCTTTTCTTTCCCGCTCTCTTTCTTTCTGTTCTTAAGGCGTTCAAGAGGATCATGCAAATGTATCATTCTGTCCTCATTAAGGGTTAGAATCCTGGCACTGTATCCATCTTTTTGAATAATGTTGATATAACCGTGCTGTTGGCGGATCCTTCGATTCTTCATATTGAGCTTGATAAAGGACTCTGGGATAGTGCTGACATTATTTTGGAAAAAAAAAATCTTTTTTTTTTCTTTTTTTGAAGACCTCATGAAATCAAAACGGTTTTATTGTTTTTAGTCCATATCTTTGAAGTAATCTTTGCTTGCGAAAATTAACTTTTAGCAGTCTTTAGTCCTATTCAGACAGAAGAAAAGGTCAGATAGAGGAAGTTTAAGCTGTCCTTGAACTTGTTTGTATTTTTCTTGCACAACTTTGTTACAAATAAATTTATCATAGTGCTTATCATTTATTTTGAGCTTTGTTGAATGCCATGAATACTAAAATTCGTGTTGCCTGTTGTACCTTCATTATGGATTTAGAGCTTTTTTGCCAACTTTCTTGGTAAAACAAACTAAAGAGTATTTGAGGAAACTAAGACTATATGGGGAAAAAAGGGACAAGGCCCTTGATTAAATATTGTACTAACAACCTGTTTTAAAAGCAAAGGTCAATACAGGAAGAAAACTGTACAGGTCAAGTGATTTCATGGGATATTTAAACCACAATGTAGGTTTATTATTATTATTATATTTTCTCAAAATGACAGGATTAAAAATGGCAGGATTAATGTATATAAAGCTATGTTATGTTGGTATAAATTTTGCATCAATTTTACATTTACAAGGAAACATGCATGCCTCCATGCATTTTTTTAAATAAGCAATTTTGTTGTCAGATTGTGGTCTTCTGGTTGGACTTGGCATGATTGCCTGCAAAGATGCAGACATATATTGCACCAGGTGTACAGTAGCACTTCTGGGTACAGGAAAAATATTTTTGTTACTTTTTATTATTTTTTTTATTAGTATGTTCATAGTTAAACCTTCCCCAGCCATAAACTGTCACAAAAGTAAGGTTTTTATTTAAACTGACCCAGCATTTCTCTTTTTCCTCATGTTCTGTTTCTTTTAAGAGGACACGATTCCATTTGTGTGCGTGTTTTGCTTTTCATCTGTTGTACCGTTTTGGAATCTTAAAATAGGAAAGACACCCTTTATGTAATGACTGATGCTACTGTCAAACCATTTTCTATTGTATGCTGCAGAAAAGAGGAAGAAAGGGAACAATGGACTTTCTTTTTGGGTTTAGTAACATTGAGAGTCTGAGGCTGTGAGGCATTAGAGCTGTGAATTAGTACACACCCCTGTTGCTTTGTCCTTGCAGAAATTATCCTCTAATTAGTTCTATTATTCTGTAATTGTTGCCTTAGTGCTGGTCAGCTAAGCTCAGACAGTATGAGAGCTAAAGCAAAAGCTAAAAGATTTTATCTCAGCCATTACTTGCACAGCTAATCTGCTTTTTCTTTCTTCCCAAGGGTTCTTTTTCTATGCATTAAAGCAATATTTCACCAAATCCCTAATATTTTCAAATATTCCTCTTCGTCTGTTGCCAGTTGATTTCAATATGCGAAATCTATTCTCTGGCAGAGCTGCAAAGCTTTGTGGATCTTAAATATTCTGAATGCCTTTCGGAATGCCCATGCTTTTGGTAAAGATTTGCACTCTGCAAGAAAATATTTGCAGGTGAAGGTTTTAATCATAGAAGACTTATATATATATTTTTTAATGTCAAAAGAGACAAATAGTTTTGCAATATATAAACAATATGTAAATGCCTGTAAATCAGTGGATATCTGTTAGGGAGGAAAGAAAATAAAATATAAATAAAATATATTTAATTCCTAATTCTTTCTTCTTTTTAGCCAGGAATGAGATTAATTGGAGAGCAAATGGAGATGTGTGTTAAATTTTTCTCCTGAGGAAAAGGAGTGATTTTACAGGCCTCCTAAGAAAAGATTCTAAGATTTACCAAGTTACCAAACCCTTCATTCAATTCAGATGTTTTGAATATTATGAATCTTCAAATTACTATGGTTATTATGATTATTTTAAGATGAGAAATGTTTGTGATTGTAAAGATATTCCAAGATCATCTGAGCTATATGCTGTTATTACATCATTTCATTTTAGCTTTATGTTCTCATTGTACATAAATGTCTCCTTTATGTCAATTTTTATTAAGCTTAAGGAGTTTTTAGGAGAAACAGAGACAAATTTTATACTTAAATGTAGCATCTATGAAACTTCAGTCAACTTCAATTATACAATTAACTTCAATTATCTCCTAAGCAATGATGTAGAAATCTCTCAGCAAAATTATTTTTCTGGATATGCATAGATGAGCAGCTTTTACAAGAGTCTGCTTTGAATTTTTTTTTTTTTTTTTTTTTTTTTTTTTTAAACAAGAATCTCAACAATGGATCACCCTGTGCTCAGATTTACCAAGATATAAAAGTCTGCAATCAAGTCAGTGATTTCAATTTTAATCAAAATCTTCCAAGATCAGAAAAGATCAAAATCTTCCAAAATGTTCTAAGCAGCGTCATCCACAATTTTTAGTTCTATACTTTTACTGTATATCAACAATTCTTATGTATTTCTATTCTTCCCAAGGACTTTTAAGATAAAAACCAGAGACTTTGAAGTTGATAATTAAATGAAGTACAACTGAGTCGACAGAGCAGTGAAAAATAAGTTGCGTAAACCTTTTCCTGTCTGAATGTGTGGATGGACGGGTTGGTCTCAGATCAGAGTGAGAGACAGAAACATCAGGTTCAGACTCCACACTTCTCACCTGTGTGTGTATGTGTGAAATATTTGTTTAGGAATGTTTGTGTGTATTTTTGCATGCATGCAGAGTAACGCTGTGTCCATTCATGCTTGGATGACTTCCTCAGGTTCAGAGCAGCAGCCCATGTTGGCAAGGGATTAATTGTTTTGTATTATGCAAAGGATGTGAATTCTTTTGTATGAAATGAAATATGCATATTTCTCACTTTTTCCACTCTGTTTCACAATGTGCCGCACGCAAAATTATTTATACTTTACAAGCTGAGTGAACGACATCTGCTTGAATGCTCCGAGCTTTATTTTGCTTTCGTTTTTTTTTTTTTTTAACTTCTTACCAAACTCACAATTTTAAACTCACTTCAAAACTCTCTGAAGCACTTTATTTAAAATACGAAGGCTTTTTGCAAGCACACATTTTTTCCTCCTTCAGAGTGCGGTGTTTGTGTGATCCCAGAATTTGCCAGTTTTATTTACTTTCCTTACTCATCCCCCCGGCCTCTTGCCTCTCCGTGTGCCATCAGCTTTGTATATGAGCCGCCAGATTTATCTGTCCATAATGACTCCTGCATCCAGCGTTTGTAGAGAGTTTCAAATGAACGCATCAGCGAGCCGCTGGCTGGGTACCATGCAAGGGACCAAATTAAAGCGCTTGCTCTCTGCGGGGCAAGTTTGTCACGTCAGCTGATTATAAAAAGCTCACATCATACTCCTCACTTATTTCCTGGCCCTTAGGTCTTTGGAGCTCCAGGGGGGATGAAGAGGGAGAGAGAGAGAGAGGTAGTGAAATGGCAGTGGTCCAAAACTAGAACGTTTTTCGTAGGACCCAGGCTGGTTGCGAAAGGTCACTGGGACTGAGATGAAGCAGGCTACGGAGAGAGGGGTTGCTGGGTAATTGGAGCTCTCAGCACACTGGCACTAGCCCATGTAGCACTGTTGTCAGAGAGGTCTCACCAGCACACGCTCTGCAGAGTGGATTCGGGGGGGAACGTTTGTCAAAGTAAGAGCCCAGTGACCATGACTGCTGTTTTTTAAGCATGCCATACATGACTCGAACTCACAGCGCTGCCCTTGGCTATGTGTGGACTCCAGGAGCGGGCCAGAACATTGATATGCACTATGATTTTCCTGTAGAGACTGGCAGGAAAAATAGTCTAGCTCTAGTTTGGGCTATTGAACTAGATTCTCATGTGTATTTCGAAGTGGACACCGGGGTGTTGTCAAATCAGACAGGGTTTTTGCACAATAATATGAATTAGTTAAAAGTGTGCGAAGTGTGTGAAACTCTTAATTTAACAATGCGGTTGCAGAAGAAAGACTGTCATCTTGTTATTCTAAACTGAGCAATGGCTGTCTGTGTGTAACGGTGAAGGCAGAAGGAGTCAGTTTAGACTGCATGTTAATTTCTGTCAGCCGTGAATAATCCCCTCTGCCAGACTAGTCCTCTGCCCACACAGCGGTCAAAATAGAAACAAGGCGAACTAAAAATTACCCACACCATTGTGTGTCTGTCTGTCTGTTTGTGTGCCCTGGTGCAGAAAATATGAGACAGCAGATGTACACATCATTAATATATATATATATATATATATATATATATATATACACACAGCCTTTTCCAGTCTATCTATGAGAGTACAGGAAAAAAAAAAAAAAAAAAAAATAGGTGCTTAGACACGTTAGCCTGAATTGTATTGGAGTAGGTTTGTGGTAACACTCATCCATTTCAGCAAAAATTAATAGAATTTATACTTAAAAATAAAATAAAATAAAATAAAATAAAATAAAATAAAAAAGTCTGTCGACAGAAGCCTATTATTTGAAATGGCAAGGGTTAAAGAGTTCATTCAGATAGAAATAAAAATGTGGTCATTATTTCCTCACCCTCAAGTCATTTTTTTTTTTTTTTTTTTTTTTTTTTTTTTTTTTGATTTCTACTGTATAGACACACTCATGTTCATTACAGATGACAGCCTTTTCCTGTTATTCAATGTTCCGATAGTCCTTGTCCAAGTATAGATATTTTAAATAATAAATGTTTACACTATTGGCCAACAGCAAACCATGTATTAAAGTGCTCTCAGCAGAAATACAATGCTCAAATTCATGTTTTGTTTAAAAATGTCTTTAGGCTATCAGAGGCTATAGAGAGTTTTGTTTTGTTTTGTTTTTTTAGGAAAGAGAGGAGGCAAAAAAACCTACATACTGTACCCAAACACTACATGTCAAGCAGTAATCTAATTTAGTGTATAATGAGATGCAATTTTAATTGAAATCCAAAGATAATATAATGAATAACACTTAATGAAGATATATAAATTCCTGAATTACAGAATGTTAAATGGTTGTCTACCACAGGTATCCCAACGCTTCAATAAGCCCATTACAGATGCAGAAAGCTATGCGGATGTCAATGCATTTTAAAACTGGAATGAACTAGATGACGTTTAATGTGTGCCAGAGAGATTTGTCTCTCTAATCTGTATATTTCAACATCCTCATTCATATTAAAAGATGCCTTAGGGATCCACACTGAGATTTGAATTCATAAAGAAAGTGCCACCGGGCCAGTGTTGGTCAGACCGTGTTTAAATCCTACTCTTCATCCAGATGTGAAATTATTAATTGCAGCTATTAGTCTCTTCCAATGTGTTATTTTGGTACACACCAGCGGCTTGTGGGTCTAAATATTGGGTGCATTTAGGGGTGAAGTTTAAAAGAGGATGTATTTAATGAACTGAATGAGGAAAAGTTACTAAACACTGGAGAAATAGAAATCTCCTGTGGGGAAATGTAGTTTAGTTATTTTTTATTTTCTTTGCTAATTGTTACGTGATGATAAAAAGCCAGATGCCACAGTTTCATCAAGACCCTTGCACTCCGTTTTTCATGTTTTGGTGTAATTATGTCGGAGTTATGAGCCTAATTATTCATACGTTTTTTTGAGTAACATTTTCACAGAGAATATGACGAGTTCCCTCTGAAGAAACTGAACTTTAGGGTGAATGACAGCAAGTCTCATGACAATTGTTTCTTTTCTGCTTATAGAAAACCTCAAATCCTCTTTCAAATTAAAGTCATATGTAGCTCATTCACACGAAAATTATAGCATTATTTCGTGGTGCCCTACTTGGAGAATGACGGATGGAAAATTTAAACCAGACCTGGCAAAGTACATAAGGGCTTTTGTGGTAATATAAGGAGAGGCAGGTAAAACTTCACTAGAGGGAGCTCTAAACAGTGGTGATTAAAGAGTAAAGACAAAACCTTTATTAAAAATATTAGATACTTGTGTCACATAATTCTGGCTCTAGTTTGAAGATGGGATTATTAGTAAATTTTTTATGAATACAGATTTTTCTCTGAGATGACATGCTAACCCAAAATATGTCTATATAAACACACTCACGCACCTATACACACAGGCAAAAGAGACAGGATTAAGGAATGAATGGTGTTTTGCACATCTTGTGTTGCGTGGAAAATTATTCCATTTCCTGGCAAGGCTAATATTTGCTCATTTGCAATAACCGAGAACGGATGAATCGGTCATTCATTCATTTATAACAATTATCATTGTTTTGTTTTGCTTAGTTTTGGTTTTTTCTCCCACTTCAAATTTCATTGAGGCAATAATCAAAATGTTAAATTCAATAGCAGAGATAGTCATTTGTCTCTGGAATCATTACATCTGCTGAAAGTCTTTCAAATTTTTCATTTTAGGACTGTGATCATTATCCATTATAAATTAAACTTTAAATTTTCACAGCATTCCCAGAATGCCTGAGGCAACCATTATTGTAAAATGTTTTTTCCCCCTCTCCCTGAAACCTTCTGTCAGCAGTGCAAAGCAATAAAACATAATGTTTGTATTCTATTTTATATGTGTATTTGCTCCCCTACCTGTAATGAACTGATATACAGTACTAATGTGTTGCATTATAATGGGATACTGGGATTCACTTCACAAGAATATGATTTTTTTTTTCTGTACTTTATTTTTTAATGTCATTGTGTGGCACGTCATTCTAATTGCATGTGACCCTGACATACATGACAGCCAAAATCTGCATGCTTTTTGGGAGAAGGAATGGGAGTATATTTATTAGCAGAATATAGTATAAGATCGAGCGGGCATTCAGATGAGTCCCCAGAATACCAACATGGCTGCGCTTAGTCAATAACGGGAAAAAAATGAGTCTGACAGTTCAAAGAAAGCACCTGCATAAAGCAATGCAAATATTGTTCCAGCTTCTCAGTGAACCCTAAAATGTATTCAGTGCGATTTCGTATTCAGGTGTGGAGAGTTATAATTAGCCACAGAGGAAGGCTTTCGGCGCTTTCTCGCTATCGATGTAGTTCCTCATTGGAAAACACCTTTTTCCCTCCTCCATCGTGGAGAGATGGCACTTCAGTGTCAGTTTATTTACCTCATCTGCAACATGATGACAGCACAGTTAAACAAAGATGGCATATACAGACGAATGGGAAAGAGTGATTAATAATGAATACAGAGATGATGGACGGAATGGGGCTTTCCGACCATAGCCTGGCCATCAGGTTAGGATAACTTCAGATCTCATAAATATTTATTGCACTTTATAAGTTAAGTGTTGTTTTCTCCACAAATCAATTCGATTCAGTGGCGGTCCGTTTCAGTCCATCACTGAAGCACTGTCTTTCTTGGTAGCAATTTTAAATGTTTTACACCAGTTTCCAAACAAAAACACATTATTTTTCCCTGTTAGTTTGGCTTAACAGGACACCGTGCAGTTCAGGACTTGCTCTCTGTGCTTTCGTCCCTCCGTCTCGCCATTCTGAACACGACTGGATTTGCATATCTAACGCGCCATAAAGAAGACCTGCTCCATCTGTGGAAACATCTATTTGATGTTGATCCAATACTGACTGGCCTGCAGTTTTATGTCGACAACTTGTCCTCTGCGGTCTGTTTTTCTATACAAACATCACAGGAGTTCCCTCAAGGTCTTATTTCATGTGTTTGTTTTAACAGCATCCTCCATTTCTCCTTCCTATTTACTGTTTACACTCCTGACTCAAAACTGTCCTCACTTTGTGTATGGATCAAGATTCGCCATGTGGGAAAGACAATCCAAAACTATTTATATTGATTACGCCGAGGTGCTGGGGTGCAAAAGATGTTTTGAATGCTTTGAATAATTCAGGACCACCATGCTGTAAATTTTAAACCGGTTAAGTCAGAGACGTGTAGCAATCGATAGAAAGACACGAGATAAAAAAGCAATGCGATGAAGAATATTGGTGTGTGAAGACTCAGAACAGGCCATAAAACAATATTACAACTTCCAAATGTCTTCAGCTGTGCTATATGCAGGACAAGTGAAAGATATTGATTTGCAATCAGTCTCTGTTACTGAATGCTTTGGCTTCGGCATGGTCTGCGGGAGATACCTCGCCATTATTATGTTTTCCCTATTTATTTGATCTTTTTTGAAATCTTTTACTCATGAAGCATCGATCAGCGCTGCACTCATCGAACTGTATTTCTTTTTATGTGCTTTCTGGTGATCCTATGAATTATATTTGTTTGGACCTGTGGGTCTCAACTGGTGGTACATACAGTAATAAAAAGCGATTAACTATGTAATTTTACAGTTAGGATAGAAAAAAATTAACAGGATTATGAACTTGGAAAAAAAAAAATCTAGAAAATGCTTCTCTTATCTTTTGGTTGTGACATCAAAGGCTGTGTGTCCAATCAAATGCTTTGATATTTTGGCACAAATCCATTTGTCACTTAGTAGGGGTTAGCCAAATTTAACAGACGCCAATGTGGACAGGTTGCGTGACATGCCCTTGTCCTCATAAATCATGAGCAAAACTTCACAAGGTAAAAGAAAATGCAACCCAGACTAGATTAAATGCATGTTTACTTGCAGCGAGGATAAACATGGTTTGCGCCAAACTCAATTTGTTTTGTGTGGTGAATTATTGGCTGCAGAGAGCATGAAACCATCAAAATTCAACAGACAGTTAGAAACCAAATGTTCCTATTCAGTTGATGTCATGTTAATGTTTATTTTATTTTATTTTTATTGAGTTTATGGTGATTTTAATAAATTACAAAATTAAATTAAGGATATTTTCATTTAATTTTATATGAAAAAGACACTTGATGTACGTTGGGTCTTGATGCAAAACCAGTTGATGAATACAGCTTTACAATAGATATTTATTACAAATTGAGCTTATCACATTTTATAATAATTATAAGAGAGAGATTACATGTTCTTGTGTGTTCTGTTCCCTCTTATTTCGCATGTGTGTTGGTAACGGAACTCTCAGTGAGTGGTCAATCTGGGACAGACAGCCTGTTAGTAGAGAGAGGCTTGTCCTGATTGGGACCCCTGCAGCGGGAGAGAAAGGGCAAAGAAAAGAGCAACAGACTCGAGAGAACAGAGAAAAAGAGTGCCACAAATCAAAATCTGTTTTTCTTCCTCCTGCCACAGTGCTCACTATAGCCTACCCTATCTGTCATATTCCACATTTTCAGTGAAAGTGAATAGTATAATTCAATTTATACGGGACTAGTTATTTTAGGAGTGTTTCTATGCTTTTTATGCAGCATATTTTCATATATTTAAATATGACACTGTTTCTTATTTCCTCTAAAGTAAATTAATCTTACATTAGTATAGTTCAAGCTGAAAATTACATTGGAAAAATAATTCTTAATGTGAAAATTAGCAAACACTTAAGCTTTAAATTGTACAAAATAATAGAAACAACAATTCAAAAATCTATATAGCTGAAACTGAATCTCTGACATGTGCAAAAATATTTTCCCCCCAAAGTTCCAGATAGATATCGGCCATAATTATGCTATTTGAATAAAACACTAATTTTACTTCTGTGACAGACACTTCACTCCGGAGGGGAGTAAAGGTGCAGTGGCCCAGGGAAAGACTCTTAGGCGCAACCTCAAGGTTGAGAGAACGAGAGCGGGAAAGAGGAGTAGCTGTCAGTGGGTGGCATCAGAGGCAAGGCTAATGATTTGGGGGCGAGAGTGACAGGCCCAGTTTTGGGGGAGAAAAGGGGAGAAGAGTGAAAGCAGCGAAAGATGACACACCGCCCCAGTGGCGCTCACACACAGGACGTCTCTGACAGGTGCTGGAGGTCTTCCGACTCCTCTGGGCTGCAAGGGCCTGACATCCACTGCTGAGAGGGACTTTGGAGTTCATAAACCCCCCCACGCACTTGCATCTCTTTCTCTCTCTCTCTCTTTCTCTCTTGCTCTATTTCTCCAGCCAGCAGTTCAGGTGCACATAGTATATGAGTGTATGGAAGACAGAGTAAGAGCATGTCTTGACAGCACTTGACTGCTAAGAAGCAGGTAAGTGTGTGCAGATTGATGACTGGCGTTTGGGTGAGTGCAGACAACTCTTGCGCAGGTGTGACAGCCAGGAGGAGTGGAACTGGCAAGAGTGACATATCAGAGGCAGTTCAGAGCCATCGTGTCACTAATAGGAAATCAACAAAGGCCGTGGGAAAGTCTTCCCCCAACTGGCTCTAAGTGACCAGCATAATTCAGCACAGGGACATGTAATTTTAATCATTAATCCCTAGGCAAGAGGAGGAAATGTCCAGTCAAATAAGTTGTGATGGGTACTTGCACTTGTCAGTAGGTTGTGGGTATTTTCTGAGATTCTGCTTTGCACGGCAATGTTTTTCCTTAATAAATTGGTGTACCAATTTATTTTACATAATAAATTGGTCAGTAATCATCAATAATAATGTAGTATTATAATATTGAAAATGACTGTAATTGAATTATGTTGCATTAATAATATTACATTTAATTTTTTTTTTTTTTTAATTCAGCATTTTTTAATACTATAATACTATGGATGTAGAATATGACTTTACGATTTATTAAACGTAATTAAACGTCCGTTTAATAAATTGTAAATTCGCCCCCTGCACTTTTTTTTCGGGCAAGTGTGTTCACATAGAGGTTTTCATGGGCCAGTGTGTATAAATCTAGATTTAAATTCAAAGAGACGAGTCTATGCATGACCTGACATTTTATTCTTATCCAAAATGAGGTAATGTGAACATTATGAAGCATTAAACACAATATGTTTCATTCCTACTCAAAGCTGGAGGGTGTTCTCTTCCAGAAAGTCCAAAACAGACTCATAGAAATTATAACTTATGATGTTACAGAAAATCCCTTATATGGACAAAGGCATCCAGAGTTCGCTGTGGCTAAACAAAACATTTTGACTGATGAAACGCAAAGACAACAAACACGCAGTTGTGACAACATATGGTTTATATGTGTTTTTCATGTCATCTTGGGGTATTTTCATAACAATAAAGTATATGAAGAATGCATTGCTAAATGACAACCTTTATTATAGTACAGAGACTATAAAATATAACCTATATTCTGCCTTATTCTGTGATTAAAATATATATATATATTTTTACATTGTATAATATCCATGATGACTTAATGCACAAGTGTTTGTAGAACATAAACCATAAAAATGTCATTTGGAAATAGTTGGGGAAAAAAATATTATAGAATACAAATTATTGCTTATTGTTCTGCAGTGTATTTGATTTCTTAGCCAATTAAAATAAAGATAAAAAAAAACAAAAAAAAAAAAAACTTTCAATTGGAAGGAAGGAAAAGGAAAAAACAAAACATCTGTACTTGCTTGTGTCTTCTTAATGAATTATTAAATTATTTCATTCTGCCAGAATAAAATAATATATTGCTAATTTCATTGATTTATGCACCCATAAAAATGGTTGAGCCCAGTGATTTTTCCCTTTTTTTTAATTAGAAAAAAAATCTGGTATTACACTTGACATTTCTGTCCCCCTTACTTCTGAAATGATGGCTATGTCCTTGAATACTAAGTTAATTTAATTGTGTTGCATTAATAATATTAAGTTAATTTTTTTAATTCAGCATTTTTAATACTAGAATACTATGTTAATTTAGTTGTTGCATTAATACTACATTCATTTTATGTAGCAGTATTAAAAATTATGATTAAAAAATAACATTAATGTAATATTATTAATACAACACAATTCAATTAATATAATATTACAGTATTCAAAATTATGAATGAAAATATCCAATTAATGTGACAAAATAAACAATGCAAAAAGATAAGCCCTGTATCATAGTATTAAATGACTAAAAAAATAATGTAATGTGTAAGATATGTTTTTTTTTATTGATATTTAAATTTGATTAAAATATTAATTTCATAATTATGCGCAATTTCTAATGCTTTTATATGTACTGACATCAACAATTGAAATGGCTAATTTAGTTGAGGGTTGGAGCTTGACTTAAAAACATTTTTATTTTTTGTGCAAAACTGCAGTTATTCATTTAACATTATTTATATAATATACTGTGTTTTATATAATTATTTATATAATAGTGTTGTATGCATTTAAAACTCTGAATTTTACCTTCTGATCTTACAAGAGCTTCGACTTTTTTTTTCTCTCGCTTTATTGTATTGCCACAAGAATTGATCTGCGGAAGGATCCGATATGCTGGTTGTAAATTATTCACATGGTGCATGACTTTCAGTGAAGAATGCACTATGGAAAACCCTGTCTTAGCCGGGCTCGGTTGAGCAGCGCCAGCGAACGCCGTCAAACCTCTAGCCTCTACCCCCCACCTCTCTCCCTCTGACATCCACCCAGAGAGAGCAGCCATGATGTGGTCAAACAGCATAACATATGACCCTAAGGGAAGGCCAGAGGCAATGCTGCCTGCCTTCTCTATTTCACCCTCTCTTTCCTACACCTAGTGTACACACGCACTGGTCAGGCAAACAAGACGAGCACAGTTAGATAAACACAGGCACACACACGTTTGCCAGTCAGTCCGCAAACTGACATGCATATTCTTCGAGGCGACGTACTGAACAGATGGACACACTCAGAAACAGATACTGCCTACGGTGATATCGATAACAAGCCATTAATAAATCAAACTATTTCCTTGACATGCCGAAGAGCAAAGCAAACCTGTAGCTTATGAACTGCAAACAAACAATGGCAATGCAAGACACAAATTATGCCGTTCAAGTAGTGTAAACGTCCACTTGTATAATCACTGTTTATAAAGTGCTGTATCATTGTGAGGCGTGTTGCTTGTCTCACTTTCTTTCCACTTTTTATTTAGAGGACATGAGGAATCACATATGAATGGGTTTACTGCATCAGCTGTTTTAATTACAGTTGTTCTGAAGTGCTGGTCCAGAGTTAGCTGCCAATTCAGTCAAGTCAAGGGACAATTTGTATTCAGGTGAAATGAAATCTCTGCATTTTATGGACTCTTTTTGGTTCTGAATTAGATTGAGAGTATTTTGGCAGGGGCTTCAATTCTGTCTCAGTGCATTTATTCACACACACACACACACACACACACACACATATATATATATATATTTATATACACACATACTGCCCGGCCAAAAAAAAAAAAAAAAAAGGAAAGAAACAAACAAAAAAAGTTGCTGTTTGGATTTTAATAGGCAAATACTTAAGAATCTATGAATGGATCATTATTACAGTGATTATTATGTTTCTAGCATGTTATATGTTTGGCAACGGTTCTTTTAACCCTTAAAGATGGAGTGTGTAGCTTTTCATTTCTTAAACAACCATGTAGGAAGACACATCATGGCCATATTCCAGGATGACAATGTCAAGATTCACCAGGGTTAAAATTGTGAAAGAATGGTTCAGAGAGCATGAAGAATCATTTTCACACATGAATTGCCACCTCTGAGTCCAGACCTTAATTTCATTGAAAGTCGTTGGGATGTGCTGGAGTAGACTTTACAGAGTGCTCACCTCTTGCATTGTCAATACAAGATCTTGACCAAAAATTGATGCACCTCTTGATGGAAATAACATCACAACATTTATTTCCATCGAGAGGTGCATCATTTTTTTGGTCAAGATCTTGTATTGACAATGTAAGAAGTGAGCACTCTGTAAAGTCTCCTCCAGCACATCCCAAAAACTTACACTGAGATTAAGGTCAGTGCCAATTCATGTGTGAAAATGATTCTTCATGTTCCCTCCCAACATTTCTTTCACAATTTGAGCCTGATGAATCTTGACATTGTCATCCTGGAATATGGCCATGATACATCTTAATACATGGTTGTTTAAGAAATGAAAAGCTACACACTCCATCTTTTAGGGTTAAAAGAACCGTTGCCAAACATATAACATGCTAGAAAAATAATAATCACTGTAATAATGATCCATCCATAGACTCTTAAGTATTTGCCTATTAAAATCCAAACAGCGACTTTTTTTTTGGCCAGGCAGTACATATAATACATGTATGTATGTGTGTGTGTGTGTGTGTGTATGTGTGTATATATATATATATATATATATATATATATATATATATATAATGTGTATGTGTGTGTAAAATTTGTTAATTTAATCATTATTCACTAGGCAAGAGCAAAGATATGCAAATATTGTATGTACCATTATTAAACATGCATTACGTAAAGTCCAATTACACTATATTTGTATGTACAGGTCTGACTGTATTGTGTGTATGTGTTTTTGTGTGTAGTTAATATAATTAGTGTCTACCTACAGTGATTGAATATTATCATGTGTTGGATATTTACCAGCTCTGTTGCTTATTATTATTATTATTATTATTGTTGTTGTTGTTGTTGTTGTTGTTATTATTATATTACTCATGTAGAATAATAGATGCCTTCCTGAAAAGTGTTGGTTTGGATGCTTTTTCAAGACCATAGATTGGGTGGATTTTGGTGGTTACTTGAAGGGAAATATTCTTTGTCTGCTCATAATTAATCTATGAAGTATTATAGTACTGTGTACATGTATTTCTGTGCGCATGAAAATGAGGTCAAGCGTTCAAAAGTCTAAATTCCTCCTCTGTTTGTCTGGAGCAGGTGTGCAGCCTTGTATTAGGGATCTGCTGCTTTTCTAAGCCCAATTCCATTGTTAGTGCCGCAGGCAAGCTTATGTTTCACCTCAAGCCATATCCTAATGCTGATATATACCTTAATTTAAAGCCAGCATCTCTCTGAAAAGCCTAACAAACAGAGAGAATAGAGGTAGAGTAGAGTACAAATAAACCACATAATTCTCTCTCAGTGAAGTCTCTGGGCAATGTTTAGCTCCGTTCTTGCATTTTACAGTGTATATTTATTTAATAAAATCAATAAATATTCAAGGTTTGTTTTTGTAGCGCAATTTTGTTTCTCAGCTTTGATGGTTTTTGGTAAATAGTGAGTGATTCAATATACGATAGTGTGAATATCAGAGTATACATATTACTTTTAATTTCACCAACAGTATTTATTTGATTATTTAATAATTTATTTTTTATTTTGCATATCAAAAACTGCCTGCCTGCAACAAATTAGTGAGGGAACACTTCGCTCTGATTAGAATGACTTAAATCTATTTAGGCAGTGAAAGGAGCTTACAAGTCTTAACCACAGGACCCAATCAATGAATGCAAATATCTACATTTACAAAAGCCAATATGTTTTACTCTGCACAACTCTTTTTTTTGTTTTTTTCAAAGTATCTCAGTCATTCTCCTTTTTCCATTGCTATTTAATCACTCTCTTTCTGCCTCCCTATCTTTTTTTAAAGTCTCACCTGCAGTCGCTTGACATGTTGCAGTAATTGTCACCTTCTGAGTGTGTTTGCAGGTGTTAGAGATTGTCTGTTTACTATCTCTCATCTGCATAATCTAGCACCTTTGCCAAATTAGGTCTTTTGTTCATCAGGGGTTTCCTCTTTGAAGGCAGGGCTGCATCATGTTAGGTCAGGAAATCAGCTCCCCAGTGAGGACTAACGGCAGCCATATGTTGGGTTACAGCGAAGCAAAGACCTAGTTCGTACGCTAACTCATTTCCATCTTGCATCTTGTTTGACCTAGCACATATTTATCGTTCTTTATTGCTGTGATTTCCCTATTAATGAAAGGTACTTTTGCTGTTGTGCACAGTGTTTATGTGCATACTGTGTTATGCTTATGAAAGTAGCAATATGTTTGTTTGTTTGTTTGATTACTTCATAGCAGGCTTTTAATAGGCACTCAGGTGAAAAATTAGTATGAAATTCTTTGGGGACAATGGACACATATGTCTTAGATGCTGACCTATGCATTTTTCCCCCCCGAATACTGAAGAGGTGCATTATTGTGTGCCAAGTTGCAAAGGTCTGAGTTTTAGGCTGAATGATTTATAAAAAGAAAATAAAAAATAAATAAGTAAATAAATAAATAACTTATGAATTCAGAAGCCTTAAGAAATGTAAATGTAACATTTCAGCATTCTTTATTGGGAGACATGCTTTATGTTCTGTGACGAAGCAACAGTTTTATTTTGAAAACCTGTTTAAATGTCCTCCACTTGGAATCTTTGATGTTTGCAAATCTATGGACCATTTGTTTTCAACCAGCTGGAATGAATTTTAAAAAGTTAAGTTGTTGCAAAGTTGGACCAAAGCTATTGTTTTCATTCTAAGCGTTCTTTTATTACAGATAAGACTTTTTGCCCTGTATATTTCTTTCCACTATTTACTTTTCTGTCCTCTTCTCTTTTTTTGACCTTGTGGAATCATGGACTTCCTCTAGGATCATAAAATTTAAAGACCTCTTTCATTTGCAGTAAGGTAATTTATGAATCTTGATTTGAATAATATAAGTGATATGATGGAGGATGCAGTCTGCATCTCATAAAATACTTGAAGGTGCCCATATATAATCCATTACATTTACTCAATTTTAATCAACAAAATGTTTACCCTGAAGTTTTTTATTGGATGTGACTTTTTGTGGTATTACTTGTAATGGTTTTTGGTGTATTTTATGTTGTATTAAATGAGTATTAGATTGAACAACTGGCATAAAAAATGGCATAATTCAAATTTATATATTTAACCTTTAAATGCATACCTCGGATCTTTATCGATATTTATTGCACGAAGTGTCAATGTCTGATACACAATGATGACGTGATATTTCACTCAGAATTACAGCAGGAATAAAACAAAAGAATAAACGAGTATCATCAGCAAAACTTAAAATGGCTCAGCAATTTAATGCCGAGCAATTACTGTATGCAATCAAATATTAGTCACTGTCACTTGATGGTGGATCTGGTGAAGAAGCTGTCAGTGATCAAAATATTGATTTTGAAGATGTTGAGAATATAGTTGAGATCGCAATATGAGCCAGATGTTGAATATACTGGAGAAATGAGCTCTGACAATGACAGTGATGATGGTGAAAAGCTCAAATTAAAAACTTCCAAGTTCCAAAAGGTAATGGAATATGCTTTATTTTATTCTTTTATAATTTTTATTAAAATATCAGGAGAGTTTTATACTGTTGCAGCAGTTAGAGATCCATCTGTGTTAGATATAGATCCGGGTCGCTAAAGACCTGAATATGTAATAATGACTGGCAAAACATTCATGCATTTAAAGGGATACGCTTTAAAGGGGTCATGAACTGCATTGTTTTATTGTTTTAGAATGTTTTCTGTGGTGCACTTATAATATAAGTATGATTTTTACATTAAAAATTGCCATAATTTAGAAATAAAAGGCAATTTTCCTACCCTGATTTTAGCCCTCTGATTTAAACGCTCTGTTTTAAGGGGTGTGTCTGCTGTGAGACTTCAGTGTAAACGCCCACTGCTGTGATTGGCTATCATCTTTGCATATGAAATAGCTAAGTATTACATGTTTAACTCTCTCGAAAACTTTTAGCATGTTTTTACTATTACAGCTCTCAAGGTTAACTAAAATATTAATAAAGTGTTGATTATATTTAGATCTATGGCATTATATTTAGATTGTGGCATGAAAAGTTGCAGTGATGAGCATGTAGCCGATCACAGACATGTTGAGTTCATAAATGCAGCGATCTCATCATTGCAACTCGATTTCTGCACATTAACGAATGCTTTCATAACTAACAGTGCAAACAAACTGTTAATAAGAGATTTGTTGATTATTACCAAAGTCCTTTTAAGACAAGTCATTTCACTCAGCGGCCATCTTTGAAACGCCTCTCGGGCATTCAAGTGCAGATCCTATCTCTTTGAATGGGGAAACATAAAATTCTCTAAAGCTGTTTGCCAAGCTTTCGATTAAATTTCATATTTGAAATCACCAATGAAATCTGAAAACAACTGTTTTATAAATTTTGTTTCTAAACGCTCGAATCATGACAAAAAATTGTATTTTTCAGGCTGGTACAAGCTAATGCGCATGCGCAGTCCTAAATGCGCGTCTCTTGTGCCTCATTTCGGAGGCGCATGTCTGACTGTTTCTATAGAAACCGGAGCTTCTAACAGCCGCTGCAGTGACGCGATGACTTTACCAATCGGCAATTGCCTCTTATTTAGAAGGCGCGCGTGGCATTTTCTCCCATTCAAAACAATACGAGTGACGCATCTTGTGTTATTCTTACGGGAGTTTTGGCGCGAGTCCAAAACTCAGTCACTGATAAACTCACGCTGTTTGATTCACAGCTCCAGCGATTGCAAAGGGAGCGTTCTTTAAATCGCATTCTATTTGATGAAAGTTAAACAAATATGCACTCTATTGACATTTAGAACCAGTTTACCAAGTTTTTTTTACCTTCATTTTGAGTAAAATGTATGCAGTTTGAGATTAGCTTTTCAAAACAATAAAAGTTTATTGTTTTTGTTTGTTATTGCCACTTTCTGTGGACTATAATGTCACTGTGAAAGATTACCATATGACATCTATTATATATTTTTGAATGAATACTGCATTGAATCTATTCCTCTGAAACCATGTTAGAAATTCTTGTCTTTTGACTTAGCTTTTGTGTACAAGCACATAGTTGTTAGATGTGTGTGTGTGTGTGTGAGTAGTGGGAATAGTAATGGGAATACTGTTACATAGTAACAGGGTTGCAATGGTTCTGATCAAATCTATAAATATTGCAGTGATGTAAGCAGTACATATGCACACACACTCTTATGGATCCAAATCCCTTTATTGATATTGATTATTATTATTATTTTTTTTTTTTACTTTTGTACATGAAAAATCCTATGAAGTTGAAACGGTGAAATCAGAAATGATAAATTCCATTGTATCCTATAATAAAGCAATTAGATGTCAAATAGACTATCATCGATACGTCAAACTCTTCCACTTTACACTTTTCGAGAAGCTGCAGTAACTCCACAGGAAGATGAACTAGTTCAGCTTTTTGGTACAATATGGTAATTTTATATAAATATAAATACATATAAATTTCATATTTATTATCATTAACATATTACTACTAGTGTTTGGTACTATAATGTACATCACTTTATTCAGACAACATTCTGCCCAAATGCAGGCTTGAAAGGCCTAAGAGATTTATATATTTGAAATATTTGCAAAGTACTGACAGAATTAAGCAAGTATTATTCTTATCAATCTCAACCCCATGACAGATTCCAATAAACCAGTGACCTTTCAATTTGCCATTGATGTATAGCCCAGGATGTGAGTTATAACCTCTGATCTGGGTCAGCGATAGGTAGCGGCGTCTGATATTCATTCATCAAGCCTGAATATATTTATCATCAATCTGTGCAAATGATCTGTGGAATTATTGCTCTCTGCCAAAGCGCAGGAAGGGGGTTCATTTCAACTGGCTGATAAAGTCAATAAACGAAGAATGTGTTTCAACACCTTGTTTTTTTTTTGCTGTGTTTAGATGGGATGTTTGGAGTTGACATTCCAGCACTGTGGGAGTGGAGTAAGGAAACATATTTAGGTTTATTCTTCCAGTGGCGCTCAATCAGTTTGACCCTTGGTGTTTACAAGTAGAACAAGCTTTTGATGTGTCTCATTTTAGTTTGAGACGGATACCCACTCTGCCACTGGCTGTGAGGCTCCATATGTGCCTCACGGCAGGAGATGAACTTTGTTTTCAAAGAGGTGATGATGGCAGAAAAGGTAGAAGTGGTGGCATGTATTGCCTCTGCCTTCTCTTTTTTTTCCTTTTCATTTCTGCGTTATGCTCTTGTTTTCATTTTCTGCTCCATGCTTTTTGCAACCTGTAGGTACATACACACACACACACACACACACACACACAGGTTTGCTCTGTAGTCAAAATAGTGAGCTGCCTATAGATGTTTTGTTTTTTTTATTTAAACTTTTTAATGATGTAATTACATTTCTACTCTAATTTGTTGTTGAATTAGAAACATTTAAAGGTTCATTGTTTTGGTCAATGATTTCAGCCCTCCGTTTCAGTTTTGGCTGAAATTTCGGTGCATGTTTTGCTTTGTTTGCATAGACAATCATAGCCTTTTCTATTTTTTTTTTGTGGTATTTTTCTCTACTTGCGAGTAGGGAAAAATAATTCTAATTTGGCTAACTTTACAAGCTTTAAAACTTGATAAAAACTGATAAAATAGTATAGTATTATTAGTATATTTTTTTTCTAATATTTGTGTGCTTTGAATTTATTGCTGTTAGTTAAATTCTGTCAGTAATTACTCACCTTCATGTTGTTCCAAACTCGTAAGATTTTGGTTCATCTTCAGAACACAAAAGAAGATCTTTTTGATAAAATCTGAGAGATGTCTGTCTCTCCATTGACTGCCTTTGCAACGACCACTTTGACACTTCAAAAAGTTCATAAAGAGATCGGAAAACTAATTCATATGAATCGAGCGGTTTAGTCCAAATTTTCTGAAGAGACTCGATCACTTTTTATAATGAACAGATTTAATTTAGGCTTTTACTCACATGTACACAGCGAGCATAAGCAGAAGCTCAAACTAACCTGAATGACGCACAAGAACAAACCTCTTCTGGAAGCTCAAGCGTGCTGCGTAACACAAGAAATAACCATTTGTTACACAGCACGTTTAAGCTTCCGGAAGAGGTTTGTTCTTGTGCGTCATTCATGTTCGGTTGAGCTTCTGCTTATGTTTAACATCAAAATCCACTGAAATCAGTTACAAGCTGTCTTGTTCACAGTGCTATTTACTGCTTGTATTTTATGAGGTTACATGATGGTTAGGATGCTGCCTTAGAAGGTAGCTGCCTAGGGGGTAGCACACTAGTTTTTCAGAGGATTCAGAGCCAGAAGTGTGCTTGACAATCACTTGACCACTTCTCTGAGCACATTGTTCTCAAAAGCAGGTTCTCCTTTGTTGTGCTGAGACAGAATGCATTAATTTGTGCAGCCATGGACATTACAATGTGAGAGGTACAGGTGAATATGTAAATTCAGCTGTGTGTTGTGTTGGCTAGAAACATTGAAGTCCCAGTTCATTCTCATCTAATTGTATAGCATCTCAGATTCAGTCTTGTCTTACACTCCTCTTCATCTTCTCTTAGTTGTTCCATAGAAATAGTCTATTCCAGTAGGATCTGTGGAAAACTTGTGCAATCTGTCAACCACAGTCGGTGTTATCATGAAACAGCAACCTGACTAACATGATCACCATGCACAGAGAGAGAGACAGAGTGTAGAGAGAACGAAAAGGCTTTGAGCGTCTGTCCTGTTCCCATGAGCGGCTGCGTATGTATGTTCAGTCTGGGCTTTTGTTCGTTTGTGTCAGAGTGATCTCTGCTGTCATGTAACACAGCCATGGCCCAGAGACCTGCCATCACTGCCTCTGCTCTCTCTCTCTCTCTCTCTCTCTCTCTCAGAACAGTCTCACAGAGAAACAGGAGAGCTCTGACAGCTTCTTATGATTCATGTCTTCTTATCATAACCACAGGCCTTCGAAAATCAATCCTCACACCACTACCACGACATACCATGAGGATGCCAGTCTCTTTGTGTTTCTCTCCTTTTTTAATTTGAAACCAAATCATTTCATTTTCAGGTCTTCAGGTAGCCACACACACTTTTTTTCTTTTGTCTCGTTTCACAGAATTATTCAGACTCCTTTTATATTCAAATTTACTTGTTAAAAAGTGCATGAAAGGAATAAGTGGCAATTATCAAGACAGGAAGTTAAGAAAACAGCAATGTGCTACTCATAGGCCTCCTAAGTCAATGAGAACTTGGAGAAGAAGTGTTAGGTCACAACAGGTGATCATCAAACAATGAGCTACTGAATAGGAAATCAATCCGTCTTTAATTTTTTTACACTGCCTTCCAATTTATTTAAAAAAAAATATATTGCTGTATTGTGTGATACATCAGAGCGCTTTCTGCAGAAAACTCATTGGTGTGTTTAACTTCAGAACAATGGTCCATATTCATAGCATGTTTAAGCTTTTCTACCAATGGGGCTGTGTGAATATCTTTTAAGATGGATGGATGCACTTTTTTGGACTTCAAAATCAGGAGCGCCATTCATCAGAGCTTGGAAGAGCAAGGATATTTTTTAATGTAACTCCGATTGTGTTCGTCTGAAAGAAGATAGTCATATACACCTAGTATGGCTTGAGGGTGAGTTAATTGTGGGCTAATTTTCATTTTTGGGTGAACTATCCCTTTAAACATAAACCAGCAGTTAAGCCATGCATATTCAATTATGTCTTATGTGATCATCAGTTGCATTTGTACATTCTAAAAAAGACATGGAGCACAGCAGCTGAAATGTCAGAATATGGGCATGATGATATTGTGTCTTACGCCCGGAACGCACCAAGCCGACGCCGACGAACTAGTGGTGACGAAAGCAGACTGCGGGGTTGGCTCATGTCGTCTGGGTCCAAAGTTGCCCTGACACACCAAACCGACGCTCGACACCCGACGGCCAAGTAGCACGTCCGTTCTGTGCCTGCGTAAGAAGAAATGCCTTTCCATACCAGCAGGTGGCAGTAGCTGAACAGCCAATTGGAATGATCAGATGGCCGACTGACTGACGATTCAACATGTCAAACGGCCGAAAAAAAGCTGACGAGGACCAACTTCAAGCCGACGGTGAGACACACTGAGAAAACTTAGTCGCCGACGAACAAAAACTGCCCGACAGCCGACCGTCGGCTTGGTGTGTTCCGGGCTTTATTCATTACAAGAGATAGAAATGGAACCTTTAAAGAAAAAAAGAACCTTCTCCCTGCTTGATTTATTAAACTCATGTTTCTATTTTGTTCACTATGAATTATAGTGAAATAGGACAAATAATAAGCTTTGAATTTATTTCTGATGTTAACTGACTGTTCTTTATTAGATCTTTATGTGGGATATTGTCAAATATGTATTAAGCAGATATTTGAAAAGTTTTAAATTATAATGTACATTACATTTTAATTTAAAATGTACATTTGTTAGCTCAGATATCCGAGACCCAGACCTTTCTTTTTGGAGTAATGGCTGGAGCTTGAAATCTGTATTTCAGTATACCCCAGATGATTTAATGTAAATAGTCACACAGCATTAAGAGTATTTAGTTTTGTTTTTCATGTTAACGTTACTTTGCAGTAAAAGTGTTTGAAAAATGAAAAATGTCTGAAAGAAAATAAAGTCCTAATAAACCAACACAAATAAAAATAAATATAAAGTGCAGGTTAGCAGGAAAATTGTGGAGGTCAAAAAGTTTTATTACCACTATTATTGTTATTTGAAATGATAATCTGCCTTTTACACCCCATTATCACTGTACACTGCACCTTGTCTATTTCTATCCCCTATCATCTGCACTCTGCTGTTCTATTGCCTCCTATACCCATAATGTTTGCACTTATTCAAATAATATATTGCTATTTGCACTTCTGGTTAGATGGAAACTGTATTTCATTGGCTCTGTATTTGTACTCTGCACAATGACAATAACGTTGAATCTAATATCATTTAGAATAGCTTCATATGAAGTGAATGTGAGTCAGGATATAAACAGGATATTGTGATAGAGTTAGATGACTACATCATTGAGAGGCAATCTTGAGAGGTTGTTGAAAATGCACTATTCTGTGGATTAAAAACAGACCAAAAGAAATCATTCTCTCCTTTCATGTTTAAAAATTAATTTTACAAAAGAAAAAAATTATATATATAAAAAATAAATCATCATTTGCCATATGATCTTTTTGTTATTAAAAGGCATATATGGTTTTCATGTATTTTCAGATTGAACCTTGAATGTCTCTGAAGACATGTTTTAAAATAGGAAACTGTCTAATTCCACATTCTGTAGGGAAAGCCTTTTCTGTCTCCTCCAATGATAATTCAGATATCAGCAAATATGCAATATAATTTAGATGTATTATTTCCATTCATTCAAATATCAGTTAATGCTATAGTTTTGGGGAGAATGCAAACATAATTTAATTTACATAATTTTGATATAGTCTCTTAAAAGATTAATAATACTGTGTATTATTATTAATATTATTATTAAATGTAATTTTTAATCTCATTTGACAATGAGCAATGGATATTGGAGAACAGTGATGATGACATTTAAAAGTACTTTTTTTTGTTA
Source organism: Mylopharyngodon piceus (assembly GCA_039654765.1). Classification (NCBI taxonomy): domain Eukaryota; kingdom Metazoa; phylum Chordata; class Actinopteri; order Cypriniformes; family Xenocyprididae; genus Mylopharyngodon; species Mylopharyngodon piceus. Next base: position 27,409,072 of record CM077440.1, read on the forward strand.
TCAACTTTTTATTGTCTTTAGATATAACAAAATAACATCCATTGGAATAAACAAACAGGGAAGAGGGAGCAACAGACATATTATTGATAATTCATTTAAAGTCCCCCTGTAGTTAATAATTTTATCCCCTAAAACTCATCTTTAATCACCAAAATGACATATTTAAATGTTTTGTTTTTTTGTTTTTTTTGGTGAAAAAAAAAATTCTTCACGTCTTAAAATAGCTTTAATGTAACTCTACATCTTTCTCTACAGCGCTTTCAAACCGCGTTTTTGAAACTGTCTTTAGATCACTGCAGTTTTAAAGCGAAAATACTCAGCAATGGTGTTGACATATGAATCTGCACATGGTTTGTCTTAAAGCATATTAAAAACACCACATAAACAACATTAAAAACTTGATTTTCAACACAGGGGGACTTTAAAAGTAATTTTTAACCTACACTTAGTTTATTATTATTTGCCAAGAAACACAATGACAAATGTTTCATGTAGTATGAAAAAAAGAAAAAGAAAGAAAAATCCATCTGCTGCCCACTTTCCCACAATTTCCCTAGCCATGATAGTGCTTTTCCTTCAATTACTGTAATCTTCTCTCAATTTGTCACACATGATACTCACATAAGTTTCAGAACATTATTTCTTTACATACCTATCAATTCACTCCCACCCCCCACCCCCCCACATAAAGTCTCAGAGAGTTTGTCATCTTTCATCTGATATGTGACAGAGCCCAGCAGGAACCTATTTTACCTGATCTGACAAAAACGGTGCCATGACATTTCCTAATTCAATCTATTAGTCTCTGTCAAAGAGAACTGTAGAGTGCATCACCTCTAATACCCATTTTATGAGTGACTGGAACAGCTCTGAGGTATTTGTAATTCAAGCAATGTGTAATTGAAAGGATGCAGATAAACAGCTACATTCCAAATTTAAAATGTCCTTGAAATACTGTATAACTGCATTCGAACATGTTTTGTTAAATGGTTTCCTTTGCCATCAAAGAACAGGGTCAAGCAGTAGACAAAAGACAGATATGGTGTGTATAAATGCATGTGTGTTTTTCTTAGTACGACGGTAGAGATGCTGATGTTTTACATTACTTTGGAATACTTCCTGAGTTCTTTAGAAAAACAATTAAAGCTTGTGGGTACGTTTTGTACATGGGAGATGAGAACCATCACAAAGTGTACCATTGCAGCAGACGGATCAATATTTAATTAATCGTGGCGTTTGAACTATGTAGGCCTATTATTGAGGATTTGCAAAGTTGCCTATTGAAGTGTTTAGAACTTGGCTCTAACTGTGATCTCTAACTGAGATGCAAGGCCGGATTATACAATAGGTCAGTGATTCATATAGAACTAAATCTTTTATGTTATGTACAGATATAACCTCTATTTATTATTCTGAATAATTTCTTATTAGCTGACTTGGTTTATACGTTTGTAAAAAGTTAGGAGAACATGCTGCATTAGGGGGGGATATCATTCTCAACCAGGAATTTGTTATTTTTGTTTTGTTTTGTGCTTTTTCTTTTACTTCCCTTCTCTGCTTTTGCATTTGCATATGATGCAATGACAACTGCATTATCATAAACCTTTCATAAATGTCACATTTTTGGAAAGCTGTTACAAATATCTACTCTCATTATTCAAATACAGCATTAGCATCTTGCCAAGGCGAGTGAATGAACTTGTCATTGTTGGGAGCTAATTTGTTGGGAAAAAACGTTGCCAGGTGAAGCAGTTCACAGCTGAAGGGCGATAATTCAATCGGCTGTTAAATCAACTATCATTGCTTGACATTGTGCCTGAGTACAATTAGGTTTAGTTGGGGATGTGATGTGCTTGCAGAAATGCTCACAGGACACGTGGCCATGCTAATAAAACAGAGCCGGCACAACTGGGTGGGAGCTGCCAGTGAGAGCTTCACTTAGCATAGTAATCACATATCAGTTCCACAGTGTGGACTGTATACTCATAATGTAAATAGCCTCTGTAGGGACACAACTGGAATGATGCTATGATATTAGCATGGTGGGGCAATTTCTTTTTCTCCTCATTCTCTTACGTAAACACAGACACGGTTAAGCACATGGAATATTCAAGTCTGATGAAAAGCATGTAGCTCAATGTCACATGGTTATTTTTTGATGAGTTCAAATTACTTGGGAGCATTACAATGGTGTGCTGACTTTTCTTGCATGCAATGCACATACAGGTGGGTCTAAAAATCTGAGACTATATTGTGAATTTTGGATTCAAAATCTAGTTTAAATCTGGAAATAAAAGGTTTTAGGATTTTGAAATGTGGGAACAATTTGAAATAAGTATATGTGCGTAAGTGATTTAGGGCTGTATGATTTATCGCACGTTACGAAAAATAACATTGAACTTAAACACGATTATCGCTTAGTGCGATTATGAAATAGCAAAGGCTGTGATTATTTATTTTTTTTATTTTTTTTTTTATGCGCAGCTTGTCAATGAAGTATGGCTCCAAATGCTAATCCATCTGAAAGAGCTGCGAGTTTGAGTCGCTTATAATGTACATTTGAAAAAGCAACACACATCAAACATCTTTCCAGACATGAGAAGCATTTAATAACATCTTGTCCAGCAAAAGACAACATTTAATAACATGTTTTTACTCCAAACTCACTTCATAACGACAGTTGAGCATCCTTCTGTGGGATGATGTGGCTTCTTACACAGAATAAGGCAGTCGTGTGTTTATTAGTCATGTTTAATCAATCAAAGTGTTTCAATCTTCTGTTTATTCAGCTACAGTGATATGACGCATGTTATCTTCTTCTGCGGCAGGGCATATTTAGAGTTCCTGCGCAAGAGCGCCCTCTGGCTTTCAGATGGAGAAGCATTTACTACTGATCACAGAGCCATACAGCTCTGACAAGCTGTGCATAAATTAATCACAGCCTTTGCCAAATCGCGTGCGGTTTTATCGCGATAAATCGTGCAGCCCTAAAGTGATTGTTCATGTGACGTACAATGCTGTTCCCTTATACAAAAAAAAAAATATAGAAATATAAAAAAATATATAGTAGCTATGTAATAAATAGGATATTATAATTTACAAACATCACAATTCTGCAACCACAAGCCACTTTTGCATTTGTCTAAATTATAGCACATAACAAAATTACATTTTCAAACATAAATACATATAAAACACACATGCATATGTATATGTATGTAACTTTTTTTTATTTATATGCTATAAATTAGACCAATGAGAAATAGAAGCTATCGTTCTCAGAATTTTGACTTTTGGTCCCAACTTTATATATCTGTAAGCGTAATCAGTTCTTTTTGTCTGTACACTGAAGTAGAATAATTTGTAAAATGGTAGCAAGCATTACCATAACACTGCAGTTTAATCCTGTTGTTTCATATTTATTATGTTAAAACACAGCCCTTTCTTTGTGGCCCACACTTATGGTAATTTTCTTGATAAAAAATCATTTCACAAACTTGATAACCTTTTTCAATGTCAAGCATGTTTTCAGGGTCTTGCTGCTTGTTTGTGTACACATTGCATCTTAAAGATGATTGATTGTTACATGCAACCCTGTCACATTTGAAGTGAAAGATCTCATCAATTACAGTTTCAATATGTGTAGTTGAAAGTCAGAGCCTGAATCTCCTTGGAGCCCGCACAAGTGGACGCCGTACAGCTGGGATGATTTAAATTTAAAATCAGGTAGTTCAGGAGAATTCAAATTCAATTTAATGACTTTGCAGACCGGAAAAGCTTTGATTAGAATTTATTTCTTTGGGCTCGGTGCACACCCTGAATTAGAGGAAGTGAAAGTCTACACACCCCAGCCCTGAATGTTACATGCATTGGTTATTCTTTAACTGGTTATTTGCTTATTATATATTCATGCTTTAAATAGCACATCTCTGGGCCTCTGCTGTGTCACTTGCACAGCCTGCCCTGACTTTCCTCTACTCTCTCTGAGTGCAGAGTCTGAGTATCGGGCAAAATAATGAATTAGGTTCACTAATGTCCCATAGCCCTTGTGCACCTGGGGAACAGGAGAGCACAGAAGAAAGTCAGCATTTCACATTCATTGCATATAAAAGAGAGCTCTTAAAATGACCAACAGCTCCATATAGGCAACTGCTACCCGAATTTATGAAATTTCAAAGTTTCGATGCCTATTTGTGGGCAAGCTGACACAATGGATTGGTCATCAGTGAATATGCTGAAGTGTTAAAAGTTTCATGCAGGATGGCTCAGTGATAACAAAAGCATTGTCAAAGTGAGCTGGTAAGCTTTACGTGTATGTGTGTGGTGAATTATTGAGTGCTACCACAGGCTTTCTATGAATTATTGGTGTAAGACACCAGCTGACAGCACTATGTCAACCACAGAGAATCCAAATGCAGACAGTGCTCTTAAACCCCCCTCCCACAAAAACACCAACTATGTCGTGGCAGGTGTTCTCTTCCCACAGTTAACCCGCAACAGAGCCTTCAGATGTTCTCTCACCCACTCACGTGAGTTCTTCTCTATACAACACATTTAAACAGGATGAATTTCATGCTTTATATACTTCTAACAAAGTTCCAAGAAATGTCCTTGGGAGCACTGAATCTTTAAGAATGTAGGGGAGACTTTCACACCAAGCGTACATGTACATGCTTCTAACTTTTTTTTGTTGTTGTTTTTTGTTTGTTTGTTTGTTTTTGCAAACTTTGCTCAAAGAAACTTTCTAGGATTCCAGGCATGTTGGGTCTAGATGTAGATGCATGCCTGCGTTCTCGCTCACTATATATTTGAAGTAGAGCTGTCAAAAGTACCGACTTTGGTACCAAGTCAGTACTGAAATTTTAAAAATGTGACGCTTTGTGCACTATTGAGCGGATTCGTAAACACCTCTGATTGTCCATTGTGTTGACGTGCTCATCGGATATGTCTGTGATTGGCTTCAATGATCAATGATCAATGACCTGCTTTCAAACGATCCCGCTTTCAAAGCTATTTCAAATTCAAACACTTCCGTGTGCTTTCAAACGCTCCAGTGCGTTGATCATTGTAGCCAATCACAGACATATCTAATGAGCGCGTCAACACAATGGCCAATCAGAGGTGTTTACGAATCCGCTCAACTGTGCTCAAAGCATCACATTTTTAAAATTTCAGTACCGATTAGTACCGATGTCGGTACTTTTGATAACTCTAATTTGAAGTCAGGTGCAGCAGCATGTTCAGGGTCTCAAATTAAGAGTACATTTGAAATATCGGGTTGGGCGTATCTTATGGATCTAAGAACCTTTTCTTGCAGCTTACCGATCTGTTTAGTTTATTTGTCTCATTTGAAGCTTGTGCAATGTGAATACTTGTAAGTGAACAGCTTGTTAGTGAAGTGCTACAATCATACAGTAGCTAATAGCGTCCTTGACGTTTTGTTTGTTTTAAATATGGAAACCATTAGGTGTGATCTTGAGCTCAGGTTTAGTGTTAACACTTGACAATATTACCTTTTTTACTATTATGACTAATAATCAGTATTTGATCATTACATTCCATAATAAGTTAATAACCCGGAGGATATACTCCTGATATTGCTTGAAAATCCCTAAAAAAAAAAAACCCCTAAATTAAAATAATAATAATAATAAAAAATTACATGTGAGGTTCATCTCTAGAGAGATTGTAGGTACGTTTACAAGACAACGATGTACTAAAAACGGAAACGTTTTCCTTTGCGTTTTTTGTGTACAGACGACAACATTGTCAAAACAATCCCTGTTCACACGGATCTGCGAAAGTGATTTAATGGATACCAGGCCAATATTGGCGATGTCACTTTGCAAAGATACATTATGCGCCTATAGACTGAACACGTATGCATGACATCACTGTTTTTGCAAGTTCGCGTTTTTGTAGTTTACATGGAGACAATAACGATATTGTTGTAAAAAATGTGCACACGTTTTCAAAAGTTTGCCTTTTCAGGCCCCCAAAATACTGTTGTTGTGTAAATAAGTGGCCAAAACGCATAAAAAAGTTTACTGGTTTTAGTTGAAAATGGTATTGTGTAAATGGACCTTGTGGAAGAGAGAGAGAAAAAAGTTCCCGCTCAAATGCAATGGTGAAATCACTTGTGTGGCTGCTATTTCAGTAAGAGTTCATACAAATAAAGGAGATTTAATTTCCCAGTACCAGGTATGTTTTTTTTTTTTGTGTGTAGTCTCCAGTTCCTAATGCTAAACAGTGTTGATTTATTTAATGTTGCTCATATCTTAAGACTTTATTCTTTTAACTTTCTCGCCATTGATTTGGATGGAACTTGTTTGAGTATTAGAAGATACTTACACAGTGTGCAGTTTGTGTGAGGGCTCAGCATGATCCAACAATATCTGTTCGCTGTGGTGTTGGACTCAACAGGCAAGAGAGAAATCCAGGATGGATGATGCTGTTTCAGCTGCAGGGGAGAGCAATGTTAAAGTTTGTTTGAGAACTGCCTATGGCTGGGACTTGCAGTGGCTAAAGCCTTCAGCTCTGAGATCCCCTTCTCTGTAAGCCTTGTGCTGCATATGCTTAGAGGCAGTACTTGAAATGGAAAAAATATTTGTCTAGATTGGCAATATGTTTAATCTGCCATATTAAACCATTCCTTTATGGTTTTCTATTTTTATTATTATTATTATTTTATTTTTTTTTTTTTTTAAATAACAGAACATTAATCTTATCAATGTGCCACTTCTATAATTGAAAGTGACATCAAAAACCACAAATCCCTTTACTCTAAGGCTGTAAATGTCACAATCAGCTGCTGGGTCATCATTATTTAGTAGAATGAAATAACTACATGATGTTTCTCTTTCATTCACTCTGATAAACAGTTTAATATATATATATATATATATATAAATATATATATATATATATATAATATAATATACACATATATTCGTGATTTATTACAACTTTTCACAAATCTTATGTCAAATCAGCTTAGGTTCACTAACGTTGTTTAGATAACATAACATTTTGAGTTTCTGTTGCATAAATTAATCTCTTTCTTTGTATCAACTCAATTTTTTTTTTTTTTTTTTTTTTTTTAAATGAACTCAAAATTAAGGCAACCAGGTTATAGGCTACTTTAAGTTAAACCAACAAATCATTTTTACATTGTGATTTTGTCTTTAATCATTTCTGTGCGTGATGTTAATCTAATGCCACATCCACAATAATACGTTTTAATTTAAAATTAAATTTTCAAATGAAAATAACAAGCTGAGTAATAAGCAGAGTAGAAAAAGGGTCTAGTGACGCCGTACCGGCAACATATGAGCAGAGCCGTTACGCAAGAAAAAGTGAGGGCATGCTATAGCTTAAAATATAAAAGTACTATACTTCGAGCACTTCTTAGAGGTAAACATCTAGTATTAGTATAGAGATCTAGTATTAGTTCAGTTTGTGCATGCGCATAGTGCTAATTCTAACAGGACTGATCTTTCCCTTTCAAGTCCTGACATAGAAAAGCGTAGAAATATGAAAGTTGAAATATGAAAGATGAAAAATGATAGTTGTGAAATTAAATTAGCACTATAATGAAACACATTTTACAACACTGCCTTGTGAAATGTAGTTTTGATAATTTTAATGTAATTCTTCCCACTGTTAAAGATAAAATATAAAGATAAAATAACTGCTTCCCACTAGCAGTTATTTTATCACTATTTGACATGGAGATATGATTATGTATTTGGTCTGGGCATTTATTTGCAAGATTTTTAGTTCCCTGGAACTTTTTGGTTTTCTACATTTCTTCAATTTTACCAGTGCAAAGAAACTAATGCCATCAAAAAACCACCCAGCGTGTTGAATATAAATGCTTAATCTGACATTTATTTGCAGTCCAGTGGGTTTCATTTGAATGATGTAAATCTGCTGAAGTGTTTACCCTCAGCCCAAGTTGTCAACAGTTGTTGAATTGTAGAGTCTGTGAAGGAGAGCAAGCTCTCACTCTCACCAACAGTTCACATGTGCTTGAGATAAGCTACTGTTGCTTAATAAAGAGGAAAACAAGATGCATTTTAAATACTGTGAGAATTTAGTCTATTTAGTCTGGTCATTTTTAATTACAAATTATTATGCATAATAATCTAATTTAACTTTAAAAAAATGTTGATTCTTTACCTTATTCATTTAGAAAACAGTATTAGTTAAGATAATGTAAAATATTTTACCAATTAATTCATGTTCTAGCATTTTCCCAGATGGCAAAACAGAAAAGTTTATCTTTTTTTTTTTCGTGTTTTAAATTAACATTAAAAAATGATCTCCTTTGTGCATTTTTATAGCCACAAATATCATCAGGTCAAACTCAGCTGGCTGAAGACAATGTTGTCTTAATGATAAGAAAAAAAAAAAAAAATGTGAGTTGCCTCACTGTACACCACTGTCATGTGGCCAGCCGAGATTTTCCGAAAGAACAGAGGTGGTTTGCCAAGCAGAACTAACGAAGGGCCTGTGGACGATGCCGACTGCTGAACATAAGAAACAAGGAAGGAGTGAAGACATATAGATTCTTAAGTTTGCGGGAGCATAATTCTCACATATGATTTGGCAAGAGCCCAACTAGACATAAAATTCATTTCTCCACAATGAATAACCTTGTTTTTAGCACAGAAAGAATTGGGAATTTCAATAAAGCTTAAGCCATACTTTATTTTCTCTGTTTGAAATGTGTTGACTTGCTAGTCCCTTGTGGGTGGTTTCACAGGCATGCAGGCAATCTTTCAGGTTATTATTTCTTCTTCTGTTTTCCTTGTTACTGTAAGTTTATGAGGATAGTGCCCATATATTCCCAAAATGCTATGCAGAAGGGAAAATAAAACTCACCCTGGTGTAATAAACAATTTGATTTTTAATAAGCGCAGCATGACTCAAACATCGGGATGCTTTTAAACACGTATAGTCACGGTAATGACTATGTTTCATACGGGACAGTTAAAAGGATATTATTGGGAGAGCTGGTGTGGGTTAGTCTCCTTCATTTTATTGTTCGCTCATATGCAATCGCACTGCTCGCAAAGTATAATCTAACTGCCCTGCAGTTTACCCCTCAGATGAGCAGGAAAATGAATGAAAGCTGATTAAAATACTCAACCACAGTTTTGTCCCTATTCTCAGCTAGATTAAAATACAGAAATGCATGCAAGTGTGAGATTTTATGATTACTTTAGTAGACTACAAAAGCAGCATCTTACCTGTTCAGTGGATTTTTGCTTAAAGTTGTACTAGTGAAACAGACACAAAAAGTCCTCTATATTTCCCAAAAGTTTCATAAAACCTTCTCTACAGTATATACTGTAAACATTTATTTTTATTTATTTGTTTTAAGACTTAGCAACTATAAAATTCACTGCAATAAAACTGTCTTTATTTAGATACTTGGCTGAGTTTAATAAAGTAATAAAAATATTGCATTTGTTGTGCAGTGCACAATGTCTGTTTTAATTCTCATATGAGAATTAACTGAAGCAATATTGAAGCAATATTGCAACATTTTGTTTTTACTAAATATATGTTAACATATTACATAGCACTTGGAAGTGTACCACAGCAACAATTTTGCCAGGAAAATACAAAATACAGTTTAAGTCACATAACAAGATCACTGTTTGGAACATGTTTTGCACAAACTCGGTTTTTTGGAGCAAGTATTTGACACACTTTTTGCCCCCAATTCACAACAATGTTAAAAAAAACAATAAATAAAAAGCATTAAATAATCATTAAAAATGCACCAAAATATCTACATACAAAATTTCTTTTTACAATTGTAAGTATCAGGGCTGCAAGTGTGTGTTTTTTCCAGTCCTTTAGAGGGGGTCAGTGATATGTAGGCTACTGTAGGAATATCCCAGCTGCCAGTTGCATAAACATAGCCATTATGTGTCTTAAGTACTAGTATGACCAACTATAAATTAGTCAAGGGGAAATCATTCTTACTTTTTGGTTTCAAATTAGATCAGTCTACGTTTTTTATGTAATTGACTTAAAACAAAGTTATGAACTGTCTTAAAGAAAAAAATGTGGGGACTAACTTGTAAGACTAGTAGGCCTATTAGCAGTCTAACAATTTCGGAGGACTGCTCTGACAATAGTGTATCCTAATTTCATGCTCCAAGCTTGCTGAAAAGACTTGTCAAGAAATCAAAGCCAAGAAGGTCCAAGCATATGTACATGTATACATACCCTGGCCACCCCCAAAATAATTATTTTAAAAACATTTATTTTATTATTATTATTTTTTTTTTTTTTACATAATGGTAGCTTCCTAAAAGCTATTTTAAAGTGGGGGAAAAAAAAGAAAATATAGATAATCAGTGTCAATGCTTGGCTGTCTGAGGGTTAAAGATGCATGGACATCTGATAATCCAGGGTTAACCTGTCACGAGACCCGTGTGTGATGTTCAGGGGTTAAAACAAAGATGCGCACGAGAGAGTCGCTGTTTCCCTCCACAGACACGTTGCGCTCCTCCACACAGTGCACTCGCTCATCTTTGTAGGACCTCAGTCAGTGGTCAGTGTACACTGACTTTGCATCGTCTTCTCCCCACGGACGCTGCTCTTCAGCACCCGGCGCGAGAACAATTCCATAACTTCACTTCACGTGCGCTTGAGTCGCCGCGCGCACACATTCACATTCTGTCACATTCATCGACGGTAAGCTCACGCAAGAAAACCTGTGTCTGACTGACTGTCTCTGAGGCGGAGAATTAGAGAGAGAGAAAAATAAAGAGAAAGAGAGAATTTCTCCTCACCGAGCTGCTTATTTTCTCTGTCAAGCGTGTATCATCCGCTGTGTGGTGAAAAGCGCAGACCTGCGTGGGACCGATTTCCCGCCGATGCAAGGAGGCACCAACCGTCCTCTGAAAGGTAAAAGTTACCTCACACCTCTTCAGTATGATGTCTTTTGTGGGTTATGCCTGTTTGTTGTTCTTTCTTCCCCCCCCATTTGTTTACATAAAGACAGCTACACATTTATGTAAAATGACAAACTCATAAACACGGTGGGTGTGCGTAATTCATGTTTTCAACGTTAGTGAACAGTGTGAAATTCGTGTTTACGTGCCGAATATACGGTCATATTTGAATGAATTATTATAGAATTCCATTAGATATAATTTATCAGTCTCATACGAATTACTCTGTAGCTCAATTAATCGTGTCTGATACCTGTTGATGATGCCCCTCATAAGACTCATTAAAGTATAGTATACTTGGTACCTTTCTAGAAAGAAAGAAACAAACGAAAAACTTTGTACATTCCTGAAACAAAACATTTATAATCCAATGCAAGATAATTAAAAAGCAAAGTAAATACATAGTAATTTTTGAATAACTGACTGCCTGCCATGTAGTTTGGTATTTTCCTCTTTAAATGCACATGTACAAAGACTTTGATTGGCCTGGGAAACTTTTGGAGGGAAGTTTAGTTTTGCATGCAGTCTAAGTGGTCATTGTTAAGGTTTTTGCATTTAAAACAAGGCATATATATATATATATATATATATATATATATATATATGTGTGTGTGTGTGTGTGTGTTGAGCACAGAGTGATAAAATAATTGATTTTGGTTAATATATACTATAAGTTGTTACATAAAAATATTGCTTTTTGCAACAGTACGGTTATTTTTGTTTAACTTTCTAATAAAATACTGAGAACATGTTTTATTTTATTTCTGCCTTTTGACGCAATGAATAATCGACTACAACAATAGTGTAATAATGGATATTCATATAACAAATAATATACAGTATTTATATATCTATAATAACAATAACTAGGCCTATTCCATTAAATTCCATTAAAGTTGTTTTTGAAATAGTTGAACTTTTTAATTTTGTTTTTGTTTTGTGCTGTAACTTGTAGGATATGCAGTTAGGTTTGCTTACTAGCTTAATTGGTTGTGACGCAAAATGTTTAGAAATTTTTAATTTTTTGAATGAGGTAAAACCGTTTATCATTACACCTAATAATTATAACATATTTAGTGCAAAACTCTGAAAATAGGTTAAACCGATTATCTGTCTTTCTAAATAATTATTCTTTCTGGAGCTACATCTTGGCAATGTTTTGATTACTTTTTATAAACTATACAATGACTTTCAGTCTTTCATTGTCTCTGGAAAAACCCCTACAATTAATAGGTCATGCTATTATAAATTAGAATCTAAATAAATTCTCAATGCGCTTAACAAGTTTACAATGTGCTTTACATTTATCCGGTGCTGTCTATATATTGTATATAGGTTTGATTATAATTGTGTAAAATGTTCATGTGAACATTCAAATGAAATTTCTGCTCCACTTCAGTGTGGCATTTTGAAATGTACAAGTTGCACTTAAGACAGTGCTAAAAAGATCAAAATTCTGTGGGTCTATCATGGACCAGAGTATTTCATTAAGAAAGTAGTAAGACTCCATCTTGAATCAACCATTCCTGGAAGACAAGAATTGAAATGTTCCCCACATATGCACCTCAGACACTTAATAGCACTACTCAGAGACCGTGTTTAAATTGAGTTGATCCAAGAAACGCTTTATTGAAATTGCTATACTTCACACTTGTAAATGTGTTATTTCTCAGTAATGGGTAATCATGAGCGCCGTTTCCGCATTCAGATGCGTCTGATGTCCTTACAGAGGAGTTTTATTGCAGATGATAGTCTTTGCACAAGTTGAAATACCTGGAAATGGGCCCAGAAAACAGGTGCCAAACAACACAATTAAGGGATCAATAGGGTGATGAGACAGCTGGGAAGAGAAAGTGAGAGAGAAAGATAGGGTGGGGGGATCAGGTGGTAGAGAGGGGCAGCGAAACCAAAAGAGATGTTGTAATTAAGGCTAAATGGGGGTGAAGAGACACCAGAGAATGCATCCAAGCGGTAATTTGTTTTTTATTGAATATATTTATCAACATTAAATGACTTTTTTATTTTGGAAACAGGAAAGTAACTTTAGCTTGGGCTGGCCGCATACATAAATCTGATGATTCAACATAGCAGCGAGCAGCTGTTGTGCTCATGAGGGCATTTTCTGAGCGCAGGGGTAGTTGATGGATCATGGCCGCACCACACTCATTGAAATTGATTATCAATATGCATCATTTGTTTTCTTTATTGCACCTTTCCTCATTTAGAAAGAAACTCAAGAATTTAATAACATCAGTCACTCACTATGAGTTCTGGGATATATTACGGCTTACAAATAATTACCATCGGAAATTCGGTTTTATTATTACGTTGTTTGTTTAGAATCAGTTGCGCTTTGCTTTTTTAAAATACAGCTCATCACTGTGATTGCTCAACTGCTGCTAAAAGGCATTATAGCGTGTTGGAAATAATAATGAAAAGCAGTTATTATTGCTCTCTTCTGCATCTTATGTAGGCACCAAGTATATTTAAAGTCAGGTCACACTGTTTTGGACTGTGCCTGTCAAACATTGTTGTAACCATGCAGCATGTTACTACTGAATGCGTTCTAGAGTAGCATTTGTATTCTGAGCGCGTGTGAGCAGAGACCCTTTCATGACCCTTGCAGTAGCCATATAAGTTCACAAGAGATAGTGGTATGATCCCTTTCCTCTGAAGTTACAGACATTCGCACAAATCTCTTGAGTGTTGCTCAAGATTGAAGCTTTATCAACTGCTCAGGTGTGCCAGCCTGCAGGAGGACCTCTGAAATGTGTTTAATTGCAGCTAGAGATACCTATAAGGCAGCGAGAGCAGATCACTTATTCACTCCAGCAGTGTGCTGATTTAGGGGTGTAATTTCTTAATTACACTTCTTTAATTAAAGCACGGAAGGAGGTTATTGCATTGTTCGACTTAATTCTCTGTAAGTCTTTTCATTCAAAATAGAACTCAATACCTCGGGATGGTGCCTGAGTTTTTTTGTTTTTTTTTATGTCAAATTTGACATTAAGTTGTCTTTCATTCTGATATAATGTTGGAATAGACTATTGAGGATAACACACAATGCATCAGTTTTCCACAGTCTTGATGAAAATGGCAGTTCTCTATCTGATCTGTACAAGGAAGGTTAGTTTTTGACAAAGCAAATCTGCCAGATGTATTTGACTTTGGTGACCTCATGCCTTAGGTTTTCTACAGCCCTCTTATGTTCTATCCCGTTTGTGCGTGTGAGATATGTTTTTATACCGTCTTTCCTGAAAACTCAATAAATCCTTGAAATGAAATCCTTTTCTAAAGTCTAGCATGTTGTTCAAACTTTTAAATTCTGTTCTCTAGTACATGTCCAAGTGGTATGTAACTCATTTTTAGTATACAGTCAAACCAAAATTTATTCAGACACCTAGAACATTTCATTCATTAATTCAGTTTAGTCACTATAGTTTAAAAAAAAATGGTAATAAAATGACAAGATCTCAGAATTAAACTCTCATTAATTATGTCAGATAACACTTAAGCAAAATGTCTGGATAATTTTTGGTTCCAAATTTTTATCAATTTTACTGGTAGTCCACTGTATGAAGAATTTTTGAGTATAATATGTCACAGTTTACTTTATTTTGCTATCCTCACTTACATAAATGAACTATAGTGTCCTGCACCCACTAGTAAAAATATATCAAAAATATCAAAAATGTCTCAATAATTTTTGGTTTGACTGTATATGGCTATGTTAAGTATATTCAAATCTGAAGCTGGACAGAGTAAGTGAATGGACATATTTAGCACTTATTATTATATTATTCTACACTGCTGAAAATGACAGTCCAATGTTCCATCTTTAACTGAAGGTTTGCAGTGATGTGATTTATTTTCATAATTTGCTTTTTAGCAGGCACATCAAGCCAGCAACTAATTATTCATTGTAATTCTTGTTTGTTTATCATCATGTCTTATGTTTTTAGATAAATTACTTAAGCTCAAGGAGAAGAGCTGAGATTAGCTTTTCATTTGCGGGACTGAGAAAAAAAGAAAACACTGCAATTTTATATTCTGTAGTTGAGGTGAAGGGGTTGAGGTATGGCACATGCGGTTCATAGGTGGCTGTCCTCTGTGATGCACTTAGATTTATGAAGTTGTGTTTTTTCTTAAAGGATCAAAAGCAATTGCAAGGTACCGTACAAGGTACATTTGAATATTATGTACACATTCCAATTAATTGAATTAATTATTCATGGAAATTCAGAATCACTTCAATTTCTTGGTATCTTCATGGACAAAAAAGAAGAAAAAAGATTTTAATTTTCTTCTCAACGGAGGCTTCATATCGACAAGTTCACAGGTGTTAAACTTGCTCGAAATGGCAGAGCGTAGGTGGCTAACCTTGATAAAATGATAGAGAAGGGGGAGTGTGAAATGAAAGTTTAGGTGGCAGGCTACTGAGGAGCTCTTATTCCATTAAAAGTCCAACATAGATATGAACCATAATTCAGTGGAAGGTCGCATAAGATAGTGACCTGATATTTCTTCAGTGCCGAAGGTCACCTCAGCTTTAATATCAGTACAATGAAGTGTCCAGTGTTTTCGCATGCCGCTTGTGACTCCAAAGTGACTCTACACTAGGTCCCCAACAGGTGGCTTGGGCAAATGTTGGAGGGAAAGTGAAAGGACTGCTGGAAGGAAGGTCAAACCATAACACTTGCCTAGTACGAGTAAAAATTGGCTTGGTCAGTAATACACAATTTAATTTGAATAATGCACATTACTTCCATCAACAAAGGTCAGGACGTCATTCAGTTTAAGTTAAAGGCATTCAAACCGTATGCTAAAGAAAAAATATGAGGATTTTTCTGTATCTTGTTTTTGTGAAAGGTGCCGTTTTACCATGAGACGGAAACTGTCATCTCTTATATTATACTACAAATAACATAACTGGGGCTGTTTCCCGTTAATAATAATAATAATTTTAAAAAGGGTAATACTTTACAGTTAATACAAATGTTTATGTTAGTTCACGGCGCATTAACTAATGTTAGCAAATACAACTTTTGATTTTAAAAAATGTATTAGTAAATGTTGAAATTAACATTGATGAATAAATTCTGTAGAAGTATTGTTCATTCTTAGTTCATGTTATCTAATGTAGTTGTTAACAAATGAAACCTTATTGTAAAGTGTTACTAAAAACAGAAATAAGGGACGAGAATTATAATTTTGTTATAAGGACAAAAATATAATAAAAAAATGGCTAGTAAGAAATATTCCTAATTCAGTTGCCATTGCCAAACAATTTTGGACCACAACTTAAACACTTTAGCCAGATAAAGTTATGATCTAATAAAGATGCATTAAACTGGGATTTTAATAAGGTTTTCTTGACTGGATTTTCTCAAGATAAAGGGAAACTGTTTCTGTGTTTTGCTGCCTGACCTCTAAGCGATGAATAGAAACAATGGAGCTGTTACAAGTGTTCTTATCATTAATTTATTGCTTTGGTTTTCTCTGTGAGCATTCTAAAGGTTCCTGTTGATTTGTAATTGCTCAACTTCCTTTGTAATTACTAGTTGGCTGTACAAATCCAAAAGAGGCCGAGAACATCCCAATTTCTCTGTGTGTGACTGGCATGCCTGCAAACTAAAATCAATACTGCAATGTATTGCTCATCCCCTACTCTTCCCAGAATTTCTAATGGTGGATTTTCTGGCCATGACTTTATTTTTTTCCAGCTGTAGAAAACTTCCTTTTATTGTTACATGGTAGCTTTTTAGACCGAAGAAGAGATGACACATTGATTGATGTCTAAATTGATGATTCCCCCTCGTTCCCTTCACTTACAATTAAGGGCATCAGAAAGAATAAAAGCCGGATAGCAAAAGAGTGGCATCTGTGATGGAACTGGGAAATGAGAAATGGTCGGCAGAGTTAACTGGGATTCACTAGAAGGCTCAGAAAAACAGCAGGACTGATTTAAAACAGTCTTTGGTGGTTTTGAAGAACACACATCTGTGTGTGGTAGCTATCAATTTATCTTTTTAATAATACAGTTTTCTTTTTTTTTGTACATTTTAAGCTACTTGAGTACCCGACAGATATATACTGAGTGCTGGAGTGAGTTCTGTTATTATAGTTCTGTTGTGCTATTTTGTAGAAATGATTTGTGTAATTGTCTCTTTCTTTTCTTTTTTTTTCTTTTCAGTTTTAAGTGTAGTAGGAATCATATGGCTTGATATTGTAGTAATCTGAAAAACAAAACAAAACAAAACAACAACAACAACAAAAAAAACAAAAAAACAATCTGTGTAGGAAGTAGAAAGGTGAGAGAGGACATTCTGGGAAAGCACGCTTGATACACTTGGTCATCTGCGCTCCTGCTTGCTCTTTATGTACTTTGTACATTTACACAGTAGTCTGCCAGCACAACAGTGGGTGAATATTGGAGATGAATTTATGTCATAGACATCATTAATCTTGTAATATCTTCAGTGTGCTGACATTATATTCTGCTGCTGGTGTTTCTTATTGTGGGAATGTTTAAATGCAGTGAATACCATATTATGCTTGGTATTGGAGCATTTTACCAATATGAGAACATGCATGTAGTATCTGACACTGATACAGTGTTGGTATCAGTACAAATTATGATGTACATCGGTACATCATAATTTGTAGGGGTGAGACAATTTTCAGGTTTAATTGAATCTAAAATAATATTTATTGAATTGCTTTTGATGAGGAAGATGTCAGGTTTACACTTGATGAAATGCACGCATTTCTGTATGTGAGGCGAGACTTGTAGCACTACAAACCTTATGAAGTCTGTGTGGTAAACATTAAAGTGTAATTGCAAATTCACTTTCTGTTTGTATCTTAGTTGTGCCTTAAAGCACCCATTCACAGAAGCAAGTATAGATGAGCTTATATTAGACAAAAATCCATTTGAAATGTATTTTTATATAGTGCAGAGATTTGTAGTATTCTCAATAGTATTTTCAATACATTATAATAATATTGATTGTTTAAAATTCTTTATTACATTGCTTGAAACGGTATAGAGAGAGAGAGAGAGAGAGAGAGAGAGAGCAAAAAAAAAAAAATATATATATATATATATAAATATATTTGGTGCAATACCAAAATGAATATTGTTAAACATTTTATATGTTGTAGATTTGTCTTTTGCATTGTAGTTTAAATGACAGTCAAAGTGTGTTGCATCTTTTTGCAAGTTTCATCATGCTCTCGCAAAAGCATTAAACTTCTCCAACAGCAATCTGTTGCCCATTCTGTGGGGACTACGGAGTTAGTAAGGGTGAAAATTGCCCTTTCTCTGGGTGATAATTTGTTGAAAGCCTCTCCATTTGACATTATAGGTGGATATGAAGTCAGCACTGGCTCTTTGGGCCTTGTATATTTGTCTCCTGACCTATGGTGGCAGTGCAGGGTGATGCTTCCTCCCCCCTAGACACAATGGTTTTTCAGAGAGGTGAAAACCAGCTGTCTGTCACCATCTGCCTTTTCTATAAAACCTCAGCCTCTCCCAGCTGTGTGCCATGTGACATTCAAAATGTTTTTGGCACCTTTTAATAGGAAGCAGCGCAGGAACTATGTGTATGGATTGGAACTGTCTTCCTTTCTCGTTTTCAGGCATATGGGTTCAAAGGGACTTTTTCCAGAGGCTTTTCCAGTATGCCACCAATAATCAGAACTGGAGAATAGAGAGATTGCTCATTAAGATGAGGGGGTTCCATGCATGCTTTTAAACAATGAACAATTTCAAGACTTTTGCAGAGGTTTTGTATATTATTCTTTTGAATGAAGTGATTTGAAACGTAATAGGTTTTAATCTGACATATCAGGAAATTGTGCAGTCAGGCTTCACCGCTCTAACAGTATTGAGGTCAACAAAGTATTTGAAATTCTGAAGTCAGAAACAATATAGGGGCGTTGTATATAGATATGGACTCTGGAGAAATATATTAACCTTCTTTGAAAGGCATGATGACATCAGGATATTTGATGAGTGGCCACTAAAATGAGAAATGTATATAGCTGGAAGCTATATTCTGCTTAACAGTTTCAGTTCACTCTGAAGGCTTCCTTGTGGACTAGAATTGTAATTAAGTTTGGGACTTTACAACAGTTCAGTCAGATATCTTTTAGGGATGTGCACAAGTACTTGAGTACTCGGACGTGACAGTGACAATCGATCATCAAAACGATGGTCACAGTGACTTTAAAAAATATATATCTTTTTTTCTGATTGGTTATTGCGGCATTTTTGGGCGGCACTTGAGGTCTGATTGCTTAGCTTTAGGACAGCATGCAGTCAACACTGGTGAAATAAAGCGAAACTATGGATTTGAAAGTGCGCAGTGATGCCTGGAATCACTTTGATCATGAAAATACAGTTAAGTGCAAGATGTGCAGCGCCAATCTGCCATATACATAACATAATAATGAGAACACTATTGTAATAGAATGTTGTGCTTCAGCTGCCGTGTTTCAGCGTTGTTGATACGGGAAGAGCGCACCCACAATGGGTGTTACACATTCAGACAAGCACAGTCAAGTTGGCTTCAAAAACATGCAGGGATGTCTGGAATCACTTGATAAAGTAGATGAAAATACAGTTAAGTGCAAGATGCGCAGTGCCAATCTGCCATATACATAACATTATAATGAGAAAACTATGTAATGTTGTAAATTCTTTGTGCTTTAGTTGCCCGTGTTTCAGAGCGTTGTTACGAGAAGAGCACATCCCCAACTGGACTAACACTTTCTGGCTATATTCACTTGTATTTGTGTCCTTTTGTGGAGATGCAATTTGTAATGTTACATTTATGTTGTGTATCTAAGATATCTGATTAATCTCATACAGGATGTGTCATATAGAATGGTCTTCAGTTTACTGGTGTTTTTTTACTCTTCAGCTTCACCTCATGCAGCTATTCCTTTTAGATGTTTGATGCATTATTGATAATCTAGCAGTGTTATTTTTCTAGTCATATTTTCACATTTTGTTATACACTACCGTTTGGGATCGGTAAGATTTTTAATGTTTTTAAAAGAAGTTTCGTCTGCTCACCAAGGCTGCATTTATTTAATTAAAAATACAGTAAAAACAGTAATATTGTGAAATATTATTACAATTTAAAATAACTGTTTTCTATTTGAAAATATTTTACAATGTAATTTATTCTCGTGTTGGCAAAGCTGAATTTTCAGCATCATTACTCCAGTCTTCAGTGTCACATGATCCTTCAGAAATCATTCTAATATGCTTATTTGCTGCTCAAGAAACATTTATTGTGTACAATTGTACAAAATATTTGTCTACAATATTTTTTTAAGGATTCTTTGATGAATATAAAGTTCAAAAGAACAGCATTTATTTGAAATATAATCTTTTGTAACATTATAAATGTCTTTACTGTCACTTTTGATCGATTTAATGCATCCTTGCTGAATAAAAGTATTAATTTCTTTAATTTCTTTTCAAAAAAAAAAAAAAAAAAAAAATTCTTACTGACCCCAAACTTTTGAACGGTAGTGTATAATGTTACAAAAGCTTTGTATTTCAGATAAATGCTGTTCTTTTGAACTTTCTATTAATCAAGGAATCCTGAAAAAAACATTGATAATAATAAGAAATGTTTCTTGAGCAGCAAATCAGCATGTATAAATATATTCAAATAGAAAACATTTATTTTAAAATGTAATAATATTTCACAATATTACTGTTTTACTGTATTTTTAATTAAATAAATGCAGCCTTGGTGAACAGATGAAACTTCTTTTAAAAACATTAAAAATCTTACCGATCCCAAACTTTTGAACAGTAGTGTACATATTTTCATGTCATTTTTTTTTTTTTGTCAACACTTATTTACATAACAGTGTTTTAATTCAAATATTTTCATTATCGACCATGATGGACACAACCCGCCCCCAAGTACTCGAGTACTCATTTTTGAGACCTATCAGTACTCGAAATGAAAAATTTACAAAAATGCCCATCACTAATATCTTTAACTGTAGCAGCTTGATTTACATACAGTAGAAAGCATTTCAGTATATTTATAAAATAGCAGGCACAAATTTTGATCATATGGGTAAGGAATGTACTCTATTTAACTGTTTAACTTGCCCTATTTGGTTGGACATGTGCTTAAATGTATAGATGTGGTGTTTGAAAGCTTCACTGTCTTTGCTTACTGAGAAATATAGTATTAATAGAAATGACTGTACTCAATGTACTGTATTAATCACTGTTATGTCAGTCCTTGAATGGAAAATTTCTTTTCTCAATGGTAGTTTCTCCTTTTTGTCAGTAGACGTTTGAGATTGAAGTTCACATATGAACATAGCTTTGTTGAAACAGAATTATCCTGCAGTTCTTTTATCTTGATTCTCTAAAATGTTCATATTTTGAACTCTTCTTTTTGACAAA
Source organism: Mylopharyngodon piceus (assembly GCA_039654765.1). Taxonomy (NCBI): domain Eukaryota; kingdom Metazoa; phylum Chordata; class Actinopteri; order Cypriniformes; family Xenocyprididae; genus Mylopharyngodon; species Mylopharyngodon piceus. Next base: position 27,430,495 of record CM077440.1, read on the forward strand.
ATTGCAAGTTTAGACTCCCCAAGAGTGATTTCATACGACACCCAAAAAAAGGACCCAACTCAAAATTTTCCAAGTTTTTTTTTTTTCCAAGATTCCCACAGACCTTGAAATTGATCTTCCATGAATATTTAAACACCTTTCCTTTATTATCCTCCTGAAACAAAGGTCAAATGTGCCTTTAATGACCAAATTTTAATGAAACACTATCTGCTGCTTTATCATTGAAAAGGCATTAGCTTACATGCTTAGTGTGGCTTGAAGTTTTTAGCAGTACATTAAAGAATTCCAGGTGTGAGTTTACACGAGCATCGGCAAGGTGGAGATGGCATTGCATCAAGATCACAAAACTGAGGAACAAGCGGCCATTGGCACTCTGACCCCTTTAATTGTGTCATCTCATCTTTCCGCTGTGCTCTCCCTTTCTCCCTTCCTTTCTCTCTCCAGCTTACAGCCGCTTGTAATTACAGCATCTCTCACTTTGCTCCCCAGAGGCACATCAGCACAATGTTCTTACAGTAAGGCAGGACTCGTCGTGCCACAGTTAAGAGCTGAAGCCTGTGTCTCACGCTGTTTAGCAAAGACTGTAAAAAAAAATATCACATCAGTGCTTGTCTCAACCAGACGCCCCACTACTTCGGAGATGGTCACAGTTGTTACTGACATTGGACTTTTTCTAAATAGAAATTGGCAGGTAAAGACTAACATCAGATGAGAGTCAACCCAAGCTATGACAGCTTTTATATTGATGATGAAAGGGGGTGTGATTGTGACAGTAATCATTATTATAGAAATGAGGAAAAACCCATTAGTCATCATCAAGCATTTGCATTGGGGTGTTAATTCCAATTGGCTAGAATGATACCCTGCAGCTCTTGTGAAAGTGCTTGATTCATTATCAAGTTGAATTCTCATTGCCCTCTGACTGCCAGTTAAGTAAGAGGCTGTCTCATTCATATTAGCCACTGAGCCTAATGTTTATAGAGCCGTTAGCCTGCTGAATAGGTTGTGCCACTTTTCCTTCACTTCCTCTTTTTCCTGTTCAATATGTTAAACACATTGCTTACAGATCTTGACCTTGGTAAAATGCTTCAATAAAATGGAAAAAAAGTTCAAACTCAAGGAAATTGTGAACAATAGCTGAAATGAGAACCTGAAAATATAGTATGGGCAGATGATGACTATCCCATTGTTATATATGTGGTTACTCTTGACAGCATGTCGTTTTTCTAATTCAGACATGAGTAATTACAGCTGGACTTGCCTAGCTAATAGTGACCTACAAACAGCTGAAATTGGAGCAGTATAAATGAAGTGGCCATCCAACGGAGCCCTCAATTATGCTCTCCATAAATAGATGCTTGAATACATTGATCTCTTTTTCAAAGTATGCTGAAAAAAAGCAGCACATTTCTACGCAAAATGAATCAGCATCATCACAGAGCTGTACTTTCAAGTATGTTATATAGTGATAACTTGTGAAATTCTTCTTATCATAATGTGTTTTTGAGTGTCACTGTCATTGTGTTTTGTGTAAAGAATTTTAAGGATCATTATTTCATCCGTGTTCATAGACATCGTCTTATTCTTCAGAGATCCTCATTTTAAGCATTGTTCACAGCAACCTGTCCTCATTTTTACACAGAATTATTCTGAGAGCAGAAAAGCACGCAAGAACAGACCAGAACAACCGCCCTGTGCACGGGATTCACTGTGTGGTTCAGTTGGAGTGTCTGGCTTCCCATACAGCTCATAACTAAAAACAACCGGCTGTAAGACAGAGATGTTCTAAAATATTCAAAACAAATTTTAAAATATACAAAATTAATAGATTTAAACAATCACTCTTTTTGCTTATGTTCTATTCATTACCTCCTTATGTAGATAGTACCTAAGCACCTAAGGTTTATAGTTTGCTGCATTTTTGTTTTGTAACCCCCTGATTTTGGATGTCTGAAATGTCCCCCCACCCCCACAGTATGTGCCTGGTGAAATTAGAGTACGTTTTACTAAATCCACCTTTGGAAATTGATTAGGTTAATATACTGTTCATAGTATAATAGTACAATAAACAGTGCAGTTCTTGCAGGGACACTACGGTTTATTCTCTACTTTGAATCAGTTAATCATTGCAGGGAGGAAGCATTATGTATAAACATATATATATATATATATTTTTTTTTTTTACCTTTAACACAGCAACACTAAAATGTAAAAGAGTATAAATCAGGAAAAAGGCTAATAATAATAAAAAAATAATAGTAGTGGCATTGATTGCAAGAAATGCCAGAGCTTATTATTTCGCTAGAACTTGGCATGCAGAACAGGTTTTCTTGCCAAATTCGTCTAGAAATGAATGTAGTGTTTGATTTTGACTTGAAAAGCTTTTTTTTCCCTTCTTTCTTTCTTCACTACTTCTTCTTTTTTTTTCTTTTTTTGGTCTGCACCTTTAATACTAAGGATACCTTGACTTTATAGAAAAAAATAAGAAAAACACAACTTTCTGTGGTTCATCATGTTCAAAATGCATTCAGGCATGACACGCTGCACGTGTCGTAACCAGCCAGGAAGATTATTGTGCTAAATGAGCGGCATTAACGTCTTTGATAAATTGTTTTTAAATCTGCTTGTAATTTCATTGGCAGTAAATTTCCACAACTCAGAGAGCAGTCATCTATTCCTCAATATCAGCTTACATGACCCCTCCCAACTCGGCTTCTAACTGTGTTAGCTCCAAAACTAAAGTGGTCATTAGGTGTTTTTTTTTTCTCTACGGCTCGGCAAGTAATGTTGGTAAAATGCTAATGCTTAATAATGATCCCTTCGTCCATTTCTGGATTACTTTTCAGCTGAATGGCAATGCATCAAAACATAAAGCATTTTGAGGCTCATTAAGGAGGCATTATACGATGAGGTCTGCGGAGCGGTCACACGGGCCTGGTGATGGATGTGAAAGCGATCCGCTGCTGAAACCCGGTTAGTTCGAGTCTCTGCGGTAAAGAGGGCTGCTCTCTGACATGAAGAGGAGGAGGGGGAGGGCCCGCCACCGGACCCGGCCCATCAGAGCATCATTAGTGTCCACTTTGAGCCAGTGACAGGAATTCCATTCCAGACTGAACTCCAGACCTGAGTGTGGGGTGGTGATAGCTTGCAGAATCACACGCATGGGAGTAATAAAGGGCTTTATGCAGTGTTGATGCTGTCTTCCAGCATAAATGTAGAAGTATATATAATCAGAATCGATGGGTTGCCTGAACGCCATTGTAAAATAGCTGATATATGCACAGTCCCTGCACATCTGTTAAATGCCATATTGATATGCCTAATGGTTATCTGTAAAATAAAAAATAAATAAATAAAAGATTAGTTATTCTGTGCTTGCACCTGACATGTGTGACATGGCATGACATGTCAAAAATAAACCGCTCCCATTATAATTAACGAAGCGGTCTATACTGGAAGCGTACTCTGCTCAGTCTGCAGAGTACATTATAGTTCACAGCTTAGTGTCAGATTTCACGGTCTAAAAGGTATAGCAGAATCTCTACCGGTTAACATTTCTACTGCTGCAAAGTATATACTGCCATACTGCCTTTAGTACTATACTGGACTGAGTCAGCTGTTGTTTAATTTGTGGGTTTCATTGATAAATTTAAATTTTGGTTTAAACTCAATTTCCAATGTCCTTTAAATTCCTCCGGTCTTGAAGAGGCCTTACAGCCTTCCTCTATAGATTTATTGTCTACTTAACAAACTTGTGCATTTGTTTCATTGATCAACATTAGAGCTGAATCCTCCCATGGACTGCTGTAGGCTTAAAAAACTCTTTGCTGGACACAGCATAATCAGCCTGCATGCCTTTGACGATTGATTTTAGATTCTCTTTCCTTAGACTTGTGATTATCTATCTGAGGTTAATGGTGTAACAAATATTAGCTTGCTCTTCTATTGAGTCAGGGTGGTTTGTTTTGCCACTGAAGAAACCCAAGACCTGTGCTTTTTAAGATATCTGTCAGGGCTCTTCTTTAGTCAGGGAGCACAATAGCAGAAATATGCATAATTACCTCGACTCCTTTTTCTCTGACCTCTCAGAAGTGTCTGCTAAAAGCAGACAGTCTCTTCCTCGAGTGTCATATCCAGCACTTCCCTTCTCTTTTAATTTTTGGTATCAGGGCCACATTGCGACTGTGACAGAATATGCTTTTTTTATTATGGCATGACAGGCCTTTATGGTGATAAAAAAAATTTGGCTCTTTATAGTATCTCAAGTATTTTTTTATCAACATTGTTGATCTGACATGTCTGTTGTTCCACACTGGCATATCCGCCTCATTACCATAACCTCTTAATTGATGAATGCTCACCCATTAAGTATGAATCCTTTGGTTCGACTTCAGCTGTGAAACAGATATTAGCTCTAGAAAATGTAAGAGGGATAAGTGTGGTGTGGTTTGGTGATTGTAGTTCTGTTGTATTTTTGTGTTTGCAAGTATTGACCCAAAGCTGGCCAATATGACTCCTTTGCCCATGTATTTGGATCCAACTTATGTCCCTTGCCTCCAATTTTAAGAGCATGTTTGCTTGTTTATTCCTCCTGGTGTGGGAGCACTAGTCTTCATCGCTGTCAGCTGTGTCAGTTGAGTGTTAAAGAGAGGACTGGGCTTGGAAGCTGTGGTGAAGAAACACTCCTCTGAAACCCTGCTCACCCGTTTGTTTTACGATGCTTCATAAAAGTGTCATCATTGGTGTCAGTGCGATGGTGTCCTCTACGTTCCCGTTCTGCAATTTGTGACAGCTTATATTGCTCAAAACCACACGGCTTCAATGAAAGCCTCAAGGCCGCTACCCCCTCGGCCCCGTAACTGGTTGTCCTAGGTTTGTTCTTGATTGGTGTGCTCAAAATGATTTAAACTCCCAGAATGCCCAGCTTGTAAGATAGGGAGTATTAAACCTTCTTTTATTTATGACTGGCTACAAAAAGACATGCATTCTTCCAGCTCAACATCAAGATAAAAGATGTGTTCCTCACTTCCCTTGTTATCATTTGCTTGGCATCATCCAGTCATCTTTTTATTCAAACCTAATAAAAGCGTAGAGCTTTTTTATGTGAGAAAGCATGTGGATGAAGGCCAAAATATTGATCTACATGATTTTTCATGTATTATTAAGGAGAGCAGACTGTCTCATTGTTCGACCAGATAACAAAGGTTTGTTATTTATGGATTGCATAGCTTATGAATGCAGTGATGCTGTGCATATGGAGAATTTGAGCCCAAAATTGATACCGTAAACCACACTATGCATCTTTAGATGCTTAACGTAGGGTCTATATTTTCCCTTTAAAGATTTTGTATTTCTGTAAACCATGAAAGAAATTGAATAACAATAATTTTGTTTTACTGATGGTCACAAGGCCCCTGTTTGGTTTGAATTCCATTTAAGATTGCATCGTATTTAAGACAGTTGATGTGATTTTACAATAACATATAGTTTCTAAATAAAAGTGTAGTTTATGCATGTTTAATAATGTAATATTGACATTTTATTCAAAATAAAATTATTAAAAAAAAATAAAATGTTATTTTTAAATGTTATACAAACTTTTCTGAGATTTGTATGATGTGCAAAAGACAACATCATGACTCTCAAACTGTTTTTTTGTTGTTGTTGTTGTTTTTGGATAATATAAGAAGCACATCTGTGCCTGACAGTGTATTACATGAGACATTAGTCTCTCACTGTCTGTCTTATACATAGAGCATACAAATTGGATGTGTGCAGTCTGTTTGAGAACTTTTTTTTCAGCCAGTATCCAAGAAAAATGCCTTGATAAATGTGAACACAAATATGCATTATTATTATATTATTATTATCATTGATATTTGAATTTTCTCACATTGTGCATTCACAATTAGGAAATGCATACGTAAAAGATACATTTGTAATCACGTTTGTATTTTAGCTGCAATATGCTTTACATACAGTAGTTGCTCTTGTCCGTCTGGATTTCTCAGTGTGCATCTCATCAAACATCGGAGTGGGTACAGCATATGTCTCATTAAGTGTAAACGTGAGCTCTTTCCGGAAAGATATCATCATCATGCAACATTCACATTTTAATTTGATTAAACCTGAATCATTTCATGTGCATGCTGCTTTTTCTTCATGACAAGGTATCAGATCTGTTTAAATGTTCATATGTTCATTCCCCCAAAAAATTGGTGGTGGGGGGAGATACTGTATGATGGTTACTGGTTACTGTATGATGATTGAAATCGCAAAATTGCCTTAAACTATCACTAAATAAACTGCAAACTGTTCCATTTTCCTATAGTACTTTCATGCATGGTTTGCTTCAGACAGCGCTGCATAAGCTCGAGGTGCCATCTGTGGGACATCCTTAGCATGTTAGCCAGGGTTCAAAGCGCCAAATGCGAGTAAAAATCGGCATTGAAACAGTGTTTCTCGCCAGTTGCTGTGTTCATTTTCAGTTTCGATTGACAGTAAAGGCTACTCTGCAACTGCTGTGTGTTTGACTCGCTTATAATATGCATTTGGGAAGGCAAAATGTGCTAACCATCTTCCCAAATTCATAATGAGAATCATTTAGAACTCTGTTCTTAACAAAGAGAAGCATTAAGGTTTCCTTGCGGTTTTCCACCAAAATAGAAGCTCAATGATTTAACGTATGAAAGCAACACAAAGCCCACATAACATATACACATATCAAACACTTGTTGTTTTATGTTAAAGTGCCCCTATTATGCTTTTTTTTGGGATATTACCTTTCATGCAGTGTGTAATATTGTGAATGTAAAAGGTCTGCAAAGTTTCAAAGATCAAAGAAATAATCAATTCTGAACTGCTGAAACGAGTTGTGATTCCAGTCTCACTTCCTGTTACACACCTATGTAACAATGTAACAAATTTGGGTAACACTTTATTTTACAGTGTCATTGTTACACGTTACATGTAGTTACTGTAGTAACAACTATATATTATGCATAATTGCATGCAATTAACCCTAAACCAAACCCTCAACCTAACCCTAACCCTATAGTAAGTACATGTAGTTTATTATTATATATAGATATATCATACAACTTAAATGTATAATTACACTGTAACACGGACATCTTAAAATAAAGTGTAACCCAAATTTGCCTAATGCCAGCTGGAGATGAAATTTAGATATGTTAAAAGGTGTTTTGTTTCCAACATGTGCTGCAAGTGGTCGACCAATCTCAACAGACTGGGCCATCTCACCAATCAGAGCAGAGTTGGCTCGCAGAAAGGAGGGGCAATCCTGTATTGAACTGTTTGCAGATTATTTGAGAAATGAGGTGATGTGCAATGTGTATTTTCATTGAAATAAAAATGTTTTTTGACCTTGAATTCATGTAAACCTATTGTAGGAGACCTCCAAAATAAGAGTAGGAACATTTAAAATAGCATAATAGGGGCACTTAAAAAATATGTCAGAAAATTGGCATTTAAAAGCAATAGTTTGCATTTAAAAAGACGGTTTTGTTACTGTGTTGTTTGCACAGGAGATTGTCTGAATGATTGTTACAAAGATGTAGTTGAACAACTAAAATGAATAAAAACCATTGAGCAACTATGTGATTGAAAATATTTCTTGAGTGTAATAAGATTTAGTGCTTTGTGTTTATAATCCATAAATACAAGTTTTTGTCATATGGCTTATAAGGAACAGTGCCTTTTGAAAAGCTTATAGCTTAAATCACTTTAGTATGTTTATGCTTTTTAACCATCATTAACAAACATGTTTGATTTGTTTAACATCATATTAATTAATAATGCATATTTTATGTTCCTGTTGACCTTAAAATAAATTACTTTGGTCTTTTCTCATTAAAAAAAAGCAATACAAAATCTAATCTAATTCAGTCAGGTTTTGACTAAACATTTTAATGAGTGTTAAGATGAATCTTTGATTTAATACTCATTTTAGTGGAATACTGTTCAATTATGTATAAGAAAACATGTAAAACTTAGATTTAGGCAAGCTTATGGTCACTTTCCCCAAAAGTGCCAGATGAAAGAGTTTTGTTGTGTAAATTATTTAAAAGAGGGTAGCCAAAAGTTTTCACGGTATTTATGTGTGACAGTTTCCAGAAAAGCGTGTAAAAGACTGCACGACAGACATTTTATACTATGCGAGAAATACGCAGTGACAACACAATGGCGATGCATATGGGGCTTATTCAAACTACTGTTTAATTGGTTGCCCTTGTCATGGAAACAACATACTACTAGTCCGTGTGCTACACTAATACAGAGATTTACAGATGGTACAATACTCTGTTTTGTGACAGTGTGTCTTGCCTAGGCGATTTAGAAGTGTAACTGAAGTGACAGAAACGGTAAACAGGTTCAGCAGCAAAGTACTCTCAGCCGTACTGTATCACGTCAGTATCTATTGAAGAGAACAAATCTAATCTCATTTATAGTCTTTATTTGCCTTGACAAATGTGTGATGCTTATCGGTAGTATTCGAGACGTTAAGCTGTTTGCAAAAGCAATGCCTTATTCCCGTAGGATGTTGTCAACCGTATAGATGTCAGGTCAGTTCAGTGAACACAAAAGGCAGTAAGTGCTCATTGCAGTCCGTGTCAGTAGGAAAGCACACAAGACGCTGCTGCTCATGCAATGTAATACAGCAGCTTTTATGAAAATGGATTGGTTTGTCATGAGGCCTAGAGCAGAGTCTGGGCTTTTTCTGGACCCTGTGCATTTATCTCATCAGTAGCAAATTGATCAGAGGTCATGGCATTCATGTGGGTCACTGACAGACAGCTTGATCAATTCTGGTGGGTGTCTGAATGGAAGACGTCAGAGGAAACATGTTGATGTTCCTAGTCTGTGAAGATATTTGAGTCATGACTAGTGGAGAGGGAGATGTTTTACATAGACCTCTAGTTTGCTCTCCCTTTAGACCGTGTGTTTCTCTATGCATTTAAATGCTGCAATGTCATACTCTGCCCGTATCTGCAGTGTAATATTTCATAGGAATTATTTTATTCAAATTTTTGTGGAGACGTTAATTCTACATTTTTTTGTGTCTTACTAAATATACTTTTATTTTACTCTTTCCATACCATTGATGAGATTTTTTGATGAAACACCCAAATTCATCTGTTGATTAATACAAAATGAATGAAGCTATATAGGTTCTCTAGAGCTAGAATATAGGTCCTCTTATTTCTTTTGATGTATTCACTGTTTAGATATTAGGGGTGAAATGGTTCAGATTACTCACAGTTCGGTTTTTATCACGGTTTTAGGGTCACGGTTTCGGTGTGTGCTATGTTCCGTAAAAAATTGGAGAATTGTCAAATAAAAATAAAGAAAATAAAAACAAACCTAGCTACAAGAAACAGCACAAATAAATACATGAGAGCTAAGATACAAATAAAATAAACAATGCTTTACAGGTTTTTCAGGTATCTAACAATAGTTTTCAGAATAAAGTAATCAAATATAAAATAACACTGCATATAAACTTCTTTGAATAAATTAAATAAAGATTAAACATTATTGAAGTTACAAAAGCTATTCAGTCAAGAGTAGTGAGTGATTTCTTTGTCTAATGTTGTTTGATTAACATTAAAAACAGAGAGCAGGAATATTAGACTGCTGTCCCTTTAAGACATAATTCAAAGATCCAGTACACTGATACTGATACACATGCATTGTATGTCTCGTTTTTCTCTTAAGAATTAATTTGTTAGGATACTCGTTAAGATGGGCATTTTGACATAATTTTTGTGTGAATTCGTCTGTTCAGGTGCAAGACTTGAAAGAGTATTTGCACACTGTGACGCGGCTCTCCGTTTACGTGCTTCGGATGAATACACACACACACTCACACAAATCTCCTCACAGCACACGTGAGTTCTCTTTCGAGTCTTACGGTTGAATGTATAAATTGCCAAGATTTAAATGAGTTTAGTTTAAACACAGCAACGTGAGCTGTTCATGTCTCACCTGCGCTATCAACACCCGGGTGATGACGGCGTAAATGATTGGTCATAGAGCATTCGGCATTCGTATTGAACATTTGTTTACAGTGACTGTTTTGTCCATGTTCTTTTGATCATCGCTGTTGGAAAGTATTAACAAGATGAAAAAAACGAAAATAACCGACATGGGAAAATTACGTCGGTTAGAGGCTCTGAATTTCGGTTTCGATTACTTTTCAATTGATCGTCCAGCCCTAGTATGTAGAGTATTATATATAAACATTAAAATAAATAAATAAATAAATAAATAAATATTTGTCATTTTGACATATCCCTTTTCTTAAAAAATTGTTTAATCTAATGTTTGGTTTATCTGGTTTCCCTTTTATTAAAAAAGGAAAAGAAAAAAAATAATAATAATAATATATATATATATATATATATAATATATATTTCAAATGTGATTCAAAACCATTTCTAGATGTACTGTAAAAAAAGGTGAACATGGAGATTTTATGACATTAATAGATTGTGGGCACTTCCTGTCCTTGCCTGTGATAAATTACCATTTCTTTATGGCTTTTGTGCTCGTTATCGGCTAATGTGTTACATTACATGCAAGAAATGTGCTTTGAGAGAAGGTGAGAGAAAAACAAAATGTTATAGGAAACAAAATCTTCCTAACCCTAATGCTTTTAAATAGCCATATTATAGCACCATGTGTGATTTAATTGTAGATACTGTAGAGTAGCAAAGCTGCAAATACTGCTAAATAGGACAGTTGACAGTGCATTGTTTGTTGTAACAAAAAGACAACGATTTGACAAGGTAGCTTCTCTTTAATGAGGCTCTGTGGTGGTATAGCATGAAATAAAATTGAGACATGTTTTTTGTAATTCATATTCAGCAGCTCATTGCTTTGGCTACCAAAATCTTGGCCATGAATGCTTCCAATTAAAGCTCGGCAAAGCACACACAAACTGTGCGTTTCCCATGGTTGTTAAAGTCAAGCGTAAAAACTGGGGAGAAAAAAACTCTTATAAAAGCACCATGTATTCTAAGTCGTTGAATTTAAAGTAATTGAAACTCTTCCCTCCGCTGCAACTGTCAAATGTCATTTTCATTTAGCGTTTTCAAACCCCGTGTTGTGTTTGATTACGACAGTCGGCATGGTAAAACTCTTTTCAAGTTGTATCAATTTTCCCATTATTATGCATAATCTGTAAATAAAGGTCTGTGGTTTTGTTTAAAAGGACTGTATTTTGTTTGTTTATTGGTTATTCTGAATGGTGGCTTTCTTGCTGTACCGATTAGAGCTCTGGAGTAAAACTTGTAATTCACTCACAGTAACTAGAATTTAAAACTTGGATGAGAAATGGCTCAGTAAATAAATTGTAGTTGTAATACACTAGGTGTTGCTCGGGGCATTCTCTTTTCATTTTTGCAATCATGCGTACTCTGTGTATTGACCTATAAATTGTGGGCATCAGGGAGCCGCTGTTAATGCGGGGTATTGAAATCGCCTTTGAATGCACGCCTGCTTTTCACTTTTACTTTCAAATTTGCGATCATGCATACTCTGTGTATAGGGAGCAGTGTACTGACAGTGTACTGACTGCACATTTTACAAGGTTGCTCTGGATCTGTTATTCTCTTATTATTCTCTTATTTCTTATACTGAGCTAATGACATGTTCTTTCCCTTAAAACTACCCATCACAAACACACACATAAATGATTCTCAATACATCTGAAGTTTTTTCAGCAAGAGTCCATCCATGACTGCTGAACACATGACTGCTGTTATTTTTTTTTTTTTTTTGTATATCTTGTGGTACTTATCTGTTATGTCTAATGAATGTTTTTCAAAAACCAGAATTATTAATAATTAAATTAAATTCTAATTATCAGTTTTTGTAAATCGATACAGCTTAGTTTTGATGAAGAATGACTGTTGTGTAATCGATACGAAGATTAATGTGAGGATTGACCAGGATCTGTGGAATGCTTTGGAAAATCTGATGTGGATGTTTACATCAATTCCAGTAAGTGTAAAAAAATAAGCAAAGAATATTTTGTTTTCTGTTTGTCATTCTCTGTTCTATTGCTATTCATGCACCATCATCATCATGGAATAATTTAGCAAATGTGTACATGTGCCTCGTAGTGTTTATATATTCTCCTTAGATCTAGCTTATTTATGTTCATTCCACTTCTAGTAAATCAATTTTATCAATTATCCTGAACATAATAAATTACTTTTTTGTTTGTTTTACACATTACAGCACCTGTATGCCAGTCAGCCCTCTCAATAGGGAGTCTTTGTTGGGTAGACCTGAAGGCAGAGGCAGTGCTATAGTTTCTTTAGCTGTTCACCCCTAACCTCCCCTCTTCCATTTTTGGGCTGAAAGGGACCTTGAGATGCACGTGGACAGAGGACAGATCAGGTTATAGATAAAACATCAATTCCAGTTCTCTGAAGAATAGAACACAACATAACTCCGGTTGGTGGTATTGCCTGAGCTTGCATAAGACAGAAGACTTTGCTAGAACTTTCTCAATCCTGAAAAGGTCAGAGGCCTCTTGACAGAAAAAATAAATAAAAAAAATAAAATAAAATAAATCTGTCAGGGTTATTGTCAGGTAATGTGAATTTTGGGGATATGTAACTGATGTTTTATTGTGACATTTTTAGAGGACTTGATTGTGTTGCTCTCAGCACAGGCTAATTAATCTTGTTGATATTTTGATTTTATATGCAAGTGAAGCTTTTGGGTTTTCTGTAATCCTCTTGATTCAGAAAACAATCACACTTGTCAAGCGCTCCCATGAGTCAGGCTTCTTAATGCTCTCACTGTCTCTTGTAAATGTAATTAAATGATTACATTTGTCTCTGTTGTGAATAAACTGACAAATTAGAGGTCGAGAGATAATGACAAGAATAGATGTGCAACCAAAACATGCTCTCTTATTGAGTGAGAGCACTGGGCGTGCGGTAATTACACACTTGTCCATTTACGTGAGTTGACAAATCTGATTGTGTGTTTGTAGTCTTAAACTGAATGCATTTAAGATGCTGCTGTGAGCGAGGACATGAGTACTGTACAGCGTGGTGTGTCTTTTGATGGCATTAATTACATTCCTGTGTCATTCAGTCAGGCTAGAGATAGGGCTTTCTGTATCTCTTTGGCAATCTGTGATTATCATGTTTGATGCCATCTCTCTTTGCTCTCGGTGCTGTTTATCTTCCTAACGGAGCATTTGATTCCTGTCTCTTTTCTGTTCCTATATTCAGTTGTGCGGCTCAGTCATTTTGTGTGACACTTGCTCTTATTTTTTTGTTTCATTTTAGCAGTCGAAATTGCAACATGTAGCTTCTTAGCTTTGCAGTCTTTGCTACTTGCATTATTACGGATGCACTATGCACTTTTTTTGAGTAAAAGTATTATTATTGGTCCTTGCTGATACAATATTGTGTTTTTCAGGGTTACCATTTAAGGGCATAAAAAGTCTTAAATATCCTAAAAAAATATCTGTGTTATTATTACAAAAGTTGTAATTTGGGGGATAAACACACCAGGGATGATAAGGTAGGTTCACACTGTCCCAATGGAGTTATGAGCAAAGTATGGTGTGGAGCGGCAGCAGTTTCCCCTACCCACTTGAAGTAATCTGTAATCAATCCGTTCTAGTTTGGGATTTTCATTTACCGCTCCTCACTTACTCCCCACTCACTTGCTCCATCGCAGAATATGTGCCCAACTATGCTCCCCTATAAAGGTTTTGGGTAACAATTCACTTAAAGCCTTTATGTTTAATGCATTATAAAAGTATTCATTATGTATGTTATAATGCATTATATCTTTTCAAAGTTAAAATGTATTATGATATTTACAGATTCCTTGTTACATCTGAAATTGTTTGTTTGTCGTGTTTTAATGCATTATACTTTCTAAAGTACACACACACACACACACACACACACACACACATTTGTTTTTGTGAATTGTGGGGACATTCCATAGGCGTAATGGTTTTTATACTGTATAAACTGTACAGTATACAATACTGTATTTTCTATCGCCCTACACTACCCCTACCCCTAAACCTACCCATCACAGGAAACTGTGCACATTTTTACTTTCTCAAAAAAACTCATTCTGTATAATTTGTAAGCCTTTTGAAAAATGGGGACATGGAGTAATGTCCTCATAAGTCACCCTCTCCTTATAATACCTGCCATACCCATGTCATTATACAAATTTGTGTCCTGATATGTCACAAAAACACGCACACTCACACTCACTCTCTCTCTCTCTCTCTCTCTCTCTCTCACACACACACACACACACACACACACACAGATACTTTTCATTTCTGACACCCGCTTGTCACAGAGAAGAACTGAATTTACATGTACATTTACATTTAGATTTTTTATTCTCTATTATGTTTATCAAACAATATTAACATACAAAGAAATAGAGGGTTTGGATTCTTACTCTGCTATTCACTATTTTCATTCGTATTGTTTGTATGCTGTCACTTAATGTTTTGCTAACACAAAATGAATTGTGATAGTGTGGGAAGAATCAAACAGATCGTTAACGTTTTGCACCATATGCCACACCATATTTCTGTATGTATGAAAAGTATGTATAAATCTATAGCTTTGATTGAGTTATGTTATTATAGTTTTATTATTTCCAGAGATTATCCCAAATTAAGCCAATTTATTGTATTATTTTTTTTATCTGTTTGTTTAACATTAAATAATAATAACAATAAAAAAAAAATAAAAAAAAAAAAAAATAGTTAAATGTTGTCTGAATATGCTATATTCATTCAAACTTCTAGGGCTGCCCCCGACTAAAGATTTTTGTAGTCGACTAGTAGTTGTTTATTTAAGCCATTAGTCAACTAATCGCATGTTTATATTAATTTACTTAAATATATACTGGGGGAATACTAAACCATAATGAGCCATATATATATATATGTATATTTATACTGTATGTATGTATATATGTGTGTGTGTGTATATATATATATATATAGCCTATTCCGCTCTCAAGCGCATGCATAAAGCTTGCCGCAAAGCACCGGCATATGTGATGATTATGATTCTGTTGGAAAGTATAGCAAGGATACCTTTTAATTATTTATTAATAAACTAGTGTTTTCTGAGTCAGTGTCGGCTGCAAAGATGAAGTTGACGATGCCACCTCGCTATCTCCTGAGTATAGTGGACACGCCTTTAGAGACAAATGCACATTTCATACAGTTTACATAATCACAGAGTATTTTTTTCGATTTGAATTGGTTTGTTTAAAAGTAGACATTTCAAGCTTTCTGTAGATATATTTCTGTGAGGCAAGTAGCCAATACGTTGACTTTAGGTTCATTTTTGTGACGTGCATCCTGTTTGTTTTCTTTATTTTACAAAAGCACAACGTTTCGTTGTTATTGTGATTTTACACAAATAAAAGTGAGTTACAGGTTCGAATGATGTATTACTCTTATCTGTATGACCAAAAATTACGCTGTTATCAGGAAAAAAATGCAAGGAAAAAAATTCCATGTCATGTAGTAATCGCACTAATACTTAAGCTTCCACACTCTGCACAAACACTTGGATATGCGGCTAATAATAGCTCACATTTATCTAGGTTAACGTTAGAGCGAGCGGCCAAGTTACATGTTTCAAATGATAAGCCATATTTGAGGTCGATGGATGATAGGCCTGACATACTGTAATTACCACAAGGATCAGCCATTAATGATCTCTCCCTCATGGACTGCGTCACTTCGCCACTTCCTGTGGAGTTTTTTTTTTTTGACTAACCGACTAATACAATTTTGGTCGATAAGCCTCTTCTCGTCGACTATTAGGGGGCAGTCCTACAAACTTGCTAGCGGTACAAAAAGGGAGAACATTCTATAAAAAACACCTTCATACCCTTGATGGTTTGTGCCAGTGTTTACTCAAAGATCAATGGTATCAGAGTGTTTTAACAATAATTATGACAAACTATTCAAATTATTGATTTGACAAGTAGGGGATGCTTTGCGCTATAGAGTTTGAGTTATTCTCAAGCTTTCCAGTAACAACAATAACAGAAGTGTTGCTAATACAAACATTTAGTTGTCAAAGGTCCATTCAGTGCCTTATCTTGTGTACAACAGTAGCTGCTGCTGAGGTGTAAACAAGAGTTCCGACAAAGCCTTTACATTTATCATTCACACACACAGCCTGACAGGGTTAGCATGTCACCCATTTGCCTACCCCATTCATCCCCACTTAAATGTGTAACTCAAATTGAACTGCGCAGAATGGCAGCTTGACTGTGGAGGATGTATCATCACTAGCGGATTTGTTGTAGGTTTGTGGATTGTTCATCTGCAGCTGCATATGAATAAATGAGATAAGCAAACCAAACAGACAGGTGGTAGACATGGAGGCCATATCTGCTGAAAAAGGAGGGAAATCTAAGGTAGAGTTACAGAAATGCATCAAGGTTACAAACCCAGACAAACAAAAGCAAAGAAATTGAAGTGGCCTTAAGGCCAAACTTATCAGGCTTCTACATTGCAGATTCTTGTGTTGAGCGGTTGTCGTCTGTAATGAATTCTCTACAAACGAGGGATTATTGTCATCACTTGAACGATGTGCATTGCCTTGAGAGGAGCAATCAGCATCTTAGTGTTAGGTGTGTCATTTTACAAACTGGTTGAAATGCTGTGTTTACATGTAAAATAGGAGTTGTGTGTTTTCTGTAATGCAATAAGAGTGAAGCTGAAGAGTGAAGTCCAGTCAGGAATAAAGGCATTTCTAAATTGATTTTTATCTCTTTTTGTTTATTATAAGCATAGTGCTCTGATTTTGTGTACATTTACAATTAGCATTCTTCTTCCATGCTTTGGAAGTCTCACTTCATTGCACCTTTTAGCATGAAAGCTTGTATGGAAATAATTTACAGGAATTTAATTCATTCTTCTTGCAAAATTATAGCTGAAACAAAAAAATAAAGCAGTGAACTATTTTCAAAGACTTTCAATGCAAAATATGAAATAGCCAAGGGTAACTACAGAAAATGTATTATTCCTGTTCTGGTAGTTTGTTATTAAGTAAAAAAGGAGGAAAGGATCCCTCCTAGAACTAGACAAGATAGATAGTGTAAGTGTATTTGAAGTAGTGAGATATATTGATATTCTGTAGAGAAGCTGTTTTACTTCTCTATGAAGAAGTGTCCATTCACAGTGCACTGTGCTACCCCCCCTTCCCAGCTCACCCAGTGAAACACTGGCTTCCCGTTGAATCCTAATGCTCCTTCATACAAGGCTTTGCTTAGAATGCTGACCTTCTGCTACTACGTTCCTGCCTCTCAAAGCCCAAAACAATTTATAAACAATACACCCAGAGGCCTAGACACACACATGCTTGCCAACTTAATCAGAACCAGCCCCGAAACAGAAACCCTCACAGTGAGAGACCACTGTGCTAGGTGCAGATCTGCACATTTAATTTTTCTTCAGATCAATTATCTGTTTATTTATTTATTTATTTATTTTTTATACAAAGCTGATTATGAGCATTTGCTTTCAGAAATGGGTAATGTAAAAATGTGATAAAGGTAAACGTAGGACTTTTAACATAAATATTTGTCATTTTATTTGAGACTGTGTGTGCAGATGACACTGATTGTTTGCTAGCTCTGTGTATTTTCAGTGTTTGAAGAAAACCTTTTATAACTCCCACACCCAGTAATGTAGCACAGTATGGCTAAATGACTTGGGCAACATTATGAAGATGATCTTTTCAATGATCATAAGTAGCTGGATCAGAAATTTGGAAATGCTCATTCTGACTTCTGACCTCCTGTGACCCCACAAATAAATATCTCAAGAATGATTTATTCATTCTTGTAGTTTAAAGTATATAAGAAAGAAACCTATTTTCTTAACATTCTGGAATGCGGCCACACCCATGGAGCACGAGCACTATTCAGACGCAAATTCTGAGGTGATACATTCAACAGAGTGAACGCCCGCATCAGCTTGGAAAAACGCATCAAGCTTGGTCAGTTTCACGTAGGCTACTTTTCATCATTTTGAGATGCGGTGAAGAATAATTCTAAAAGGATTTACCTCGGTGGAAGAGCTGGTTTCACTTTCATTTCGAGGATCAACTAGATCGAGCTGATGATTGTGAAAGGTAAGTTGTTTTTTATTCTTCTTGCGAAGTTCTTTATTCTAATTGCGATATAGTGTCTGTGAATATTAAACCGAAAAAAGACTGTTTAAATATGAATCCTGCAAGTTTTGTGTGTCTCAGTGTGAATTAATGGGGCAGATCAACGTGCAGTTTCGTTTACTACACATAACTTACATTAGTAAATTGCCATGGCTATTCCCAAACTATATTGCTATACTGAGATGAGTGAAATCGACTGAAATACGTAATAAATACTGAAATAAAATGTGTTAGCAATTTATTAAACTGCACATTAACATTTAGGCTCTATAATATAGCAAATATAATATATAAAATGCCATAGAGGTAATATGAATGTTTAGACGCTTTGCATCACAGAAATAGATTATATTTTAAAGTATATTAAAATAGAAAACCATTATTTTAAATTGTAATAATATTTCACAGTATTGCTGTTTTTTTCTGTATTTTTTATCAAATAAATGCAGGCTTGATGAGCATGAGACTTCTTTCAGAAACATTATAAATAGTAATGCGTCCAATCTTTTGACTGGTACTGTAATTTAAAATATAGGCCTATACAAAATTTTCTTCACATAATGTGCAATAATATGTGCATGCATAAGATCACAAAAAAATTTCTGTTAAGAGTGGACATTATATTAATGTTAATACAATAGCTGATATGATCCTGTTATCAGCATGCTCACAGAGGGTTTTTTTTTCTTTTATCTCACAGATTTGAGAATCATAGTGACCAGATAGTGGCCCACACTGGACTGCATGCATATGATACTGAGATCACTGACTGGAAGCAGGAAAGGTTTTTTTTTTTGTTTTTTTTTTCCCCTTCTTTTTTTTCCCTCCATTGCAGAAACACCAAATGCCAGGTATGTGATGTTCACATATATCTTTGAACAGGATTTATTTCCAGGTATAACTGTGTACTCAAAATGTGTCTTTGACTCTCATTTATATAGTTAAC
This sequence comes from Mylopharyngodon piceus, assembly GCA_039654765.1. NCBI lineage: Eukaryota > Metazoa > Chordata > Actinopteri > Cypriniformes > Xenocyprididae > Mylopharyngodon > Mylopharyngodon piceus. The sequence goes on from CM077440.1 coordinate 27,449,677, forward strand.
TATATTTTAAATAAACTTCAAACAAAAAATGATATATGTCTTTTGTCATTGCATTCTTTCTTAGTTGACTCAGTCACATTCCTGACCTAATGGCTCATTATGCGGCTCATTAGGGGCAGGGTCTTAATCTCCTCAGGTGTGAATCACAGCATTATTCATGAAGAATCACACCTATTCGCATACAGGCTCCCTAAACAAAAAGTGTCTTAGAAATTTAAAATCAATACATTGTTTTTTTTGTGTCTGAGTAGGCAGGATAATTTCCACATCATTTTGAAGCAAAAACTCTAGACTAAAATATACTATTCCCAAAAGTCTTGTGAAAAAACATTTAGTGTGCATTTTGAGGCCTTATTTCAGTGACTTATTTTTATTTTTTTTTATTTCAAAAAACAAGCATATACGAGGTACTCTCAAAAATACAAACATGTACATACATGTTGCTCATATATTATTGTAGCCTAGTTTGTGCTGAATACAGTGTAATGAGACTTTTGTCATTAATATGTTTATAAACAACTGAAAAAAAGCACAAATGTCAGGTCATGTCAAAACTACTCCAGGCCCCCAAATCAGCCTCAGACTCCAGAGGGTTAATGCATGTTATTGATATTGTGAACAATTCATTTGTGCGTACGAGTAATTTACATAATCAAAATCAAAATCTCTTGAACTCTATCTTTTAAGCCCGGGATACACTGCACGATTTTAGCAATCCTATAAGATCATTACTTTATCACACTGTGCGACATGGATCTATTAAACTTGGGTACGACATGCATGTAGACTGTACGATGAATGACACCTATTGACTCGTAGGCTACGATGCAAGTTTCTATAGAAGAATAAAACGTCATCAGCATGCGCTATTGGTAAACAAAAAGACCATGTTGAATCACACTTTGGCAGATGTAGTTTTTATGTGTGCTGAAAAAAAAGGAAGCGGCAAAAGAAGAAGGGAAAAGAGCTTGAGGTAAGCAGTTTTAAGTTTTAGCACCATGTCGTGTTGATTTCATGTCGCATGTTTACTGGCTGGTCAGTAAACGTAGGTCGTAGCAGCAAACACACTGTGCGTTGATCATGCTGAATTTCTGACACTGTCAGAAAATGATCGTAGGTCGCAAGACTGGAAAAACAGCTGTCTTTGAACCTCTCTCACTGTACGACATAGGACCACCGATTAAGACTCACGATCACAGAAATCGCCACGATGGTTTCACGATGGCAGTCTTTCATCTGGGACAGGCAAAAATCATGCAGTGTGTCCAGGGTTTTAGTGGTGCAACAGACTTCTCTGTGGTGATGTATGCCGGACTTCTCCAATCATTTTTATCAGCTGAAACCCCGCCCTTTTCTAACAATCCACGGCAAGCTCACAGTCAGCCAATCTGCTTCCATCAAATCAAAAACTGACTAATTGAACCAAGTCCCCACAGGGCTTGACGCTTACTTTTTTTTTTCTTTTTTCCAAGGAGCATTTAGAAAAATTTAGGAGTGCATTAAAAGGGATGAGGGCACAATGCACAATTATTTAATAATACAATTTATTAAATAATGTGTTTTACCCTAATAAAGAGATACAAGATGACATTTACAAGCAAAATGATTTAATTTATTAGACAACAAAAAGTACCCAAGGTTTTCAAATAGTTCTCCTTCACTCCACCACGCTTCTCATCCGTGTTATGAATTTTTGCCTTTTGAAGTTTATTAAGCATCACTGTTTTTCCATTGAAGACCTCTGATAATTAAGACGTTTGTTATACCATTTAAGACACTCGTGCACTCATGCTCCTAAATACATTTTACAGTTTGCACACATTTATTTTTAGTTGAGTGAACTGCTCGCACTGTCAATCCCTGCCCCACACTATTTTTATTTATTTATTTATTTTTATAATCCATCCCATTCAGGTGTAGAACACAACACGGATCAAACGATTTGTCGCTGCTTTCGTTTCATCGCAAATTTAAGTGGTAGACTGGATTTCTGTAGACGTTTTATTTTTTTATTTTATTATTTTTTTTGGCTGTTCTTACCATTTGCTTCTTTCTGTATGTTCCTTCCTCTTAAGTTGCCTTTGTCACATTCAGCAGCGCAAACCCATTGTTTTGTAGTCTTTATTGGCGAGTCTTTATATGCACAATCCACATAGTTGCTTTTTGTCCTTGTCTAGCCTTGTCAAGTTTCTATACAATCAGTGATGATATTTGAATGAAAACATTTGAAGAGTGACTCCTTGCAGTGGTTCAAATCAAATCTCACACTAGCATATTACATGATTTCTCCTGTCTTACAAAGTCTACTTTCACCGAAAGGAAGCTCAGAGTACTCACTGTTTGTGCAATACAACCTTAAATGAAAGTGAAGCCTAATTTATTATAGAATGAAAGCCCTTTGTTGTTTTTATAAAGGGTAATGTAATTACCTCGTACTTCAATTTAAGATTAAAGATTGAGGGATAGGCCAAACACTAACATTATAATGGACCCTTCACAATAGAACCACCCACTCCAACTGAGCTCTCTTCTTTTCAATATGTAACTGCTTTTTTTCCCCACATTTGAACAAATGACCCGACTTCAGCTGTCATTTGAACTAAACTAAATAAACCAATACAGATTTCAGCAGGACTGAAGGAATAGTCATCAGTTATTTATTATATACGGGAACAACACATGATTTAGAAAAGGTAGAATTAATAGTAGTCTATTTGTAAGGTACAACCCTTGTTAGAAGCAGTGTAAAGTGCCATTTCATGTCATTTCAGCTGCCTATATTATCTCATTATATATTAAGAAGCATTTTTATCTGTAATATTCAAAAGAGTGCACATAAGGTCCTCCAGCAATCTTGGCAATATTATAAAAACAATAAAAGACAGTTCATAATATTCTTGGGTGCACTTTGCATTGCTTTGGGGTCGTTTCTGTTTATGCACACATGCATGTAAATGACTGATTTTACCACAGGTAGAAAGTGCTCTAACACTCTCTCCCTGTGCACATTGGTGTAAGACAGGCGCCTACATGTACACATGGGCCACTCTGCTGAGAGCTGTTTGGGGCGAGAGAGCATGATTGTTCATCCTCTTCTTGTTTATCCCGTAATCCTCTCTGGGGTTTCTGTTGCATTGATAAATTTTCTTGTTTCCACCAGCTTTGTGTCTCACTGCTCAATAGTGGTGCAGACAGCCGGGGACCCCACCTGCGTCGAGCCATCACAGACTTGGATCAATGCTCACACATGTACACACACTCCCCCCCCCCCCCCCCCCAGCCTCCAGAAGCCTCATGCAGGTCAACTACCTTTTCTATCCAAGATTTCACTCATCCTCCAATGCTGTCAGTGCAGTTCAGAGATTTCAGAAAACTATTTACTGAATACGATTCTCTAAATGTGTAAAACATGCCATTCGGGAACTTTTTTTCCACCTCTCCATCTGTCACCCAAACAAAGAAAATGGAGACTGTCATTGGTCCTGACCCCAGGCCGAGGAGAAATGCTGATTAGGTTGATTTGTGCAGTGTTGTTCTGCTCCAGATGGGCTGTGTGTTATGCAGAGTAAACACAAGCAGGCTGTGCTGATGAGAGTCAGAGAGTCCTCATACGTGGCCGCTGAGGCCGTGCAAAAAGGCTTGGGCTTAGACACGCACGCTGACAGAGTGACTGCATGTCACACATGCTCAGCTCTCCCTGAAAGACACAGATCAATGCTTATCTGCTGTAATTAGGAAAAGTCAAAACTTCTGTCTGTGCGCACTATGGAGGGTTAAGCGGGACTTTATTTGTGTTTATTTTGTTTCACAGAATTTATATCTTTACCTCAGAGATATAAGGCTAAAGCAGTGAGATGTTTGATGATTTTTTTTTTTTTTTCTCTGATAGTTAAACAATAACACATTTGGTGATGGTCTGTAATCTAGGGTATCTGGTCTATTTCATCATATTGTGCTTTTTAAATAATGAGTTTAATTCTCACCACACTGTCATAGTAACAATGAGTGTTTGATCATTAAACAGACCTCTTTTTTTGTTTTTGTTTTTTTATTTGAGAAAAACAAACAAACAAACAAACAAACAAACAAAAAACCTTGTGAATCTCTACAAAATACCCAATCAACAATGGCTATGCATTTAACCATAAAACAATGGTCTTCATGGTTTTTGCATATACTGTATTACTCAACTTTTGTGTGGTTGTCTGAAATCTTTGCAAATAAACAGGTTATATTATTATTATTATCTGCCTCAGTAGTAAAAATAAAATATAACATCTGCGTCATTAGGAAAATAAAATATCAGCTTCTTATAAAATGTGTGGTTACACTTTAATTTAAGGTCTCCTTGTTACAATGTAATTACACAAATAAGTACTGAATAATATTAATTACCAATTATACTTGTAATGCAGAGTGCTCTCAGAGATGAGTGACACAATAATAATTAAATAATAACAAAAACAACCAAAATAAGCACAAAAAGAAAACCAGGGAGAAGAACTGAGAACCTCAACGAAATATCAAACAAAGGACAACACCAGACAAAGAACATGAGAAACACTGGGGGTAATTGGCAAATAAGACACACCTGGGAACACTCAAAGAAGTAATTAAAAAAATCTACAAAGGACTACAAAACATGAAGAACAGGAAATAACATAAAAGTCCACACAAGACCAGGGGAACACAAGACATGAATCATGACAATAGTATAATGTTATGGTTTGCTTTTTACCATTTTCTGATTTGAAAACAAAAAGGTTTCATGACAGGTTGCATGATTACAGTATATTGTCAGTTTATTAAACAATCTGTGTACAATGTAAACATCCCATTTATTGATTATTTACACCATTTTTTTTATTGCCTTGACAGATATAGTCAATACACACAGCTTTTTGCTGAGCTCTACCATCAAATTGATTTCTCTCAACATTTCTATTTAATTTAACCCACTCTGAGTGTGTGTGTGTGTGTGTGTGTGTGTGTGTGTGTGTGTTTGTCCATTACTGCTTCCCAGCGGAACGCAGAAGAGATGTTATCATGCCGATTGATCAAACTCTCCTTGCCTAGCGCTGCAGTCATTAATCAAGTGAATGCTAATTGTGATCAGAGCAGGGGGTCCGAGATGGCCCTCTGTCAGGCCCCACAGCTGGAGTGATGGAATAGTCCGGCCGTAGCTCACTGCAGGAATGCCTGTTAGAGGAAGATGCATTATGCAACTCCTACTAAGATTGATAGCCAGCATAAAACTCTAGCATTTGTTTTCTTTTGTTAGCAATAAAGGTCAATCGAATTATACATTTTTTCTTACACCATTCAAAACAGTCTGATCTAGTCACATTAGTTCTAGATGGATGTAACCCTTATGGCTGACTATTTAAGAAATGGCACTTCTGACATTCTGAATCTCTCTCTCTATAGCAGTCACACAGGGAGTCTGTACATCTCCTGGGTTACAGAATCTAGACTAAATCTCAGGGTTCAGTTTTTTAAACATGGAATTCATATATATATATATATATATGAATTCCATGTTTAAAATATCTAAACATGCAACAGTGTTAATTTTGACAGCAAATTTTGATTTAATTTTAGTCATAGTCTTTTGACTAAAATGCCATTTAGTTTTAGTCATATTTTAGTCATTGGAAATTGTTTTAGTTTTAGTCTAGTTTTAGTTGACTAAATATCATAAGATTTTAGTTGACTAAAATCTAATTTAGTTAAATTGTAATGCATTAAGTAAGCATTTCTCTAACAATACACAGATCCAAAACACTGATATACATCTGATATTCTCCAAACTGTTTATGTTCACTTAAGACAACCAACTGTACTTTACTCGCCAAAGCGGATGGTTTTTGACCGTTCAAGTGCAAAAAGACACGAAAGAGAGCTCAATTCAGTACTTGTCAGGGACTGACACTTATCATTGAGGTACTATTACAGTTTTTAAAATTTTGATTAGATTTGATTTTTAGTTTTTCTGCTTTCATTGTAATTTTAGTTAAAAGTTTTAGTAATTTTATGTGTTTATGTCTTTTAGTTTTTGCTTTTAAATGTCTATATAGTTTTTTTTATTTTTTATTATTATTTTTTTATTTTTTAGTTATTTTAGTACACCAGGTTAAGCTAAAGCTTGGAAACTAGATGAAATAAAATAAGTTTACATTTTTTATATATTTATTTTTTTATTTCAGTTAACGTTTATTTCAAGTAATGAAGACTTTTTTATGGTTTTAGGTTTAGTTAACTATAATAACCCTAATACTTGTAAAATATATTGAATAATGTGTCAAATAATGTTGTTAGTCTTTCCTTCCTGTGACAGAAGATACAGTAGTTTACTATGAATCAGAGATGTTCACGAGTCTTTTATCTGGAGTCCGAGTCAAGTCTGAAGTCATTATCACTGGAGTCCGAGTCAAGTCTGGAGTGTTTTGTCACGAGTCCGAGTCGAAAAAAAAAAATTCTCATAATCAAATCCTATTTTTTATCCTAGTTGTATTATATAGACAAAATAATATGATCTTTCTATCATCTGTTTTATTTGAAATTAAGGTCCCATGATGTAAGGGATAATGTACATCCAGCTTGTTACTTTATAATCCATTACAATGTACAAAACAATCGTCCTGGCTAGTAGTCATTTTCAATACAGTCGCTAAGTGGACGCAAGATGGCGCCATTGAGTCACGGTTTGTTATACAGCTTCGTTGTTATTGACAACAGTCATTATCAGAAAATATCAAACCTCGGACTGTTTAAGAATGTCATTTGAAAACTCTACACATGCTGATTGTGATATGTTAAAATATGAGCTTTAAGTAATAAATGGATTATCATCTCTTTCTATCTCTCTCTTATGGACACACATTAAGAAAGAGAAAAGCTGCATATAATATGAAAAGATTGATAAAACGTAGTGCTAGGTTTAAAGGCTAGATTTTTTTTGTTCATATTTTAACAGGCTGGCAATCCAAATGACCCATGCAACTACACCACAGTATAATAGCTAGCTGTGTGAGTTAATGTGACTAACCTTTGTGGAAGCAATGTCTCATAAAATTTGATGATGTCGTTCCGGTGTCTTTAATTGTTTTCCCGCATTCTGTGCATCTAACCGATCTGACATGATAATAAACCCAAACGAAAGAACATATGGCACGCTGGCTCCCATCATGTTTTAATGGGACTCTTATGACATTTTGGAGTTTACGCGCAATACACGGATATATGTAATCAAATTCTATGACAAGAGTCCGGTCTACCACGACAGATAGGGAAATATATGTGACGCAGATATTATAAAACCATTCAAATACAACAAAAAAATCTTTATTTATTATATCAGTAGTTAAGGGTAAGACTTGAGTCGTTTTTAAAATATTCACGAGTCTTTTGTGTCGAGTCGAGTCAAGTCTGAAGTCATTTCAGGTCGAGTCCGAGTCAAGTCAGAAGTCTATTAAAATGCGACTCGAGTGCGACTCGAGTCCGAGTCACTAACTCGAGTGCCCATCTCTGCTATGAATTAAATAGAAATTAAATTAAATTAAATACAGTTTGTGTAAACAAAATAACAATAATGACCAGGAAAAAATAATAATTATAAACCAGACTCTTATTCTGAAATGTCTGCAGTCTGCACTGTAGCAGGCTGCTCATTTAAGTTCAGATGAGGGAGATAAAATATGCATTCTTACAACCGCCTAAAACATATTACCATATAAACATTGTGTAGAAAACATTGTCATCAACATTCATCAACATTAGCAATCGCTTGGCATAAATGTGCGCTATTCATTAATTGTGAAGCAGTCTGAAGTGCTGCTGGGCGAGCCTGTAGAGCGCGTGCAACAGCGCCACGTTTTCCCGCGGTTAGAACAGCACGTTACACTTCAAATGTGCGCATCTTCCACACAGGACAGCAGTCTGGATATTTTCCCAAATCGTCCCTCTCTATAATTTTCGTCTGGTTTTTACTCGTTGACAAAAATTTGAGTAGATTTTAGTCATAGTTTTTAGTCATTCAAAACACATTTGTATTTAGTCATCGTCTCGTTTTCGTCCATGAAAAAATGTCGTTGACGAAAATTATGACAAATTATTCGTCAACTAAATTAACACTGACATGCAATATGTCAAAAGAAAGAACAGACCGCTCTGCTTTTAAACAAAAACCCAGTTTTATTCTAGCTTCTTGCATTTTTTTATAATCAACATTTGAATGTGGGTTTTATAAAAAAAGCAACAATTTGAGCAAAAAGATGAGAAAATCTTGTTTTTGTCAAAGAAAGACTTCATCTGGATCGAATTCAGAACGATGATCAAAACATAGATGGAGTAGATCGAGTTCATCAACAACCCAAGTTTTCATTCAGTAATGTTAGGCGGTCATATGCTGTATAATGTTGATGATCGTGCTATTTTACAAATGTATCTGCTTACATATGCTATTCCTTGTTTCTGCTTCTTCGCCTGTGTTTTGATCAGGAGATTTAGTACTCTTTCAGAAGATGTGTAATAGCGCCCCCTACTGTTTAACAGTGAAAATATGGAAAGCCGGAAAATTCTGTCAATGGCAGGGAAGCGTTGTTTCATAAATTACGGAAAATTCCATAAATGGCGGGGAAAGAGTTAAATATTTAAAATTACAATATTGGGTTTGAGCCGATATTGCTATTTTTGCCATGAACAATAAATATGTATTAGGAAATATCCATGGTGTTTCCTCAGTCTGGGAGGAAGTGTTTCAAAGCTGGAAAGACAGTCATTATCTCCAGGCAATTTATGTGCCATGTAAGATGATGATCCCTCCACAGACCCTGCATTGAGATACATTCCAGGATCACTCCCCAGCCCATGAGGTGGACCTTGGGACAAGAACCAAGGTTTCTTTCAAAACAGGACCTTGGGACAAGAACCAAGGATTCTTCCACACCACTAGGGTATGAAGACACTTGCATGTAACCTTGATCATGCGGGAGGGGTTGCCTCTCCGGGAAAACCCCTTGACGTTGAGGCAGACCTCATGTAAGGTCAAATAAGGTCTCATGTACAGCAAGCCAAAAGGTATCACGGTGGATGCAGTTGCCATCAGACCTAATTCAGTGAATGACTGGCCTAGTTTTATCTTCTTTATGGCTGCAAGGATTGATACGATATGAGTAGGAAACAGATGTGCCTACATCGTCATCGAATCCCATACTACGCCAAGAAGAGTGGTGCTCTGTAATAGAAAAAGCACACTCTTCTTGGCGTACAGCTTTAACACCAAATCCTTCATCTCAATGTCAGTGAGAATTAACCAGTCGTTTTTATAATTGAGTATGCAGATGCCCTGGAGTCACAACAGAGCCAGAGCTCCATCCACACATTATCTTTCAGGTGGAAGAACGTTCTCTATGTCCTCCTTCCCCAAAAGAGCTGTAACGACTTCCAGAGCCTGCTCGGGGTCTTCTACTGTGGGCAGAATCCCGTTGAATCAAGGCGGATGAGAATCAAACTGGATATTGTAGCCTTTTTCTATAGTTTGCAGGACCAACTGAGACACATTTGGCAGAAGTTTCTACGCTGCCAGATAGTCTACTATGGGAACCAGTCTCTCGAGACTATATATTTCAAGAAGTTAGCTCAGTGCCCTGAAGCGGATGACTGGTAGGGATCAACCAAACTGGCTTCTCTCATACCCCTTTTCCACCAAGGCAGTTTGAGTGCTGGTTCGGAGCCAGAGCCTAGTTTCAAATCAGTTCTTTGTCTTTCGACACCCAAAGCACCAGCTCTGAACCAGGAAAAGTAGTTCTTAAGTAGCACCAAAACATTGCTGGTCTAGAAGTAAGAACCGCTTGCGTCAGGGGCTGGGGGCGGGGTTACCGTGACCAACAAGAAACTTGTTACCGCCATTTTTGAAATAGCAGCTAATCGAGCTAATATCAGCTCGATAGTAATCTCCATCTATACAAATTACGACGAGCCGTGTTTGGATGCCGATGTAGGTTCGCATAGCCATGAGCATCAATAGTAACGAAACACCCGCCATTGTTGATGGAAGCCTTTTTCGAGATGCATCGGAGCTGCGTTGACCGATTGGCATGTGACATCGGAGTGCTGCGGGTCCGCGGGAGCGTTTGTAGAGCATACGATACGACTCCTTGTGCTTTTGGATTGCTTTCGTGGTGATTTGATGTCATGCGCCATTCGATCTGTGAGAAGCCAGTGCATCTCGAACAAGCTTGGTGTGTTTGTGTTTGCCGCTGCCGCACTAGCGTTGCTGTGAAAGATGAAATGTATACAGTGACGTAAGACCTGGCCCTGAGGTTGTCACTCGTACTGTGGCCAAGTCTGCCACTGATACCCCTTTTCCACCAGCTCCTCATATGCAGGAGAGTGAGGTGGCGAGTCCTCAAACTGTCTTGCCTTGATGCTGAGCACATCAACCTCTTCAGAGCTGGTCATCTGCAGCACTGAGCCTTCACTTGGGGCAGAAGAAACTGCTGAGCATGCTTCCGACACCTGAGAGAAGGCACTGCAACTGGCAGAGAAAAGGCAGCGCCCGTCTCTAACCTCTCCACTGGATCCATCTGCCATCCCCACGATCTAAGCCGCTGCTCTGCCTAGGCAAAAGGGGACCTGCGCTGCAAGGACCGTGTGCCTGAGCAGAGTGTCACTCAGAGGGCTGACTGTGCTCATTGTGAACTCATTGTGATATTAGTACTTTGTTTTATGAGTCAAACAACAATAAATAAGACATACAGATCACACAGAACGCTTGCTGGAGGCACAGAAGCTGACATTGTTTGGTCTGGGTGTGCTTTATAGCTTCCTGGTTGTGACGTCACATGCTACAAGATGAAGTCCCACCATGCCATTGGACTGATTTCACAAGTGCCTCGAAAAGGAAACTAGAGAAACTGTTACAGTTGTATAGCACTATCCTCTTGACTTTCTTCTCCCTCTCTGTTTCTCTCCACACTTCCAATAATAGTGCAGAGGTCTCAGGCTCTAATTGTTTGGCTGTAGTTTTCTTCAGCATGAGCCACACAGGATCGCTGAGGGCAGACACAGTGCTAGCATGCCATTTTCTAACTCTCCTGCTAATTCCTAGAACACTTGGCAGTGGTTGATTATCTTAGGCCTGTGGGTTCTATGGCAGCAGAAACAATGCTGGTCATTACAAGCCAGACTCTGATAGTCTTGAGCTCACTCTGCTGCTGTAGGGGGTGAAAGGCTGTCCCATCTGTGGCCCAACTGCACTGCCCAGGCAGCATTTTAAAGAGCCGAAACTTATTTATAAAGCATAGTACCTCATAAAGATATACTATTCTAAGCCTTTATATTTTTTCATTTGTGACACTCTAGTATGTCTAGAAGTGTAGACATCCTGGTCACTTCACGGTATTATAGCAGTATTGTTACAGTATTATAGCATTATTATTACAGTTATTATTCACTTCACAGTATTATTACAGTTATTATCCTTCTTTTGGTGAAGGTGTTTTTAGATATGTAAAACAGAAATATTTATAAAAAAATATTGCATGATGATACTCTGATACAGTATGTTTCACTGTGGCACTTGTGTGCAGTTGACCCAAGTTCAAATTCAGTTCGGACAGGGCTTTACAGTGTGAGCATTACACTTGCATTTGCAAGTGAAAATTACTGTGTGTGAATGTGGAAAATTATTCAGATGCACTCGTGCAAGTGACATCTGACACCCAATTGAGGTCATGAATTTCATACCCATTTGAATAAAAACTCCCCAATGCAACGGACCTTAAGAGCAAATTATGTTTCATGCTGATTGGATGATTTTAGTTGATTTCCATTTGAATAAATAGAAAATGCGTAAAAATGGGCTAGTCTTTGAGGAGGTGTGCACATAAAAAACGTTCTTGCATTCTGTGTTTTTTTTAAATGGCTTACACTGATGTCTTTGATTGTTGCATCATTTTTAAATTTTTATTTTTTTCCAGCTTTTCATGCAATGATTGCTAAATTTTAAGATGGCGTGTCAAGTTAGAAATTTTTTTACATTTTCAAAACTGTTCTTGGTTTAAAAAAAAAAAAAAAAAAAATGAGTTTCACGATTGAGTTTCTGAATATTAATTCCTCCTTGTGCATATATGTTTTGCATCTTTTTTAGATTTTAGAACAAAACAAAATTGTAAGCATGGGAACCTGTCTGTTTATTTCCTCTTATACATTTCAGTTCTTATTTCACTTATTTCTTTACTGCCCTAGTAAAGACATAATAATAATAATAATAATAATAATACCCTGGAACATTTTAAAAACGTCTGATAGTAAGAGTTTTTCTCTCAACAAATTAAGTCAAATAGGTGTGAACAAAGATGACCACAAGAGTGTATTTGTGTACATTTGTAACACTTGTGATTTAGCTTATGACACTCACCCTGTAACTTTCTTGGCCTGTGACAGATCCTCTCACAGACCAGAATACACACTGTCTAATTAGTGTATTTTCCTCTTTTTTCTTATCTTTTTACATATTTACATATTCAAATGTATTTTACTCCTGTGATGGCAAAGCTGAATTTTCAGCAGTCATTACTCCAGTCTTCAGTGTCACATTGATCCTTCAGAGATCATTCTAATATGCTGATTTAATGTTCAAGAAAAAAAAAAAAAAATCTTAAAAGCTGTACTCCTGCTTTGTAAGTAATAGATTTGACATGAAATATCCACAGTGTTCACAAATCATTGTGCTAAAATAGGATCATGTATTTGATATGAGGGGCATGGGAAGTTGGGTACATCAGAATGAAATGGTTTTTGGAATGGAATAGAAGTTTTTTGAGCTAACAATTTTTTGGAGCAACTGTTTTTTTTGTTTTTTTTTTCATGTAAAATTACAAATACCAGACTTTACTCTCATTGGATTCTGTCCAGCAGCTGTTAATATGTTATTTTTATACAACTGAACTCTAACAGTGTCTTATTAAAGTGAGAGGTTTTGATGAATGTACTGTAGCAGAACACCTTCCCCCCTCCACGGTCCCACCACCTCAGTCAAGACTTCATCAATGTTATTCTGAACTGCGGCGGATCCCTGATCCTTCCTGCATTCCAAGAGGATGCGGCCATGTTTGGCGTCTCTGCTGTCATGTTTCATAATTTCACGCTTGCCTGAACAAAAGGCTCTCACAGTTCAGCTGGAGCGTGTCAACTGCACTCCGACAAGAGAATCTCACTTCTGCCTGTCTGATTGGTCACTCCAACAAGCAAAAAAAAAAAGTCTAAAAAAGGACGAGGAAAAAAGAACGGACCTTTCTGTGTTTCTGTCCACTAAATTTGCTCGTGTGCACCTCTTTCTTGGATTTCCATCAGTAAAGGTTAATGAAAGGGAGCGGGACAGTTTGGAGTGAAAACATTGGAAATCTTTGTCCGAGTTCATTGCTTTTTGACAAGGTACAGCGAGCCACTTTATGGTCACATAAACTACAGGGCAGACACCGTCACCAGGACATATCCCACCGCGCCTGCAGTTATGAGACCTGTTATTTACAGAGGCCTTCAGCAAGTTATGCCTGAGCAACTTTTACACTGGTCTGGATTTGTCCATCCAAACTTCTTTGGGGAGTGGATTGTTGTGAGCGAACAGTGTGACACTCTGCAAATGAGTTTGGGACAAGGCAGACAGCCTCTGTTAGATTAACTAAACCTTCTGAGTGCACAGTGATTTCAAGGATTTTAAATGTGATGCACCAAAGTCATCTTTACAATATAAAATCCTAGATGTTATATTTGGAAAATACATTTTGGCAGAAGTACCATTGTAACTAGTTTTTTTTTTTTTTTTTTTTTTCCATTTTTTCTTACTGTATTGGCAGCGATAGTAATATTCAAAATTGAAATCTGCTGAAAATTGAAAATGAATAAGACAAACGTACTAATAACAAGTAGTCCGATATTATTATTTGATTATCATGGATTACATAGTGAGTATAATACATACAAACAGGTTCATGTTGTGCAAGTCAAAGTAAACTTTGAAAATACACACTGTGAAGAAACAGCATATTTTATTTAATTTTAAAACATAATATTTGTTGCCTCCATATGCCATTGTAGCTTTCCTCACTCCTTAGATTCTCCTTCACAGTAAACATGCCTTCAAAAACAAGCCCTCTTTTGTCCCATTAAATGTCACCCAATTGTGAGGTCCAGGCTTCATCTGTCTATCTGATTTTAGCATCATTCTTCTGCTGACCCCATCTTGCTGAGTCAATTATATCAAATTAGCTGGCATTAAAAATAGTATATTTGATAGCGTCCCTTTCAGTTCTGTTCTGCTGTTTCTATGGGAACCACATGTAAAATCTGCCTGAAGTGAACTGCTAGATTCCTGTTTCATTGTATGTGCATTATAGCAAGATGTGAGCTTGGTTTATTGGCCCATGTGCATGTCTACAGGGATTCTTAAAAGAAAAGAAACCCTTCAGTATGTAAGAGTTTGTTTTGACCCTATCTGCAAGGAGCAGGCTGTTTTTCTCATAAGAGTTTCAAGCCATTTCACTTTTGATTCAGTCCAATTTTCTGTTCTCTATTCTAATGTTTAAACTTATATCAGCCCGTTTATTTGATGTAGGTGCACTGTAGGTTATCTATGTACACTTTTAAGAACAGAAGTCCCCCATTATTCATTTACACCTTATTTTTTACACTTCTAACTTTTCTCTCTTCCTCTCTGCACTATGAATTTAATTGAACCTATAGTCATCAAGTAAATGATGATTGCACCCCTGTACCTGGACTTCAGCCTAAAGCAGAGACCATGCTTTCGTCAGTGCTTTAGGGCTTAAATGTCTGAGGAATCACCGCTGCCCGGGCATCATAACTAAAGGACACCTGGCATAATCCAAACTACAGCAAGCATCTATGCCCATGGCATAATGTCAGAGACTTAAAATAGCAGAATTTGAGCTCGAGCTACTTCTAGAATGAAATTTCCCAAAGTTCTTTTATTTTGAGAACATTGTGCAGGCACATACATTTGGAATACACTACCTGACTATTAACCCTCTGGGGTCTGAGGATTTTTTGGGCCCTGGAGAAGTTTTGACATGCCCTGACATTTGTGCTTTTTTCAGTTGCTTATAAACATATTAATGGCAAAAGTGTCATTACACTGTATTCAGCACGAACTAGGCAACCATAATATGTGAGCAACATGTATGTACATGTTTGTATTTTTGAGAGAATAACCTTTATGCATGGTTATTGAAAAAACAAAAAACTTAAGTCACTGAAATACGGCCACAAAACAAATACAAAATATGTGTTTACAAGACTTCTGGGTATTGGAGGTTGTAGACTAGAATTTTTGCTTCAAAATGATGTAAATATTATCCTGCCTACTCATTCATATAAAACAATATATTGATTTAAATTTTGTAAGACACTTTTTGTCAAGAAAGACAGTATGCGGGAGGCGTGAATCTTCATGAATAATGCTGTGATTCACACCTGAGAAGACAAAGACCTGCATAATGATCTGCATAATGAGCCCTTTCAGTCAGGTAGGCTATGTGAGAGGACACTAAAAAAAATCAAAGTACAAAGTAGTTTTTTTTTTTTTTTTTTTTGTAGTTTATTCAGAATATAGTTAACAATATAAATGAGACACATTTTGAATAAATGAGGGCACATTTTGATATAGAGTTTTACCTGGAAATAAATCTTGTTCAAAGATATAAGTGAACATCACTTACCTGGCATTCCAAGGTGTTTGGTGTTTCTGCACTGAAGAAAAAAAACACAAAAAACTTTCCTGCTTCCAGTCAGTGATCTCACCATTATATTCATTCAGAATGTCCAGTGTGGGCCAATATCTGGTCACTATGATTCTCAAATCTGTGAGATAAAAGAAAAAAACCCTCTGTGAGCATGCTGATAACAGGATCATATCACGTTAATATAATGTCCATTCTTAACAGAAAACATGATTGTATAGGCATAAATTTAATACTACAGTACCAGTCAAAAGATTGGACACATTACTATTTATAATGTTTTTGAAAGAAGTCTCATGATCATCAAGCCTGCATTTATTTCATCAAAAATACAGAAAAAACCCACAATACTGTGAAATATTATTACAATTTAAAATAATGTTTTTCTATTTTAATATACTTTAAAAAATAATGTATTTCTGTGATGCAAAGTGTCTAAACATTCATATTACCTCTATGGTATTTTATATTTTATATATAGAGCCTAAATGTTAATGTGCAGTTTAATACATTGCTAACACATTTTATTTCAGTATTTATTACGTATTTCAGTCGATTTCACTCATCTCAGTATAGCAATATAGTTTGGGAATAGCCATGGCAATTTACTAATGTAAGTTATGTGTAGTAAACGAAACTGCACGTCAGTCTGCCCCATTAATTCACACTGAGACACACAAAACTTGCAGGATTCATATTTAAACAGTTTTTTTGCGGTTTAATATTCACAGACACTGTATCGCGACTAGAATAAAGAACTTAAGAATAAAAAACAACTTACCTTTCACAATCATCGGCTCGATAGTTGATCCTCGAAATGAAAGTGAAACCAGCTCTTCCTCTGAGGTAAATCCTTTTAGAATTATTCCTCACCGCATCTCAAAACAATGAAAAGTACATGAAATTGACTAAACTTGATGCGTTTTTCTGAGCTGATGCAGGCGTTCACTCTCTGTGAATGTATGGCCTCAGAATTTGCGTCTGAATAGCGTGCCCGCTTTGTGGGAGTGGCCGCATTACTGGATAATGAACTGAGCCGCCAACATCTGACATCTCTCTCTTTTCATACAGATTACATAAACAGAGAATATTTGTTTTCGATTTGACTTACATGATTTAAAACCTGACATTTCATAATTTCTTTAGATATATGTCTCATTTTTCATTAATATTCACTACGTTACAGTTCATTTTCTGAGGGAGTATCAGATTGGACTTCATTCAGAGAGAGACTGCGGCTCACGCATCATGTTAGTTCCCTTTATTTTGCAAAAAGCACAACATGTTGTTTTTACTCTGAGTGTACACAACTAAAAGAAGACATTTCACAGTTTAGAATGGTATATAACTCTTAATTGATATGTCCAAAATTGATAGAGTATTTTTAGTCTCTTTCACACTGGTAAGAAAAAAACCGAGGTGGTATCGCCGGCGATACCGCCGACTCCAGAGTGTTAAATTCAGAAAAGACTTAAAAAAAAAAAAAAAAAAAAATGGAATCATACAAACTAGGCATCATACACTAAACTGAGAATCACACACTTACTAGACTTTCCTAGACATTCCAAAAACAACTCACTCACACAGAAACGTTTGTGCCTCTTTGCTTGGAGACATGGCAAATGAAAACAATATGTGTTCTAAAATACCAATCATGTTTAATATCCTCTAAGAGGATGGAATCATACTCTAAAGCAAAAAAAAAAAAAAAAAAAAAAAAAAAAATTATCTGAGTCTGTGCCTATCATATGCTATGCGAACCTAAATATATATTATCAAAAACCGGAATAAGTGAGGAGTGTGGGAGTTTTTCAGATTAAGTAAAACATAGTCGGGCTGTTACGACACCCCAGTCTGCAAGAATTGCTTATAAACAGTAAATTCTTTTTGTATGTCAGTTATGTAACTCTCTCTCCACCTCCCTACACTAATATTTTGGGTGTGTCTGTGATTCATTGCCTAAAAGAGAGAACACAAAATAAAGTTAAAGATGAATTAACATGTATTGCCACAATAATTTTAGTTATTTTAGTTATAGTACAGTTATTTTGGCCACAATAATTGTGTAGTGAAAATTTGTTATTTTGTGATTCAGCTGCAGGAAACGAAGTGTGATATTACATTTATACAACAATTAATATACAGTAACTATTTGATTTCGACCTTTGACCTTTAAGGTGTGTCACTAGAACATCAGTATGAGGTGTCTCAGCATGAATACTACATTGCTTAAAATATTTTAAACAGTAGGGCATTAGCATCATCCTGCCCTTTTGTGCCCTTGGCTTTCCCAGAGGCCCTGCTCTAGCAGCTGTAATTTGAGATGCATTACATGTTTGGTTATGGAAGAGCAGTTTTATACTCTTGACAGTTTTATATGAATTGTCCTCAGGCATTTCATAAGTGAGCTGAGTGGGTGGCAAGTCTTAACGGTCAACAGTCTGTATCAGGACTGCACGCTTCACAAGGAGCACTTATCTTTTATTAATATCACTTCATTAAAAGTTTTGCTTTTCTGCTTTTCTTTTGCTTCGTTCCTTATTTATCTCCTAAAAAGACATTGTTAATTAATCAACAGAAAAACAAAAACACCATGAGCCAAATGGGAAAAAGTCAGATGGCAAGGTTCAGTGCTCTAGTGTGAGACAATTAAAGCATGCAGCAAACAGCAGGCCACTGAACACACCCCAATGTGCTAATTGTAACTCCAGCTGAGGGGCTTGTGGGTGCGATTGAGTGGGACCTTTTCAGTATTGTCACCCTCCTTCAACGTAGCTTGACCTCCCCCTCTCAGTGCCTGTCTGCCCCCTTTCCAATTATCAAACTTTATTAAGACATTTGTTTTCTAGAGATGGCCTTTGCACTTTTTGATGAGCTCTGGATAGTATGATGTTGTTTTTTGTTTGGCTAATTGAATCCTGCTTATGTTAGGTGATTAGAATGTCCTCTTGTAGTGAAATGAAGTTTACTTGCATGCCCCTTCGTGACAGAACAAAGTGAACAGAACAGAAGTCAAGCTAAAGATTTTTTTTTTTTTCTTTTAGTTATAATCTTTTAACTTTGTTATTATGTGTTCATCTTGTCATTTGAACAGTTTGTCATAAGGTCTGTATCAGTGGTTCTCAAATGGCTTTGCTGCAGGACATCAAGTGGTGACCTGACACACTACCAAAATTGTTTATCATAAAAGAGTAAACAAAAATGTCTTTAACATCACAATTTTTGCTAAATTGCTATGAACTTCAAAGGCCAATAACTTACAACATTATTAACATGACAATTGAATACATAAACAACAGTGAACATGTTAGTGTTATTTACCAACGTAACACACGAAACAAAAACTGGGCCAACATATTGAATGAATGTTAGCCTTATTACCAAGTGACGTGAATTTGCGTGAAAATACAGTGAAGGTTGATTGAACGAACAGCCTTGGACATCAACACAAGATGTGGGTAACATTTTCTCCTCCATTTCACTCCAATTATTATTGGCATTTAGCATTCTATTTTTTTTTCCAATCCTGCTGTCCTGCGACCCAACAAGAACAGACCTGTGACCCAGTTGAGACAAAGACATACAGTTTAAATGTCTTGTCACAGCCCAAAGGTCATATTTTAAGACAATTTAAAACGTTGTTTCCAAATTGCAGACAGCTCTGCCATCAAAGCCAAGCATCAGGCTGCAGTCTGAGCCTCCCTGCCTCGCCTCAGTATCTCTAAGCTCTCGGCGAGGCACTGCCTTTAATGTCTCACAGTGTTAAATGGAGAAGTGTAAGACTACAGGCAGAAGGAGCGCCAGCCGTAGCCTGCAGCCACGCTTTACAGGTTACCTCCCTAATGGAGCTCCCAGGCCTTGAAGTGCAGTTGGGGGGCGGAAGGGGGGAAAATGTCAAACGCTCATCTGAGACCCATCATTAAGGACTTTCTCTGACTGGAGATGAGGAAAGTGGATGGGTAGCACAAAAGAAGAGACAGCGGTAATTGACTACTTTTGCTGCAATGGGACTAATTCACAATGAAGCACACAGCACCTAGTCATGTGGAGGAGACCTGAGTGATCTTCTAAATAATGGGAGTTCGAAATCTAGTGCTTTATCCAGGTGACTGAGGGTAGCGACTGTACAGGGAGTTGGATTTGTCAAATGTGGCAGACATGCATCGCTAAAAGCGGATTTGGACTGGCTTCTTATTACCAATGGTTGGAACAAAGTGTAATGTAATCTTGTGCATGTTGTGGCTGTAATATCATAAGCCCAGTTTTCAACCAGCTCAGACCCTGGAGTTTGCATTTTAAGCTGAACCTCAGGTTCTCATCTTGCCATATCTTGTTGGCTCACTGAAGTGGTCTGACCTTGGTGTAGCTAGAATTAATCTGCCGTGCTCTATTTTCACATATGAAGATGGCCATCATGGCAAATAATCTCTTTTCATATTTCATTGCGGTATCCACTTCCCCAAGGCAACTCTGTACCGGGTTAATTGAATTTCAGTGACCGTCCTCAGTTGGTCAGCAAAGATTGAAGTGCATGTAATCATAATTTCAGCAAGCACTGCTCTTGTGCGCTTGGTCAAATGAATGGTGACATCACATTTTAATATATATCTGAAATTGTGAGTTTCTCATCAGCCGAGAACACATGCTGGAGGGTCTGTGCGTTTGTAGTAGAGAAACTAAGGGTTTTCTTTTTCCCTTCTATGGACATTAGTGCTAAGAGCTGGGTGCTGAAGAGCCTAAAGTCATCATGACATCAAAATTGACACTATTTACATTCTAAATTTACCCTGACATCACTCGGCAGTGTGGTCTGTTGGTTAATGTTACTGTTAATAACTACATAGGCATTGTTTTAACATTTGCTCTATCCTGGTACACAATGCCAAATTTTCTCCATCTAGTCATTTTTTTTCTTGTTGTGTATGTTGTTTCACTCAGAAATACACCATATTACACCACAGCCTCTTTTGCAATGTCACTTTTCTTTAGCACTCCATTTTTCACTTACATATCTATTTATCGATGGCTGTCTTGAGCAGCTGTCATTTCTCACTGTTTTTTCAGAATCTTGCACTATGAGTAATGTTCTTAACGGTGCAGTATGTAATATTGACAGCTAGTGGTTGAAATTAGTAGTGCAGTCCAAATTCAAAATATTGGAGAGAGTTGTTTCCCCTGCCCTCTCCTCCTCAGACCCGATGCTCACACGGATTGCCAGATTGAGGACACAAATCAGGAAGGAGCACAATTGACAATGGAAACCGACGAGCATTGCACTGTAAGTTGATCAACTAATGTATCCGCGTTTTAATATGCCTCTGGAGCATTTTAGATGGGTGCCGAAGCCTTTTAGGTTGGGTATAATCTGCGATCTATGACCCAGTTCATTTGCTGGCATTTCCATCCATGTCTGCAATACGCCGTGCTTTCCGCCAACTGGCAACCCCGGGTGTCGAAATACTATTGGGTAAATTGGCAGTGGGCAAGATCAAGCCAAACCAAAACAAAAAACAGACATTCTGAAATATTTAGACTTAGCATGTTTCCTGATTCTTTGCAAACATATTATGGTATTTTTATGCTTTAGTACAAAAATAAAAAATACATACAGCACCTTTAAGACGGCATGTCAAGTTTGAAATAGATTACCTTTTAAAAACATTGAGACATCTGCATTCTGTTCCAGTGATCTGATAGTTCAGGGAATTCAATTTTTCCATTATGTCAGAGTCTGACATCACATCCTTTTAAGCTAATGCTATGGCGTGACATGACACACCGAAAACCAGAAATATGTCTCTGAGAATAAACACTAGTACTATTATGATTTCCCCTTCGCCTCAGGCCACAATTCCTCAGCACTGAGGGCTTTGCTACAGATGGTATACACTTATTGGTGTTACCTTCCACATATTTCCATATTTCATGTGCTAAATGTGGCAAGACTACCAAATGATTCACAAATGATTTCAGATTTCCACTGTATCATCTTAAATATTAATTACATCGACCTCCACACACTACAAATGGATTGTAGATCATCATTCTTCAAATTGCAAATCATAGTACATTCTTGAGCTAATAATATTCCCCTCCCTAAGTTCTTTACATGCCTGTTTTAAGAAGGAATAGATACATTCAGGAGTGGAATGAATGTCTTATGTCTGGCATAATACAAGCTGAGGATTTCATTATGGCAAACCTCTCATGGGATTCTCCACTCTAGGCTTAACAAGCCTCTCATTCCCAAATTTAACCCAGCCATGTATAATGCATTAGAACAGACCATGAGCCTCCTGCTTTTTTGACTAATGAGCTTCTAGCTAGATTTATTTATTTATTTGTTTGTTTGTATAGTTTTTAATTTAAACTAGAAAGCTGTTCATTATGTTTTTACTTCATGCTATACTTTATGGAAAAATAAAGACAGTTGTAGGGAACAGCACATTCCAGGGCCCAGTTTTATGGCAGGGCCCCTCTCTTACTGCAACAGTGGAGAAAGGTTTGCTACATTTTGAATGTATCTTGGTGGACTAGCAAAAACAAATGTCCAACACCATCTGATGAGGATGCTAGGACAACTGACAGACACCTCAAGTGTGGGAAGTACAGGAATTCTCATTGGTCCACAGGAAGTTTGCTATTATTAGACTAATCATTACGGTTTAAGCAAACCACCAAAAAAAAAAGAAAAAAGAAAGAGGGACTTTTTGATGCAAGAGCAGTGGCTGAAACAAAGGGAGGCCACAATGATCCATCCAATCAATTCATAACTGTTTGTAAAACATAAAACTGATGTAAACTACACATCCATTTCAACCTTATTCAGAGAAATAAGTATTCTCAGTGACAGCTATTTGTAGTGCAACATCTTACACAAATTCAGCAGTTTATCTACAAATGAATGCATGCATGACAGTTCAGTCTTTTTCCATCTTGTCTGGACTCTATTTGTTTAGAATATTGACAAAGGTATTCTGGTGGTGGTTTGGAGAGATTTGGAGAGTTGAGAGATGCATTGGTAAACCTTTAAAGACGCTGTGGCCACGTACACACTGCAGCTAAATCCGGTTCTCAGTTCACCTTTTAGTG
Organism: Mylopharyngodon piceus; assembly: GCA_039654765.1. Lineage (NCBI taxonomy): Eukaryota > Metazoa > Chordata > Actinopteri > Cypriniformes > Xenocyprididae > Mylopharyngodon > Mylopharyngodon piceus. Next base: position 27,472,530 of record CM077440.1, read on the forward strand.
CTTAATCCTGTTATGTACACACACAGTTCAGTAATTTATAGGAGTGACAACCACATTCTACAACAGAATTAACTCAGGTAGAGTTGCAAGTAGTAAAATGTAGGTAGTGACAACCACGTTTACAAAAATTCTGCGCAGTGTGTATGGAACCGAACTGAACAACTAGTTAATGACGTACAACGAGAGATAAGACAGATGACAGATGACAGACGTGAGACATCTCTGATGCACGTTAAAATGCATATTTTACAAGCCTGACTTGTGTTGCCAGATCTTGCAAGCAAATCAGCAAACAAAAACAAGCCTATACAAAATAAAAAAAAATGGAAATGTTTTATGCTGAAAATAAGACAGAAATATCGTGACCCGCACCTTCTCACTTTAATAACTACATACACACAATCGCTGTATGAGCCAAGCTTAAAGAACAGCCCCAAAAACGCTTAAAATAAGTGGACGTCAACACTGCGAGTGCACTCTGTGAAGCAGTCTTTAAGCATAAACAAAACATGACACCTCTGTCCAACAGATACATTCAGGTTTTGAGTTTCCCATATAGAGAAAGACCATAACAGATACGCAGTCCTGAGTCTCCAGCCTGTAAAGGTGAGACAGAAACAGATTCCGTGCTCTGCGTCTACAGCTTGTGAGGCAGCAACAGATACTACCACGTTATGAGCCTCCAGTCTGTAAGGGAAGAGACATTAACAAACACTGCATTCAGAGTACAACACGTCCCAAGTCTCCATGCCAGAGAGACAAAAGCAGATTGACCAAGTTCTTAGTGTCTGGACCAGAGGCAGAAGACATACAGACACATTTGCAACAGGGTTAAGCTCAGGAGAGCAAACCTTCACTTCAAGGTATCTTTGTCTGCGTGTTCCAGATTGTTAAGGACCTTCTGCTCTTACTTGAGGGCCTCATCTGCGTGTTCGAGATTTTAGGACCCTTTTTGGTGCTCCAGGAGGTCAGCATCCCACAGAGCTTCATGTTCAAGGCTGTTTAAATGGATTCCGGCACCTTTCCCCACTGCATTGTTACCCAGCAAAACCAGCGGAAGACATCACTGCCATCGGACTGCTCACTCAAACACTTGGAAAGTGAATATCACTCTACCAAACCTCTTTCCAGAGACCTTGGCATTGTCGTATATTATCAATATATGCATAATAAGGTTCTTCACCTTATTAGTAACAAAAATGTATCTTTCCATGAGATAACTGCAAGAGCCACAACCAATTTAATCACTTGTATTTTATCCATCTTATGCACTTTATTCCTTTCTCATTGATGGTATTCATTTAGTAGTTGTGTTGATTTACTCCTGTTTATCTTTTTTTTTTTATTAAAATGAATTTTATTTTGTGTTTTCACTTGTGTCTTCATTGTATGGATAATACAGAAGAGACAAGTTAGCTGATATCTCACAAATCCTTCAGATTGGTCAGATGATAAACTTCCTTCAATATACATTTTTAGAATTTGTATTTGTTCACCAATTTATTTTTATTTGTTCGACAATCTTTGATTGTTCTTTAATGTCCCTGTAATCTGAGAAGGAATCATCTGACACTTTCACACTTACATACTTTAACACTTACCTTAAGTGACGTGACCAAAACTCACAATATTATTTGGTGCCCATATAGACCAAATCCTTATATTTATGGTGCCAATTTTAAGCATAAATCACTACACAGTGGACCACACAGTTAAATGACTATGGTGGAGAGCACAATCCACACAGCAAGTTGCCATTTAAAGGAACACTCCACTTTGTTTTGAAAATAGGCTCATTTTCCAACTCCCCTAGAGTTAAACTGTTGAGTTTTACCGTTTTCGAATCCATTCAGCCGATCTCCGGGTCTGGCGTTACCACTTTTAGCATAGCTTAGCATAGTTCATTGAATCTGATTAGACCGTTAGCATCTCGCTTAAAAATGACCAAAGAGTTTCAATATTTTTCCTATTTAGAACTTGACTCTTCTGTAGTTACATCGTGTACTAAGACTGACGGAAAATGAAAAGTTGCGATTTTCTAGGCCAATATGGCTAGGAACTATACTCTCATTCCGGAACTTTGCTGCCATACCATGGGTGCAGCAGGCGCAATGATATTACGCAGCACCTGTAACCCCCTGCTTGCACAGGGAGCGTGCCTTGCAACCATGGAGACATTTGTGAGAGGCGCTGCGTAATATCATTGCGCCTGCTGCACCCATGGTACGGCAGCAAAGTTCCTTGATTATTACGCCGGAATGAGAGTATAGTTCCTAGCCATATTGACCTAGAAAATCGCAACTTTTCATTTTGCGTCGATCTTAGTACACGATGTAACTACAGAAGAGTAAAGTTTTAAATAGGAAAAATATTGAAACTCTTTGGTCAGTTTTAAGCGAGATGCTAACGGTCTAATCGGATTCAATGAACTATGCTAAGCTATGCTAAAAGTGGTACCGCCAGACCTGGAGATCGGCTGAATGGATTCGAAAACGGTAAAACTCAACTGTTTAACTCTAGGGGAGTTGGAAAATGAGCCTATTTTAAAAAAAAGTGGAGTGTTCCTTTAATGCTATTTCATATCTTTTTCAATAACGCTGGTATTTGAACGTAATAACTGACACCTGCATGGCCGGATCTTGTCAAGGGCTATTTTCCTCAAAGAGGCTTTACATAAACTTCTGACTCCCACTTGAATCACAATTGCATATTGTGTTTTGTCTGCATCAAGTAGTTGATGTAGAACACCAAAATCCAGGGTCTCCTTTGAAAAGTTTGCTCACTTGAGAGGTGAAGTGCAGACACACCACATCCTCCTCCATCTCTGCTGAGCTTGTTTCAGTCAAGGATGGACAGAATTCAATACCTTCACTAGACCAAGGACTTTGTGTTCTCTGTACTAGAGCATTGTAGATTTTTTGAGCCAACCAAAGCTGCTGTTCAAAGCAATGGAGTTGCGTTTTTTTTTTTTTTTTTTACACACATTGATTGGCATCATACCTTACAGCTCCCACCGTATTTACACTTTATAGAGCTTCTGCTATCCATGATATATAGCTCAGCTATCATTACTACGATTTTAGCTAGTAATAGAACGGATTCAAAATACAAAATGTAGTACATACACATAGACTGCAAAGAAATTATTGTAAGTAATACAATACATAGATTTGTATTCTATATCTAAAGGTTGTAATATCTGTGGATATTGGTTGTGAAACATTTAGACATTACGAGCTTTATTGATTACAAACTGGTTGTCCACTCTAGAAATTTCATCATTTCTGTTCATTGTAGCGAGAAACACAAATGGAACAATATCAAGATATTTCACCATCACAGTTTTGCCGTTAGGGCAGAAATGTGTGCAATGAATAAAAAGTAGCTCCTCACACTAGGATGCTAGTCTTTGCAGTCTTGCATGATTTAAGTAATGGGATTCAATTTCATCCTATTTTTTTTGGATGCATGCAGTTGTTGATCTGTGCAGCCATCTCTTGTTAGTATGTGTCTGATTATTTTTCAGTGCGAAAATGGTTGCAAATGTATGCACTTCATTCTCAAATTGGACTAAAAATCAAGCGATATAATGCGAACGGCTGTGCATCTCAAGCCATTTAGCAAAGCACATTTAGTTCCACAAACTATGTTATGATCCTCTTAGGATTGTGAAATGTTTATTATTAGCTAAATGTTCATAATATTTTCAGAGAGCTTTGCTCAAGGCACTTTGTTATCATGTGCTTAATTATTATTTTGTCATTTGCTCCCCTCAATGTTCATACCTAATCTATTAATTACAATCTCCATTAGCATTTTAATGAGAATAGGGCCAATAATTAAATCAGTCTATTTAAAGCTATAATTAAATGACCCCTGGCTCTGCTTTGATGGCTAAAAGTAAGTAGTGTCATGCCTGTGATTGAGAATGAGAGAAAGAGAAATAGAACAATGAAAAACTTGAAAAAAACAAAAACAAATCAAAGCTTGCCATTTTAGTCAGGGATCTGATGACTGAAACATAATTCAGAGGTCACTGTTTATTTTACAGTTCTCTGATGGCTAAAGTTAAGGAGTGGGATTACAGGAGCCGTGTAATTACAAGATCACAGCTGAATATGGAGGCTGAAATAATCAATTTCTATGTGTAACCTATGTACTACATATGCTTTCCACATTTTTGCTTAATATAATAGCTGGCAACTTGAAGCTTGATCCTGGTGGGAGGCTGTCTACCATCATTTTTCTTAAAGAATATCTGCACAGAACTGCTCCAGTACCTGTGCAATGAAGCCTCACTGACTGCACTCTTAACTGTTGCTCTGTGAGCATCGCTGATCTCAACCCTGCAGCTCTCAGCCAGGCAGGGAGGCACATGAGGCCATAATGAGAAAAGACAAGCTCTCTCTCTAATAGCTTTTTCTCAAACAAAAAATGACTCTGACCTCCGCTGCTCCTTGGCTGATGGGAGACTTGGAGCTGTCCACTTTCCGCCCAGCATGCGGGTGTGAGGGCTGACCCGGGACCAGCGACTCAGGGCTGGCCCGGGGCGGCAATAATAGCCAGGTTAGTGCTCTCCACTGGCCGTTAATGGCAGTGCAGTGTAAACAGCATCATGAGAGTGGGACGGGATGATGGGGTCGTGCTCTCTCGCAACTTGGCCATATGAACATGCATCGAGTGAATGTGCCTCTATGGGGGCTCTAATTGAAACAGCCTTCTGTTTCATTCTTTTGTCTCTTCAGTGAATTTACCTTTAACAGTGAGATGGTGTTCATTAAAAAAAACAACAACAACAAAAAAAAGTTTTTGCAGTGGGGAGACTCATGTTTCTTGTTAGTGCAGCTGCTTCTCAGACAGCGTGCTAGTACCGATTTGAGTTCTCTTTTGCATCTTATCGTGCTTGAACAGACAAAAGCACAAAAAATTGTCAAAATGACAGTTTTTGGTGAGTATCCTCATAAGCACAGTCTTAAACGAATAAAAAAAAAGTCTTAAATGAATGTAAAGAGTTGGGAGAAAATCGCATGTGTGTCAGATCCATGCAACAAAAGAAAAAGAGAAAATCAATCACTGCTCTTGACTGAATAACTTTTGTAGCTTTAATAAGGATTAATCTATATTTAATTTATAGAGTGAAGAATATGCAGTTATTTTACATTTGACTACTTAATTTCTGTAGTAATTCTTACCTAAATACTAATGTTAGACCTACCTGAAAATCTTAAAGCACTATTTATTTCATTTGTATCAGTGCTTGAAGTGGGCCGGTATGCAACATTTCTATGTTTTAAGCTGTAGCGTACCCTCACTTTTTCTTGCATACCGGCTCTTCTCATATGTTTCTGGTACCAGGGGAGTCACTTTTCTACTCAGCCCCCCTTAAAAATTGTGATTATCTCCGTATCTGTACACCAATTTGTGAACGCCTCAATCTCTTTTAAACCTCATATGAAAACAGTGGCAGGATTCGCAGCAGTGCACGGGCCCAATGCCATCGTCAGGCAGAGGACAAGGTGTGTGTTTATCGATAGCTTGTCATGATATCTGCATCTGCAGTGCTTAAATCTGCATCTGCAGTCATAAATGCCGTTTATATAATGTGATGCAGGAGTGATACAAGACATGAGTTCCCCATCCAAGTTTCTGCTGCGTTCAAACCTAATCACATTGTTTTCCTCCAGTGAAAAATGGAACGTGAAGACATACTTTAGATGCATTATTCTGGATGTGTTATTAACATCATGCACAGAAATTATTAAAGACACAATCACACTGTAAAAATTTGTTAGTTTAACTTGAAGTAATTAGCCTAACCTGGTTGCCTTAATTTTCAGTTCATTTAAACCAGAAATTTGAGTTGATACAAAGAAAGAGATAGTTTATTCAACAGAAACTAAAAAAATTGTTATCTGAACAACATTTTTGAAACTAAGCTGATTTGACAAAAGATTTGAGTACCGGCACTTTATTTTTTCCACTTCAAGCACTGATTTGTGTTAGAAGTGGAAGTCAAATTTGTTAAATCCCTATGAATTGACTAAAGTGACACTTTTGAAAATAAGGCATTTCAATAACTGACTAACAGCCTTTTCATTGCCATTAAAGTGAAATTGCTGAACCTAAACATAGGAGCCTGGTAAAAAAAAATACTCACTTACAAGAAACATGTCAGATGGACTTTTTTTTTAAATGGAACTCTTCCTATACCGTTATCAGCATATGTTGAGATTCTGCTCTTGTCATGTCTGAGAGTATTAATGCGCCGTGCAGCATCAGATGCCAAAAGCTCGGTCAGTTTTTGCTTTCACTTTCGGTGAATAATTGACTGTGGTTTGAGACTCCTTCACCAGCATAACTCTCGTGCAAAGTTTGCAAACTGCATGTGTGATATCCACGGGCTCGCTTTTAAGGTGAAATATTTCTCTGCAAATTCTCCCAAAATTCTCCCAAAAGAGAATCCTGCCTTACCTACTTAAGTAGGACATAGGAAGGAAGGACACAAATACTCAGCACTTGCTGAATAATATTCCTGATAATTTTTGTGTCAGACTACTCATTTTGTTCATTTAGGAGGTACAGTGTTTCTGTTTGTTTTGTCTTCATTCACATATTGAACAGTATTTAATTACACCTTATGGGTTGTAATTATATCTTGTAGGCTCTTTAATAAGCCAGAGTATCCTAATATGGATAGTGTTTTGCATAAACCCTGTTTTTAAAGGCCTATTAAGATGTTCATTGTAAAATTAATATTTGTTGTGCTTATTTGATTCTCAATTAAAACAACAATCTATAGCATTACTATAAATAATGTCTGTTGTATTACTTACCTGGGAAAAAAAACAAAAAACAAAAAAACACTGACATTCAACAGAGAGCTTAATTATTACTTATATAAAGCTTGAATAATTGGGATCGGCCGATCATGATGACAAAAAAATTGGTAATCAGTATCGGCTGCAAAAATCCTGATCGGTGCATCCCTTCTTGTCAATTCAGACCTGTAAGACTTGATTTTCCTGCTAAGACAAAAGCTGAGATCAAACACCCTGCAATAAACCCATATTTGCAATTCGCTTTAAAACTACTGATATTTATACAATTTATTTACATGAAAGGTTTCAAACATAAATTTATGGCGTAGTATTTTATTTTGAATTTCTTATTATGAAAACACCATTAAAAAAAAAAAAAAAAATCTTAGTCTTAGTTTACTGAAAATTAATTCAAACTATATAGGTTTTATAGAAGGAAAGTGATACATGTGGTGAATTTATCAAATTATTTTAAAAATAATAATGCAAGATTTTTTTTACGTTCACTTAAATTAAAAGTTGTTACAACCTGTTAAATGTTATATATATATATATATATATATATATATATATATATGGCTTTCAATTGTTCTGTAATGTTGAATCAAATATCTATAATTACTAATTTCATCTCCAGAAACTGAAAAAAAGGGGAAAAAAATCAATTTAATACAGTGATCAGTAGCATTTATTTACATGGCCTTCATTCATAGTACTTAGTAAAAGGATGCCATTAAACACATATTTAAAATATACCATAGTTATGTTGTTTCTTCATTAATTTGGAGATTCATTGTGAAATTATGTATTTTACACATTTTAATGTTATATGCAATTAATCATGATCAATTACAGAAAAATGTGATTTATTTTATATATATATATATATATATATATATATATATATATATATGATTTGTTAATGTTTCAATTTTTTTTTACATATGTATATTTTCTTATATATAATAGAGAGAGAGAGAGAGAGAGAGTTTTATTTGTTTTTTATTAAAATATCATTTTAATCTAAATTTTAACATCCAGTCTGTAATGATACTGATTTAAGTACCACTAACATGATGATTTGAAAATAATAATTTGCGGTTTAGTGTGGGAGTCAGATTCATTCGACTTACTGCTCTAACCGATTCAGTGAGTTCAGTAATTAAAAGAATCATCTGGTTTTAACTGATACCTTGTCTTTCTGAGCAATTAATTGAGCTCATGATGCACTGATTATTTTTGAGTGCATCCAGTGAAGACAGCACAATAGAAAGCCAGTTCTATTTCATGAACCATAGCCTTTTTATCTCATCGTATTCAATTCAAACTGCAAGCCTGTGATTCCGGTATTTTTTATCTTTTATTTTTTTAGATTCAGCAGTGAAGTGCCAGAATAGCAATGCATGAATGATAGTTAGAGTGTTATACAGGCAGAATGACAGTATTACTGTGCGGTGACATTCAATGTAATTAATGAGTTACAGTCTGATTTGCCACACAGTAACAATCATAGACTAGCAGTTCTCTGTCTCACTACTACAGCTTGATTCCTCTGTCAACGGTAGCTGTAAATCATAGTGTTATACAGGTAGTCACACGCACACACCCTCATCTTAAGCAGTTGATGCTCAGCAATCCAATTAACATGCATAATGCACCTGAAGAAAAAAAGAAGAAAAAAAAAAAAAAAAAGCAAGAAAAGAACCTGCTCTGCAGATAAGCCCAGAATGATCATTTATTTATAGGGGCTTGTTTACACAAATGGAGGATGCGCTCTGTCTTAGCCAGGTTTGGTTGATTCATTGCCTCGACCTCTCCAGTTCAGGTGAGGGTGAGCAGCGCATTAGCCCGCTAGTCATGAGGATATTATTGCACCTGTGGCTGCACAGTTTCATTTTATGCACCCGTGGGCAATTTGTGGCCCCCTCCCAACACCTTCTTTTGTGTTCATCACATTTATGCTGCTGTTTTCCCTCTATGCGAGCAGGTCATTGTAAATGAGGATTGCGCTAGTCGCGGCCCACAGCTCTCGGCTCTGGCGAGGGAAGAGAACACATGCTGCCTGGTGCAATGGGGTTATTACTGTAGTCTGTTTGCTCTCCCATTGCTCTTGCGTTCCCTGCCACACTCTGGCTTTCTCTTTATTTCCGTCTTTCTCTCGTAGTGTTATTGTGTGCTACATCGCATGTTTGGATGATGCCTAATGTGGTTCGGGATCCCTCCTGTAGATTTCATCCTTGCTGCTTTCTCGTTCCTCAGCTCATGGAGTTGTAGGGAAGGGAAAGCATTTCGCGTGACCCGGCATGATTGCATTTGCAATCTCATACGCAGTAGCGTCTCCCATTGTCTTCTTCCAGCTCCCCTATTGGGATGGTTTGATAACAGGAATAAAGGCTCCCAGGTTCTGCAAGGGTTAGTAGAAATTCACAAGCTGCAGAACCAAGCCACTTTGACATTCAAGGTATAATCTGCCTTTCAAGGTCAAGTTGTCTTGCTCTGTTGGGTAACGGGAAGAAAAGGTCAAGCTGTGCTCGAAAGCAAATGCAGACGCAGATTTTTGCTCAAACATCCTTCTGTCATCCTATTTGACCCCCTGTGCAATGTCTAGATTAATCTTGTCAGTAAGTAATTCACTTTGTAGTTGATGACTGATGATTTATACGGGTGATACCAGTTACCTCAGAAATGTCACTGTGTGACTCTGCAGGCAATATAACTGTAAAAGCCATCAGCCTAAATGTTGTTACTGAGGTAGTAATTTATATATAGAATTAATGGGGGTAAACCTACCAATAATGCACAAGGCTGTTAGTAAGTTTTTGGATGATTCATCAACTTTTTTTTTTTTCATTTCTCCAATGCTTTTCCTAGGCAAAGAATTACCGGCTGATCCTTTTAGATTGAGAAGTAGCTTTGGATGCTCAGAAACCTTATGTAACCCAACTACCACTAGGGGTGGGTGGATTAATCCTGAATTATCTATACTTTCTATACTGATGTTGTATCAAAAGGATCAATCCTAAGGTGTTTTTTTAACCAGTAATTTTATTTATTTAACAAGTAATTCAATTCTAAGTGGAGAAATAAACTATTTTAGTGAATAATTGTGTAGGATAGAATTATTTCTCGTGCTTATCTGAACATACAAGACAGAACCAATCAATCACAGAGAGCGTTCGCTGATGACGCTTTGCTCACAGTGCTTAAATAGGGCTGCGTTTCCTTAAAAACATCATAAGGCTCACGATGTGTTTGGGAAACAGAGCCCTGAACAATGCTTATCAGATGAAAGAGAAATAATTACAAATTGATTATTATTAAAGCTACTGAAGTTGTTTAGTCGATAGCAGTGATTGATTCCCTCTTTTAATTTAAAAAAAAAATGTTTTGTTTTTATCCATTGATATTCAAAATCGTTCACATCTGCGTCACAATACATCATAAAAACTATATTCCACAGCACTGGTCATTATCTTTGACCGTACTGAGTGCTTAAAATAATGAATGTTGTGTAATAGCTATCCCCTCACAATCTTTTGTGTGTAAAAAAATAAATAAATAAATAAAAAATAAAAATCTCATTAAACTCGAAGTGGATTCAAATATTGGCCGTAGAATAATAACAACAGCAACTTCTTGCATCGGAATGACAATACAGGGATTAACCTTTCTATTAGTTCCTTAGCCAAGTTCTGTGGTGATTTCTCTAGACAATCTATTTTGTTGTTTTTGTTGTATTTTTCTCCACGTACAGACACGCACGCACACACACACACACACACACACACACACACACACACAAACAAAAAAAAGCCATGGAGCCAAGCAGATGCAGGAGTAATTAAAATCATCATGCTGGTGTTAAGTGCCAAATCAGAGAAACAATGGCTTTGACTCTGTGACATCTGTGTTTACTACAGGCCTCACACGTGTGTCCTCTACAATGTCTCAATTCAAAACTGCCCCCTAAAGATGATGATACACTGGGAAACTTTTTGAGCAATGTTGGGCACTTTTACCATTGAGAATGGGAAACAAATTTTGATCTAAAGTATCCAGATAGAAATTTGTTGTCCATTCTCAATGGGAAAGTGCCCAAGCCTCATTGCTCAGCGACATTGCTCGGCAACATTGCTCAAAAAGTTACCCTGTGTATCATCACCTTAAGTGTACGCGTCCATTGGCAAGTGTGAGTGGGTGTTAGGGCTGTCACGGTGAAGGAATTTCCCTTGCAGTGATTTTGAGTGGCTCAATATTGCAATATGCGAGATTACCTCCATTTTTAAAAAATATTATTATTATTTTGCTTTATAAATAAGTGTTACAGTGTGGGCAGCAGGCACGAAGATGGAGATTCAAAACCAAAACAGACTTTCAGAGCGCATGTTTTCATTCCACTTTTTTTATAATGTAAAACATGCGCTAGATGAACATATTTAACCGCTGCACTTGTGCCTTTTGCAGCGTCTCGCACATGACGTGGCATCCCAAAAAAAGCGGCGCTCAGGTTAAAAGAAGAAAAGAAAAAACTCTGGAGCTTGCTTTTTTTGTTGTTTTACTTGCTCTCTTTGTAACTTGCATTCACCAGCACAATAGCCACTTTTCCACTGTTGGGCCAGTGCAAACCAGGGCTAACATCATGCCGTGCGAGGCCAGTAGCCTCGGACCTCAAGCACCAAGGCCAAGTTGCCACTGTTTCCACTGTCAGGCCAGTAGCCCTGTAGCGATGCCCTAAAACCCTTCCTTAACACGCCTTCTTAGAAGGACATCACATAACCCCACCATTTCACCAGCTGACTGAAAACTAGCAAGATCGCAAAATGAGCATGACAGAAGCAAACATTTGGACTTTACTTACAGACTTAAGATTCCAGCATCGATATTTGACCAATGTTTTACAATAAAAAAAAAATAAAAAAAACAGTAATTTATTAATTTGTGTCAGAAATGCATGTCAATCATGCTGAATCAAACTGGTATTTACCTTTTTACATAAAAAGAGAACACATACCTATTCAATTGCACCTGCTTCCGTTTATATGTGATCACAAGTATGCACAAAACAACTCCATTAAGGCTTTTAAGTCCAAAGACTTATAGATTTAGAAAAAAATATTGAAAAAATATAATTTACGTCACGTTTCCTTAGAAAGAATGAGCATTTCTATCAATGTTCCACGAAATTATGCAATCTGAGGAGGTTTGAGCGATCTCTCCCGTCTCACTATACTGTTATTCTTTCAGTCAGAGCAACAGAGGGAGCTCACAAGAAGAAAACAGGAGTTATGAGTTATACAAGTTAACTGAAAAGCATGTTTTTTTATGACATATATGCAGATGCATTAGTCCGGTATCAACAAAGGCACAGAGAGGAGACAGATGAAACGTGAAAACAAATAAATACACAATTATAATTATATATGATTTGTTTACATTCTTCAAGCAGTCTCTGGTATTTTCCATAAAAATATGTGTATTTTATGGGCCTTTAGCATTGCATATAAATATATCTCTGCCTCATATGGTGATCAGAATCCCCATCAGATCGCAAGGAAGTTATTTAAAACACTTGCCGGTGTCTGAAAGTGAGTTTTGAAAATTGTCTGAAAATTGTTTAAAATGTCTTAAGTGTTTATGTGAGCTGATAGCCTGATATAATAACATTGGAAATGAGCAGCGGTGTTGACCATCTCCTGACACAGATAAACTCTGCTTTTGTTCATGACCACTCCTCAAGCCCCAGTTGCCCCTCTTTGGACCAGGGTATTTGGCGGGCCAAAAAACCCTGTCCATTGGCCCCGAGGAAGCCCGATCAAGCCCCGGCACACACTAGCATGCCCGCTTTTGGCCTGACAGTGGAAACATGACTGGTATCTGGTTTTACTTTATTTTGATAGTCCCTTTAACACATTCTCCTGACTATAAGTATTGTTGCATCTACATGTCTACTAACTCTCATCAGAGTGTTAGTAGAGTATTAGTAGACTGGTAGGGTTAGAATAAGTTGACATGTACTTGCATGTACTATAAGTTACTTATAGTCACTAGAATGGGGGACCATCACAATAAAAAATTAGCAGATATTAAGTAGACAGTCTACTAATACTCTAATGACATTTAGTTGACATGTAGTTGCAAAGTTACTAATAGTCAATGGAATGTTCAAAAATGACCATCAAAATAAAGTGTTACCCAATAACTTGTCATTCTGATTGTCTTGAAAACACCCCTGTATGTAGTGTGAAGTGTGTAGATGAAATAGGATCATGAGATCTTGCAGAATGTAGAGATTTTGCTTACCTTATGTTGCATTCCTAACATGGATGCTAAAGGCTGCTGTTTCAATTTACATTTAGATAGACTCAAGATTAGCCACTCATAACTAATGTATATTCTCAGTGCTATGGCTTTGTTAAAACACAGATAGTTCAATCTAGTCATGGCCAGATGTCCCTGAATCTGCCCTAAAGAAACCCACACTATTTGTAGTGCCACCACCCACATCCCATGATTCCATCTGCTTTACTTCTCTGGGACTTTAGGGAGCAAGTGTGTCCAGCTGCTGCAGCAGGCTGTGTTTAAGTAGCAGCATGATTGTGTGTGCTTTACCTAATCTGCTCCATTAGTTTAAATAATGCAGGAACGCTAATGAGCCAGCCAGAGAGAGGGGGAGAGTAAGAGAGGGAGGGTTATTGCAATCCATGTCTAATTAGTCCTGCTCCTTAACAACTGAACTCAAATCAACCAGGGCAGTTAGAACATGAGGGATTCAGTTTTCCGGCTGGCTTCAGGAAGGCCACTGATTTATGGAAATATTACCAGAGCCACTCAAGGGCCTGAAACAATAGCTATTCTCTGTCACACGGACAAAGTCATGCAGTTGTTTCTGTAGAAATTCTACTCAAGAATTTTGGCTGTAGTATTCAATTGTTCAATTGTTGGCTGACAATGTCTTCTCGCTTCCTGTCACCATAAAGATCAACCTAACGGGCAAAGGAATAATTCACCCCAAAATTAATATTCTATCATCATTTACTCCCCATCAAAACCTGTATGACTTTTTTTTTTTTTTTGAGGAACACAAGACTATACAGTGAAAGTGAATGATGACTACAGTCTTCAAGCAAACTTTTTAGTAAATAACAAGTATATATATATATATATGTGTGTGTGTGTGTGTGTGGTGTGCGGTGGTGTTTTAAAATCCTCCAATTTTAAAAAAGTTCTCACATTTTTTCATATACTTTATATCAAATGTAAATGATGTCCATTATTCTTTAATAAACATGACATAAATAAGTCCAAATACAATTGTTTTGTTTTGTTTTTTACAATAACTATGCAATGTTTTATTTATAAAACCAATAAATTTCATCAATTTAGTGTTTTACATATTTTTACGTTTATTCCAAAATAATAACTAAAGTAATAATTTAAATTTGTAAACTAATGTTCATCTTTTCTTTTTAATAGTCAACTTATTTTCAGCAGTCAGCAGGCTTGTACACACTGGTCAGAGACACAGACCAAAGAAGAATGAATATGTACTTTTAATTTCCCCAAGCTGATTGCTCACTAAAAACCTCCACAATCATCATGTTTTCAGGCCATTTTAAGTTTGATTTTGACATGACATAAAGTGGTGAATTTGCTGAGTTTTTTATTTACTTTTTAATTAGTCTTCCCATTAACGTCTTCATCCAGGCCGTGTATGAAAACAAGAGGCGGGATTTATCGCTTGAACCAATCATAACCGATCATATCCAATCAAAGCGTGATGGAGGCATTGCCTCCTTTCATGTGACTCTCCCCCATTCATTCTCAATTACCCCCCACTAAACCCACCGCGTGCTTTACTTGGTCTGTTTTAACAAGCCTCCCGCTGTAACTTCACCTGTGGGTTTCACTGTTGGACACTATTACTTTATAAAATGACTGACTTATACACTTTTTAATGTCACATTTGTAATATTTGCATTGTTTTATTTTTTGTAATATTGATTCTTTTCTCATCCAGTTTTTTTGAGGAGGCACTGCCTCCCTTGCCTCCTCGGCCCCTGATACATTGTTTTTTTTTGTTTGTTTTTTTTTGGTCCCCATCCATTTTTATTCTTTGGAAAAGAGCAGTGAGAACATTCTTCAGAACATTCTTCAAAGAACGTTCTCCAAACATTTTGTTATCCACAGAAGAATGAAAGTCATGAACGACATGATGGTGAGAAAATGATTACAGAATTGTCGTTTTTTGGGTGAACTAAAATCAAGTTCTCAAGTTTGAAGATGTTTAATTACTGCTTTGCATGTGTAGAAGCTTCTGTGGCTCCTCAGGACTAGTGCCGTTTCTGCAGAGATTCATGTGCAACATCACAACTAGAGCCAGCTGTCACCTTTTCATACTTTCTTGTGCTGGCACTGTTGGTAAAATTCTTGTGATATTTCAATTTGATTTACATCCAGAAGTGGGGGGATAGATCTGTTATAATGTTGCGGTTTACCAAACATTATCGGTGAACTGATATGTCACTAGTTTGTGTGTAAATGTACTTCTGTAAGCGTGTGTGTGTGTGTGTGTGTGTGTGTGTGTGCTTTGCTCTCCTCCTCAAACTCCGCCATTCCTCTCTTCCCTCCCTTCTCTATTTGAACAAGTTTAACCACTTCAATCATGCAAAAGGTGATAATGAGTGAGCGCACACTCCGGCACGGCAGACCACTGTGTGCAGATGGCTGCTCAAATGAAGTCAGTAAACCATCCTGACAAGCACAAACGTTGCCCATGCAAATAAAACACTCAGGGAAGTTTATAGCCCCTCGCTCTCAGATTGAATATCTCTCTTTTTGCTCTTTACAGCGCTCTTTATTTTTTTAATCTTCCCTTTCTCCAGACTTCCCATGCTGTAGAAATAACTGGCTGATTTGGGAGTCTGTTGACCCCAGCCAGAGCAGCAGGAACGGGCATATCTAATGGAGGGGGCAAAGCCCTCATGAAACCTCCACGTCCTTGAGACGGTGCTTCTCGAATCCTCTTCTCGGCGGCCTCTTGGGGGCACCGTTTTGATTTCTTTCAGGTTCTTCTGTTTTTCTTTGGATGTTGAGCATGGCTTACTCTACGTCATATTTTACATAGGAAGAATTGCAGAGTAAGTGCAAAAACACATGCATGCATAAATGTGCCTGTTGAAATTATACTTTCTGAAGTGCTCTCATTTCCAGTTGAAGAGGCTGTGCTGCTGTTTATTAATTACTCCGAGTGGTCATTGCAGTGTGGTTGTGACCTGCATGTTCATGGAGGAGGCTAGTAATTATGCTGCCTCTAGGAGGTAGATTAAAGATAATGTTATTCTCCATGCATCTCTGGCTCACAGCACGTTGTTCACACCTCCATTAGCATTGGGCAAAAGGTGGAAATGACCATGCTACAGGTGTAATGTGTTTCAACCCACCCCCGTATTTGCACAAGTGAAAGGGCAGAATTGAAGGCAACATTATAAATAATTGGGTGAGAGGATGACCTGCATTCGCCCTAATAAGTCTGAAGCTGGTCAATGGCAGCACACGAAATTCATCATGGGAGGACTGTAGATCTGATCTGAATTACTGAGTGACTTTGAGCCTGTGTAGCGGTCTGAAAAGTCTTTTGTTGCCATTCAGAATGGCATTGATTGATGTCTTGGTTTCCACTGTTTTCATAGTACATCAATCGATCTTTTGCCGTCTTTGTTTCTGGCCTCCGCATATTCATTGATAAATTTATTTCAGTTGTACCACTGTATGTTATATTTGTACATACTGTTTAAGTTTTAACATCCACATTCAATTCAAAGTTATTTAATATTTATAAAAAAAAAAAGTATTGTTATAAAGAGAGTGATCTCATAGGTTTGCGCTGGTTTGAGATATCTACACACTATGTCAAAACAAAATTGTTCCTATTATAATCAACAAGGCAGCCTATACTGGAAGCTCTCATTATGGGGAGAGTGGTGTGATGTGCCTTTAGTTAACAGACAACTGTTTCTTTTTTCATGTGCTGTACAGCTACTCCAGCCACTTTCCCCATCTGAGGAAAATAATAACATTTGTTTATTTACAAATATTACTAACACTATACAGTAAGATTCAATTTGTTAATTAATGCATGACCTAACAATAAACAATACTTGTCTAGTATTTATTAATGTAGGTTTGTTAATTTTCACATATACAAATGTTTTGATTCCAAGTTACAAATTAACATTAGTCTATTATTGCAGTACATAAATTAAACATGTATCAAAAATAATTTTGTTATTTAACATTTAACCTATATTAATAAATGCTATAAAAACTGTTGTTCATTGTTATTTCATGATATCTTTTGCATTAACTAATGTTAATACATTGATAGATTGATTTATTGATTGATTGTGAAGTGTTTGCAAAATATCATATGTGTGAATTGATTGTTATGAATTATCAAGTGTAGCATTAGTTCTGGCAGGTCACGTCACTCAAGCTCGCGTCATCTGACTCTCAGCCGATCCACGTCTACCTATAGGAATATGACGCCTATCACAACATTTATATATAAGGTCCATTCCGTATTATCAGCAGCTTTATCGCATTCCTCAGGAGCTAATTACCCTCCGCCATCCCCAGCTCCACCTCTTGTCCAGTAAGGACTTAGCCTTCGAATCAGACTATTTTTTCTCAAATTATGTTGGACATTAAATTATTGAACATTAATGATATCTGCAATACATTTATGTTGGTTCTGTTCTGTTTACCCTCGCTGCTCTCCCTGCTCTTACCCTCTATGCTAACTCTTTTTGCTTTGTGAACATTCTGCATCATTGGATGTTTTTTTAGTGTAGAGACGGTTATATGTGATTATGTTATTTCAGCAGCAATTACATATGTATCTGCTCACATGGTGTACTACTGAATTATATGAAATTATATACACAACAGCTCCTCAGTACCCTCAGAAAAAAAAAAAAAAAAAAAAAGCTTCAGTCGAGGTACTTAAGCAGCCTTTCAGCATATCAGTGGCTTGTGGGTAAATGGTAATACTCTTCGCTAAGGAGTAAGCGGATCTGTTCTTTTAGCCGTTTAAGCTAATCATTATTGCTTGCCCTGATCCGTTCAAGCTTCATCGTGCATTTAGTTAATTTGAGAATACTCTGTGGCATCTGACACCTTTTTTTCCTTTAGACTTGACCAGCTTCAACCTCACTTGAGGAGAAAGTTGAACCCTCTTGCTGATCGATTAGCTCACACAAATCCTACATTGATATAAATAAAACAGCAAAATTGGTCTCCAATAGGCTTAGCAGGGCAACCTTTGCTGCCACCCCTCTTCCCCATTAAATCCCAGGATTACAGTGCTGAGGTTTTGGTGTCTGCCATGAGACCAAATAACACTCACCTCGAGGTTACTAATGCAATTAATGTTGTGTGCTCAAAGGGCTTTCAGTTGGCTACCGATAGCATGGGATTAATTAGACCTGTGTTATGGAGCAGTCCTGTTAAACAGGCCTGTTTCCATGGAATTGTTTCCACTTTCACATACGGCTGTTTTTTTAAGAACTGCTAATGAAGACTGATGTGAGTGGTGGTGATGACTCATTTCTAATGTTTACCTTCAGGTAATATTGCCAAACGGTTCGCTCTGTCAACGCACCTGTTTTAATTAACCTAGCACCAGTCATCTACAGTTTCTCACTTCTCAGGAAACAATACTGCTTGAATAGAGATGCGTTGGAGTAAAGTGTTGAAGAGAACTCTGAAATCAATGGAACTCTGCAGGGCTCAACATTAAAGAAATAGTTCACCCAAAAATGAAAATTCTGTCATTGTTTATCCATTCCAACCCAGTATTATTTTCTTTCTTCTGTGAAACACAAAAGGACATCTTAGGCAGAATGTCTTTAGCAGCTTTTCCATGCAGTGAAAGTGAATGTGATTTTTAAATGCCAAAGTCAAAATATGACAAGGAAAGTATAATAAAAACTGTCTATATGAATAACAAGTTTTCTAATAGCTTTGTGTGAGTAACAGACAGATATTTTGGTCACTATAATAAACAAAAAATAAAAAAATAAAAAAATAAAAAATTATTTAAGCGTATCGGTGAGAACACTTGTTTGAACATCATACACACCAGGACATTTGACTGCACATCACATTTTTGACTTTATTGATACTGCTTGCAATAGTAATGCAATGGACCAGTCTACGGGACTTAGATTAAGCCTTTAAATAAAAGCGTTGTTGAACTGTTTACACTGTCTTATACAATAAAAGATCCTGCACAGCGACAGGAAGGAAAATGAGCACAAAAATCCTGCCTCCCTTACACAACACTAAAGGTGGACTTGCACTCACGAGTAGAGGAGGCAAATTCTTTCTATGCACACTGCAACGGTCATATTATGACATCGCACTCTGCACGTATGTTTTAAAAATCATAATTTAACATATAAATAACACTTTTTTAATAGCCCACTTAAAGTGTTTATTACAAATAAATTACTAAATGCTGAAAATGAATAAATGTAAATGAACAAAAATTTGCATTGCATTTATAATCCTGTGAAAACAGAGGGTGCTGCAGGACCCCTACTTCACGCGCCCCTGGAAATATTAATATAATATGGAAATTATTAAAATAACTGTTTTCTATTTGAATATATTTTAAAATGTATTTTATTCCTGTGATGGCAAAGCTAAATTTTCAGCAGCCATTACTCCAGTCTTCAGTGTTACATGATCCTTCAGAAATCATTCAAATATGCTGATTTATTGCTCAAGAAACATCTCTTTTTATTATCGATTAAAAAAAACAACAACTTTTTTTTGAATTTTTTGCTTAATTGTAAGCATTCTTTACAAAACAATTTATGTCAAATTATATACAAATTTTGTTTGAAATAATAATGGGAAATTATAGAGCAATAATAACTGTACGTCAACTATTAATTCTTACACTGCTGGGAAATCAGATTTTTTTCTAACTAATGTTTATGACTATCACAAATCAGTTTTGCATTTTTGTCAGAACATATCTGTTATCAAGTTAGAAAACATTACAAGGTAATGGTGATATGCAGTAGTATTTAAATAATCAGAATTGCTAACAGCATTGTTCAACTATCCAAAAGTTTGTTAGGAATAAAAAAACACATGATCATCAAACATAATATGTAGTGACAACAATGCAGCAGTGGCCAAGTGATTATTTTGTCAACTGGCCCAAATATCTGTCACACGACCAACGGCCGTTGAGCAGTCCTTATTGTTGAACGCTTCTTTGTTCCAAACTGTTTTCTCACCCGTACTGTAATAAAACAATGAATCAGGCAGCAAGAAGAGAAGCGTGTTCTCACTGAACTCTTGCCCAAATTATCATAAAGACTCTTCTCAGGAGCCCATCTGCCTGGGCAGCCAGCTCTCAAACCAGAGATTCATTACTCCCACTTTACAGCGGGTTAATCGTTCAGGAAATATCTGTGAAGCTTCTTGCTTTGACTCAATTAATCGCAGAGCCAGCTCTGTTAAGCAGCATTCTCATGATGCTCTAATCAGCCTTTGATCTGCATTTCTCTGTCACTGTCTCTCTCTGTCTGTCTTTCAGCATAAACAGACTGCACAAGGTGTTAAGTATCCAGTTTGACAAGTTTGTGGCTCAGATACATCATTTTACACATTTATTGAATGACGCAGGGGCTGTGGAATTATAAAAATATGGGCCATTCATCCAAAGAATGCTTTTTTGGTGTGTTTTCACATTTTTTTATGTAAATTTACACAATATGTTGCGTCTGTGTATGTCAATTACATTTGAATCACAATTTGTACAGCTGAGTGTAGAAGATGCACTTTAGAGTCAGTTACCCCCTCTAGTGGCCAGAGGCGTACAGTGCAGATGCCACAGGGCTTAGTCAGTACTAAGACCCTCATTGAACTGAGAGCATTTATACATAGACCTACAGTGTCAGGAAAAACAAACAGTGAATAGAGTATACCAGTTATGGTATTATGGTATATTGCCAAATACAAGTTCTATTGTTGTGCATGTGTTAAATTCTGCAGTGAGTCAATATTGTTTTGTCACTGTAATTATATTCTTATAGTGGAGTGCATTATATTCTTGAATATGGGGTATTGATGCAAGTTTTATGCTGTATGAAAATGTATAACAATACAAAGCAATTTTGTATTATTGACTTTGAACCTGACCCTTACAAAATCACTCTGAATTTGATGTTCTTCATCTTGTGTGTGTCCTTTGCACAATCGCATTGCTCAGTGAATATAAATGGACGTAAAACATTTCTTGAATTTTTGCCCATGCTAATGTTTGTCGTTACTGGAGCTTTTTGACCTCAAACCCATGCTGTCTGGGAGGATATTCATTCTGTTCAGATCATTAACTTTGTAATCAGGCCATGTTATTTTATCACACCACGGTTGCAGCCTCTGCACTGTGTGGAGGTTGATGGGGTTCAATGTCTATTAGAAAAATGTCTTTTACATGCTTCTCTTATTGGCTTTTATTGTTTAAACCAGTGTTTTCCAACCTTTTTGTCTTATTTATCCCCAGCCTCATCAGTAAGGCTCAAGTACATCATTATTGAGACCAAACCAACAATGCGTTCCTTGTAATTAACTCATATTAGATCATGGATATCATTTAGAATTATTATAACATATAATGGTATTACTAAAATAACCATTGCGGGGAATCCATAAACACATGATATGGGTGCGAAACAGACTAACCTAGTTGCTTCCTCTCAAACTGAAGCATCTGTTATTTTAGAATGATATTTTAGTTACTCAAAACTTAGACACATTATTTTCTTCAGTTTTTTTAAGAAGCATGTGTTGAGCTGTCAATTACAAAATGTTATATATTTAATTTAATAGATTTCAATTCTTTAAAGAATTTGACAATTTTATAAATTTTATTTTTGATGTGAATTTTTTTTTTAAATGGTTCACCCAAAAATGAAATTTCTATCATTAATTACTCACCCTCATACCGTTCCAAACCTTTAAGTCCTTTGTTCATATTCGGAACACAAATTAAGATATTTTTTTAAGAAATCCGAGAGCTCTCTGACCCCTCCATAGACAGCAATTTAATTACCACTTTCAAGGCCCAGAAAGGTAGTGAAGACATCGTTAAAATAGTCCATGTGACTACAGTGGTTCAACCTTAATTTTATGAAGCGACGAATACTTTTTGATACAGAAGCTGGAAGCGCTGCACTGTCTATTCAACGTAAAACAGCGTAGGAGAATGACAGGGAAGAGAATAAATTGTTGAATAAATTATTGTTGTTTTGTTTTTGAGCACAAAAAGTATTCTCGTCACTTCATAAAAATCTGAGTAATTAATGACAGAATTTTCATTTTTGGGTGAACTAACCCTTTTAACAGGCTCTTTGTTAAAAATCATTAGCTTAAACCATTTTGTGAGTGATTGGTGAATTACTGGAAGAAGAAGAGTGTCAGATTTGTCCCTGTGTCAGATTTATATATATTACAAAAAAAGTTTTTTGTTTTTTTTAAGTTTTAGTATGTTGAATTTCATTTGCTGAGTTTTTGTGCAATGCTAAATTAGATCAATTAGATCAAATAACTAGTGGAATGCATTGAGCTTTTCTGCTTCATTAATCAATTTTGTTAAATTCATTAGTAAAATAGGCTCTTAAATTCCTGGGAACTCTCAGAACATTAAATTTTATGCTTTAATGATAATTAGATATAGCATAGACATAGATTTTTCAGCTTTTTTCATCAAGGCTATTTTTTTTTTCCTAATGAAAATACCTAATTTTATTCAATTGAAAAAAAAAAAAAAAAAATCACTTCATGGAAAGGATGCATGCTGTATACTTTTTCCTCTATTGCCCTCTCCTTGCTCCTTGAAATTCTCTCGCTCACTCTCTCTCACACACACATTCTGGCTTGTCTTTAAACCAGTGTGGTTTCAGTAGGCCCTCTCTGCTTGTGCCCCTGGGAAGGGGGAAGGCACGAATAATGGTGTCCGCAGATGCAGCTCAAGCTTTGGCTTGGAGTGTCCCGGCTCACCCGTGGGGAAGACCATAATGCAAGTGTCTGGTATCTGCCTGACACCTGAGCACAGACCCCTGTGAAACATGACTCACACAAGACTTCCTATGAATTGTACTTACAGCATTCATTCTCAGATGCTTCATTACCCCTCAGCCTTCTGTGATAGCTGGCATGACAGTAGTGCGCCAAGGCCGGACATGCTGGACTAATCTTGGGTGCTGAGAACGATGTGTGTGTGTTTGCAGTCTGTCACACACTCATACAGATACAGTTTAGTATTATATACAGAAATGCATCTTTGTGAAACAAATACAATGTACTATTCCCACGCTATATGCAAATATACAGATCGGATTGCAATCTGTACAGATGCATTTTGGTGACCAAGTATAAATACCCCCTACAGAAACTCGCTCTCTCCTTTGTCTTTTTAGATCCTACCTGACACAGACTCTCTCTGCCACCTGATGTGCTCACTGTGTGTGTAGTCAGAGGTCACTCTCTAGCTACAGGCATGCATTTAGCCTCATTGCAGGCTGCTAATGAGTTTCTGTACTCACAGAGAGACTGGCATCAGCAGATATAGCTGTTATCCAACGACTGTATATTCGGAAAACATAACTGTCATTGTTTGAGCATGGTTATACAGAGACATTCCTTCTGTAGATGGAACATTTTATATTACACTAAAGACAAGGGAATGAATCAGCATTTCAATAGCCCTTAATGTGACTATAGCGTTTGTGGTGATTGCTTCTCTTTCTGTGTGTGTGTGTGTCTCTGTGTGTGTGTGTGTGTGTGTGTGTGTGTGTGTGTTTCTTTTTGCCCCAATCAGAATAATTGTAGACCAGTGAAAATGGCGTTCAGTGATCATCAAATGCAGGATACTCAAAAATGACTGGAATGATTAAGAGAGATTGAAACATGCATAATGCATATGGAATCACTCAGGGTGGTCAGTTAGTGCAGTTTTACATATTGAGATAGAACATTTTAAAGTTTGGAGATCTCTGTACTAGCAGTCATGTTAATGGTAGCCCACTATATTTCTAATAGTCGGCGCAACATTTATCAGCTCTTTATGGTTTTATGCACTACCTCTCTAAAGTTTGGGGTTAATATGATTTAAAAAAAAAAAAAAAAAAAAAAAAAAAAACAGCAAGCATGCATACAATTGATTAAAAGTGTCAGTAAAGACAATAGCCGCTTTTCCACCGTAGGGCTGAATGGTTCTTAGAATGGTAAAGAACGGTTCCAGTTGTGTTTCCACCTGAGCCTGGTTCGGCACGGCACGGCACGATTACAAACCGTTCTCGGCCCGGAATTCTGTGCTGGTAGAATCCGTGAAGTGAAGCCGCCGCTCATAATAGGTCAGTTCGGCCCGATGGTGGTAAAGCGGCTAATGTTACAAAAGATCTATTTCTAAACTTTTGAAAGGTAGTGCATGTCTGATAAATGCTTGGCAAAGAGACTTTTTTAACTCGGCAGCAAAATACAGTTGTCAGTCCTGTTTTACAGTTTGGTTATAAACAGGGCTTCAGACTGCAACTAAATGGTCGCATTTTGCAACTTTTTTTTCCTGCCGGTGCGACTAAATTGTGTTAGAGGTGGCACTGTTGCAACCACCACGTTGTCCAACTGAGAGCTGCCATTTTTGTTGCACATAACGCATATGAGAAACATCAAACAGCAAATGAAACGAAAGCGAAACGAAACTGCGTTACTCGTTTGTGTTGCGAAGCGCAGACTGTTTATCAGCTCCGACAATAATAAACAGCACAACACAGCGAGAGCTCAGAACAGGCTCTCGCACGCCGATCTCGATCACGTGATATTGTTGCTACACAGCGTTGGGAGATCGAGTAAGACATGAAATTACCACTATAACCAGTAGATGGCAGCAGATTGGCTTATTAGCCATTTCCACTCCCTAATATATGGGAAAGTAGGAAAAGTCATAAAGTCTCATGAAAAACAAAAGCTTTTCTTCAAATTGTGACTGAATTACACAGAAAGCAAGTAAAGAGCACTCCATTTATAATCACTGAAACTGTCTGTCAGTTCAGTATGGTACATTTAAAAAGGGTAGAATATTTACATGTTTCCATATAAAATTAGGTTTTTGCACGTTACTGTTGTTAATAAAAGTTTTTAAATAATTTTAGATAAAATATTTTTTTTATCTGCATCTCAATTTCGGTTATAAATGAGAATGACAACTGCATTCTATTACCACACTGACTTCCTTAATTTTAGAATACACATCCACATTTTTTAAATGCATGTTTAAGTGCTGTTAAAATCACTGTGTGTCACTTCATTCAGTGATATACCCCTTGTGTGTGTGTTATCCAGTTGCTGTCTTTCCTCTAGATCTGCTTCCATCAGTTTTGTGGTCTGGCTGTGACTCAAATGCTGCACTTTACACTCGGCCAAAAATAAAATCCATTTCAAAGTCACTGTCACATTTGATTTAATGTATGAACTTTAAGTGGACTTTACTAAACTGTGAATGACTTCCCAGTGTTATGAAACAGTTGCTATTTTTGTCAGTTCCCCAAACACTTAGATATCGAAAACTTAAATTAGATATAAATTTGGCTTAAGTGATGGGGGCAATCTCAGAAATTTTAAACCTTTTCACACTTTGATGTCAAAAGACCTGTGTTCAGTGTGGGAGTTACATACCTCGAGGTGTGAATTGATGCGAAACTGCCACTGCAAAGATGTTATGACAGCATTATAAGTAGCTGATAGATGGTGTTTGAGACCTTCCTCCCCCGCACATGAATGACTGTTCCCATGCGATAAAGTTGAACGGGTTATCTTCACTGTCCAAAATATGTACATTTAACACCGAAGTACCTCCTTGTACATCTTCACCCTGGAGTAGAACACCGATGTAACCATCTATTGGCTATAGTTCTCCATTATATGGCTGGCCTTGACACTGATGTCTGTGGCTAACAGCAGTATTTACTGTATTCCCAATCCATCATAAGACAGGAATGGGCAAGCGTTGCAATGATGTTCGTAATTTCCAGTGCTCTTGCAATGATCAAACCCATTGTATGGCCCATTCCATCACACAATACATATAGCCATACACACCAACCACCAGCTTTTTTTTTTTTTTTTTTTTTTTTTTTTTTTATTTCATCACTGATAATGGACTCGTGAGCTGGATAAAGAGAGCGAGAAAGAGAGAAAAGATCATTTTGCCAGACCTGAAGCGCAACGCAGGCTCGAGGCTGCCCAAATTCAATAAAGAAACAATCAAGCACGGTAACACGGCATAATGGCTTTTTAAAAAAGATAAATGTTTAGTAAATGACTCTTTTATGTCCAGGAGGGAAGGGAGAGAATGGCTTTCTGCATTAGGTGAAGAAATGCAGCCTCCTGACCCAGCTGATGCTTTCTGATTACAAGCCAAATTGCAGGAGAAACCCCCTTTGTCTCGCAGGTAGCCAGGGCCATTCTTTACCCTCCTCCTCATTTCCTGTGTGTGAAATTGTGTGTGTGGAGGAGAGAGGGAGTGAGGCTGAAAGAAAGGTACGAGATGCAAGATAAAGTGTGTGTCTGCATGTGTGTGGGGCTTGTGGGAGCACCCTTTGCAGTCTCGCTGAGGTGTATTTATCTCCCTTATCTTACTGCCTGCATCATGACTGCCATTAGAGCAGTTTGATGTGGAGGAACCAAGGCCAGATATTGTGCTAGACAGCACTGAGGAATAGATAATGCTCCTTCATCACCCAGATATAGCATATGATGACTCTGATCTTCATGTAAAACACATTCAGGTGTGAGAGTAAACACAACCACCCTCGAGCTGTTAGCTTTCTCGACGGCTCTGAGATCCACATTTGAGGCGATGAAGTTTGTTTGGCTGTGTGTTTGTATTAGTCTGTTTGTGTTATCCACATCTGTGTCATAAATCACAATCTCTTCTCTTTGCCTAGTCCTCCACAATGAAATATTCATCGTCCAGTTTAGCGGAGACACCACTTTTCAGTTCCGTCATCTGTGGAGCCCAGGTTATTAGTACACACTCCTCTGTATATTAATAATGAATGAAGTATTTTCTATAAATCAGCATGGAAGACTGTGCGGTGTGGAGTCGTAATTGCTGGAGGATTAGCATTTGTGTCTGTTACGCACAGATTTAAGCTTTCAGAAGAAAAGGTCTGTGCTCTTTGCTTTAGTGTGGGCCTATGAGTCTGAAGTTTTTGTTGAGTTAGCATGCTGGCTGTTTAGAGAATGATTCAGAAAACATTCTTAATCTGTTGACGCGTGCAATATGTGGACCTGTGTGCCCGGTGCTTTATGGATGGCATCCAGACTGGCATCTGGTCTAAACAGATTTTTCTTTAGTTGGAGGCACAACTAAAAGATTTACTCAGTAATACATCTGCAACTTTTATAAATCAAAGTTTATTTCAGCCTGTTCAGATGTTTCCCTGTTTCAGGAATGTTTTATTCAAGTAAGATGCAGCTACTTGTTCATGTTGAATTGATCTATGAATTAATTACAGCGCTTGCAAGGTGGCACTGTATTGATATTCCTCACACATTCTGGTTTAGGGTTTGTAATAAACTCCTAACCCTAAATCAACTTGTTGAAATACAGACTCAAGCTTTGTTTTGTAGTTAAGATCATTTCAGCCTCAGGTTTGCACAGAAGTTTCTTTCTTTCTTTCTTTCTTTCTTTCTAAAATTTTATAGAAACTCAAATTTCTTTCTTTTTTTTTTTTTTTTCAAATAGCCAGTTCAAAACCAAAGTATTTAAGTTTTGAGATAATCTCTCTAGTCTTTCTGCTGTAACAATTTACAATAAAGTCCCATTAGTTTAACCAAAAATGAAAATTCTGTCATTAATTACTCACCCTCATGTCATTCCACACCCGTAAGACCTTCGTTCATCTTCTGAACACAAATTAAGATATTTTTCATAAAATCCGATGGCTCAGTGAGGCCTGCATTGCCAGCAAGACAAATAACACTTTCAATGCCCAGAAAGCTACTAAAGACGTATTTAAAACAGTTCATGTGACTACAGTGGTTCAACCTTAATGTTATGAAGCGACGAGAATACTTTTTGTATGGCAAAAAAAGAAAATAACTTTATTCAACAATATTTAGTAATGGGCGATTTCAAAACACCGCTTCATGAAGTTTCGAAGCTTTAACTGCGAAAGTCACGTGCCCCAGTGGTGAACCATTAAAATTTCGAAACACTTATGACGTAACGAAGCCTCGTTTACTGAAATCACGTGACTTTGGCAGTTTGATACGTGCTTTGAACCACTGATTCGAAACAAAAGATTAGTAAAGCTTTGAAGCTTCATGAAGCAGTGTTTTGAAATCGCCCATCACTAGATATTGTTGAATAAAGTTGTTATTTTGTTTTTTTGGTGCACAAAAAGTATTCTCGTCGCTTCAAACATTAAGGTTGAACCACTGTAGTCACATGAACTGTTTTGAATACATATTTAGTAACTTTCTGGGCTTTGAAAGTGTTATTTGTCTTGCTGTCAATGCAGGCCTCACTGAGCCATCGGATTTTATGAAAAATATCTTAATTTATGTTCTGAAGATGAACGAAGGTCTTACGGGTGTGGAACGACATGAGGGTGAATAATTAAAGAATTTTCATTTTTGGGTGAACTAACCCTTCAATGTTATTGTTAATGCAATAACTAACATTAACAAACAATGAGCAATACATCTGTTACAGTATTTATTGATCTTTGTTAACATTAGTTAATAAAAATTACAGCTAACATTGTTAGTTCATGTTAGCTCAGGTCCATTAAGTAATATTAACAGATACAACTTTCAGTTTTAAAAATGTATTAGTAAATGTTGAAATTATATTAACTAAGATTGATGTTTTAGAGGAATCTTTCATTCTTAGTAACTAATGTAGTTAACTAATGTTAACAAAAGTATCCTTATTGCAATGTGTTACCCTTTTTGCTTATCTGAGTTGATTTTATAGAACAGTTTGCAGTTCACTGCTTTATAAGCAGACAATAATTACTGGCTAGTTTGCCAGTTACGACAAATAAAGTATAATGTAAATTCAATCAAACAATGAGCAATAAATCGAGTTAAGTTTGAAGCATCACAATTCCAGTCAGGTCCATAATATCCTGCTACTCTGTGGACACAGACAGCAGAAGTTCTTTAAACACTGATTACACTGAGCAGATAAAGCCTAGAACAAACACGACTCCCACAGGATGGGCTCATCACATCCTTACACAGCGGCCAGTTATCTCAAGGGTAATCAAGAACAAGAAAGACCATGTGTCCGCACATCATCCCTCTCATCTGGTGCATTGTCAGACAGAACACGGCTAGGGTCTAGCCATCATTACAGCACAGCGTTGTGACAACCCATTTTATTACCCTACACTGAAATCGTTTTACTGATGTTATCAGCCTAGCAAGTACATGATCCTCCTGTAGATTTTACTGAAAAGACAAAATGGTTTTATTTAGCGATTTGCATTGGCCTCTCAGTCCTTGTTTCTTTGTGCAGTTCTTTGTCACTGTGTTACTGGCTGTAATTAGAGAAAAGGGCATCCGAATTCATAAACCTCTCTTTCCTAGAGGCAAAGAAAAGGTTAAACTTTGTGGGGGTATTTGATTCTGGATGAGAAAAGTGGCACAAAAGAGTCTGCAATCTGACATTAATTACTCTGCCAATCTGGGCCGATGCGGGGGGTGTCAATCACAGGCAGGTGTGCAATAATTCTGCAGCTGAATCACACACCCACAAGCTCCTCAGCTGAGTTTGTTGTTCTGAAACTAAACTGAAGGCTTCCTGTCAGCGTGAGGGAGTACAGAGAACTCTTGAACCATTCTGGAAACTCTTCATAATTTGATGAGTTTATGTAATTGATAGTATGGAGATTACAAAGAAAGTGAGTGGCAAAATTTGCCCTTTTTATTTTTTATTTGTATTATTATTATCATACGGTAGGCAATTATTCTGCTGTTGTTCTTAGTGGGGGTAGGCGGTATGACCAACATCTTGTATCATGGTATGAGTAATTTTAGATCATGGTTATGGTTAATTTTTCTTGTTAAATCTTAGTCTCATTTGAATTTTTGTCAACATATTTATATATGTTTTGACTTTACGTACACACCAAAAAGATAATCCATAATATATATTTTGCAACTCTTGAGTTTAGAACAAAATACTTGCATTGGAAGCTAGGGCTGCACAATTATTCAAAATAAAACCGGCATCACAATACAGTGTAGTGCGTTTATCAAATTGCGAATGGGCTAGACAGTGTGAGCATTTGCAAATAAAAATATATGTGTGTGACCTGTGAAATGTATTTAGGAGGATGTGTAAAAATAAAAATAAAAAAAAATGTCTTAAATTCAGTTTTTATTATTATTATAATTTAAGTTCTTAGTGTATTAAATATCTTAACCCTTAAAGACCTAGAGCATTTTCGGGGCTCCTGACTCGCCTGCACTTTTCTCTGGTTTTCTAACCCATTCTGGCAGTCAGCATCAAGTGCCATATATCATTTTAAACAGAACAACTTGAAGTTTCAGTTTAGCTCATTTAAAGTGCCAATTTTACATTTATTTTGTCTGAGAATGGATCAAATTCTCAGAATTTCAAAAAAACGCCAGCAAAAATCTAGTGTTTTTCACTGTAAACTCACACAAAACCTCCTGAAGTTTGATTTTTTTTCTTTTAAAAAGTTATATTTGGATGTTTTAAACTTTCAGATGAAATTTTGTCTAAATGTAACAATCTCTAAGCAAGTTATAGCCATTTGTTACAATATTACTCTAGATAAAACTACAATAATGCTCTTGAGGGATAAACAGGTGTACTTTATTTATTGATAATGTGTGTCCAAAAAAAGACCAGGGAGTAAAATAAATACAAAAAAAATGTTATACAACAGAACACTAAAGCAAAAGTGACTTATTAGAGAAATATATTTTCAATCTGAACATGAATAAAAACAAATAGTGTTGCAAGTAATGAAAACAATTATGAAAATTGTCTTGTGCAACGAAAATAAAAAGTGCAAAGGTTTTTTCACAAAATACACACAAAATGAGAGAGAAAAATAAGTAGTTCAACTGAACTAATAATGTAAATGATCTTCACAAACTATAAAATAAGTATTTAGATAATATAACAACCAAACAGAGCAGTCCTGTGGCTGTACTCCTCACGTTCGCGTCGCATGTGATTGCACCGGTTCACTGCATAGAGACACGTTTGAAAACATAAATTACAATAACTTATCCGATGTGAAACTGTTTTATCCTCATTTTTGGTTCATATTATGTCAAAGTCATGCTTTGTAACATGAGTGTTCTCATTCAAATCTGTAATTTTTGTGTTTGTTTTCATACACGCAGATACACGCGCACGCAAATACTTTCACTTTGCGCTTATTCATACTTCCAAAGAAACATGATAGTATCGTGGTTCATATGACCAAAACCTATGTTTATTGGTTGAGATGATGATGGTTTGAACCAATCCGGGCATAGGAGGCGGGACTAGGCATCAACAATCGTTTCTGTTTGGCTTAGAGGAACAAACCACATGCATTGCCTTGGCGAATCAATGCTACAGATTTTGATGACGTAACCAGTCTCACCCCGGAGCCTCTGAATGTCAGAATGAGATACATGCGATATCACTGGAAAGCCGAGAATTTATAAATCCTCTTTATGTTACATTTTAAAGCATACAGATTGGATTAGCGGTTCAAAAGTTATTAAACATTTTAGAACGATAGTTCTTTTTGGCTGCCGGCGGCTGTCTCGGTTTATGAGGGTTAAATGGTAAAACAAAATTGTCACTTCAAGTCGAACACACCTTAAATCGGCAGTGGTCAGGTGGTACAAGTCGTAGCTCTCAGAAAATTATGTGTTTACACATTATAATTACAAGTTCCGCAAGCATGCAAAGGCTTTTTACAGTTTGGAATCGTTATGGTAATTATGACATGGCGTGAATGCACCTATATTTAAAAAAACAAACAAACAAAAAAATAGTGTACTCTTTGCATTCAAATAAATTAAATCATATTACTTGCAAATGTGTGCAAACGTATCTCTTTATTTAAAAAAAATAAAATAAAATAATAATTATTTGATCATTTTTCTTTATGCACTCCATAATTTTCCAAATTAGAAGCACATGTGCCTTATGGGAAAAAATAAATAAAAGTAAGCATCAAGCTCTGTGGGCGGCTTGTTTCACTGTTTGCAGCATCTCAGAGCGGCTCGGTCCGCAGTAAATTCTGCTCCACGTGAACTTCATCTCTGCCATACTTGTAGTGAGAAGCGCTTATCAACAAAAGAAAAGCTTTAAAGTCTCCCTACAGTTTCCCTTCAAAATTAAAGTTCATCAAGAAATGAAGAAATTAAGACAGCCATAAATATTAGTATTGTAGTTTTACAGTTAAATAAAATAACGTTGTTATTATGTTTCTTAAATACTGGACTACTTTTTTTTTTTTTTTTTTTTTTTTTTTTTTTACAGTGAAATATTACTATAGCAATATTTCTTTTTTTTTTGTTTGTTTTTAGTAATTTTTATATTTTTATTATTTAGTACTAATGCTACTACTACTACTACTTATAATATTATTATTACTATTATTATTATTATTATTATTATTATTATTAATACTAATAACAATAATAACAATGTTAATAATAATAATAATAATAATAATATGTAGCCATATTGATATATAATCACAAAATTTTGCCAAATTATGCAGCCCTATAAGCACAGCAAAGCTGCTTCTTCTTCTTTTTTGCATTTTAATTTGCAATTGCAAATTTTATTAGCTAATCTGAATTAGATTTTTGTTTTTTTTGTTTTTTTGTTTTTCTACACAAATCGTTCAGCCCTGTTGGAAGCTGTCGTAAAATGTATACATACCTGTGTAGAAATCCATGCCAGTATTCCTCCGAGCTCTAGTTCTTTTTGCTACTTTTTTCCTTTGTTTAAGCTCAAAACTGACAAGAGGATTTACCATTCACAATAATGCCATAGCTGCTCTAAAGACCCAAATGAGTTTCACAACTTTTACAACTGAGGGTTGTTCTCAGTGCTACAGGGCTCGGTCTTTGATTCTGGCAGCTCCCAAGTCCCTTGTGCACAGCTGGGTTCAGTTTAAGACTGCTCTCACCAGAAATTGAAGTTAAATTTTTCAGTCTGTTGTTAACCATTATTGAGTATAGATTCTCTTGGAGAACTTAAGATATTCTTTTCTCAAGGAGTAGCCTGGCACTTTTACTGCTTTATAATTGGCATACCGCTGTCCCCAACATAAGTTTCTGTCTTGAAAGTTAAGAGTAGCTTGACTACTTTTCCCCGCAGTGGTTCCTCTGTTTGTTATCTACCCACTGGGTCAGAACTGAGCTCTGCCTCCTCTGGGCCTTCGGTCACTCACCTACAGCTCTGAGCCGTGCCTGAGCCAGCTCCCTACAGCCTGATCCACAGATGAGGTGGAGGGGGTGAGTCCTCATTGTTAACCCAAAGTTTGAGTGAGAGCTCTGGCGGGAGGGGTGATTCACTCTTTCCCCGGTGGGTCCTCAAAACTAAGGAAGCCTCCAGTGCGGGTTATGTGCCAAGCAAGGCATGAAGAAGCTTCGGAAAGGGGTCTGTTTGAGTTAGGGCAGCTTTGGTCTCCGCAGAATTTAGAGTGGAGTTCCTTGTGCCTCGCCAGTCCCTTAGCAGTCCAGCTCGAGCTGTCAACCTGCTCCCTGTGCTGGAGATCTCTGGAGATAGTCCTTCACCTCGCCAGAGAACTCCCCCTTCCCCCCTTCCTGTCACCTCTCTCCTCATCAGTGCTTTCTTTCTCTCTTTCGCTCACCTGCTCCGCTGTGTCTGAGACATTGCTTAACCTTCACCTGAGGTTCTTACGGCTGGCTGGCTTCTTGCTTCCCTGCTGTGTCCCCTCTGAGACCTAATTCATTTTTGTCTCACTGTTTTGTGACACAAAAGCACAGTTTAAAATCCAATAAGATGAACATTTGCTATTAGAGAACTTTTTGCCACTATGACACTGTACGCAAGAGAACAGATGACACTCTTTTTCTTTTAGATGTTCTGCGGGCAGGAACTTGCTGTTCAGTCTTTTGAATTTGCTCTGGCACACTTATTATTATTTCAGTTATCATCAGTTCATATTTAATGCTTCACAGTGTTCTTGCATTGTTGACAACTGGAAATGTCTCTTGTTTGTGCAGTGATTGTGCACACTAGTTCTACTAGTGAATATAGTTCTCCTTAGCATTTTTATGATTTAATACACAATTTCACATTATAAATTGTATTCACATTATACTATTTTGAGTCAAAAGTTGAATTGAAAAATGTGCATTAATTTTAGTGCTCCAAAGATCACTGTATACTTCAATGGAAACGGAAATCTGACATTTTGTACAAATATGGTCAGTAAGTTCTTTTAGATACACCAACGCTATCTCATGACCAATTCGTACATATTTTACGAGGTGGCTAATTCATACGAATTCGTACAACCTCACTCGTACAAATTCATACAATTTGTCTAAACCCCAGTGGTAGGTTTAGGGGCGGGGTTAGGGGTAGGTCAGTGGTGCGAATTTGGCAACTCGTAAAATACGTACGATTTAGCAAAAAACGTACGAATTTGTACGAGTGAGGTCGTATGAATTCGTACGAATTAGCCACCTCGCAAAATACGTACAGATTGCCGTGAGATCGGGTTGGATACACAGTGTTACACCTATTATGCTTAATAAGCTATAACAGGCAGTTTTTTGAACTTAAAAATTCTTGTCAAGGCAACTAAAGATGGTTTAACTTTTAACAATGCAAAGGGCCACAATCCCTTTTCTTTCTACTTATATCGTTCTGTTGGATTTTCAAAGCTAACTACATGATATGGACATTAGTTGCCTCTTAAAAATAGAGGCAAACATTTTACCCTGATAGGCAAGTATATGGCATACAAAAGTTGCAATGAGATGCACATATACCTCAACACAACACAAATCTCAAACATGGTGATGATCAACAAATATTAATGCAGCAGCATAAATTTAGCCAACAAATGCAATGCATGCTGTGAACCTGCACAACATTGTTCAATGTAAAATTATTTGTTCAGATAACTCAGTTTGGAAAGTTGGGACAATATTTGGACGTTATGGACAAATAGTTGAGAATCTAAGTAAGGTCAATAAAGCAACATTTCATAGCAACATGTTTAGAGTATTCTTAGTTCACTCAAGATAATAAACTGCTCATCCTACTAAGGATTCTTTGTTCAAGCTACTTTTTTCCATTTGTTAGAAGAACATTTTGCAAGTTGGATTTTTTACAGTGTGTATATATATATATTTACTGTTATCTTTATATATTATTACAATTGTCTTTTAAATTATTTAAATAAATTATATATTTATGTTTATTGCATTTGCTTGTTTATTGGCTTTCAACAGTAAATATAAATTATTTAAATAAATAATTTAAAGGTACACTGTTAAAAAAATTACTGTATTTTACAGTAAAATACTGGCAGCAGGGTTGCCAGCCAGTTACTGTAATTTTTACAGTAGTGTTACTGTAATTTAATTTACAGAATTTTACTGTAATTGAGAATACAGTAAAAATTACAGTAACTGATATATATATATGCTTCTTAATCTTGAAAAACAGGTCAAAATGTAATATATAACTTTCAAATTTACATGAAAAATGCCATAAAAAGTGTATTATTTTGAATTTATTTTTTATTTAGAAAATCATTTTATTTTTTAAATGGACATAAAATTTTGTCATGAATATGTTTTTAAATTACTTACTGGCCATCATGGCCCTTCACACAAAGAAATACGCAAACTGCGGTCATATAAAAACATTTCTTAAAAAACAGATCACTTTCATCACTTCATGAACAGACCAACATGGCCAAACAACAAGTCCAACAAACTTGCGATCAAAAAAGAACAATTCTGCTCCAGATGATGTTCCATCCCAGGATTCAAAGAGAGACTAGAAATATTGAAAGGAACAAAGAGGACAATACATTAGATATATTACAAAACATAATAATACTTTCAGAGACCGATAGAGGGATGACAGATAAAGTCAGTGACAGATAGAGGGATGATAGATACAGTCAGATACAGATATAGAATAATAAAAGTATATAATAAAAGGAAAAATAGATCTGTGTGTGTGTGTGTGTGTGTGTGTGTGTGTGTGTGTGTGTATTTCTTACATTTCAGAAATTCCACAGAAAATCCATCACT
Organism: Mylopharyngodon piceus; assembly: GCA_039654765.1. Classification (NCBI taxonomy): domain Eukaryota; kingdom Metazoa; phylum Chordata; class Actinopteri; order Cypriniformes; family Xenocyprididae; genus Mylopharyngodon; species Mylopharyngodon piceus. Next base: position 27,508,727 of record CM077440.1, read on the forward strand.
TTGCACAGAAGAGTGGCAACATGTAGGTTGACCGCAACCCGTTTCTTCTGAACTGTCTGGCCTGTTGTTTTAGATGGCACTTTTCCTTTAGTCTTTGTTCCTCTCTCCGGATAAATACCTACAAAGTGCCTAAAGGGTCAGGAAACAGACAATTCAGATTAGTTTTAGCTTTTGAGGCATGTAATCATGTTTTTGAAATTGTACCATGTGGTAGAGCAGTATTACAACTCCAGTCCTGAAGACCTACCTCCCAGAAAGTTTTAGATGTCCCACTAATCAAAACACCTTATTTAACTAATTTGTTTGCCAGCGTCAAATAGAGAGACATCTATAACATTCAACCTAAAAAATAAATGTCTAATCTAGTTGAGAAACATTGTGTTAAAGGCCTCAATAGATATAAAATGTACGTTATATCTAAAAGGCAAGTAGGCCTACACGATGATCAGTTTGTTCAAGTGTCAACAAACACGCATATCTGTAAATAGCACATTTCATTTCAAGTTAAAAAAGATTTGGTTTTGGTATGGTAATAAATTAACTATACAAGGCAAACTTTATATCAAACAGATGTTAAAGTGTTCGCATTACCTTAAGTTAGTAAATGTCCACAAATACATATCACATCGGTTACGTTAACAGCATGGAGCAGCACCAATTTACGTGACACATCCTGCATGCGCGGCCTGATCGCGTTGCGAGGCTTTTTCGTTTTGGCCCGTGTTAACAGATCACTGTCTGCCTGTACAACTGTGATTTACGCCATAAAACAATCACGACCAAGTGTGCTGATCAACACGAAGTTCCCGTGAATTCCAACTGTTTGTAATTATTAATTTTCGGCCCATAGCCGCTATGCTATAGTGCCGGGGAATGTGTGAGATCCTACCGTGACTGTGCTGAGGAAAACCCCGCGCAAGTCTGCTTCGCGCCCCGCAGACGGAGGATGCATCAATCCGGGGTTACCAATATGAATCGCGAATGTAGATGCATATATAGTTACCAAAGACTGAGGGGGAAAATTAAATAATAAGTCACTTACCACAGTTGTAAATCACTCCTCTTGCTGCTACCCAAATCTCAACCGTTGAAGATCCCACAACTCCTCTGTATATTTGAAATTTTCAGCAATATTCTGTAAATTTGATTCAAACCGCCACGCCCCCGGAATGCATTGCCGTTTACAGCAAAATGCTGTATTATTAATATACAGCCAGCGGCTGTAAAATATTGCTGTAATTTTTACAGCAATTCATTACAGTGTAATTGTAGTAATTAATACAAATTAAGACAAGATTACATTTTGTTGTACAAGTAATCACTCCATGTCACAAATGTACTTAGTGACCTCAAAATATAATAAATTTGTTTTACATTATATGAAGTTTAAATGCAATAAATAATAATTAAAATGAAATTGCAATGCATCCTTGTTTAAATCCACATTTGGCTTATTTGAAATATGCTATCTGCACAATTTCTGAAAATCTGCTTCATCCTCAAAATGAATTGTTGCCTTTGTGAACATGTTATGCAAACATCCCAAATTCTCGATTTCACCCTATTCTATAAGGTCAAGCAACTTTTATTCACACACACAAGCAATTTACCTTGATTTTCTGCAGCGCTGTTGACTTTCCACCTTGAAGTCAAATTGTGTGAACCTTAATTCCCCTTCCTTTCATGATCTAACCACTCATTCTATAGCAGCATTTCCAGCATCCCCTCTCCTGTGTTCGTATTGTCCTCACCTCCAAAGAGGTCACCCGGCAGGCCTCCCTCTTAGCCCAGAGGTGAGGAGGTTCTCTCCACTTTTCGGCTGGGTGAGAGGGAGTCCAGGCCCAGTAGATGGGGCTGAAGAGCCACTTCTGACAGAAATAAGTGCCCATTCATAGCCATTTGATCCTCAAGCAGGCCCGATATGTGCAATTAGACTACTAATGATAAGCAGCACTTTAGCTCACATTTTGCATATAAATTACACATTTGTGTGAAATAGATTCTTATATTCTTAATTGATAGAATATGAATTGTGTTTAATGTCCTTCAGATACAAGAGAAGAGGTCTGGTGTTACGGCTTAGGCATCAGCCTTCAGAGCACGCTTTCCGAGAAATCAAATGCAGACATTAAACATCCCTCTCACTCTTTGGTGTGAGAGTGGCTTCTTCTGACTTGTCCTCCATTGACATGCAGTGTATGTGTGTGTTTTTGTGTTTCTGTGTGTGATGAAACTGAAGCTGCAGAGCTGTACTTGGACACTGATAATACAGGTTTTATAGAGATAGCCCTGTCTTTGAATATCTGTTTTATCCCTCTCTGTTTCTGTTCACAGGCCTCTGCATCCTCATCCTGAATGATGACCATTCGTACATGTAAGTGACTCGTTCTATTTGCTGATGGTACAACACCACATTAAGATAATAACATTATAATAACAAATAATTTTAGTCAAGAATTAAATAAGTAATTCACTTAAATTACACAATATATTACACTATATTACAGATAGAAACAAATCTCCTTAATCTGTGCGGTAGCTGTATTATTTAATTTTTCCTTTTTTTCTTTTTTCTTTTTTCTTTTTTTTTTTTTAAATATAATTTATTGTTTCACATTGACGCAGATTATCTCCCACTTTGAGAGAATTGCATCAGCTTAATAAAATTTAAAATTTAATTTCATTGCTAGTCGGGTAGCCAGTGGCTCCACTCTGTTGCTGCAGTTTCTGAACCGTGAGATATATGAAAGCTGCCGAAAGACCTTCTGGATGATACTGTCAATCTCCACCTGATGTGCGCACACACACACATCTACCCCCCACACATTCCTGCACCCTTTACACGCAGTGTGGAGTTGTCTCTCTATTTTAGATGTATTGGGACCACCCTAGTCTGGCCTCTCTCTGTCTACCTGCACGCCCATCGATTGACTGATGACCCCTCACATCAACTCATTGTACACTTCCACCCTCTAGCAAAGCCCTGTGAATTCACTTTTCTCCCTTTGTCATGCCCCCTCACACATACTCCCTCTCTCTTTTGCTTGCTTTCTTGTGCATGCAGACTCATGAACACACTCTTTCCCCCTCTCATCTCTCCCTTCCCCCCTCTCGTTTTTCTTGGATCCTACTGTTCGCTTTGGTGTAACTGTGCATCCCTGCACCATGCTGCTTTCCCACAGTTGCTCCACACTGGAGGCCTGCACTTTACCCAGGAGAACTCTCTCTGACTGGCCCAGCTCTGAATGCTGGCTATTATACCACATAAGCATAAAATAAGGCTTTTTGAGAAGAGCGGGGTGGTGTGTATGTGAGCATGCATGCTCGTGTGTGTGTGTGTGAAAATAAGGGTCAAAGAAACTAATCTAGGGTGGATGGATTAAAATTAGCCAATGCAGTGCAGTTGGTTTGCACATTTGAAAAGAGCACGTAATAGATGCTATCAATTGACACTAAGCTCTTTGTAACAGTTAGGAACCATAAAGGCCTGTGTTGCTCAGACACACACCACATATAGGCTTGCGGGTGAATCCCTGGATTACAAAATGTGTGCAGTTTGAACAAATTATGTGGTTTATATAAAGTTTTATTTTTATTATTTATTTTCTTAATATTATTTCTATGTATAACACAAACAATTTTTTTGAAAGGATATACTTGCAAAATCAAGGATAAAGGTTGCTGTGAGGAAGCAGTGAAGGTATGTCCATTCCAAATAAAATTAATAATATTTAATAGGTTGTTAATTACATTTGCTGTACATGTTGTAGATAGAAACCCTTATTATTATTTTTTTTTCCCTGTAACATTCCATATCCTTATGGTATTTAGAAAGCATATTTATTTAATTGTACATAAATTAAAAGTAACACCACATCTCAGATAGATCAGAAAAACCTTGTGTCGATGTAAGTTGTTTGAAATATAGGAGTCATTACCCAATTATAAATTCTTCAGCAGTCTTGCAGGCAATTGTAATAAAACACTGTATATGTAATTTGGGGAATTGAAATCTTGTTAAAGTGAGATCTTTAATTTCATTATCTGTCTAATATAAGGCTTATGGACATATTCTTGATCGTCTATAAATGAAACACTAAAATATTAATTTCATTTAACTTTGCTTAATTCTCTGAAGCACCATCCACATTACTGTTACTGAAGAAGTATGAAATTTACACCAGTGCCGCTCTTTCTAATCTAAAAATTGACAAAGAAAAACCAATTACTCTTAATTCCCTTTAAACAACTTTAGGCAACTATTAGAGTTGCTCCATTTGAGAGAGTCCAAAGAAGACAACGCAAGAGGAAAATAACCTTCGCTGTCAGATTAATTGCCACTTGATTATTGCTAGTTGTGAGTGGACGTGAAGGTTGAGTAGCTTACTATAAATGTTTTTAATTAAAATGGATTTACTTTGATTTAAATTAAGTATAATACCTTGTTCAGTTGCTTATCATCTTTTTACAGGCCTTTGGAGAAATTATGCATGTATTAAGGATTTTTTTTTTTTTCTTTTTAAATCCTTGATCACCAGTGTAAGAAAGTGAATGTTTTAAAGAATTATTACAAACACACATGCATCATTCATAAATTGACTGTTTTTTTATGTGTTATCGATCAGTTTCCTAATTTCAGCAGGTAAATTTGCTTTTCCGTCCTCTTCTTTGTCCTCTCAGACCTACATCTTACTTTCCCTTTATTCTGTTTTCAATGAGAAAGAGGCCTTTGAATATCAACGTGTTCAAAGACGCTGTACTGGTCGATCCACTCAAAGTTGTTTCGGCCATTTCTAGCGTCAGGCTAATGGAGAGAGAAGGCTTTTGTGTGGGCGCGAGCCGCAGCATGATGCCTAATGCCTGCGACACTCTCCAATCCTTCTAACTGCTCTTCTGCTCAGCGGAGATAAGGCCTGAGTAGAGTGAGTACACCTGCAGTCTTTACGGACAGCCGCGACCGATGCTATCGTCCAGAGAATATTTACTTCTGGCTGTGTAATGTGAGCGGATGCTCAGTGGGTGAGTGCTCCTCCTGACAGCAAGCCACAGTGTCTCTCAGGCCAAACCTTGTCATGTCTGCACTTACTGCTTTGCAGCAGCTTTAATGATAACACTTTTTGGCGAACCCAGTTGTGAGATTGCATTAGATAGCGCATGGCCTTTTTGGCCCCATCAGGGTGCCGTGGTTGAGCGATCATCCACCTACCAGTCATTGGTAATGTGCTGGTACGCTGGCCTACTGTACGTAACCGTGCTGGCACTGCTCATTAGCAGCTAACTGTACTAGCTTCTGGAGCAGGGATTGTTGTCTTTGTGAGTGAAACTAGAGCAAATATGGCTCAACCGAGTTTTCTCTTTCAGTGCCATCTCCTAGTTGGACCACAGTTCATTTAAGCTACACAGATCCCCGAGTGTCTACAACTCTTCTATTCCCTTTCAAGCCACTGTCAGACAGGCAGCAGCGAATGCTGTATCCCTCTAACCCAATTACAGATCTGAGCGCAGCTGGGTGGCTCAGCGTGTGGCGCTTGCGCGTTCTGTGCTACATGGCCCTCGGTATACAGAACCCCACTGTTGCTGAATAATCAGAATCCTCTGTCCTCGATCTTTCCACTGATCATGTGAGGTCAGACGTGATGCAAGATGGCCGCGGTTGCCTTTTTGCTGGTGTACAGGACAGATGTCATGTGAAACATTCATCATTGTATCAAAAGTGAGATGCACATACTGTATGTAGTTGTGATGCCTGTATGCTGCCTATTGCTTGCTGCATCTATCCCAAAATGGGATATGGGTAAAACAAGGGAATAAATCTCAAGCAGACATAAATTACGGAAATCAAATGCAGATGGTTTTTAGTTTTCCATCACTTTATTGCTGCTAAACAATTGAGATGAGAGGAGATGAAGATGCAGGCAGTGGTATAATGGCTGTAGATAGGGGAAGATTGTTAGCAGTCGGCAGCTGTCTTCCTTATGAGGCGGATGCAGTTCTGCATATGCGTGGAAGCAGGTTGGGGGTTTACAGATGCACTGATTAAAATTCATGAAAACAAACAAACTTTGAGAGCTGTGCACACAACGCAACACCAAGACATCTCCCACTGCCCTAATATCATAAGGAATGATAGAGTAGGTTAATGTGCTACACATGTTTTTTAGAGCAGATTTAACAAGAGTATTTTGAACTTTTTTCATTTACCCCTGGTTTCACAGACAAAGCTTAAGCCAAGTCCTAGACTAAAATGCATGTTTGAGCTGTTTTAACTGAAAGCAGCTTCTTAATGGATGGATTTTAATTCTTAAAATATGTCAGTGCCATTGTTTTGTCTCAAGATTTTTCAAGGCACATTTATAAAAACTACTTAAACTAAGGCCTAATCCTGCCTTAATATAAGCCCTGTCTGTGAAACAAGGACATAGTAGTTTATTTTTAAGTGGCATTATGTCTGTTGGCATTAAGATAATTTGTAGCTCTAATTCAGCTAGGTAAAATGAATATGCTGTGTGATGAACTCTGGGTTCCTGCTGTTTGATTTAAAAAAAAGTGTATTGTGGGAATAAATGAAAAAATCGCTTTGGCTCTCACCTTTCTGGTCTACTGGGTAAACCCACTTATGGAAGTGGCTTGTGAGGGTGGCAACATCAGTGTGTGTATTTAAGCTTGTGAAGTTTAAATCAAACTCTATCAATCACTCAGATCATTTGAAGATTACCTCATTTGCAGCTGAAATGGGTGCCTGCAAGGGTGTGAAAATCACAATCTTGGCTCACTTTGATTAACTATATTTGCCTCATACATGCTGTAATTACTCATATCCTTAATCTTTCTATGATCTCATAATTACAATATTATGTGCCAGTTTCACCAACTAATGTGCCAGGGTAACTTTACAAAAATATTCATTTGAAGATTTATTTTTGCCTAACTCTGCTCAATAGTTTTTTTTTTTTTTTTTTTTTTTTTTTGTTTTGAAATGGTTTTCTATTAAAGTTCACCTAAAAATTCAAGTTCTGTCATCATTTACTTGCCTTTATGTTGTTCCAAACCTGTATTCCTATCTATCTATCTATCTATCTATCTATCTATCTATCTATCTATCTATCTATCTGTCTGTCTGTCTGTCTGTCTGTCTGTCTGCAAAACACATTGCTGAAGTCGAACAATGAGTTTGAGGTATTTTGTGCTATATAGAGTGTTTATTAGGATTTTAGGGAGTCTTTAGCTAATTTCCCTCACCACTAATGTGTTTGCAGAACATACAGGACTGGAACATTTTTTGCACACAATTTACACTGAATAAGAAGCTGATGTAATGTCAGTGCAACATGGAATGCATGATTTAATAGCGTTTTGATTTGTCATTTTTCTTCTGGCTTTTCGCTCAACAACAAATTTGCACAGTTTTTAAGACAGGTCTTGAGCCCGTGAGCATGCTTGTAGCCATTGTTAGATAAATGTATGCTCTTGTATTGCAGACAGGGTCCAAAATTAACTTTCTGCCACACTTGCCAATGGTAGGTGAATTTAGAAAATTTACCGCCCCTATATGTATATTTTTTACCACCCCAATACTATATTGTGATTTTTTTTTTTTTTTTCTTTAAATATAGTTTTATGGTAGTTCAGCTGTTTTATTCTTTGTTTTATTCTTTTTATTCTCAGTGTGTCACATACAGCATCATATATGAGTTAAGCCAGTTCAGATGGAGGTATATTGGTGAAAGAAAGAAAGAAAGAAAGAAAGGAAGAAAGAAAGAAAGAAAGAAAGAAAGAAAGAAAGAAAAAAAACACCAAGAATTTGTTCCTTGTAGTTTGGTTTTGGTGTGTTGCTACAAGGAGTATTACACATATGGGTCTTCACATGGAGTTCTGGAGAAACGTAAACTTTAAGCATCTTTGGTAAACTTCTCATGGTAAATTTTCTACTGATGTAAAAGTTGTTAGAAGTTTAGAGCAACATGAGTGACATGTTTATAGATCTATCCTGACTTTTTTTTTTTTTTTAATTCTTCAACTTATTGGCACTTTTTTTCCAAATAATCCAGAAGGGAAATTTATAAAATTAGCTTAATACAATTGTTTAGAAACAGTTCTCTTTCCTTAATCTCTGTAATTTATTGCTTTTAGTGCTTTAGACATTAGAAACTTTGCAAAAACTCTGTATCATCAATACAGACCGTCTGTCTCTTTCCATGGTGTTATTGAAAGTTTGAGAAGAGGCAGAAGAGAATGTTAATGGCTAACTACTGCTGACTGATGGGTATTGGGAGAATGGTGGTGCTGAGATATGGAATTAAGAGGATGCTGACATAGACTTGCATGACGGGGCTCTGGACTGATCCAAACTCAGTCTCAGATCCAACATGTGCCAGCACGTCTACCCCTGCCCTTCTCTGCAATTTGTCATCCACACCGACAGGCCTTAAGTTTTTAAAATGCCGCATGATATGTATTATCTGACAGCCTATCATATCAGCCCCAGTCAGGCGCATAACATTAAATGTTGAAACTTTGCCCAGAAAATCAGGATAGACTTGCACAAACTTAAAAGATATATATTTTCCTTCTGCATTTTCTGTGGTGCCAAATTTTCACATTTTGTTTCCCTTTTACAAAAAATCTGACCTGTTTCATACATTTGCTTTATGGCAGCTTGTTTCCGCCATGGAATAAAACAAATTAAAAGATCTGACTTTTTTTTTTTTTTCTCAGAATTGCGAGTAATGAAGTCAGAACTGGGAGATATAAACTCACAATTCTGACTTTTTCTTGCAATTGCAAGTTTATATCTTCTAATTCTGATATTTTTTCTCACAATTCTGACGTTTTTCTCGCAACTGCAAGTTTATATCTTGCAGTTATTACTTCTTTTTCTCAGAATTGTGAGGTATAAACTCTGCAATTGTGAGTTATAAAGTCCAATTCTGAGGAAAAAAAGTTTATATCTCACAATTCTGACTTCATGACTGACAATTGAGTGTTATAAAGTCAGAATTGAGAGATGTAAACTCGCAATTGCGAGAAAAAAAGTCAGAATTGTGAGATAAAAAGTCGCATTTACCTTTACAAAAGCTTCCATATTTGCTTAATGTCAAGTTCTTTCAATTTTTTTACACATTTGTTTTTCATTTACCAAAAAATCTGACTGACTTTATGCATTTGCTTAACGCAAAGTTATTTTATTATTATTTTTAATAGTATTAGTATTGATCAAGTTTTTAATCGTGTCAGTATGTAACATGCATGTTTTTTTGTTTTTTTTGTGCATGATTTTTTCTTGATTTACTGCAAGTAAATGATGTCTACAACTACATGAGGTCAACACCTCCTTTCCATCACCTTTTATGATTCCCAGTCTGCTGATACTTCTGGCCCTTCTACACTTATAAAATCCGCTAAATGCAGCGCACACTCAAAGTGAAGGAGTTGAGCATTGTAATCAAAGGCGCAGGCAGTTTTATGTGCTGATGTGACATTTTCCAAAATGGCAAAACCTTATAAAACAAATGGGAGACAATTTGACAGTCTGGTAATAAGATTATTTTACCTCTCTAAATCTCTGGTCTTTGCCAATAGAACTGTAAATCACTGGCCTGAGCCTCGTAGAATGTGCACTGTATTAACCCTTATTCTAAAGCATTCAGGGGTGACCATGGGGTTTGGGTCTCAGCTTATACATGGCTAAAGCTCCTATTTGAACAAGGTCGTCGGTCACAGTGATTTAGCCCTAATTTAGTGTTAAAAGGAGCTTGTGAAATATCCCCTCTAATTCCTCTGACACGATATAAAAATCCCATTCAAAGGCTTGCCCGATTGATATGGCATAAAAAAGCATGCTCCCCCCTCTCAGTCAATCGATGGAGAGGCAGGAGCTGACATTTGCTGAAACTAGGCTGAAAGACTCATCATACTGGATAGTTCTTTCCTTCTACATTTAAAGAGACACTCCACCTCTTTAAAGAGACACTTAACATCAGATTCATTAGGCCCATTATGATACTCTTGAGTAAGCTATATTTTCTTTTTTTTTCATGCTCTGTGACTCATAAGATGAAAGGATTTTCCAAGAAAAAAAAAAAAAAAAAATAGTGAGTGTACTCCAAAGAGGAGGATATAAGAGACAAAAAAGCCTCTGAAAACCTAGTTGCTGTCCCCTTTTCTTTCAAAAAGCCTGTGTTTTTTGCTTGTGTATTTATTTTATCTACCATTCTTATGTTCCTCAATGACATTGGGAGTCAATCTTGAAGTCGCTTGAAGGCTTGTTGTTGTTGTTTTTTTTATGATTTAGAAATATGACAAATGTTTTCAAATTTATTGCATTCATAAGATGCTAAATATACAGAATGTACACAATTTCAAAAGAAGAATCAAATGACCATCCCATATTTAAAAACAGTTTTCTTTAAAAAAAAAAAAAAAAAACCAAAACATTCAGTCTTTTTTTCAAATTCTTCACACTTTTTCTTTGTTTCTAAGTGCCGCCATCCCAAGAGTTTCGATAGTATTCTAGAATTCTGACATCTGCACATTCTTTTATGTTTCTATCCCCACCAGTGTACTCTGACTCTCAACAAAATGAGTTTCACACACCAAAGTTAAAGCAGAAGCTTTCGTTATTGATATTTCCCTGCTTTTCTCCCTGATATCCATTTCACCTCTGCAGTAGGGTTAGACCTTTGCACATGATGATCTGAGAGAATCAGCTTTGCAATAAATGAAACATCATGTTAACTATGCCACACACACACACACACACACACACACACACTCACACACACATATGTACACACAGAAAATGTTGAAGAAAGAATGCTGCAGAGAGTGTTGTAGACCAAGGCTGTGTGATAGGCAAGAGAAAGGGCATGCATCCAGGAGCAGATCCACAATAGGAAATCAATGCTCCCGTGAAAGCATTGCCTGAGCTGGTAAAAAGAGGTTAAATGGGCTTGCGCTACAGAGAAGCCAATTCCCCTGCTGTGACCTTTGGGTTACGCCATTAGTTACATACACAAAAGGATGGGAATTAATGGAAGCTCCCTCATTCTGTCCTTTTCTACCTGTGCAAGTTATTAATCAGACTCAACCAAAACCCTCAAACTTCTCCAAGCTTTATACGATTGATGTGCCACGAAGTGTAATGCTTCTCATTGCTGCGGAAGTGTGTCTTTCGGTCCAGGCAGCTTTAATAAGTTACATAGCAGTACTCTGAGTGACTGCCTTTTTTTTCTTTTTTCTTTTTTTTTTTTTCTTTAGGAAAAGGAGATTCCACGTGACTTGGGTTTATTCACAGAGCCAATTATTCAAACTGGGCTGAGCTTGCTGCGTATGTACCTGTGCAATTGACATGGCTTCTGTGAGGCTTCATATACTGACACAACTTCACATACCTGTATCATAAGTACACTCATTATCAAGCAACTATTCCATTACAAACTTTTACTGGTAGCTGTAAAACTGGTGGTTTTCAAAATTGTCAGCAATACACAAAGAATTTGAAAAACAAATTAATGAATTGAGAGAGATGAGATAAATAGATTCCACCAGATCTGTAAACAGTCCGTTGTACTTGCAGCAACTTGGGATAGCTTTTCTCCCCAGCCTCTCGACAGCCATCAGATGAGCTTTTTGTTTGTGTTGTCAGGTACAGCTTCAAGGGAATGCTTCACTTTGTCAATTAGTGAGAGAATTTTTTTTAATTTTGTCTTCCCACCTCAAATGTTGTCCACAAGGGAAATGTGCAGCTTTAAAGGGTGTATCTAGTACATTAATGCGAAAACTTAATTAAGAGAACAGTAGAAACCCATTATAGGTACACTGGAATTAGCCAGTCAATCTCCAGATCTAAATTGAATTTTTTAGCGGGCAATAGTTCCCAATGAGTCTCATCGGGAGATCCAACCATGACCTCCTGGGTTCAATTTAGGATGTGGTGAACACACATAAAGATGTACACTTATATTAGCACGATAGAGAAGTCAATTAAGAAACTGCTTCTAGAATCCAATTAAAAGTCTTTAGACAATTTCACCCCCCCAAACCCCTCACCTAGACACCCCACCTCCCCAACCCTTGGTAATGAAGACGGGAAGAAGCACAAGGGGGCTTTAAATGGGCTTTCTAAAGGACTGTTTGTCTTTTTTATTGTCTTAAGAGCATGGAACAAGTATTATTGACTTTCGATTTAAATGAAAAGTTTTTTTTTTTTTTTTTTTTTTTTCCCTTTCCCCACATTTCTACAGGGCATCCAGAAATCGGCCTGCAAAAAACAGCTGAATGGGTCTATTAGATTAAGTCTGGTAATGAACAGCGTAATGGACACCTTGTTAAATCTTATTGTTCTGTATTATTGCGGTCACCAGAGACAAACGCTACGGCGAAACCTGCGGAACGAAGTCCTCAATTCAATTTCCAAAAAGTATTACAAGCTGCTCCATAGCCAAGTCCACTATTTCATAATTACTACTGGTCTCAGTAGATGTAAATGTCAGTACACTACAAAGACAAGATATCTCACTTACTGGCTATGGATGACATGGCCGGGTCGTCATTATTACAATCGATCAGAGTCTGAACCAACTTAATTAGACAAGGCTGTCAAGATATCAGCTTAATTTGAGGAGCAGGTAATTCGCTCTGACAGTGTGGAGTGTTGTCCGGGGGCTTTCGTGCTGCAGAATGCAGGTGCGTCAAAGGAGCTAATGGGCAGCGTGTTTGGCTTTGGCTGCACATACACAAAGAGGCCCAGCGAAAGGTGCCATGCTGCCTCTCTGCAAACAAACCTTGCACTGCCAGGGGTGTGCGATGGAAACCTGATTGAGTTCATTTGTCCATGTATTCCCACATTTGTCCATGTTTCCTGGAATCTGACCAGCATTATGAGTGGGGAATATTTAATTAGACCTTATCAAGCCATGAAAAACTGCCGACATGTTTCTGCAAGGCTTCTAAACATGGCTTATTTTCTGCCACTTGCATGATGTATGCTTCCTTCAGACTTTTAGTACTGATAGTGTTTCCTTTTTCATTAAGGTTGCATTTGTTTTGACCAAAACAAAAATGTTATGGACAAAATTTAGTATTGATGCTTAATGCATTCTTGCTGCATTTTTGCTCTACATTATCACTTCTACTCTGTAAGTTGCAATGCTTTACAAGTCTATTATGAGAAATAGTTAATGGTGTGTTTGATATTGTTTGTAATTTTTTCATTGACTTTGCACATTTGATTTTTGCCAATTGCAAGAAAATTTTAAAAAGTTTTGAAAATCAGGAAAAATGCAAATAAGTAGCAAGGCGTTGACTACTTTGATACAGTAGAAATTTAATTAGAGTGGTATGATAATGTTTCCTCACTAGTACAACTTTGACATACATATTTCTGAATTATGTTAGCTTAAGAATAAGAAAAAGAAATTAAGAACATTTAAGTGTTTCTGTATTTTGATGGTAAGATATTATATATATATATATATATATATATATAATTTTTAGTAACAACATTTATGTTCCAGCAAAAATAAATAAATAAATAAATAAATAAACAAATACAATAGTATAATACAATACAATGTAACTATGTGACAGCTACTGTATGAACCTCATATTTAATATAAACACTTTTGCAGGAAGAATGATGATATATAGTGCATTTTTTTAAATAATTTTCTAAAAATGTGTCAGAGATGTGTGTCTAAAACTAGACTGTCTGTTGTTGTAGAGACAGCACTTCGAGTTAATCCATTGCTTTAAAACAAACCAGGCTTGCAGTAAAACGATGTCAAAAAGCCTGTCTTACGTAGCAAATCCTTAGCCACAATCTTTGAGAAGCCAGTCTGGTGAGCTTACTGATGGAAATCTCATTGCTTACTGTGCAAAATCACTGATATGTAAATATATGTAAATATTGATATAAAAATGAAAAGGGCTTTTTTTTTTAAATAGTGGGAAAATAAACGGAAATCATGTGAAAGGCAGGCAGGGAGAAAGCATTTGGGGTTATTTAATAACACAATGCTACCCCTCCTTTCCACAAGCTTTGATTCGTCCTCTGAGGCAGTGAAATTACACATTACAGTATTTGATTGGTGGGAGAGGGTGCACAGTCTGATAAGATCCACCCAGAAGAGAAGGGTCCAATCAATAGCGTTGGCTTTCATATGGTAATGTGTCACTGCAGGAAGCAATAGGTGAATATATTCCCATTCGATAGCATCCAATTTGCCAAGCCATGAGATACCCCATCAAATGTATACCAGTAAGATGAAATTGTTTGCATAACAAAGCAGCTTTGGTCTGTGAGTGTTTTTTAAACAAATATTTCCCTCTGCGCTTACAAAATGTAATAACAGAGAGGTAAGGGGTCAGTGTAACAGGAAAACATTACCTCGGCAAAAACACGCTGTGAATTGAGAGTCGCTAAATCTTGGGCTGCGCGATCGGCAGATTTACAGCGCTAGATGCACATAGTTATTTTGTAATGTTGTGAGATAGAAGAATACTCTTTTGTCTTTTAAATGCATCTGTATGGAATATGTACAGTGCTGAGGCATAGGAACTAGTTTGTAATTAATGGATATTATGAACCCCAAGAGGGGAAGGCAGTAATAGAGGAAGAGAGTGGGGATGAAAGTGAAACCCGCTCTGTCAGGCTAGAGAAATGTATTAATTTTTTTACTTTATGCTCAGGCTTCACACTTTCAAGTCCCGTTTGTCACAATATTTTGTTAATCTTCTTTGATTCTCCCCTTCTCCCTCTGTCTCCCCAAAATAAAGAGCCAAACGAATTCCAATTAGATTGTGTTAGATAATAAAGACGCTGTAGGCATCCTCCATCTACAGCATGCTTTTTTCCCCCTTGCACCTCATTGTATTATCAACATGGGTGCTTAAAAAAAAACCATAAAAAAAAAAAACTTCCCACCACAAGGAGAGGCTGAGGAGATTGGGTGATGAATTTAATTCTGCAAGTTCAGAGAGATTTTTTAGTTTGACATGCGCAGCAGGGGTTCTTTGAGAGCTTGGCAATGTCTCCAGCACTGCAGGCTTTGAAAATCTCTCCCCACAGTCGAGCTCCTATCAAAAGCCAAGGATAATATTCCCTTCGAGGTAAAAGCATCCTGGTGAAAGAACTTCTAGACCCTTTTATTTATTCATCATGGTTATATCTGAATATATCAGAAGGCTTTGCGATAATGCATGAAAGGGTAATCACAGGCACATAAAGAGGGAAAGAGTGAAGATAGATTGGTTTGCTTTTTAAGGTTTCTTTAAATCCACACAATATAATTACAGACAGTTTTATTTTTATATTGAACTCACTTAGTATTTTTGTACGCAATTCCATCCACCCATTTACAAATTTTCATTGTCATTGCTAGTTTCTATATCAGTGGTTCTCATTTGGCCTCATTTTAGTTTGGACATCAAGTTGTGACCCAACACAGTGCAGTTTATGGCCAGCTTCTAGCAAGTGCACCGTGGATTTGAACTGGATGCAGCTTTGCGTCAACAACAAAAGATATGAGAAGCGTTTCTTCTCCCTTTTAAAATTTGATGGGTGCTATTTTTATTTATTTATTTATTTATTGATATTATTTTGCTGTTTGAACTATGCACTATTCTATGGATTGCATTTCATTATTAGCATTTACCATTGTTTTTCCCTGTTGTGGGTCGTAAGCCATATTTGGGTCACAACCCACCAGTTAAGAAAAGCGGTTTTATGTCCCATATACTTAGATATTCTTTCAAGGAGACAGATCACACTCTTTATGAATAATACAATGATAACACTCTTGCTTGTTTCAGTACACAAACACACAATCACCAGAACATCCAAAAAGAGCAAGTTGTTTCTGTCAATATCAAGTGTAAAATCAATGAATGTTGAGTGTGATGGATTGTCTTTGTTTCCTTTGACGCAAAGTATTGATTAATTGAGTTATTTACCTGCGGTGGTGGTTGCTAAATAAATTTGTGAGTAATATTCACTCAACTCCAAACAGATATTGATTTGTACATACCCAATTGCAACCATGATTTATTCAGATTGAAGATGCTATTTTTAGGCTTTTTTTTTTTTTTTTTTTTGTCATGATATTATCAATATTTTCTAAAGCAGTACTACAGTTCACTTGTGAATTATATAATATATATTAAATATATATTTTTTTAATATTAAATTAGTTAAAATTTTTAAATAATAATAATAATATATTATAAAATAATAATTATTTTTTTTATTTTTATTTTTTATACTGTTCAATAAACCAAAACATGTTCAATTGTGAGTTTGTTCACACATCAGTCAATTTGTGAGTCATCCTGCATATGCTTGAACACACAGACATCCAGCAGTGTTGTGTGTTATCAAACCTAGACAGCCTCCCACTCCTTTGTCATGCCTCTAACCAATTTACTTCCTTTTACTTGACACTTGTGCTAATGATGTTACATATAAGTCCTGTTCATGGAGGGAGATTAAGACCATATTTGAGGAACTGAGGAAATGACTGGGCCAGCGTTCTAATAGTTGATGCAAGAGTTTGTATTAAGGTGGAATTATACTCATAAATCTCATAACATTATTAAGCCCATAGATTAGTGTAGAGCAGTCAGTATGCATAAAAAAAAACCTGCTATGTTCTCCTCCTGCTCTTTGGAGACTCTTATTAGTCTTAAACTGCCAGGGCTGTAATACCGCTAGATGTAATCATCTACTTTGCCTTACAAAACTGCACGCCGACTGCTCAAATTCTTGTGCTTCTCATTAAAGAACTTCCTTCCAAACTCATAAACATTAAAAGGCTGTTACTATTTCAGAGCTCGTCCTTTAAAATTGTTGTAAAGCACCTGCAGTATCTATTTCCCCCTGCCCCCCTTACCTTTATCATTCTTGCTTTGTGCCTGGGTCTTTTGCCTTAGGGCTTTGGGACATCAGACGCATTAGAAGACAGGCGGTGGCGGCAGGCGGGCAAAACAAAAGCACACTGGCTCTCCTGCCACTAATCGCACTGGCCCTTTAACAAGTTCATCTCTCTGCGTGAGCCCTTCGATTGAAGGAGTTTCTTACTTCTGCCCAAAGGGCAAGCCATCAATGCCAGCCATTTTGCGCTTACTCATTTACTAGCGCTATCCCTTTCCTGCCCCTCTCTTAGCATCAAACAGTTCTTTGCTTCGTCGCAATTGCTGTCACTCGTAATATAAGGATACCAGCGATATTAGAAGCCAGTTGTCAGTTTGCTGCTGCTCGTGTTATCTCATATACAAAATGGGAGGTCGTTCTCACACTTATGGAAGGTCATATCCACAAACGAGGCTAACTGGCAAGACTTCGAACTAAGATATGTGATGCATTAAATCTTTTTACTGCGCCTCATTACAGTGATATTGCAGCATTTCAAGCCTCTTTCATTTATATATATATATATTTTAGACTAGCATCCAGCTGGCAGTGTGAACATAAAGTGTATTATTTCTTTTACTTTTTCCATCCTTTTCTCAGCTGACATATGTTCAAATTAGGATGGACATGGAGGAACATCAGGCAGAAAGATGGTGATTTATGATTAAGAATCCTTCCGTTAGGTTGGGCCAATCATATTAGTGCAGTTCCAAGAGATGAGGTATGTTTGTGCCAGACGTGTGGTGGACGTGCAGCTTGTTTCCCAGAATCAACCATAAGGTTCATGGACTGGAATGGTTCTCTTTCTCTTGGCAATTTTGTTGTGAAATGATACATAGATGGAACAGTTCTGAATTTGGTTATGCATGTTGTGACCCACATTTTAAGTCCAACAAACCGTCAGCTCCTTTAGAATTCAAAGTTAGACAACAATATATTGTTTGCAGTGAGCTACAAATATCGTATTGCTGATATGTAATTGTATGTACTAAGTAAACTATGTAGATAATGTAGTATACCACTATGTATTATGTACTGTATGCATATTACTGTACTACAAATGTAGTAAAGTACAGCAATTTATTGAATCTTCTAATTATTTCACTGGCTAAACAGAATCTGTGTTAAAATTTGCGTTTGCAGGATTAATTCAAATTATTATTATTATTATTATTATTATTATTATTATTTTAATACAGTTCATTTTTAAATAATTGTTCAAAATTAATGCTAAATTTACAGCCCTAACATAATTAAAATATTTCATAGCTATTTGTTTGTGAATTAGATGTCACTGATTATAGCGTTATACATGGTCACATGCATGACTTATTTATAATAAATTATTTAAACTATTTACATTAGCATGTAAATTTAGCATTAATTTGAAATAAATAATTATTTTAAACAGTAATGCGTTAAAAATGTTACTATGCATTATTATATATACTGCTGTTGAAAAGTTTGCCATCAGTAAGAATTAGAATTAAATCAATTAATACTTATATTCAGCAAAGATTTTTGAAAACAAGTGACAAGTAAAGACACATGAAGACATGTACAATGTAAAAAGATTTTGATTTCAAATAACTGCTGTTCTGTTAAATTTTCTGTTCATCAAAGATTCCTTAAAAAAAAATGTTTCCACAAAACTATTAAACTGTTTTCAACATTGATAATAATAAGAAATGTTCATTGAACACCAAAACTAAATGATGTGACATTGAAGATAATTCACATTATTACTGCTTTTACTGTATTTTTGATCAAATAAACGCAGCCTTAATGAGCATAAGAGATTTTCAAAAACATTTTAAAAAATACACAAAAGTTTGAATGGTATATATTGTTTTTCTGGTCATATTCAATTCAGAATGCAAGCTCATAGCTTTGAGTTAGATTTAGCAGTAACTAAATATCGGAGCACAGATACATAGATTTTTCCTGCACACTATTTATAGTGTATAGCATCATTCCATATACTGTGGTTGCTAGATTAAAATTTTATTGGAATTTTCCATTTTTTTTTTTTTACTGTTTGCATTTATACATACTGACCTACATTACAGACCTGCACGTCGATTTATGTATGAAGCTGATGTGCGTAGTCACATTATTGTAGTTTATTTGTACCATGCCACCATGCTCTAAATCACATATTTATGGGAAAATGGACCCGGATTTGCTGGAATAATAAACTTTAATGACTTGCTCCATAGCAGTATCTATTTATGCAATGGTTGGATGTGTGTCAGCTTCAGGTGAAGTGTTCATGAAAAGAAAAGAAAGAAAGAAGAAGAAGAAAAAAAAAAAAAAAACACTAAACGGCATGTTGAGCTGTGTGTCTGAGAAGGTTCCATTTGCATGATGTTATGCAGCAAGTCATACTGTAGATTTAGACAGTTGTGCTATGCCTGACTTTGGGTCAGGAACAAATTGCCTTCTTTATCCTATAATCTCAGGCTGGATATAGAGTAACGCGTGTGTTTGCTTTCCGGTTTGATGATATTTGTTCTCTCTCCACGTGTCTGTCTGTCACTGTGATGTGCTTGAGCAGTTCTGGGAGCAGTTTGTGCACTAGGTGCGGCAGCAGGTGTCTAGTCGGATCCTTACATGAATGTGGTCGGGATACTGATATACATCAGCAGCTGAAAAGAAGAGAGGGCCTGTCTGGCTGATAAGGTGGAGCAATGGCAGCCTGTGGCAGGGTCATCAACCCCCTCCCATCTTTCTAGCCACTACGTGCCAGAATAGTTTGAGAAGAAGTGGTCCCATGATTTGTCTCCTTTTTAAGCATGTGCATCGTGAGTTTTTCAGCTGCCAGCTGCAAGCAGAAAGCCTGCCCTTCCGTCCAACGGAGGAAGACTTTAGCCAACTGGCCTCTCTCTGCCACTCAGATCTTTGACACTCTACTTGAGACCCCGCAAGTGAGCTCAACTGTCAAAAAGTGCTAAAAAGAGTCATTCATGTTTATATAGGGGAGACTTTGGCTATTTGTCATATAATGTGTTAGATACCAAATAATTATTATATATTATATAGATAAGCTCATGTATAGAAAGTTAATAATTAATTATAATACGTTATACATATATATATGGAGAGTTTGGTTCCAAAACGCGATAAACGCCATTTTTTCCGCCAAAATCAGTATTGTATCTGGTCGGTATTGAAAAGTCATTTATTAATTTTGCGCAAAATGCGATTTCCGTCGTGTTATTCTGTCATGTTTTCTCCCTTTCTTTCCAAAACGCGACAAACGCCACTCTCCCTTCTCTTCAGAACGCGATATATCCGCTCAACCAATCATAGCGCACCATTCCACGCATTGTAAACAGTAATGGCGGCGCTCTGAATACACCCGGCATCCTAGTTTTACTTATCTACTTTGTACTTTGTGATCAAACAAAAACAGAAAAATGAATAATTTTGACGGCATTGATGAACCTGTGGTGGTTTCTGCAGTGGGGAAGAAACGTAAGTCATTGAAATGTAATCGTTTACGTGAGGAGATTAAGAAGATGAGGCTCTTGAGTCGGGAGGAGGAAAAATGCCGGCTGTTGCTTGTTCCAAGACAGCATCAGACTTCTGTCACGGTCCCCAAAACTGAATCATGAACAGTTTTTAAAAGCCGTTTTTAATACCAATGTACTCTGTAAATGTGTTTATTTTAACCGTGCGGTGGCGCCAGATACTCTTTAATCGGTAATGACAAACAGAGACATAATTAATTTATAGAATTAACAAGATGACCCGTTGAATTCATTTTGGGAGCGACGACTGAATGTATTTTTAGTCAAATGTCTGTATATAAGATTAGTATTGACAAAGTTCAGAGGCTGTCATATATGTGAATCAACTTATTGTGTTGTGTATTTTCAATATGAAAAATAATAATATTGATGGATTAATTACATTTTGAAAAAAAAAAAAAAAAAAAAAAACGTGTCATGAATTTATTGCATTTTGGGGGAAAAATAATCCGTTTTTATAATAAACCTTTGAAAATCAAAATCTAGATTTGAATTTTTAATGTTTTTATAACCAAAAGATGCTATGTGAAAGTTTGAAACAGAAAATAGTGGTTTTCATCTTGCCACTTTCTTGGTAAAGAAAACACATTTTTACTCAAATTAATCAAAATGGATTTATAGCGTTTTGGAACCAAACTCTTCATATATATATATATATATATATATATATATATATACACACACACACAGTCTGACGCAAAGCATGCTGGGAATTAGAAATCTGCTGCAACTCAACTCAGTCATATTAAGTTCAGCTTACTACAATGAAATTTTGAGTTCACAACTTTTTTTTTTCTATTAAGTACAATGAACTTTATTATTAGAGTGAAAAAACTCATTTAATTTAATTAATTTCACTGTTCGTTACAAAAACTTTAAGTTCTATTTAAGTTATACTTCTCCATTTAAATCTACCTTATAGTTATGTTTCTATAATATATATATAATATATATATATATATATATATATATATCTTACTGAGACTGAAATACAACCCTTGTGACAACTAGCCCTGCTCTCCACTATATACAATTGTAAACATATAGAGTTAGAAGTTAGATATGTCCCATCAGTCCTTCTCCAGATCTCCTTTTAATAGATCTAAAATAATGTTTTGAAGTGTTTTCTGTAAAGGAGCACCAATTAATCTGTCGGAGTTCATGGCCAATTCTGTGTTATGATTTAGACCAGTGAAGCTGTTGGGGTGTGTAATATATTGCCAGTAGTAAAGCTGATATACAAGCCTTTGTTACAGCTGGCAGGGGAGTAGAGTTTTTGCTTTTGCCCACCAAAAAATATAGCAGAGATCAAAGGTCTCAGGCATTATAGGAAACCTTTCTGTGCTGTTAGGCCTAGTAAAGTATACTTAAGGGTATGTGCTTACACACCCAGAGGCCAGAAGGGCCATTAAGGGGGGAACGTTTCACAGTAATTTGGAAGTCTGGAGACTGGGTGCTACATAACACAGGGAAACTGCACACACCCAAACACTCGGTTCTTCCTCTCTCTATTTCTCTCACCCGTCCTCCTTGTGTCTGGTAATTTGATGAAACCTACATAGTACAGTCCTCCAAGGGTTAATAGAGGCGCTCACAAGAAACACCAAACACAAAGACAACAACACACTGGATAAATCAAACACCTCAGTTCTTCCCATAGCAACATTGATCTCCTCACTCGATAAGATGAGAATGGAGGATTATGCCAAGACTTGTTTTCAGGACACATCTCTTTTTGCCATATACTGTACGTCTTCCTTGTATACACACTTTGGAATTTTAC
The DNA here is from genome assembly GCA_039654765.1 of Mylopharyngodon piceus. Lineage (NCBI taxonomy): Eukaryota > Metazoa > Chordata > Actinopteri > Cypriniformes > Xenocyprididae > Mylopharyngodon > Mylopharyngodon piceus. The sequence continues at coordinate 27,530,949 of CM077440.1, forward strand.
ATTAAACATTAATCATATATTTGTTTTTTCTTTCAGATCGGTAAAGGTGCGTTAAACACAGCTACCTTTTTTATTTATTTTTTTTAACACTGCACAATAAACACTTATTTATTGTTTCCACTTCTGTAAAATGAACTACCATTTTACAGAAAATCTGTGATTGTTACGATATTTACATGTGCTGTTTTTCATACATTTCATACGTTCATTTTCATACATTTTTAAGGAACCAGTTACAACCTTTCACTTTTAACATTTTAGCATGTTATGCAGCTTTAAATATTGAAATGAATCACATTTGACCTATCAATATATAACATTTACTAAGCTTTAACAACATGATCAAAAAACTCTAAAAGGTTCAGTGGGGCTAACGGCACATTTTAAGTTGTTAATAATTCTATATTCAATTATATTTATTTTAATCTATACATTATTATATACCCAAACTGTGGTTATATATTAATAAAAATCACTAAAAATATTATACATTAAAAAAGAAGAAGAAGAAGAAAAAAAAGACACTTTAATGTTTAGAACTGTTTTAACCTAACAATTCATCATGTTTAATGTTTTTCAGTGTGGATCAAATTTGACTATCGATCACAGGTTGGGTGTCTTGCATTTACTAAATGAACGATTCTAATACTACCTCTGTATTGTGGCATTTCTCATCCAAACTAAGCCAAGAAACACTGTTGATGTATGAATGTTGGCCACAGATTTGTTGAAGGGTGGATGACTCAGGGGACAGTGTTAGAAGAACCATTAGCCTACATGTTGGGGATTCATTTTCTGTTGTCGTCGGTCAGATAAATGATTGTGCGTCTCAGGTGATGAGTGGAGTGTGTTTTAGAGCAGCGGCGCATCACTAGTGAAGAAATGTCAATCACCCCACTTCATTAGTTTGTCACATTAAGCCAGACTGATGGCGATGGGCGTTTGTTCGTGTGCGAGCGAGTAGATTTGCATGAGTGAGGGAAAATGACTGCTTTCAAATGGCATGTTTGTCATCTTGCTGTCATCACTGGACACACTTTTGATACAAGTGCTTCCCTTAGCACAGCACTCTTCACTACAACATGATGAAAAGACCTTTCAAATCCTGCGATGGGTTGCGATGTTTTTGATAACTTGAAATATTTTGAAATTAAAATATATTCACTCAGTATCGAACTATTACTTCTTTAATTTTTATTAGGCGTTAACCATGGGTTTTTAAAAAAAAAAAAAAAAAAAAAATGCTGTATGCTATGTAGAGAAGTAGAGTAGTCAATGGACAATATGTTGATATATAAAAAGTACATATTAATTAAATATATAAAGATAAATATATTATAAAAATAAATACATATAAAATTACATATTTAATACCAGCAAATAATTAACCAATTTATAACTAATTACTCTCATTAAAAAAAATGTGCTGAAATAATATTTTAATGAATTGACTTTGTTTAATGTTTATTGACTTATTTTTATTAGTGCACCAGGACAGATACAGCTCTGAATCTTATGTCCTAGATCTGTGTTCCAAATCTAAGTCCTTTTTGACATGCCAACTAAATGAGTGTAAAAGAGCTCCCCACAAAATCATCCTTCTATTTGGGAAAGATCCCTGGCTCTATCTCCTAGGAAACAAGGAAGGATCTTGTAATTGCTTTCTTTTTTGGAGAGGAGGGAAAGGACTCCCTTATACTTTTGTAAATTGAATCGGCACAGATGAGCAACTGGGGTTACTCTTACTCTATCTTTCAGGTAATTTACCAAATTACTCAAGCCACTTTCTCCAGAAGATCAAGACAATGTCATTCCCCATCTTTCATGTCCTTGGGAACATAATTCATTCTGTTTCAGTGGAAAAAAGAAGAGCAAGAGACTTTTGCCATATTGCCCCATAGTTAGAGCAACCTTTTCGAAATTGACATTTTGTAAAATACTTCTCTGCAAAGATCGAAGTCCAAACTATAATTCGGTGAGTTCTCATTTTCATACAACTCATAAAAGGAATTTGGAGAAAGAGGGGTTACTGTCCAACCTAACCTTAGTTTTTTTTTTTTTTTTTTTTCTGGTTGTAGTGGAAGACCTTAAATGGAGTGAGTTTAGTGACTGTTTTACATTGTAACAGCTGGAATTGTGTGAAATGTCCTCCATGATCATCACATTGAGGGTTTCTTTATTTGCCAAAACCCTAATATTAGTTGAGGATATTGTATTGAGGATATTGTCATTTTACAGTGTACATTTATTTATTTATTAAACAACAATAATAATGTCCTCAAAGGAAGGTCATATGTAGCTTATTTCTGACAAATGTGTCCCCACACTGTAGATACATAAACCCACCCAAACACTTTTGGCCTCTGTATGTTTCTAAATAGCCCTTCTCCCAGTTTCTTATTCCAGCAGGCCTCCTGTTCTGAATTTTTTTTTTTTTTTTTTTTTTTTTTTTGGCACAATTTTTCCCTTCCCCTTTTGACTATCTATCAGAAATTCCTCTTAAAATTCAGAAAGTGCAGTGAGTGCAGGTTTTGGTGACATACTTAAAACGCTTCAACAGCAGATAGCCAGGTGATGATGAGTGCGAGAAAGGGAAATCTGATTCTAATTTCATACCGAAAACTATCAAAAATCAGCTCAGAAAATTAAAAAAGAAAAAAAATGTGGATTTTTTATTTTGAAATGCGTAATCGGACATGCACATTGAATAAGTTGCCAGAACATCAGGACATTACACTTTATCTGGTCATAAGCACAATCGGTGTAAGATGTCATCTGTCACCCGAAGAATCCACATCATGCATGCTTTTTCTGAAACACTCTTCTTTCGTTTTGACCCACTAAAAGTGCCATTTGACCATGATTTTTCTCTCTTTTGTCTCTGAGGTAGGTTTCATTGAAGGTGTTCCAATGAAGAAATTAATGCGTTCTAATCTCATCCCCCACCCAACCCTTTGGGGACCCCAATCACCCCCCTTTTTTGGCGGTTTGCTTTGTGCGGCAGTACAGACAAAAGCACTGTCATGCCACACAAAGATGTAGCGAGATGGACCAAATGTAACGCAAACAGGGCTAAGGGCCTTAACCATGCCTGTCATAAAGATAGAGCACTGGAACAAGCAGACGAGGACAGGTTCACAATTACTAAATACACACACAAACCTGTGAATGAGACCCATTTAATGTCATCATCACAATTCAGTTCAAAGCCACAAAGTAATGAAGAAACAGCCACTGCCTGGGTTTGTGTTTGTGCCGAGTAAATCACAAGCTGCCTGTTGCCATGGTAATTCATAAAGCCTAGTATGAAGGTGTTTTCTGATTGCAGTATTGAAAATAAGGAATATAAAATACTGGGTCAGAATTACAGAATTACATTACACTGTTTGCATCAGTTTTGCTTTGCTTTTTTAATTAATATATTCATTTTAAGAGCTTTTGTGTTTGTATTTGATGCCATAATATATTATGTTTTTTGTTTTGTTTTTGTTTTTGTTTTTTAATGAAGAAATGTGATTTTAGAATATGCTATTTTGTTAAATTCTTAATAGGCATACAATAGAACAAAAGATTGTTTCTTTAATGAAACAATAAAATATCAATTTATAAACATACTGTATATGTTGCTATTATTGTGATTATTTATTATTATTATTATTATTATTATTATATTTTATACATTATTTAAATTAGATCCGTACTCTAATAAAAGTCACAGGGTTGCTGTAAATCCCTGTAGTTTACAAATGATGATGTCTTTTCTCTACTATCTACATAGCATACCCAAACTTTCTGTTTGTGCAAAACAGAAATAAAACCACTTTCACCCATAGTGTCAGGGTGTATTGAAACAAGAAAAGAAAAGTATAAATAAATAAATAATAATAATAATAAAAAAAAAATAATAAAAAAAAAATCTCATGAAGACATAACATACCCCTGTCTAAAGATATGACATAACATATCACTTTCTGTTAAAGTTTTGAAAGGTCAAAGCTGAAGGACTTTTGCTAGATATGAATTGGATATGTTTTGGAGAGTTTATTAAAAATGTCAAAAGAATTAGATTATATGTACAGAGCCATGCACTTGGAGGAGGAGAGGGGCTGAGAAAAATCATCAGTGCTTATTAGAATCGACAAGACTTTCAACCCTGTCTCTGAAGCTGTTTCAATTTCAGTGTAGCAGCAGGCTATTTCTGTTTAATATAGATTCTCTTCTAGAATGTGTGAAATAACCTCTTATTTTTTAAAAAAAAAAAAAAAGAAAAGAAAAAAAGAGAGAGCTGTACTAAGCTCTGCTTCAGTTCAGGGAAGTCTTGGGCAGATTCTCAGCGGTTGTTATTTCTAGCAGTGTTATGTTGAAACGGCATATTTTACATGACACAACCCTCCTTTGTTCCTGCTGAAGGGGATTGTTAGAGCTGTGCTATGTACTATTTTAATGGAATGATCACTTATTTTTATTTATTTATTTATTTATTTATTTTTTTTTTTTTTGGCTTTGTAGAAAATCTGGGGTTTATACTGTAAACCTTACATTACGTTATAGCTTAAGTTGCATTTCTGGCGTCCAGAATCCCCAAAGAGCAGTAAAACAAAGTAAAATCGCTGACATTCTTGTTTATTTTTATTCAATAGTTCTGTCCTTTTCTCTTCTGTCTTGCTAGTATTTTTGGGGAATTTGGTCTGGTGTGACTTTTGGTACAATAAGCGGTGATAAATTATTTATCAGCTCCGCAACGTGTCTCCCATCCTATGTTCTGCCACATCTTTTGATCGCAATGAGCTACTTTGAGAGGTCTAACATAGTCGGCTTCAATCAGCAGGGAGGTGTGGTGGCTCAGATAAGCCCGTCCCGCTCTTTTCCATTCTGCATGGTCAGGCCATTTCACTTCGTCGCTCCGTCAGCTGACACAAATCACACCTCAGGCACTGTTTGAGATACTGATTTATTGTTGACCTTTAGTTTTTAAATGTCTCCATTCTCTTTCGAAAGTGCGCAGATGCGTCGACCACCACAGTTACCAATAACAAACTGTGTGAGATATGTCACGTTTAATTCACCATTGCGTGTGATGAATTGTGTACCAGGGTGGGGATGTTGTTATCAGATTGCAGCTTGTTAAACATTTGATTAGGCATAGAAGCAACTGCCGCATATTAGCTGGATTCGCTCACAGTATTCTGGATGTGTGCAGGCTGAGGCGCGTTCTAGATGTGGCCTCTAGTCCTTATTGGATGTCTCAGCCATGCTATGTCTGAAAGATGGCTTGTCAGAAGAACTGCCAGATTATCGTACTTAAGATGTTGGAAACCTCTGTGAGGGTGTTTAAAAAAGGCAATCCTAATCACCTAAGCCCCAAATTCAATTATTCCAGATGGAAGACATTTTGCAATCTCTGATGGCTCGAATTGACTTTTGGGCAATTTCCTCAGTGGATGGCTCCGTGCTGTGGCATTAAACCAAAGGCTTAGGTCCACTGTATACTACTTTTTTTTTTTTTTTTTTCAAAAAACAGGAGGAAAGACCCGTACAATGCTCTCATTCTACCCATCTCATATGATATTCCCTGCTGAGGATGTCTCTGTTCAAGCACACACTCCACAGATTTTTAAACACATTCTTACCTAAAGATTTTCATAACACATTGGTTTTTTCTGTACCTCAGAGACATGACTTGTACTCTCTCTCTCTCTCTCTCTCTCTCTCTCTCTCTCTCTTTTTTTTTTTTTTTCTTTATGCAAGCATTAAAAAGAGGTTTCCTCTCCAGCAATCATTGATATGCATGGACTGACCTTCCTAACTCTGGGCATGTGATTTGCACGTTCCCCAAAGAGAATGCCCCAAACCTGTCCTTCAAAGATGGCATTTACGTCACACGTATTCAGAGCTCTGGCTCCAATTGTGTTGCTCTCTCCGGTACCTTCTCTGTGTGCACTTTGTGTATCTCTATCTCTTTATCTGAACGTAACTATACCTGTCATCTTATAACTATTAGGGCTGTCAGTTTATGCTAATTTTGTACTATTAAAATAAAGCATGAAAAAAATGAAACAAAACAAAAGAAACAATTCAATAAACAATTCATTAACAACCCCTGACCCATATGTAAATCTATAATATTGGATTTTGGTTGTTGTGGACTAAAGGTATGCGATAGACTTATGTTAAATGATATGGAAATAAAACAATAGCTTGATTCTTTAAAAAAAAAAAAAAAAACTTTTTGTAATTGATTTTCAATGGTTTTGTTTGATACAATAATGAAAAACATATTTTAACCAATTGATAACCCTAATTAATATGCATCAAACATTAGGTAAAAAAAAAATAATAATAATTAAATCAAATACCATTTCAAAAGAATGCAAGTTTCAAATTTGGAAACATGTGATATTATTGCTCTATGTAGTTCTAAGGGATAGTTCACCTAAAAATGACAATTCTTTCATAATTTACTCACCCTCAAGTCATTCCAAACCTATGCCACTCACAGAAGGAAAAAAGTTATGCAGGTTTGGAATGACATGGGAGTAAGTAAATGATGACTAAATTTTCATATTTTGGTGAATTATCCCTTTAAGGTTTAACAATCTACTTTAAATCATCTGGAGAAAAGATTTTCAAATATCTTTTTTCTTTCTTCTGTTCATGGAACTGTTGTGGTGAATTCCTGAACACTGTATTTTCTTTTCTGTTTCTCATATTCTCAGTTCACCCAGACAAAACAAACATCATTCAGATGTCTTTAGAGGCAAAAACTGAGCATTTCTTTTTCCTAATGGGGTCTGTTGAAGCCTCACTTGTGATTGTGAGACTTGAATGTGTGGTCTGTATTTTGAGCAGAGCAAGCCTGCTGTTGCCAATTTCCAGCTAAAATTTATGTGTAGGTGTGCGTCTGGCAGTCTGTATCACCTTGAGGATTCACCATCACTGAGATTTAATCTACATATCCACCTTCACTTTAGAAGACGGTTCATGAGAAGTTCACGAGTACACAATTTCCCCTAGCTTTTTTTTGCTTTCATTTGCAAGGTGAAAGGCTTGTGCTCTAAGTTGTGAGTACATGTTGTCTCATTTTATATTTATATTACTTTTTGTAGAAATGCCGTTTTGAGTTAAGAACAGCTCAGCTGTGCTCGGACTGGGAAGTTCGGGTAGACATTGAACCCCCGATGCCCTCTAGTCTCTCCGAGTATGAACAATGACAGAACTCCAGAGACTATAACAGCTCCTCAGGAGCTGCCATCTTGGACAAGTGTGAAAATCTAATAGTGGAGCGCTGTGCCTTGCAGGGTTGTGTGTGCGAGTGTGTGCCTAGTGTTTGCACGTCTGTTTGTTTGCATACCCGCTGTACTCCTGTGACCGAGATGAAGCAACAGCTTGTCATCTTTCTGTCATGGAGCAGAGCTTTTTTTGGCCGGAATAAAAAGCAGGGCTTGGTGGGACGTCTAGGCACTGCCACAAGTAGACAGGCAAATGGAGCGGCGGTTTATGAGCATTCTACATGTTGTGGGTATGCATTGAGATCAGGCATAATGGGACGGTAGGTGGGCATTGGGCACTTGAACTCCCACGGTGTCTGGGTTGTATGTGGCGCTCCACTAAACCCATTAAAAGGCTGATGATGACCAGCTTCGCTGCTGCCTGCGCTCTTAACAACAGAGTTTCACTTTTTCTCATTTTTCAGCTCATTATCAATGATTCCTTCACTTACTTTATGCAAAATAATCTCTCGTGTCAAAGAGCAAGAGAAATAGGAATTGAGTTTTGAATTCTCTGTTAAAACGATCCTTTGAATTCTGCCTTTTTGAAATATCTACATTGTACCCTATTGCTTCTGAATGAATCCTTCTAAATTACCCGCAGTGGGCCGTTGGGTCAGAGAAGAGAATTCAACCTCTAACCTGAGTCACTGTGAATATGGCAATAATTATATCCTATTTTATATCCTATTTTGATGGGCAAGTTTTTAGAATGACATCCTGTATGGCCATAGTAATTAGCTCTCAAATATGGGTTGTTTTACAAATGTTTTTAAGAGTGAACATTAAGCTTTGTAAAAAAAAAAAAAAAAAAAAAAAAAAAAGCTTCAACTAGTCTTTGTGAGAGGTGCTTTCCTATGTAAAATTTGCTTGGGTGGTTGTTAGAGTATTGGGGTGTCCAAACTTTTTTTAAAGGGGGCCAGATTTGATGTTTGGACACGCCTGGGGGCCGAATACTTCTTTAAAGTTAGCCTACATGTTTTGTCTCTTGAGAATGCACATTTGACAGTAGCAGTAGCTTGAGTTGGGACTCAAATGTAAATTTATTTTCATTAACACAAACAGTAACATCTATCATTTAAAGTGTAAAATTTAAATATTCTTACGGAGTTAGAACTCTACTCTTATTAAAATTAACCATTGGTTTCTGTAATTTGCATTATGTTTCATTACTTTTTTAATATTTAATACATATCTATATTAATAATATAATACAAAACATTTTTTTAATGTGCAGTAGAACATATTGATATTAATCCAATGCTATAAAAAACAGCTCTTTTTCTAATTAATTTGTCAAAACAAACATGTTTAATATTTAAAAAGAAATGTTTATTAAAAACACGTAGCAGAAAAAATTATGTGCGCGAATATAAAGCTGGCATTTTCTGATAATAGTCTCGATATGGATTCCATAAAAATGATGCCAATCAACACAGGATGTGAGTTTTCAAATCCTATATTTGTGTATATTAATCATGTTATGGTAGTGGATGCTATTTGTCCAGCAATTAATTTATATTTGTCAACCTGAAAAATAGAATTTTAAGATAAATTTACTTGTATATCAAGCCTTTAGTACACCCATAGGAATAATTCATTCAGTTCCAACTGATAGAAATGCTGCACATGACAGGGTCTCAGTTATTATAGGATGCTTTGATCTTCAGCCCAAGGTTTAGCTCAATCTAGGTCTGCGCGGGGTCCAACCCCCTCATCATTCAAATGTCTATCTTTATTCTATCTACTGCCCACGTGAACGTCATTGAAGGCCACTCAATTTTTGTCTCTGATATACAATCTTTTTTTGACATTTGAGTCAATTAATTGAGAATGAGGCTCAGTATGGGGCAATGACTCTTCATTGGTAGCACTTGACATTTTCCTGGAGATGGCTCACATTTCATCTTGCTCAGAATTTGGAATTCTCTTTCATTCTCTATTATTATTAGTATCATACTTTTTCCCCTTCTGTTCAGCCATAAATATGTTGCTTCACCTAGACTAGGATGCCTGGACACAGGCCGTTTTCCATGTGTCTTCTTCTAATGTTTATATGAAAAGTAAGAGAAAAACAACATATATTAATGAGTCTTCAACCTCACAACTCTTGCTTGCTGCATAATAAAAGCAGACATCTTCACCTCTCCTATTGATTCACCATCATGTTTTTCACCCTGCACCCACTACCCAAACCACATGTCTGACTTTAAATGCACTTTGGAGGACTTTGGCTCACTGTATAAATACCCATGATGTCACATGTCAGGCCGGCATCACCACATATGCACAGATGCAGCTACTTGAGGAGAAGGTTAGCAATTAGGAGCAAATGGTGAGGCACTTTAATAAGAATCTGCATTATCGCTGAGAAAAACTGCTGTAATTGGGGGTAATTAGTTCAATGAAATTTGGATCAATAAATATTGCACAGATTTGAATGCGGGGCTCCAAGAGCAGATGGTATGCCCAGGCACGAACACGGTGCAGCTGGGTGTTGAAGCCGCAACCTTTCCTTGTGCATAAGCAGCCATGTATTTAGCACGGTGATGAGCTTCTTTCTTTACGAAGGAACAAAGAAATGAATTGGTGGGACCTGATTTACTTCCACCTGTAGTAAAATGAACACATTAACGGCTGCATAATTTAATCAGATTGGCAAATAAAAAACAAACAAGTAAAACCGTTCGACTTTAAGAATGTAGTTAGCTGCTTCGAAACCTCCCACTGCGAAAATGATTCAGAAGAGCCTTCTTTGCCCGACAAGTTAATAATATATTGCAATTTGTTAATTAAGGGCAAAATGCATGGGAGTTTGGGTGTTTTCCCAACACAAATTAATCATTGAAATGAACAGAGAGAGGCCTCACACTCGTTTGCGCCAGCCGTAATGAAATAAAGGAGGCCTGCTGTTTGATGGGCTGTTTTGGGAGAGCGAGCCGTGTCTGTGCCGAAAGAAGAAATCAATAGCTGGTTGGGCGGTGATGCCCTGACTATTCTGTCAAGTGCTCCACACGCTGTATCCTTTCACATGCACTGGGTTTCCACTCTACACCTCCTATCTGATAATATTTCTTTCTCTAACACCTGAATGTGTCCTCTGGTGCCATAGACACCAGAGTGACTTGTGAGTGCTGGCTACATCATTGGCAGCATGTTTCACTAACTAAGAAAGGCATGGAGGATTCAGACTCATTATAGATAGTGAACGTTCGTTTTCCACTTCTTTCATAAGGTCCATCTCTTTCTTCTCTTACAGAGAGTGAGGGAGAGAAAGAGGGTGCAAGAGAGAGATTTTCAAAGTAGGAGTGATGCAAGGCCCATGCTGGGTTAGCCAGCAGGAGGCGGTCTCTGAACTCGCAGCCAGTGAGAACTGATAAACACTTCCCAAAGACTGTTTTTGTCCAGCCCAAACTTTTGGGCTTCAGGAATAAGAGAGAGGGAGAGAGCAAATGACAGAAGAAAGAGAAAATGTCCTCTGTGTTAAAGAAAACACTAATGACAGTGGGGCGTGTGAGTGCTCACGACTATTCATAATGAATTCCACAGTGTAATGCTACCCCCATCTTGAGTCTGTTTTACATATCTTCTCAATAGCCAATGTCGTACTAACAAACAGTACAAGCAACAAAACGAGTCAGCTTGTCATTACAGTTTTCTTTGCTTTTTGCCAGTGCTACATCCCTGCTGACGAATTTGAAAAAAAAAAGAATGATAAATAAATAAATGCATAAATAATAAAGACGAATAAAATGTATATGTTGTTTTCTGAATTAGATTTGTGGATGCAATAAATAAGACATTAAAATGGAAAGAAATCATACCTGTACGTAGGGATGCACTTATTTACGTTGGCCAATACTGATAATTATTTTCATGTTATGCCGAATAACCGATAAATAGGCAATATTACATTTCTGTACTATTTTGTCTAAATTTAAAAAAAAAAAAAATAAATAAAATAAAATAAAAAATAAATAAATAAACAAAAAATTTTAATTCATCTTTTTAAATTTCGAAATTGAATTTGGTCACAATCACAATCTTATAAAAATTTGGATGAAAAAAAAAAATATATGAAAAATAGATATTTTAAGATTTGTTAAAGATTACATTTAATAGTGTTGTCAGAATCAGTATACTGTATATTTTACATATACATGAATACATATATATCACAACGCGTAACTAGATAATTAAATAATTAAATTATAACTATTTTTAAAAATTAGCTTTAAAGACCCCCTATGGTGAAAATCAAGTTTTTAATGTTGTTTATGTGTGTATGTGGTGTTTTGAATATGCTTTAAGACAAACCCTTTGCAAATTCATTAGTCAACTCTATTGCTGGGTATTTTCTCCTTAAAACTGCAGTGAACCAAAGACCGTCTCAAAAACGCGGAGTCTCAAGAATATCCTGGTATATTTTTTTCTGTTGATATGAAAAATTGGGTACATTTAGCAATATAGCTAGTGAATTATATGATGTATAATTACACTGTTATGATGTTCTAAGATGTTCAAAGTTGTTCTAAGGATGCTGATTTTTAGAAGGCAGCTGTCTGGCTTTGAGATGGCGAATGGGAACATGGTTTGTGTAACATTCCAGCTGTTTGTTAACGTAGTCAAGCCAAAGGCTAATCATATTAATTACTGTTATATGTCTGACTTAAAGAGCAATACATAAAACGCATTACCATTCTGATACATCGACTTTAAGAGGAGCCTGTATAATTCGCTCTTCGACTTCTTCTTCTGAATCAGTTTCTGGTACTATCATATACGGATAAATTAAACTAGTACTTTCATTTGCCATTGTGTAGTGTTTACTGCAGTAAAGTTGACTGAGTGGATCAGGTATTCTGAGCTTGTGTGATTGAGGGGAGTGGATCCACGTATTCTAAATGAAGCAAGGGTGTAGAGTTACATTCAAGCTTTTTTAAGGCAAGGGGGGAAAATGTTTAAATATGTCATTTTGGTGATCAAAGATGGGTTTTAAGGGATAAAATTATTGACTACAGGGGGACTTTAAGTTTTAAGTTTTTTTTCTACCCAACTCTATTTGTAATCTTAGTTCTCTTCCTTGTCCATCTGACCTTTCAGCGCTCTCCCTTCATTGGAGACTACACTTACACAAAGCTTTTTTTGCTTCTGTGGCTTTGCCTTGTAGCAGGCCCAGTAGGCAGACCCTCTGTTCATACTCTCCCCTTCTTTTTCCTTTTAAATGAGGTACCTGACCTGGTCCAAGTCCCCTTGTGGAGATAGAGCATGTGCAAACCTTGGGAAATCACTGAAGCACCTGACACTTCACCTGCAGAAGACTTGACACTTTTATTTAAAGTGTCCAGATTTTGAGTGCAGAGTAACCCATGGCGCAAGACCCGATGTTTAGAGCACGGCACATGTTATGGTCTGCTTTTCACTCTCTGAATATAGCCTCTTTCTGACAAAAACTGAGGAGATGAGATGTTACAGTAGTCAGACGATCCAGATATTTCCAATACACATCCCTGGCATCTGTGTTCATGGCTCGGGTTAGCCATTTGTTTCAGGGGATCTCTGTATAGCTGTAATTACAGACAAGAACAGGAAAACAGTGCCATTCCAATCCATGACAAAAACATAAGCAGCAAGCTCTGACAAGGGCCAATATCACCAGAGTAAGTTTCTTCAGCGTGTGGCTTATTTAATGCCCAAGCCCAATCAATTTTATTGATCGCAGCAGGAATCTTTCTTTATCATATGGGCTGTTTACACATACCCAATTACACCGCCGTTTGTCATAAATTTACAGCTAGTTAATGATGGCCTCCTGTCATACTTTTACAGGGCATTGATTAAAACATTACAGCCCTAATTGAGTATGTGAATCGATCGACTCTTTGTCCTCTGAAGCCACAGCTCAGCCAGGAAGAAAAAAAGAGTGCTTTCTCTCCCTCTCCTTGTCTAAACCTTTAGAATAGGGCTGTGGAAAGATGAAAAAAATATTAAGGATGAGGAGAGAAGAGGGCGTGCCAGTGCAATACACCAAAATAAATCAGTGGTTTTCTTTTGTTCACTTACAATATCAGCCAAATGTTTGGATACACTTGACTCAGTGCATGTTTCTCATGATGTTTCTTTTGATCTAAAGGTTACAAAACTACCATTTTAATATTAATTAAGTTGTACCAGATAGTGAAGGAAAAGCAGCCAACAAGTGCTCAGCATAATGTGTATGGGAACTCCTTCAATACTGTTTAAAAAGCATCCTGTGAAGTTCCTCTTGAAGTTAGTTTGAGAGAATGCCCAGATTGTGCAGAGCTACAAGGGCAAAGGATTGATACTAAAATAAAAATAAAAAATTGAATTAAGAATTGTATTTGTCATGTCCAAACTTTTGGCTGTTTGTCTAAGGACAAACTTATTAATGCAGTTAATACCCTGGAAATGAAAGGTGTTAACTCTTATGCCATAGGATTTACAGAAACGTTATACAGGCTGAGCAAGGTTAGTTAGAAGCATGTCATTCTCTCAGATTCGCTGTGTTAAGCAGCTGCTCATCCCAGCACTCCATGGGCCACCAATTACAGACACCGAGGGCTGGACACCTGCAGCTTTTATGGCTGCCTTTCAATTAAGAGCTGATTTAGGCCAGCAATAACCCTGTTACTCTCTTTCCAATGTACATAACTACCTCAATTAAATAATTAAGGGGCAGGGGGATGTCTGAGACATCCTAGACATTACCTTATGTCTCCTGTGACCAGCTGTGGGCATCACTGGTGTCTACAGAGTCTATAGGCCACATTGAGTTCAGAATGCAGCTAAGTGCGACTGCTCAGGTCTGTGAATTGTTAGTTTTTCACTTCCTGTGGTCTGCATTCAGTGACTGTTTGTTGTTGTGTGCATGCTATTGTGAGCGTGAACGCATTTATGTAATATCCTATTCTTCATTACTTTTCCTTTTCACTATTTTGATGGTTTCCCCAGGAACAATGTAGTTACCCAAGCAGATGTAGTGCAGGGCTCAACAATAAGGACTGCATGCTGACTAGGGGCCATTGTGAGAGACATTCAGGCCAAATGATGAAACACTAGAATTTCCATATTGTTGTAATTTTTGTTTTTACAAAGAAAAAAAAAAAACAAGTGTTACAGTAAACAACACAAAAGGGCTTTTCACACTTGAAATAGTTAACCCTGGGTCATTCTAAACCCCGGGTTAACGGAATCCTGGGTTATCTTGCTTCACGTTTCACACTGCTCATAATTTACCTGGGGTTATCAATTAATCAATAAACTGGAAATGAGTCAGACAGGGTCTTGAAATGCGTATGAAAGTGTCTGTGCAACACCCTGTGCAACAACCCAGCTCCCCTTTGGATTAATTGACTGCTTTTCAAGTTAAATGAAATGAAGATTATCACAAGGTAAGATTTGGCCATATTGTTACTGTTTGTTGTTCATTTATATAAAAGCCAATGTGTAATGACACATGCCTTTAGATGCATCACATGTGTATAATAACGCTGACTTGGTGTGTTTGTTGTAGCACATATTGATAGGGAATGAATGAATTTAAAAATGAATAGTAAAATGTTTTTTCATGCTGTCATGTGGGGTAGTAAAGAGAGAACGTAATCGGAAATTATATACATAGATATGTATACGTATCTATAAATGCCGTACCAAAATAATTTGTGTTTTTCATGAGTTTTTGTCCAAGTCAAGTCGCAAGTCATTTCTTTGTGACTTAAGTGTGACTCGAGTCCAGGTCGCAGACTCGCGTTTCCATCTCTGCCTGAACGTTAAGAAAGACTAAGGGGGATACCTCGGTCTGAAATACCTTGGTTTTCTACCCCTGTCTGAAAGTTCTTAGCCTTTTTAATCAAGGGAACAAGAATCCCCTGCTTATGTTTTACCCCTTAAATCCTTAAAGCTTTGCTTCACATTTTACAACTTTCATAAGATTAAATATTTCACTGATTGAGCAAATGCTCTACATAAGGGTCCAGAGTGCACTGGGGACGTATGGTCAGGAAATTACTAATTATCTCATCAGATCTCAAACTTCACATATATTTATTTGATCTAATACTTCAGTGAAATGTCTGCAAACCAGCCAGTAGGAAAACATGTGTTAGGTTTGCTAATCAAATCAAAATCAATCCAGTTTGGTGAAATCTGCCTCTGTGGCTCATTTTTAAGGGTGAAGAGCTTCCCCTGAGCTTTCCATCTAACAGAAGTAGGTGACTCCCCCTTTCACGAAATGGGATGCATTTGGATGAATTTATGGGCTTGTTTGCATGGCTACGGGGAATGCCATATCTGAGCTATGGGTGGACTTAATCTCTATGGGCCTCCTCTGATCTCCCACACGCATCTGTCTCACAGGTCTACCCCTCATTAAATCCCTTCCCTATGATTCTAACACACAAGATCATGGTTTGTTATCGCTCCAATACAAGAAAAGTGGAAGGTACTTAATTGTGCCACAGACATTTGTAACCCAAGATATCTTCAATTATTTAGACAGGTCCTTAAGAAAGATATTTTTCTTCTTCCCTCCTTCTCTCTCTCTCTCTCTCTCTCTCTCTCTCTCTCTCTCTCTCTCTCAGTTTTTCGGGGTCCCCCTCCTCTCCTCTTCCCATTAAAAAGTAAAGAATAAAGAATAGATTTGGCTGCAGCATCCTGGTGAGATGAAAGTCCAATTATCTCCACAAATGAAAGGAGAAGCCTTAATTAGGAATGAACCAAATCTCCGTGAGGGGAATGTGTGCAACCATAGAGATGGACAGCCAGGCAGTCTCCTTAGCGACTGGAGGCAAAAAGAATGAGGGAGAACCAGAAAGGAGGTGTGAGGAAGAGATGGAATGGTCCCCGCTCGGTGCTGGCCAAGGTACATCAGTGACTTGAGCACCTAGCCACGTTGCTGAGGCCCTGAGATTACCCAATGCAGCACATCCCTTATTTCCAGCATTAGCTTTGATCCAGCAGGGGGCCCCTAAAAAAAAACAGCTTTTAATGTTCTCCATGGCTTCTCCAAGGCATCTCCCCTTTCCAGCCTTTAGTGCTCTTCACTAGTGCCATAATGCATAGCAAATTACCACATGGCCCAACTGTATTGTGCAAGAGCACATTTGTTTCATGACCAGGAAGGTATTCTGGTCAATCTGCTAACCAAGAAGCATAAAAAAGTGAGAGAGTATTTCACTCTCGCTGAAGCCTCCATCCACCAGCTTTTCTACAACACTTTTCTCAGAAGCCTACATGATACATCTCACCAGCAGCCATTTTCTCTACCTCTGAGGCTGTACAAAACAATTCCCTTCTCCTACTCCAGGGGAAAATCACACTCCCATAATTAAATTTACTCTCTCATATCCGCTTCACATACAGTAGATGGCCTGTGTGACAATCAATCCCTCCCAGGTGTCTATACATTAGTGGTTATGAAGTATTTTTATGCAACAGTATTGGTGCTAGTATTGCAGCGTTAGACTGTGTAATCATCTCATTTCACCACTCATAGACTGCCATTTTGCTCTCATATGTGGCGGATAGTCAGGGGACGGATAGGAACGTTGCATGCCTTCCATCCCAAGCAGAGGATTAAGGCAAACCCCCGAGCTTACCTGTGGCTTTCAAATGCGTCTCCAATATCAAACAGCCCCGCAGTCTCCTTGCATCTGAATAATACAGGTCTGCTGCCTTTGCAACGCTGCAGTTTATTGTGTAGTCACTTGTCGCAGCTCAGTAATCACCGATATTCGGCAACCAGAAAATAGAAAGTCAGATATGGAAGTATGCTTCTTTACCGTATCAGATAAACGGTTTGTTGGTCTGTCACTTAAGAAAAATGAATGCTTGGTGGTTGCAAAGTGCCATCCTGCAAGGAAACTAGTTGATTTGAGTATTTTGATTATTTGGTTTCAGTTTGGCACCCTGGTTGCAATCAATATTGGTAACACTTTACAGTAAGATTTCATTTATTAACATTAGTTAACATGAATAGCATGAAAAAAAAAAATACTTATAAATAATTTCTTAATCTTAGTTAATGTTAATTTCAGCATTTACTAATACATTTTTATAAGCAACTTTTGAATTTAACAAAGCTGTTTATATTAATTAATGGACCTGAGCTAACATGAACTAACAATGAACAGTTGTATTTTTATTTACTAACATTAACAACGATAGCAAATGTATTAATAATTGTTAGTTAATAATTAACATTAACAAATGGGACCTTACTGTGTTACCGACACATTTCTTACTCTTTCTCTCTCAGATTAAACTTTTGTATATATGGAACATGTATTTTATTTAGGAAAGTTAAACAGAATATATTTCCACATTATTTTACATTGATTGTAAGGGAAAATCTGCAGAACACATTAACAATTAACACATTAACATTAAAAATGTTAATGTGTTAAATGGAAGTAAATGTTAAATGGAATGGAAATAAACAATAAGCCAAAATATTTAATAAGCAAACTTGCAAGAAGTAAGACATATATGCAGGACATTTTCCAATTTCCGCTTAAATTATGTCTGGGCCTACATAGACAATACATATGACAATTTATATATATTTTATTTTTTTTCAAATGCTCATGTTTTTAATTGTTACACAAATGTATTGTGTATCAATAATAAATAATTACTAAAATATAGTGATTGAAAGTGGCACTGTTGCCAGGAATAAAATGAAAGTTTGAATCACTAGGTACAAGGAAGAAGAAGAAGGAAAAAAAAAAAGAAAAAAAAAAAAAAAAAACTGGAACTTGGTTGAATTCATGGTGAGGTGCAAGGAGAGAAACCACTTTTTTTCCTCTCGCTCCACAGCTTTTTTTGAATGTGACAGCACAATGCCACCTACCGCTGTGACAGTGCATTTTAAAGCGTGCGTGACATCAATAAATAATGTGCCGAGTGTCGGAGTGCAGCGCGTAATCAGCCCCAGTGCGCTGCTGCGCCAAAACAACAGCATCCTCTGCTTGATCTGCCATCTAACTAACGCACCACTTAAAGGACCACAATTACCTCCAACAATCAACCCCATAACAGCTGCTGTGTGGCTACCTGCTTGCACGTGCTGTGTGGCACAGATCTATAATGTGGACAGCCGTTTTGTTTAGCTACGTTTGCTAGTTGGAGCTGTAGTCTTGTCTTGAATTTTGTATGCCTTTTCTAACTTTTTGTGTTACTTGGCATGTAGAGGTGGTGATTTCCCCTTAACTTTGTTCAGATGACAGCAAATCAGTATTTATTGGTTGTTTTGTATCACCTAGAGATGTTTCTTCGGTGTATGATGTGATACCTGTGCCTTCGGCAAAAGGCTGTACTTCTAGAGAAACACTGTTCTGTGACAGAGAGTATGCTGAAACTTGTGGATATGTCTTGAATGTCAGAATATTTTTAAATGTCAAAATCCATTAATTTATTTTGTTCTAAATCTGATCAGACTCAAAAATAAGTGTATTTACTGTATCTATCTGCATTTTTTATTATTTTTATTCATATCTTCTAAGTGATTGTCAGAGTAGGCTTTACTTTCCATCTTGTGAATATATTTTCATAACCTCCTAAGTATATTTGTTTGTTTTAGAATGCCAAAGACCATCCACTTGACATGTACATCACCCTTAATGTTATTCACATGACAGCCAGTGAGTGCTTACCTATTGTTTTGTATCAAATGAGATGTTTCTCAGCATGTGATGTTATGTAAGTACCTCTACATCTCCTCTAAATACATGAAACGGCTCTATTTTTGGTGCATTACTGTTATGTAGTAGCCTGCGGTGTGCACTGAAACTTGCATACATTCTTGAGTCAAGACTCTGAACAATTTATAGTGTCAAAACAGGATCATTCCTTTGTGGTGAATCTGAATAGACACTCAAAGTAAAGACTGAGTTCAAGTGGCATATTCTGTGAAGCACAGATTCAGTCAGCCTATTTACTCTATCTATCTGAATTTGCATCGTTTATTCATATCTCCAGAGCCATTGCCTGGGATGGCTTACACAAGACACTAACCATCCGTCTTCCAGCTATGTCAATATCTTTTCATCACCTGAAGGAATATTTCCTCTTTCTCCCCCAAGTATATTTGGCATTCATATCCCTCTCCTTTATGTCAGATGGTTAAAACTCCTTTTTAGGCCTAACTTTGCAGCAGAAGAGTTGACGTGAGCTTTGGGTTCTCTATCCCTGGAGAAATTGTGGCGACTACTGGCTGTCTGAGCTGTGGATCCAGGGCTGAGGTAGTTCCTGCAGTGGATCCCATGGGTGTGGACACTGGTTAATGGACTTGGTATTTAGACGCACATAATGGGCTCAGTCTTAAGGAAGTGCTACATTCAAACTGACTCTCATCATTGTCTCTAAGGACCAGGGCTCCGCCGTCTTGTCTTCCTTTCTCATCTCCAGGGCCTTGATCCCGACCTCCGGCTGCATTAAGCTCTTCTTCGAATCCGCTGAGGGGCTGCTCCCATCATCTATCCGTCCTACTATCTCTATTCTTTTTTAAGTAATTAACTTGGATTACAACAGCTGGGCAGGTAAAGTCCTTTAAGCTTGTTGTTCTGTTCTGTTTTTTTTTTTTTTTCTTTTTTCCCCCCTTTAATGTAAGCATATGTTTTGTCATTATCCAACACAGTGGAAAAGTTTAATTAGGTCAGCTCTCCAGTCAAAGACCCTCTGGGGTCATGGTGAGCTGGTCTACATATTATTTATCCATGCATTATGATAGGTCAAAGGGCCAATTAAATCAAAGGTGATTTGGCCTACATAGCGTTGGGAGGTGCGAGGCAGTGTGCTGCCCCTGGTTCCTGCTTCTTGCTTATCCAGGATCATTAGCGAGCAGACGGCTCGTTGCAGATCAGGCCGCTGAAATGCAGGGGGTCAAGCTGCTTCATGCCACACTCACAGCGGGATTACCCCTCATCCAGGCTTCATACCGAACCCCTGCGTGGCTTATTTGTGTTCAAACATGCAAACGATGAATTACCGATTCTAAAACCTTGCCCAATTTGATGCAAGTTTGCTCACTACATCACTTTAAACAAGCACCACACGTCTGGCCTTGAAAGAGCTTTTCCTCAACTAGTGCTAATGAACACAGAGATTTAGAGCTTGTGCATGATGCTTGTTTTAGATTAACATTTCTTTCCCCCATTCCATTTTTGATGTGATCCACCCTCTGTGCTGAGCAACTGACACTATCATGATCACTGAAGTGTAAAGGTGAAGAAATCCCTTCATTTCGGAGCCGGAGCAAGAGGGTTACCGCTGGTCATTATCCCCATCCACTAAACGGTATATCACTTCAAACGGCTGTCCGAGCTCTCGGCCAATATCCCTCTGTGTGACTTTCAAAATGCTGAATCCTCACAAGTGTACAAAGCAACATGAACACCCACACAGACCCAGTGTTTTTTCTTCTAATGAGGGCCAGCGTATCAACTAAATGCGAGAATGAATCAAAAGTACGACATTAGAGTTTGCCATCTCTTGCTATTTCTTCTCTGTCTGACCTCCCCTTTTAAGCTTTCTACAACTGTATGGGACTCAAGTCTCTCATTAATAGCCAAAACTTTTGGCATCCCATGGCTTTTACAGCTAGGGAGATATTGAAACTATTTGTAGTTGTAGATTCTACCGTATTTAATTCAGTATCTATGTCCAGTCAACGAGTGCTACTCTTCATCACTGAATGGGACTTTGAAAATAATCCTTGAGATGGAAACGACAGAAATGGAGGACAAGAGCAAAAACAAGCAGGCAGACAGTGCTGAATCAATTTTATTGATGATGTGCTTATAGCACTGCGACCGTATTTAGCCACATGTATTCGGCCTTGCTGTTTTGGCTACATGATGCTTTCATCAATAGTACTCGGAGGGCTGCACTGTGTTTACAGTAAATGAGAAATCTCCCAAGTTTTTCCATTCCAGTTTTTTTCTTTCTTTCTCTTTACTGGTTAACCTTTCCACCGAGTGGCTATTAGATTCTTTATTGTCAATGAGGCTCTTAATGTCCCTGAAGCCAAAAACTGATGATGAAGCAGGAGGACTGAGCCATTAATCTCAAGTGTTTCTGTAGAAACCGTGGCACTTTTGAAAGCATTTCACTGAATGTGTTCTGTTTTTTTGGGTTCTATTGTAGCATTAATCACAATATCCTTTGACGTGAGGGTAAGGGCCATAATTTCCATGGTTCTCAACACTTCTTCTCCCGTATTTCCTTTGGTATGAGATGGAGACGTCATGGTCTGTGCTGTTTGCTAATGAAAATGTGGCCAAAGATGGCTTATGTTGCAAGTCAGACAATCAAAAATAAAAGTCTAAAGGGACTTGAGAGCATTTCTGCTTTCTCTTCACTTATGTTTAATTGTGTAAGAACAGGGGAGAAACTGACGTTAATGTAACAGAATGTTTTAATGTATGTAATGCTGTTTGTCAGTATTTTTTCTGATACAGTCAGATTTCAGAGCTAAACATTGAAGATACAAATGAAAATAGTTAACTGAGAATTTCCAAGGTGACTTCCAGACTTATATCTCACTTGGTTGAGGACATCTGTGGCAACAAATTTGTGTCACTAATAATTTATGCTACACAACTGTCTGTGCATGATTTATTCAGGACAGGGATTAATTAATACATTCAATCAATGAAGCTAATTAAGAACACAGTGGGAGCTTTGCATAGCCACAACAGCCAGCATGACCAGGCAGAGCTGCTGTGTGTGTGGGGGGTGGGGGGATGTGTGAAAAAAGAAGAGAAAATGGCGAGCATTTTCATTTTGATTGCCCCCTCCAGCACATACACACTTCACAGATAAAGGGGTCATGGGCATGTGGAAGAGGAGAGTGGACAGGCCTTAGATCAAGCACCAGTGTTTCGCTTGGCAGCTTCACTCAGCACTGTCACTCCTTCCCATTTATCACTAGGAATGTCATCCTCCCTTTCTCAGTTTTCCTTACTATCCGCTCTTTCTCTCCACAGCCACCCCCCCAACCCAACCTTCCCCTCCCCTCCTCTTTTGCTCCATACCCACACTGTCTCCATCCACAGGGACACGCTGACACTTAAGCACACACACACACACAAATGTGACACTTTGCTAGTCGTCTCAACGGAGAGTCATTTCCCAAGCAGCCCGAGCTCCGGCAGGTCGCTCAAAAAGACGACAACGAAGAAACAAAGAATCAGGAAAAAGTAGTTCCCCTACTGTCACTAAAGTGGAACTTTTTTCACACTCACTTGCACTGTGAAAATGGCACACTGATGCTGCTTTTGTCCCTCCCTGCCTTTTCCTCTCTTTGTCTCATTCTGTCTGCAGATGAAGAGGGGAGAATCTGTTGTTCATTTTATGGCAGAGCTGTGCTCTTGCCTTTAATGTTAGCTGTTTTTAGGCTCATAAGCACTAATTGGAAAGTTTGATTAGCGAAGCTGCATGGGTTTTCATGGCCTGCTGAGTGGACTACACAGGAGGAGTTAGTTTGAAGATCAGTTTCACTCTTAGTCAAACATCCCTCTTTGTATTGCCATCTCTTCTTTTTTGTATCGTCCTTTTCTCATACTGTTCTATGTAATCTTCCATCTTTTGTGCCTTGAATACAAGTAAGCAAAGGTTATATCTTACACCATATTCTAAATAAATTAGAAATGATGATGTTAAAAAAAGAAAGTAAAGCCTATTTGTATGTCATTACGATTGATTGATTGATTGAATGATTGATTGATTGATTGATTGATTGATTGATTTACACAGAAATAATTATACAGTAAATAAAAATTATTACAATAGTTATTTTACAAGAAAATACTATTTCAGTCGAATTCAAAATTTCATGTATAAATTGGTGTGTTACTTGTTTCTTTGTAATTATTTGTGAAATAAACAAAAGATTTTGATTTCATCAACACAGTTTGTCAAAATTTTGCACTTTTGTGTTTACCCCTCTATGTTCTGAATGGTGTTTGCATTAGATGCCATTACTTTAATAGACTAAATATTTAACTACTACTAATAAGAAGAAGAATAAAAAAAAAATAAATCAGACAGTTACAAATACAACCCTTGTGTATACATTTTCTTCAATTTGAATCTTTTTTTTTTTCTTCACAGTTCAGTAAATAGTGTTTTAAATAGTGTGATACTGAGATGCAAGAATTGCATCAATTGTCATGAATATAATGTTAATGGTTCAAATGTTAACGGTTCTAAATTTGGCTTAATTTTCTTAATTATTTCTTATTGCTTTATTTTGGTTTTGGAGTCTGCTTTTAGACCTAGACATGTTCTTAACAGGTTTCTTGAGATTCACCACCACATATCCTTTTCTTTTTTCTATCTAGTGTTATGTACTTTCAGTTGATGACAATTGTGAAGTTGTCTTTTTTTCTTAGTGAGAAAACTGCTCAGTGCTACGAAATGACAGTTGGAGTGTCTTATATGATTACGGCATGGTATTTTATTCTAAACCCAGACTGTGGGACAAGAGATGATGGAGAGGGGTATTTCCACACTAATCTTTTTCCTTCTGGCCCAAATTCTTTGTTGAAAACCCTGACACTAAGACATTTAAGCAGCTTTCCAATGGAATTCACACCCCTACTGTATGTACAGCTCTGAAGACAAATGAACGGGCCTCCCTGGCAGTAACTCAAACACCAATACAGACACACACACTTGCTCTTCCTCCCCACTGTGTCTCCCATTAATGAATAGCTAAGCTTCCCAACAGTTTGCACCAGTTTGCTTCAGGTGAGGATTAGCCTGGTCAGCTCCCTCTCTTCCGCTCCTCCATCCCAGCATCCCTCTCCCTTCCTCCCTCTTTCCTAAGGCCCTCTCTCTCCTTTAAAGGAATTCCCTCAACTAAGCTTTTGCCAAACAAGGTTTGCTACCCATGGTTAGGGCCCTCCTTTATTTTCCAGCCAGTGGGATTCTTCCATCCTGATGACGCAGTGCCACTGTTTGTGTACGGCATGGCAACAAGCATGTCTAGGCATGACCCATTTTTATTTCGACTTACTATGAAACATGCCCGTCCCATTCACAATGGCGCCCAAACCCTCCAGCGCACTCTTATTTAAACACACCACAAAGAGTTCCAGCAATTTGTCAGCCATATTAAATGTGTGGGGCTACAAACAGAATAAATAATGTAAGCCTAGCGTTACTACAACCGTTCAATCAAAAACGCTCTGGAAGTGAGTGGTGTATTAAGGGTTATTTGTCAATGGAAGGTATTGCACACATCTCATGATTAAATTTGGTTTGTACTGGCACGTGGAATGACTTTGAATATCAGCAGCTAAAATAACTCTAGATTTTAAGAATTCACTCTACACTTGCTTGAGGCCATCAATGTGAAGTCAGTCTTGTAGGTTGGGTTCAAAGAGACCCTTACATCCTCAGTAAGGGGTCTATGTTTTTATTAAATTACACACATTATATCAACCCTATAGTCTATTAAAGCTTGAATTTTTTTCTTTTTTTCTTTTATGTTTGAAGCACCAGGCAGGATAATAGATGCATAGAGTAGTACATTTTCATTTACTATTTGTCAGAATATTGTCTCAGATAAGTGAAAAGGCACAAAAATGCTTTGCAGGTGCCTTCCTAGCATGAGAGTGTTACTGTGGCAACCATTTGTGCAATTGTGGCTGGATGTTGGTGTTTTTTTTTTTGTTTGTTTTTTTTTTGCCTTACATTGCTTTCAAGATATGAACTGACATGTAATCACCTGTGTCTATGTCTAATCACATGTGTAGTTAGATTTGGGACTAATTCTCATCAAGAGGAAGATGAAGATTAGATGAAGTAGTCACATGATCCATTACAAATGGTTTAATATCAAAATATGACCATGTTCCTTGTGATTTAGCATATTTTGGAAGAGAGCACATTCTCTTATTTCTTGGAAAATAGCACACCTCGTGCTGTGGTCTGTGTTTGTTGCTGGGTCAGCTAGATACTTACAGTAGCTATACAATCTTTCATCTCAAATATCAGCCTTTAACTAATTTGATGAAAATGTTTTTGGATTCTCAACTCACATGTATTTTTCATCATCCACACCCTTTAAGTATCCAAAACGTAACTAGTGCCCATATACATAATTATTTTTCTACAAAAAGCAGTATGTCAATTGAATAGTAGGGCTATATCAGAATATGGAGTGTTTATGAAACAAGGTGTACAACTAGTGTGCACGTTTCTATCCCATAAGATGTAAAATGAGTGCGTTTCCATGCACGTTCTTAAGCTGAGTATGCTTAAAAAGCCGACAGCGAACGTGGTCATGTAAACGCAGTAACCAGTTTTCTTTTATCGGAGTAAGGTCATAAACAGCTTAAGCATAAACTGGTCGGAACAGGTCGTTTTTTGCCTAAATACATAAAAGAAAACGGTTTACCGCGTTTACATGACCACATTTGTTGTCGACTTATTAAGCATAATCGGCTTAAGAACGTGCATGTAAACGCGCTCAATGTCAGCTATAGTGTGATGTAGTTGAAGTATATGATTTCAGACTTAGCACAAAGTGATCTTCAATCTTCGTTTCAGCTGCTTTCTACAGATGTTTTGGTGTTTCTTTTCTTTGTTTTTTTTTTGTTTTGTTTTGTTTTGTTTTTTTGTTTTTTTTTTGCATGCAGTAGGGTAGGCAAGATAAGAGGTGACCTGGAGAAAGCTTGTAACATCTATGGAATCATAAAGTTTACAAAACATACCATCTAAATTTTGATGGCATGAAGAAAGGAGCAGGCTACACTAAGGATAACAGCAAAAACTTTATCTTGTCTCTGCAAAGGTTGAGATAGCATTTTCTTAGACATTGTATAAGATGAATGGTAACAGGATTGGAAGTGCAGTAAGTGCGGTTTAAGCAAGCAAACATTCAGCGTCAGTCTCTGGCATTAGGAACTAAATTATCCCAGTCTCTTGATCGCTGGACTCCCATGGTGCGGCACTGAAAGCAGGTGTGGCATTCTCCCCATGGTGTCCTCATTCTCCTGCCTGAGAAACTCTTTTTAAAAACACATTTTGAGTAATTTCCCTAAGAGCTCAGCTCCTGCCAGCTGTTGGAAATAGCTGCAAACTGCCTGGCAAATGCTGGTTGTGCCACAAATGCTGTTCCATAAACTTTTTTGCTACAGTTCCAGATCGTTATCATTGTTTCTTGTGGCTTTACATTCTGTGGTGTGATGCTTTCTTTTCATGCATTGATCAAAACACTTGATGGCATAATGAGTGAAATTGTAACCTGACATTCATCTTAGTAATTGCTAGCTTGGTATTTGTTTTTTCCAGATTTTTTTCCAGATGTTAAATTTGTACAGTACTGAAGTGGTACTGTACCAACAATACAAAAAAACTGACAATTATGTTTTTTTTTTTTAAATGTCCCTGGAATTTTGCTAGTTTCGTGCTCTGAGCAGACAGTAATTCACCACACAAAGCACATGAGGTCGGCACAAATCTTGTTTATCATCTCTACAAGTATACTTGTAATTAACATTTGGCATGGGTCATTTTCTTTTCATCTTTTGTAGTTTTGTAAACATTTGATGTCAAAAAAAAAAAAAAAAAAACTATAGTGTAAACTGACTGATATACCTTGTTGCAGTGCTGTTGTGACCAAATAGAATCTAATATAGTGATGGCCTAATCCTTTTATATCATGGAGCATGGCTGAAAAAAGCCCCTATGGTCTTTTTTAGTCTGCCTACTGTGTAGTATTAGCAGTGGTAACCGCCACACATAATGAGAGCTATTATATTTGAAATTCTGGACATTGTCATGCGTGCTCTCAACCAAAGCACCTGTGTCCAGTCTTCAAGCTGTTCATCAAATGGTGCCATTTCATATGGTCCAGATATGAATAGAAGAAAACAGCTCTTCGCAGATCTAAAACACAAATATTGCCATGCAGTGCCAGCATGCTTCTCCAATCCTTTGAAGTCGTTATCTTGTTAACATTTGAATGCCTCTGGGGTAGGCAGAGAAAACCTCTGCTTGAGGTTCATGAAACTACTGGTAATGCAGATGTGGTTCAAATTCACCAGCAGCCCTCCAAGGATTACACAGCTATCCAGACGAAAATATAACCCTGTCCGACACTCTTCGAGGCCTAGCAGTTCTCGACTGTTGACCTACTTGTCTAGTGTGTGAAAACGTTTAGGAACCCAAATCAGATCTCAAGTCTTTGTTTGGTCATCACTAATTTCAACAAAAAAAAAAAAAAAAAAAAAATAGGTATGATAGGTGATTCTCACAAAATTAACATTTTTTTAATTACCAAAACTTATCATACACTATCAAATCAGCGAGAACAGCTGCAATTGGATCAGTCCAATTTGCGAATGAATCGTTTGGGATGACTGATTTAACATGCTCATTAAAAAGAATCAGCTCATTCAAAAATCAGATACTGCTATCATGTCTTAGAGTATGTGACAATTTCTTCAAGTTCAAAATAATGAGGAAAGGCATGTTTTTAGGAAATGTAGTCAAATAAAAAGTACGATATTATGCTTTAGAATGTAGTGAAGTAAAAGTAAAAGTTTCTCAAAATAAAAATACTCCAGTAAAGTACAGATACTTGAAAAATGTACTCAAGTCCACCACTGCAGAAAATACAGTTTTCTTACTTGCAGATCAGTATGTATCTGCATCTTCCTTACTTCCAATCTTCCATACTGACTAATGCAGGCTACATGGCAATTCATAATGGTGTCAGACCCAGCAACCCCTGCCAACCCCAACCCCCCCATCCCCTCCCCCAGGGATTTTGAGCAGTAGGATTATATAAAATATATAATATAAAATTAATATGAAACTATATAAAATTACAAAATAAACATTCATCGATCAGTACTTTTTATACTTAAGTACATTAAAAATTAAGTACTTTTGTACTTTTACTCAAGTAAAACTGAAAAGGAGTACTTAATATTTTTACAGGAATAATATTTTATAATAATATAAGTGTCTGTACTTTTACTCAAGTACTTGATTTGTGTACTTTGTCCACCACTGATTTCCTGCAATCTTTTTTTTTAAAGTAAATGTAGGTGTCTTTCCAAAAAAGGACACTTAGAGACTCCAAAAAGGACACCAAATAACCAAATGATATAAGGAGTCTATATAATTTATAAATTTATTCACACCAAAGCACCCATAAAAAATAAAAATAAATAAAAAACTTTTTTTTTTTTTCCTTTTAGAATTCACAGTGTATAGTATGTGTACAGTGCAACAGCAAGGAGTTGTTTACATTTTAGATACCGAACAGGACCACATGGTGATGCCAAAAATGTGCAAAAAAGTGCATATACCTACTACAGTACACGGATCCATTCAGAATCAAAACATTATCCTGAATGTGTGTGAAAAAAACATGAATGCACTGAAATGTGTCTGTGCATAAATACAATGTGCAATCAGTGCATCGGGAGCGCACATAGATGGTTTGTTTGTGCATCAATAAAATGGACAATATAAATGACGTACAGTAACACGTGCTTACCAGAGTCATTTTTACCTTGATTGCAATCCTCATCCATCAAAACTTTACTAGTGATACACTGGTTTAATTTATCCATCAGAAAAATGTAGTTGCGTATCGTATCACGTATCGCGTTTTGACATTCTGCTCAGTCTGTATTTCACACAGCGCGATGCGCGAGGGCAGGAACAATCACAGAATATGATAGAGTTCGTATTTTAAAGCGAAACACACACTGGAATGAATAATTCACTGAAAATGCAATGTGAGTCTCTATTCTCTCTGACATCTCTGTTGTAATCAGCCCAGTTTTCTTTACATTAACACTGTTTTGGACTGATTGTTTGAATAAATTCGCTTACTGGATCATTGGACTGAAAACTTTCCCAGAGATTAGCAGCTTAAAATGATTTGATCGCAAACAGAGAAGTGAAATCGGGTTAAAGGGTTAAAATATAAAATTCTGCCTACCAGGGTTACAGGTGCTTGCGCCATTGTAGATGCTCAGTGTGATAAAATCCTGACTTCTAAGATCATCTAACTGCATGACTTAAATAACATTAATGACGCAATTTCATGTGCTTCAGTAATTTATTTGCGTTATTTGCGGTAAATTATTATGCGTGCGTGAATCTGTGTGTGAGAAAGAACTTAAGCTACCACCTCCATTAAAACACAGGACAAAGAAAATACACTCTGAGGGAGAATGTGAAGGCGCACAGATGACACGCTCACTGCACAAATAAAAGAGGGAAGAGCATCAACCAACACTGTCCACAAGCCACATGCTCACCAAACAGGATGACAAGAAGCAATAGAGGAACATCAGTGTGCTCAAGAGCAGAACGCACCAACAGTCCTCACCACAGGGAAGAAAGCACCTCCAACCTGAGTTTGAGATGGGTTTGAAAAGGGAAGAATTGTGGTACTCAACAATGAAACTAGTGCACAGACAGAATTTAAACACAGATGCATAGCATTTCAATGGATATCCTATGTCACAATTCCAAACATTTAATGTTGTACAAATTTGTGAAGTGTGTGCGCACACATTGGGTGTTTATGTTTTATGGGGACATGCCATAGACATAATGTTTTTTTTTTATACTGTACAAACTGTATATTCTATCCCCTAACCCAACCCTAAACCTACCCATCAAAAATTAACTGAAATAGATTGTAAAACCAGATTTTTCAGTTTGACATCCACCCTGCTCATGTTATTTACAGCTGCCTTGCAGGTCACATCAAATACTGAATAATGTCCTCGACATTTTCAGCACTGCTCTATTATGCTGTGTAAATCAAAAGAGAGTGCTTTAAAAGTGTTATGACAAAGTCCTATATTTTTCCTTTTTTTTTATTCTAACACTCTTCCACTGTGTGGGACCAGTAATGACAGAGGTGATCTCTTAATATGTGTACTGAGTGCTCCCCTACCCTTGAAATAGATGCATTTGCTCTTCAGGTGATTCCGGGAGTTTATCTGGAGTCTCTTCGTTTATTTAGCTGGTCCCCTATGTATTTATTTATCTGTTTCCCACAGTGCTGTATTACCTGTCCAATACTGTGGCCAGCTCATCCATCACTACTACAGGCTGGGTCGGGCCTCTACGTGAGAGCACCCGGTCATGCGACACACACATACACACACACATGCTGCCAACCACTCATGAATACATTTTTCACTACCATGCTCCTGCATTATACCCAGCCCCATGTTCTGTCATTTTCCCTGTGTCCCATCGCTGTTTCCTGCTGTCCCAAGACTTTAGAAAAAAGAATGCAGAGTACAGGATACACATACTGTACGTGCTTACACACACCGAACAGAGAGATATCCAGCCAGGGTCTGGAGTGGAATTAACTTTTTTCTAACTGAAGTGTGAAAATGTATTTGCCATAAATATATCTTACCATATTTCATTACATTTGTAAAAAAAAATAAAAATAATAATATATATATATATATATATATATATGAGTGTGTATATATATATATATATATATATATATGAGTAACATTTCTTCTCGCCTCTCTCATTTGCTGCTTGCCGAGTCGATTTTCTTCCCAGCGTCCAGTTCAGCATTGTGACATCCATGGTTGTCCTCCTTTTCACTATTGTCTTTTTTAATTATGCATTGTTTTGGAGTTATTTATTCAGTTATTTATATTTCCTTTTTTTTTTTGCTTCATGCTTGCTGCCAGTAATGCAAAGCCTGAAATAGGTTTGCTGCGGCAGCACACGGATGCGGAAATGTGAAAATCAATTTCCCCCACTTCATTGTCAGAGAGAGGAGGAAAAATAGTTTATTTGGCGACTCCTTTAAGGTAGCGATATTATTATTATGCAAATACCTGCAGAGCAGAGAGTCATTATTTTTGATTGAGTTTGCTTTTCTAGATGAGCAAATCAGTGGTAATTGTGTACTCAGGCTTGGCACACAACAGGTCTATCACAGGCAGTGTCACAAGTTCACATTACCGTGATGTATGGAGAAAAAGAGACTCGCATGTGACTCGCAAACACACACATGGGATTGTCACTGCACAAATTTTGACTGTAATTCTGGAAGTCCTCATGCTGTGGATTCTGTTTTAATGACGGAGAGGGATTCATTTAGCTTATCAAGAATGAATACCGCCTGAAGTCAAGGCGACTCTTCTGAAGTCTTTATTATTTGTTTTCAGAGCCCTTTTCTTGTTGAACACACATACACAAACTCCTAAATGTTTGTGTCTCAGCCAAGCCGTTGGATCTTGAATTTCAATAGCAAACTTTTTTTTTTCTTTCTTTTTTTTTTTTTTTTCTCTCATTATCATAGCAAGTCTGATTGGACTCCTGCTAAGGAAGTCTGTCAATGCTGCAATATGCAGATGTGATATTAATTAATGTGGAATTTAAAAAAAAAAAAAAAAAAAAAAAAAAAAAATCTATGGATTACACTTTATTTTAAGGTGTCTTTGTTACACTGTAAATTACTCATATAAATACTGAGTAATATTAATTAACAACATGTACGTACTATAGGGTTGGGGTTTGGTTCAGGGTTAGTTGCTTGTATTTATGCATAATTCACTGTTATTATAAGTACATGTAACATATTACAAGGACACTGTAAAATAAAATTTTATCAAATTTATTATACAAATTGCATGTTTGTCGTTTTACAGAAAAAAAGGGATGGGGGATTGGGTCAAGGGACCATAATGTAAGTAACACATTGTTTGGCTAATGTCAGGAAGCAACAAAAGAGCAACAAAAGTGATGGCTAGAGCAATTTCATTCATCAGACTGTAATTATCTGTAATAGCTGGGAGTTTGGAGCTCACTTGTTAGTGTTGAGGGATTTGCTGCTTTTTAAAATTTCTGACATACTGAATAACAACAAAGACTCTGGCCTCTAATAAACACTGTGTGAAAGGCAGAGAAGGAGGTTTTTAAGGGTAAAAGCAGGGACTCTCTGTCTCAAGTTGTTCATGGGATTTTTTTTCTTTTCTTACGCTCTGGGGGTGCCCCCGCCCGACCTCTCTCACAGCCAATCAAAAGCTTCACTCCTTCACCTGCCTCATATTTCATATTTTTACCCTAGCAACAGGCCTGAACTGCAGCAGCTGGCAATACTTTTAATGCTCTTGTGTATCTTTAACTCTCTCTTTTTTTTTTTTTTACACTTCTCCTTTTTTCTCTCTATGCATCTTTCATTGACTTGATCTATTCTCTTTGTTTTCTTTGTCAATGGAATTTGCCTTTTTGTAGTTATCAGTCACAAGCAAAGAGTCACACTCTTTATTTAGTACTCTACTAATAGCAGAAGCATTAGCGTGTATTCTATACTGTTTGATTTACCTCATGGATCATGGCATTGTGTGCATTTTGACTAAATTGGTTGTGACAGGAGTATTATCGACAGCCACAGGAGATATGGGCTTATGAGATCCTGCTCCCTCAGGGAGGTGACTAAAGCCAAGTTTTACTGACTCCAGTGGTCATATGGTTTTCCTTTTCCATCAAGAATCATTTTTCACCAATAAGATAGACATGCTTTTTTCGATCTTGTCCTATGACCGTTTGTTTGATTCACATGGAATTTGAAACTCTGTAAAGCTGCTTTGAAACAATGTGTATTGTGAAAAGTGCTATACAAATAAACTGACTTGACTTGGCATGACTTGAATTTGGAGTGTCTAATCTAGAGACCCTCCCGAGGTTTGAAGTTTGAA